>OX578151.1:41158380-41776714 GCA_951213105.1 Amaurobius ferox | reverse complement strand
AACTCTCTACGGGTCCATATATCCTCTCGAAATGAACACAAAAATGCTTATTTCTGAAACACAAGATAGATTTTATCTATAAACTTGTGTTATATGGACGACAAGCATATAGAATGGAACAATAAAGGAAACATAAATACCTCAAAACACATCTCATCATCGCAACCATAACGAGCAAAATATGACTAGAGCAATGTTGCCATATGCCAAAAAGAAAAGATGTGATTTGCTGTTGCCAAAAAGAGTAATAAAAACAGCACTGCGCAACAGCAATAAAAAGAGTTATTCAACAGTTAAAGCTTCAAGATAAAAAGATGAAAATATAATTTCAAGAGAATGAAGAAGTACGGCTAAAATAAGATAATAAGGGGAGAATAAGAGAATTTTAGGCTAATCGAAACTTATTAACTATACAATTTACTAAATAAGCAGGATATTGATACACTTTACTGGTAATTTTGAGGTTATTAATGTGCAAAGCATGAAATTTTTTATCTGATAATCTATAAATTCTAAAAAGTTGATTAAGTATAATATTTCTAAACAATTGAATCGAGTTGCAGGAATTAAAAGGTAATAATTTATTAATATTAAATTTAAAAAAATCTTTTTTATCATATAAATTAGTAACTATCCCAAGAGCAGGTTCTATAATTAGATTTAAATCCAAATAATAAATATTACTACTAATAGAAGTTTCATTAGGTATTAATTCCAAATTATCCGGATAGAAATCTACATCTATGACATAGTTATCAGTAAATACAAGACAAATCAGATCATCTACATATCTATAAATTTTATAATCTGTTGAAGTAAAGAATTTTTCATATTGATATAGGTATAAATTAGCTAACATACTGCTACTACAGCCTCCTTGTGGAACACCTGAGACTTGTAAGTATAATTTATTACGTTGAAAGATATAATTATTGAAAAGAACAAAATGGAGAAGCTTAGGAAAATTGGTAAATTTAGTAAGATTAGAATGATTAATAATATACGCATTATATAAAGCTAAAATGACATCATATAGATCAGTGATCTTAATATTATTAAAAAGATCTTTAAAATCAAAAGTTTGAAATCCTATTATTTTACCAAGCGTTTTTAATTTATTTTTTAATTCTTTACTGTTATTTAGAATGATGTAGCTATCACCAGAATCTCGTAAATTACTATTTAGTACATTTAAATAATTTAGTAATAATTTACTAGCAGTAGTAGAGTATGAATTATGACCACTAGTAACAAGTATATATACATATATATATATATGTACATATATATATATATGTATATATATACATATATATATATATACATATATATATATATATATATATATATACATATATATATATATATTATATATGTATATATATATAGTATTTGTAAATAATATTATTAATAATTTCAAATATACTACGTAATGGTTTTACGCATGCATTATTTGTCTTTGACTGGTTTACTCATTTTTGAAAATTCACCCTTTCTTATCACCTCACTTTCCACTTGGCCTGAGTCTGATACTGTTTGCTATTTTCGAATGACTATTTTCCACTTGTCCTGAGTCCTATACTGTTTGCTATTTTTGAGGGTCTCCATGCATATTATGTGTCGTTCAAGTGTATTCATTCCGGTGCCCACTCGCATTGACGAAGTGAGGTGAAATGCTCAGTCACTAGTTTATCTTACACGTGGTGCTATGCTTCTGATTTCGTGTTTCAGTTCGAGGAGGTATTGTTTTTCAGATTTGTATAATTCATTTGATTTATTTTTCTCCTTCCACTAGCCAGTAGACAGTTCCAATGGTGTCTATAGTTAAATACTATCGCCATTGTCAGAAACTGGCTATTCTATCGGTTTTAATTCGAATTGTATGGCTGTCCTGATGAGAATGCAATTTCGAACTAACCGCCATTTTTTGTGGGGTTTCAATTGATTGTTATCTATTCTTAATCTCTTATCTTAAGCTGATTGTTATTGCCTATTCTCATTTTTGCCGAGTTTTATTTTTATTTATTTTTATATACTTTTAATTGGGATTTTTGAATCCTAATATTCTTCTCATCCCCCTTTCCATTGTAGTGATAAGTTACCTTCTCTCTTTATCCTTAGTCTTGGCCTATAGTTACTCATTTGTAACAGATATGCTAGAGATGGGTTTTTTTGTACATACAGTAGTTTATGCATTATTTTCGATTAAAATCCTTTAATTTTTATATATATATTATATATATATTATATATATATATATATATATATATATATATATATATATATATTTATATATATATATATATGTATATATATATATATAAATATATATATATATATATATATATATCTATATATATGTGTATATATATATATATGTATATATATATGTATATATATATATATATGTATATATATATATATATATATATATATATATATATGTATATATATATATATATGTATATATATATATATATATATATATGCATATATATATATATATATATATATATATATATATATATATATATTTGTTATTTTAATATATATATATATATATATATATATATATTTGTTATTTTAATATATATATATATATATATATATATATATATATATATATATATGTATATATATATATATATATATATATATATATATATATGTATATATATATATATATATATATATATGTATATATATATATATATGTATATATATATATATATATATATATATATATATATGTATATATATATATATATATATATGTGTATTATATTATATTATATTATATATATATATATATATATATATATATATATATATATATATATATATATATATATATATATATATATATATAAAGAGAGAGAGAGAGACGTCACGCTAAAAACAGTTTTTTGGAGTTATAGAGTAGTCGAAATATGCAGATACGCCAAAATACTAGAGTTGCGAATTTCGACACGATTCCAATACTTCCCCTGTGCATCACCATTTATTGTAGGGAAAGTGAAATGACAGATGAAAAATACTGAAGTATACCGACATAACGTTGAACGATTTACGCTTATCTGTACCAAAAATTACAGCATTTGCTACAGCAAACCATTTTTAATGAAACGCCCAGAATATCAGCTAGCAAAATCGTCCGCAAAACTTCTAAATATAGATACAAAAACAACGAATTTGACAGAATATGTCGCATATATTGTGCAGTAAATAATAAACTATCGCGGTATAATCCATCATAGCGGAAAATTCGAGTGCCCATAAAAATAACCCCTATTTAGTTTGGGTGGAATGCAACGTTAATGAAAAATCGATGTCGTCATTTATCTGTGTATCGTAATCGAAAAAGGTAATGTCTTTCTAATAGAAATGGCAACATGATGAGGATGATTCGCGATATAGCAAATGAAATTTGGGGTTATTTTAGTCGGATATAATTACATTCGTGGTCATAGAGCGATTTTATGGGCAGATATTAATTTAATTACAATTCAATGAATAATTGCCGGATTATATTATATAGACGACTTTAGGTATCAGAAGGTTATAATTATAAAATAATGTTTTGGGAAAGATTATATAGTAATTGTCGTTTTTTTTTTGGTGCTTTACGGGAGATATATCACAAATATTTATTTTAAAACAACATGAATGCTTGCAATGTATTTTTTGGGGGGTGGGGTGGGGGGTAAGTAATAATCTTAAAATTATTACTTGCCCTACAATATGTATAGTAATATATATATATATATATATATATATATATATATATATATATATATATATATATATATATATATATATATAAATTGAAATTTTTAATCGAAAACTATGCGTAAACTACGGTAAGTACAAAAAAACCCATCTCTAACATATCTGTTATAAATAAGTAACTATAGATCAAGACTCAGGATAAAAATAGAAGGTAACATCACTATAATCGAAAGGGGGTGAGGGGGAGATGAGTATACAAAAACCATGATTAAGAAGGTATATAAATATATATAAAATAAAAAAGCAAACACGGTAAAAAGGAGAAAATGCAATAATAAATAGCTCAAGATTGAAGATCAAGACTTGGAGAACAATTAACTGAAACTACGCAAAAAACGGCGGTTAGTTCGAAATTGCATTCTCGTCAGGGCAGCCATACAATTCGAATTAAAACTAATAGAATTGCCAGTTTCTGACAATGGCGTTAGTATTTACCTATGGACACTATTGGAATTGTCTACTGGCTAGTGAAAGGACAAATAATAAAAACCAAGTGAATTATAAACCAGAAATATAAAAAACAGAAATATTAACAGAAATATTTGATGGATCTATACGTTTTAAACATGAATCAAACATTTTGAATATGAATCAAACATTATTAATGATGCCTGTGTGTCTGTGGAGACAGCCCCTTTCTGCCTTCGAGCTGGCTCGAGAAATTTTCAACCAGGTTATTAGAATCAATTCGTCCACTTTAGTAAATTATCTTGATTTAGCAATTAAAGGTTATTAACACTTTGACATTTACTTTCAACTATTATATTTTCCGTATCACAACGCTATCCCTCTTGGATCATAAGTGTCATTGACTAACGTGTTTGTGCCTTTTCAGACCCTCTAGAAGTCCTACGGTGACCAAGTAAACTGAATCTTTGCAGACTTTTGGTACTGACCACGGGACAGAACCGAACGGAACCAATTTCCGATTAAAACGGATACTTAAAAAACTAAGATTAAATAAAAATATATTTAAAATATTGCAGCTTAATTTTATTATTTTTCCTATTTTTGACAGGCTTAAATACTAGTTAATTCTATTTATTGCCTTTAATCCTTAGAAAGAATTCAACGAATAAGCGCAATACATCAGTAAAGAAGTTTTATGTAAGAACTCATATTTTGGATCAGAAAATGTTTATTTTAAAACTGATATCCTATCTTTAAGTTCTAAATTCGGCTTTTCATCAATGTTCTCTCTATAAATTAATCTCGTCAAGCGGATTTCATTCCCCAACTTCAAACTTTCTCCATCCGTCGTTTGATTCTGTCCACCATTTTATCAGCCTAGGAAGAGCTACATCTGGCAACGGATGTGAAATATGACGTCATAAGCATTATCTTTACTGATAGGAGGAAGTTGTGGAGGATTTTTACCTGAGATAGACACTCGAGACAGGAATAACTGTCAGCTAAATGTTTCCGAATTAACGGTTCCTTATAATCAGAGGTGCGGGAATGAATTTGCTTAATATTTTCCCAGAGAGAAAGAAAAATTAACAATTTTCACTTTCCCTAAAATGCGTAGTAACGTATAGGGAAAGTGTATTAGAATCGTGTCGAAAATTGGAACACTCGAGTTTTCGACAAATCTACACGTTTCGTTTAAGGCATGCTAGAACACGGAAAACTTATTTTTAGTGTAACGTGTGTGTGTGTGTATGTGTGTGTGCGTGCGAGCGCCACCTATGAAAATATGTCCAGCTTAAATATGTCAAATGTAAACGAACATTTAAGTAAAGCGACGATTTCGATCTAATTTTAAATAATTATCTGTTGTTGTTGTTGAGACCCAGACCGTCCGACTTACCAGAAAGGTGTAAGGTAACTGTTTGGACGGCCGGGAAGTGCCACTCAATTTAGACCGGAACCCTGTGGGGGAGGCATCCACAGGGACCGTACCCTCCTTCCCCTACTACCAACATCTCCGAAGGATTTGCGGACCCACGTGTTTAACGTGATCGTACTCCGCGTGAACACGGCGGCAGTTTTGGCAGTGCCTGGAATGAAACCAGTGCCTACTGAGTGCAACTCCAGAGCGCTAACCACTGGGCTACCGCACCCTAATAATTATCGGTGTCATATTTGTTTTAATTAAATTAATGAATTATGACAAAAAGAAAGAGAGACTGAATTTTAGCCCGTAGGGGATGTCATGTGCTGCCCACAACAGAATTTTACTTTTCTCAGAATGCATGATAATATATAAGGAAAAAAATTGAATTAATTTACAATGGATTTACATGGTTTTGGCTACTCTCTAGTAGCATTTAATATTGTCCTAATATTGGACTAATATTGTATATCTTAGCATAATATTGTATATCCCAATATATCTTATTATATATCCCAATATATTTTATCCCAATCCAATAACATTGTATATCCATTGGACTAATATTGTATATCCCAATATTGGGCAAGTATTGGGGTTACATTGGCCTCCAATATTGGCTAAATATTTTCATTACAATATTACGCCAATATTGGTGGTACATTGGAAATATTTCCAATGATATGCCAATAATGGAGTAATATTGTGCCAATATTTTAAGCCAAAATTGGGTCAATTCCGTCAAAATGTCCACTTTTTAACACTTTACAACAAAGTTGAAAAGTGTTTATGACTTTGTTCATTCTGTCTGTCTGTCTGTCCGTTAGTACGATAACTGCCGTAAAAATGACTTAATCAAAATGAAATTTTAGTATGTTGTTCAGACGGTCTGTAGGACTTATGGGGAATATAAATGATTAATATCACCCAATTAGTTTTGGATCGAACCCGAGTTGAAAAAATGAAATACATTGAACCCTATGGGACCTAATTTTTCAAACATTTTTAAGCGGATTTAAAATTCACAAATTGCTTCGAAAATTTTAGGTGATATTCAAATTATTCCATAAAATATATAAAAAAATTTCAGCAAAATATATTCAGTAGTTTTTTTAAATAAAAATTAAAATAATAATTACAGCTCTTATATGAAGCGATCACGTAACCATGATATGAAAAGATCACGTGACCCACTTCAAAATAAAATATGGCATCCATCTTGTCTCAAAATCGTGATTTTTAAAGTTCTTTTTAATTCATATTGAGTGTTGTATTTGTCCTAAAACCGCTTTATTTTTGCTTAAATTCTGTGCATCTACATACTGAAACAACGCAATGACAATATATTTGAGTTTAAATGCTCATCCAAATTTGATTATTTCTCCAACGAAGCCCATTTTTTACTTATGTAAAATGTAAACAGCAAAATATGTAGGATGAGTTGTATAAGAATTGCTGTATTTCTTTAACGCAAAAGTATTTAGCTCATGGAGTCTGCATAGCTGATATGAATGAAATATTCATTGATTTTACAGAGAGAAGGGCGATTTTTTTAGATGAAGTTTTAAGCATAGAGTTTAATTACTTGTAGCTCCATGGTCTTAAGTTTTTAAATAAAATAAATTATTTTAGTACTGTGATGAATGAAATGAATGGGAAAATGTTATGAATGAAATGCTGCTTTTATAGAGAGAGCCAGCCGTGTTATTTTTTCTATGACGTCATTTGAATGAATTTCAGATGTTTTCGATGAAGTTTTCAAATATAATAAATTATTGTAGTATTATGATGATTTTAAAAATATTACCGAGGAATGTATCGCATTTTAGAGATGTTTAAACCAGGCAATTCAATGCCGTCATTTGAATGAAGTTCATTTTTCTCGATGAAGGTTTAAGTTTTCAAATATAATAAATTAATGTAGTATTGTGATAAGTTTTAAAATATTTCTTAGGAATGTATTGCATTTTAGAGATGTTTAAATAAAATTGCATTGAAGTTTGAAAGTGTTTCATAATCAATGCTTTAAGCATGATTGATCTTTCTTGTTCATATTGATCTAATATTTTCAATATTGACTGCCAATATTGAGCCAACATTGGATTGATACTAGGGTTAAATCTAAATAAATGTATACAGGGTGTCTATGAACGCCCTTAAACACCCTAAAAAAATGTGCAAGGAAGTAAGCATGAGTTTCTTTCATCCATACCCGATCGAATAAAAGGGCCATATATCGGAGAATTTAAAATATTAGGATAAATAACGCGGTAACAAAGCGAGATAGACGAAAAATGACAATTAAAGTTATAGAACATTGGCTAGAATGGGAATCGACACCGGGGACGATCGAAACGCGTATACGGAAGGCGATAAATACTAAAAAAAGTATCATTAGGGCATCCAACACGGTGACACTTGCCATGCGTGATAAATTGCGGGTAAATATATGTTTTTGGAATTCGAATCTGCATTGCCTCTGACGGAGAGAACTCTAAACAGGTTCTACATTAGTCCTGTTCATGTAAGTGTTTAGTGTATCAGTCCTGAACAGGATAGTAATTTGTCAATACCCCTACTGTGTTCAATATACTGTCTTTCTCTAACAGATTACTATTCATTAAACAATTCTGTAAAACTTTGTAATTTGCTTTTTTTTTTTTTTTTTTTGCGTCTATCTCGCCTTTTTGCAGAGTACAGCATCTTAATTTTTACTTTCCCTGCAATACATGGTAATGTATTGGGAAAGTATTGGAATCATGTCGAAAATCGCAACTCGAGTTTTCGACGGATCTACACGTTTCGAGACCTCTAGAATACGAAAAAACTATTTTTAGCGTGACGTCTGTGTGTGTGTCTGTGTGTCTGTGCAGATTTTGTATCCACTCTAACTAAAAAACTAATGGACCGAATTTCACAAAATTTGGTAGGTAAGTTACTTGTGAGCGAGTCTGGTGCTGATTAGTTTTGGGTACGATTCGGAATAAAAGAATCCGCCTTTTTTTGCGAAATGGCCCGCAAAAGATTATATAAACTCTAACTGAAAAACTGATGGACCGAATTTCACAAAATTCGGTAGATGAGTCACTTGTGGGCTACCTTGGTGCTGATTAGATTTTGGTACGATTCGGAAAAAAATGACCTGCCTTTTTTTGCAAAATGGCCCGCAAAAATCGTCCAAATCTAAACTAAAGAACTAGGTATACTCAAATATATCCATTAAATGCTGATTTAATACGTAATTTTTAAAGACGAAAAGAATAAGACCAATCCCATTACACTAGGACTAGCCGTTCTCGAGATATTTTAGTTTTTCGTACTTTCCCTACGCCACCTTTGAAAATAAGCCCGGTTACCGAATGAGAACGAAAATTGAATTAAAAGTGAAATAAATTTAGTTAAAATAAAGAGAAAGTTAATATAAGTCTGCAGGGAAAGTCATGTGCTGCCCACATCAGATTTTTACTTTCCCTGCAATACATGGTATTGTATAGGGAAAGTATTGGAATCATGTCGAAAATCGCAACTCCGAGTTTTCGACGGATCTACACGTTTGGAGACCTCTAGAATACGAAAAAACCATTTTTAGCGTGACGTTTGTGTGTGTGTCTGTCTGTCTGTCTGTCTGTGCAGATTTTGTATCCACTCTAACTAAAAAACTAATGGACCGAATTTCACAAAATTTGGTAGGTAAGTCACTTGTGGGGAAGTCTGGTGCTGATTAGTTTTGGGTACGATTCGGGATAAAAGAACCCGCCTATTTTTGCGAAATGGCCCGCAAAAGCTTGTATTCACTCTAACTTAAAAACTAATGGACCGATTTTCACAAAACTCGGCAGATGAGTCATTTATGGGTCACCCTGGTGCTGATTAGATTTTGGTATCCTTTGGAAAAAAATAACCTGCCTTTTTTTGCAAAATGGCCCGCAAAAATCGTCAAAATCTAAACTAAAGAACTACGTATGCTCAAATATATCCATTAAATGCTTGTTTAATACGTAATTTTTTTAGAGAAGAAAAGAAAAAGACCAAACTAATTACACTAGGACTAGCCGTTCTCGAGATATTTTAGTTTTTCGTATTTTCCCTACGCCACATTTGAAAATAAGTTTGGTTACCGAATGAGAAAGAAAAATTGAATTAAAAGTGAAATAAATTTAATTAAAATAAAGAGAACGTGTATATAAGTCTGCGGGGAAAGTCATGTGCTGCCCACATCAGATTTTTTACTTCTCCACTAAGGGGCGCTGCAACCAGTTTTACTCGATTGGACATGGTCATTTTACTATAGATAAGCCTAACGTGTATACTCATGGGTCTTTTTTGCAAAGTCATTGGGGGTGCTTAATGATTTTCCTAGAAACCCTAAATACAGAAGGAAATGTCATGCTTCACATTTAATTTTATTTCTTCCCACCTGTTGTATCCGGATTTCTCAGAAATCTCAATCTTTGCCTCTCAAATTGTCTTCTACCCAATCACTTCCGTGTTACCTTTTGTTTTGTGTGTGTGTGCAAAGAAATTCTCCAGTATACATAACACTCGAAAATTAAGGTGACGGTGGACGTTGAAATTTTTTTGTATTTATTTATTAACTTAGAAACATGAAAATGTGTATAAATATTCCTCTTAACATTACTATATTAAAAGACCATTAATTTTTTTAAATTTTGTTATAATTTTGTATTTTTTTTTAATTTAATTTGTTTTTTTAACGAAAGTTTGAAAATGTTCCTTGAGTGCCATTGTTCACATTTTTGATTAATTTTACATTACGATCACTGAAATGCACATTATGAACAAATTCGGGTATTCATTTTTAAATCACTTAGAAAGTCAATTTTTTTTAAATATTTTTCTGCATTAAAACTTCATTTTCATCATTTAATAAGGTGCTTATTCACTTTTAATTTACCTTAATAAAGTCCAACTATAAAATGCATGCCCAGTTTCATTAAAAAGTAAGAGAAGTGTCTTTTTGCCAAATTTCATGCATCTCAGACAAAAATTAAGACGCATGGAGCATTTTAAAAATGTAAAACTTTTCAAAATTCTGTTTCAAAAAAAATGCATTCAACCTTTTGCTTACGGGTGGGACAGCGTCCATTCCAAATGAAGAACCTCCTGTCTTGTTTCTGTCGCCGATGTCCATGGACGCCAATGCCAGCAAAGGGGGATCGAACTGTTTGCGATAGGATATGCCAAATACCTGTCTTTTTGGGAGGTTCTTCATTTGGAATGGACGCTGTCCCACCCGTAAGCAAAAGGTTAAATGTGTAAAATAACGTTATATATTAAAAAAATAATTTTTTTAGTCGATTTTCGCTCATTTCAACGTCCACCGTCCCCTTAATTATATCCTCTCTTCTCGTAGCCAATATAATTGACTGAAGATTCAGAATTCCAGATGTTACTGCTAAAAAAACGTCCTGATAAATGTCACACGCCAGAATCACTGGAAATAAAATCGGAAAATAAAGGTTTGGAACGTTTTAGAACGCACTTATTTTTGAATAAATAAAATTAAAAATCTGATGTGGGCATCACACAACTTTCCCTACAGACTCAAGTATTTTTAGGAGTATATGACAGAAAGTGGTCGTACCAGTGGAAAACGTATCACAGTGATTTTCCATACACTACACCAGGGGTACACAACCTTTAGCCCCTGCGGGCCAATTTCACATAGACTAAGCAACGGCTGGCCGCAAGGAGGGGGGGGGGACTACCCAGCAATATATTTTTAGTAAATACCGAAACAAAAAATTAAAAGTGAAAATTATAAGCAAATACAGAAATGAACAAAACAACTCACTTGCTTCTTCAAAAACGTACAGACATCGCCAAAATGCTTTTATTTTTTTGTAGAGCTAGTGGGAAATTTGACATTGTTTGACATTTTTAAGTCCAAATTGTACTTTCCCAAGACTTTCTTAACTTCTTGATAAATGTCTGCTCCTTTTGTTGTATATTTCATTGGAAGTAACGCCAGTAACTCCGCCGTGTTATTGAAATTACAGTCATGGAAATTCCACTTCTCATTCTCAAAATTCCACTTCTCATTGTAAAAAATAGACAATTTTTAATTTAAAGTTGTTTGATTTGCTCTTTTCATTTGTTTTACAGTCGAAATCTTAAAGAAAATTTGATATAAAAAATAATTTTTTATAAAATTTTATGATACAGTTTTTCTTTTCTTTTCTTTTTTTTTTTTTTTTTCAAAGTCTTGGAATTTTTTTGTGTTCGCCAAGCTGAGGGTGGCGGCTGGCCGCACACAATTAGGCCGAGAGTCGCATGCGGCCCGCGGGTTGTGCACGACCGCACTGCACTAACACTGTGGTCATCTGTTTTAGAATAGAAGCAGGAATATACGTTGTCAATCAGTAACAGTTCATTTTTTTTTTTTTTTTGTCACACCATTAGAAACGCAGACGACGATTTTAAGGTATTCATGGCAGGAATCGTAAGAAACGCCGTGAATGCAAATTTGCCTCTGCTGGTCGCCTGGCAATGGTACAAGAAGAGATAGGTTTTTCGTCTGGGTCATTTGTCTCTGGGTGGTGATGGTGATCAAAAACGCCGTTGCAACGGTTTGTGCTTATCTCACTATCCCTCTCACTTCCGATGGTATGTTTGGGTTGTAGAGACTCGGCGCTACGCCCTGTATGCGTGTTCTCCTGAATCTATAGCTCCCAATCGAGCCATAGTGGCCCATATGACTACCATGCTTTGATTATTGGTGTGCTTAAAGGCCTTCCTAAGAACATTTCATTTACAAAAAAAAAAAAAAAAGAATATTTAAAAGAACAACAAATGAAAGATGCATTTTTTCTCTGATACAAATTGCGATACAGAAGGCGTAAAATATGGAATGTGAATGTATGAGAAAATCGAGTGGGCATCACACTTAAGTTATTTAATATATGCTTTATAGAAGTTTCATCAAATATACATAAAAATTATATTATTTACAGTGATTATCGCATCCTACGTATACATTATTTTTTTTCATAATTAAAAGCAAAGATGACTTGGGGACATGCAAAAAAAGTGATTGTAATTAAATTTCAGGGTTGGAAAATTGCTTTACCTTACTTAAAAAAAAATTAAGTTGATAAGCTCTTTTGTAAAACGAATTCTTCTACCTTTCACATAGAATATTTGTATTCATATTATTTCGATTAAAAATAAAATAAATTGAAAAACCAATTTTCATTTTTTTTTTATCGAAAATTTTAAAAAGAGAGCGAAATCTAATTTAATCAGACTTTTCTGTTTAACTTCCTACATAGTACTTAAAAAAATCTCATATTTTATGTTACGTTCTTATATTGATGCCAATACTAATAAAAACAGATTTAATTTTTACGAAAATAACATCGTTGTTCTCGGAGGAAAACTAATGTAAACTGATTTGAAAATGATTGGATACAAATGTAATGTGAAAACAAATTTTCACATAATTATTCATAATTTTATCACAATTCTTACGCCCAAATGGCTTCCATGAAGACATAAAATCTCATATCCTCTAGGGAAAGCGAGCAAGCTATTCAAAGTTTTTAAAATGTTCATATTTTAATAGTTACCAGGATATATTTTAGTTCTTATATATTTTAGTTCATATTTTAGTAGTTACCACAATGATTTTAACGTTGAAAAGTACACTGATATTGAGTGTTTTAGGTGGGATATTGGGTGGGATATTGGGTGGGATTAGGTATTTCAAAATAATGGTGCATGACAACATGCAACATTATTTTGAAATACCTAATTGATTTATATTTATTGTAAATATAGCTTGACAGTTGGAAATATTGTTAACATCTACTAAACAATATATCCCATTATATTAAAATATGTTAATTATTAATTCGTCAATATGACATCATTTTCGCAACTTTTGGCGTCATTTTGGCCAATTTGGCATCATAGTGGCCAATTTGGAGCTATTTTGCCAAATTAGTTTCCAAGGTCGCCAAATACATCTCCAAGTATTACATATTTGATGATACTCATTTTTACGTAATTTTTTAGATAAATTTATTTGAAAAACGTGCAATATCTCAAGAACGGTTTAAGACATTTTTCTAAAGTTTGTGTCATTCGTTTCAGAATAAAACATTGAGTATAAAACGAATTTTACTTAACATTATTGAATGTGTTGATTTTTTTTTTATGATTTTTCAAAAATTCATTCAACAATTAGGGAGAAGGGGCGTTTAAAATCAATAGGGCTTCAGAATTCGCGGATCGTAATAATTGAACCCAAACACACACAACACCTCGAAAACGTTCGATTCGAGTTCAGGAATGTTTAAAACGTAGTCTTCCGTCGAAAACTCCAATTCGAATTTTCGACCCCGTCACATTACTTTCCCTATGCATTATACTATGTTTGCAGGGAAAGTAAAAAGCATATACTAAATTGATATCATAATTGAATTCTGTTACTATGGGAGGTATCTAGTCAATGCATGTACAATGATCGTATGAAGACTAAACTGAGTAATTAACCGGTGATAGCTTCCACTGTGTCTTCAAGTTAGCTTTGCCCAAAGTATAGTAATATCTTATAAATTAGTTAGAAAAACCGCGGCGAAAGCGGATTTGGTCTCCATGAAAATCTGTTTTGGGTATTCAAAGCATAGAAGTTACCATATAAATGTGTTTGTTACTTTCCTTATATACATAATGTATAAGGAAAGTATTGTGACGGGGTCGAAAATTTGAATTCGAGTTTTCGACGGGAGAGCACGTTTCAAGCATCCCTGATCACGAATCAGATATTTTTGAGGTGATGTCTGTGTGTGTGTGCGTGCGTGTGGAGACTATATCTCACTAAAAAATAAAGCGATTCGAATGAAATTTGGCACAAAAATCACAATCCGTGAATACTGGAAGCCTATTGTTTTTAAACGTAATCGAATGTTCAGAACCTCCCTAAATTTTCGAGTGAAATTTTGAAAAAATCATCAAAAAATCAAAACCTTTAATAAAGTTACGCAAATAGCAGTTTCTTATGTAATGTTTCCTTAGAAAACGATTAACATAAGCTTTGGAACGCTAGCATGAACCGTTCTCGAAATATTGCACATTTTTCAAATAAATTTATCAAAAAATCCAATAAATTAAAAAAAAGTATTAACTGTTGAGAAACATGTTCACTTTTCATATGTAATATCATGCGATAAATTGGGTGACATCATTCTCGTGGATCTAGCTCGTTCTATCCATGCGAAAAGGTACTTTGAGTAATACTTTTGTAATTGAACGCCAATAGTCATTTATCTGCTATAAGAATAACTTATTTCTCCGTCCATAACGCTTGACGAGATTTTGGCGACGAAGTTGGCGAGATTTTGAAATGTTGTCAAATTAACGAAAATATCGCCAAATGGATAAAAATGATGCTAAATCAATGAAAATGACGACTAATTGTCGAAAATTCAATATCGTGGAAAGAATATAAGTATCTACTATAAGAAAAATCTATTTTTCTTTTACTGTAAAAGTAGTAAATTCATTGCATTATATAAGGAAAGTCATGTGTTGCTCGCATCAGATTTTTTTATTTATGCAAATACGTTTGTTTTTGCTATGTAAATGCGGCTGTTCATGCATGTAAATGCGCTTATCTTTGCTGTGTAAATGCGATTGTTTTTTATGTGTAAATGATGCTCGTTTTTCTATGTAAATGTGCTTGTTTTTTCTATGTAAATGTGCTTGTTTTTTCTATGTAAATGTGCTTGTTTTTGCTATGTAAATGTGCTTGTTTTTGCTATGTAAATGCGCTTGTTTTTGCTATATAAAGGTGTTTGTTTCTGCTATGTAAATATGCTTGTTTTTGCTATGTAAATGCGGTTGTTTTTGTAATGTAAATGTGCTTGTTTTTCTATGTAAATGCTCCTGTTTTTGCTATGTAAATGTGCTTTATTTTGCTATGTAAATGAGCTTGTTTTTGCTATGTAAATGTGCTTGTTTTATGTTAAAGTTTTACTAAACATATTTCCGTTGATGGATATTATAATTATCTTTCAATATTTCATGTTGTATTGATATTTCAGTGAAAAATTTTGACTTCATAAATTTGATATTCTTCGCCTGCATGAACTGCTTTGCATAAGTCGTGGAACGAAGAATAAAAAACAAATGTGTAAAGTAAATGGTGAATTCTAGAGAAAGTATAATTAATATGTTCTTTTAAATAAATATTTGATAAACATTTCAGTTCAACTAGACGAGTTTTTAATTTGCAAAATTTAGAATGTTTCCATAGCGTGTTTATGTTTTTGTAAAAGTAATATTTTGTTTCATATGTTTCATTCCAGAACTAATATTTTTCAAATTAAATTAATATTTCCTAATATGTCTTACTTTTTAGTGATCCTCAAATTCCAATTTGAATATAAATATGGTACATTCATCAAAATGGCGCAAATTGTATGGATTTTTTTTCTTTGTTTTCAATATGGAATATTTTTATGCATTTTTGGTCATTATTTATGCGTTTATTTTAATTCCTTAGTAAATGTTCAATATTGTATTTTATTAATACTGATATATTGCTGACTTTCCATTATTGCATAGCCGTTATATTTAATTGGTTTGCATTATGGTTGTAGTTTCTTGAAAACTTTAGTAGGTAAATAAATATATGTTAAATAAACAAAAATTTACAAAATTATGAATTTTTAAAAATTGATTTGCTTTTATTTCACATGCCCGAAGCGTGTTTAATATCTTACTAATTTTTCCAAAAAAATCATTGAAACTAAATTCTAATTTGATGCCAACTAGCAGAAACAAACAGTATAATACGCGAATCACCATCGCGATCATCATAAGAATTATCACTAGTGTTTACAGAGAGACTTGCCACTTAACAAAACTAATATAACGATTGGCTTGCCTTATGTTTGTGACTCACAATTTTCATAAACGAGACTTTCCTTACTAATTTAGAAGGTGTTGGGTCATGAAGGTAAAAGTAAGGAGTTAAAACTTCATATGAAGAAAACGCCAATATCGTTTGAGACAATCATTCAGGTGGCGCTGGGATAAGATAAGTAGTCCTGCATTGCATGCATTTCTGTGGCGAAAGGCCTAAAATATTTATTTAAACTGCCAATTTTGTAAAAATAAATTATTAGCTCAATGCAAAGTAGAGCTGAAGCATTAAATATTTCTACGTATTCAAAATTATGTTACCTTTCAATTTATTTTTATCTCCATACATTCTATAGTCTATCTTTCAACTGTGGGAAAATACTGGATAATTAGACTCATAATTAGAGAACCCTTAATTTTAAAATAATTAAAAGTGCCCATATTAAATACGACGCCTTTCTGCTATGTCAACTAACAGTAGCAGCTACTTTACTAACTATAGCCACACCTAGATATAATTCTCAAAGCATTATGGCATTTTCAAGCGTTTCATCCATGGGAGTTTTATCTCCTTTTTTCTAACTCCATGTGTTGCGTATAATCGATTTGTAGTCGTAACAAGCCCACAAATATCTTTCATTACACACAAAATTTGCGCTTAAAATATCTCCAACAAACTTCTACTCCAGACCAACTTTGCGCTCACCCTTTAACTACATGTGACAGTTTTGTCAGTTCAGGAAAGAAGTGTATCTGGCAACGGAAGCGAACTTCAGTTACGTCATCATAATTATCGATACTGATTAAGATGGCAGAAACGAAGGCTTCGTAAGAGCTTGTTAATGTAGATTATCGATGTGGTTGACCTCGAAGAGAGAAGTTCAATAATTTCTGGATAAAATTAATCGCTTGGCATTGTATTTAAAATTATACTCGTATTTACATATTTCCATATACTGGTATTGATTTAGTTTCTGAATAAAATGCAACTCTTGCAAGGACTGAACCAATTGCACATCAAAATCAAAAAAGTTTTTTCAAAAACCGAAAAATTACAAAGAATATATTTCCAGAGAACTACAGTCAACCCTCCTATTACGCGGTATTCTCATAACGCGGTTTCCATATAACACGGAGCAAAAATTGCGACAGCCATCCCATAACGCGGCACTCATAAAACGCGGTTTCCATATAACGCGGAACAAAAATTGCGACAACCCTCCCATAACGCGGTACTCATAAAACGCGGTTTCCATATAGCGCGGACCAAAAATTTCGACCGCCCTCCCATAACGCGGTACTCATAAAACGCGGTTTCCATATAACGCGGAACAAAAATTGCGACCGCCCTCCCATAACGTGGCACTCATAAAACGCGGTTTCCATATAACGCGGAACAAAAAAAAATTGCGACTGCCCTCCCATAACGCGGCACTCATAAAACTCGGTTTCCATATAACGCGGAACAAAAATTGCGACCGCCCTCCCATAACGCGGCCTTCATAAAACGCGGTTTCCATATAACGCGGAACAAAAATTGCGACAGCCCTCCCATAACGCGGCCTTCATAAAACGCGGTTTCCATATAACGCGGAACAAAAATTGCGACCGCCCTCCCATAACGCGGCCTTCATAAAACGCGGTTTCCATATAACGCGGAACAAAAATTGCGACAGCCCTCCCATAACGCAGCACTCATAAAACGCGGTTTCTCTATTATACAACTCAATTAGCTTAAGCATTCTCCCTATAGCATGAATTTTTCTATTAAACTTTTATGGTTGAAATTAATGGGAAATTTCCCTGTTTTTTTATTCATGTACATCACCATTTTCAATTTCAGTTATCAGGAAAATCCCCTGTAAAAAAATTAATACATTCACTTTAAATGCATTCGTAGATGAAAATATGGATAAAGAATGGGTTGCAAATTTTAATTATGTGAAAAGGGAACTGGATTTGGGTAAAAATTAGAAAATTACTTTATTGAAAATGATCCTTCAACAGTGCGAAGTGCAAAATTTAAAAGATAATTACAAAATTGATTAGTTCCTTATAGAGAGATTTTGGTACAGTTACAAAATAAAACTACATTTGAAAACGAAAATGAAGATATCCAAAGTGAAGGAGACATTAAAAGAAAAATAAGTAGGCCACTAATATTTGACAGTGATAATGAATGTTAATAGGATTTTTGTTGGAACAAAGTTATGAAGTTTATATTTCACATTGTTCTTTTAATTTTTTTTGTATATAAAGTCTAAAACTTTAAAAATAATTCGAAATATGTAAATATATATTTATTGCCTTTTGTATCTATAATCTTATAACCGTATTCATCATAACATGGTGCTCTAAAAATGCTGTTTGACATAACGTAGTACGAATCAGCCTGATTTATATGTTCGGAGTTTCACTAAAACGCGGTTTCCATATAACGCGGCACGAATTGTTCTGTTTTGTACTAATTCTAAGTTTCTTATAACGCGGGTTCCATATAACACGGTATGCTATTTCCATATAGCACGGTAAGAATTCATCTGATTTTCACTAATCTGAGTTTCTTTTAACGCGGTACAAATTAATCGCATTATAGGTGGGTTGACTGTACAATACATATTTTGACAATCACATTTTTTATTTTATTATTCAGAAAATATATCCTCAAGACAAGAATTTATTTGTTCATTAAGTACTATTGTTTTAATTAGAATAAAATCTTGATCAGCAAAATTATCCGATTTACCAAGACTAAAAATTACGTCAAATGCCCGGATAATCAAAATACGATTATCCGAAGAGCAGAATGCGGTTAAAATAAACAGAATGCAGTTCAAAAAAACTTTTCAGACCCTACAGAAGCCCCAAGGTGACCAGATGGTTGAAACTTTGTACACTTATAGTATTAACCATGGGGCAGAACCTAACTGCGGTAATTTTCGATTAAGACGATTTTTTTACGCTGTGCGACATACATTATTAAACAAAATAAACTTAAAATTATAGAGGCTTAAAAACTATTGATGTTTACAACATCAAATAGTTTCTATTGGCGCAGATAAACGAAATGCATCCATCGGAGTCACTAAGCTGTTATCAACTTATAAAAGAAAACTTTTAAAGAATATTTACAAAACATTTTTAAATGTATGATGTGAACCCCATATTCACAGCAAAATAATGGTGTACAAAATCCACAGGACGATGTTTCTGGCATTAAATTAACATCTAGTAAATTGAATTAGGGCACTTTTAGAAAATTATTAGTCTAAATAGAACGACTTACTCACGTGCAAAATCCTCATCAAAATTTAACTGTTAATGAATATACCTTGAAATAAATCACTATTGGTAAATTTTCTGTCGTCAAAAACAAAACTATTACAAAAAGTAGCTTTTCTCATGGATAAAACGAACTAGATTCACTAGAATGATGTTAACAGATTCGTCGGATATTACTTCATATGGAAAGCGAACAAATTAAATAAAACTTATTACTTTAATACTGCATGTTATTTTACATGTTATTTTTCTCCCGGCCACACATCAAACTGCCGTTAGCCTTAGGGTTGCCTGTTTGGTCTGGGCCTTCAACTACATGTTATTTTTTCATAAATTTATTCTATAAGCGTGCAATATCCCAAGAATGATCATACTAGTGTTTCATTAGTTTTCTAATGAAAATTGATTATTTATTTAACATTATTAAAAGCCCTTAGTTTTTAATCAATCTTTTTAAAAAATGTGCTAGCATTCTAAAGTTTCTATCATTCATTTTTTAATGAAATTTTTATCAGAAGTGATTATTTATCATTATTGCATGTCCTGCTTATTTTAAGATTTTTCTTAACAACTCATTCTGACATTAAGAGAGGGGGATGGGGAGGGTCCGAATATTCGATCGCGTTTCAAGTCATTAGTGTTCCAGTATTCACAGATTGTAATAATCGTAGTAAATATATGTCGAAACGATTCATTCGTTCATGAGATATCGCATCCACAGAAACACACACACACACACACACACACACACATACTCAGCCGGCCATACAAATAGCTTCTGTAAGCCCTCGGGTCAGTCGTGCGGTCTGGGTTTTTCACACACATACTCAGAGAAATCACCTTTAAAACGTTCGAATCGCGTTCAGGAATGCTTTAAACTAGCTTTTACGTCGAAAATTCGAATTCCAATTTTCTATTTCGTCACAATACTTTCTCTATACATTATACAATCTATGTATGAAAATTAAAACGTAATTTGGACAAGAAATTTAAATTATACAAATACATCTATTTTTACTTTCCCTGTAATATATGGTAATGTATAGGGAAAGTATTGGAATCATGTCGAAAATCGCAACTCGAGTTTTCGACGTATCTATACATTTCAAGACCTCTAGAATACAAAACCATTTTTAGCGTGACGTCTGTGTGTGCAGATTTTGTATCCACTCTAACTAAAAAACTAATGGACCGAATTTCACAAAATTTGGTAGGTAAGTCACTTGTGAGCGAGTCTGGTACTGATTAGTATTGGGTACGATTCGGGATAAAAGAACCCGCCTCTTTTTGCGAAATGGCCCGCAAAAGTTTGTATCCACTCTAACTGAAAAACTATTAAACATAATTTCACAAAATTCGGTAAATCAGTCACTTGTGGGTCACCCTGGTGCTGATTAGATTTTGGTATGATTCGAAAAAAAATAACCTGCCTTTTTTTGCAAAATGGCCCGCAAAAATCGTTAAAATCTAAACTAAAGAACTACGTATGCTCAAATATATCCATTAAATGCTTGTTTAATACGTAATTTTTAACAACAAAAAGAATAAGACCAACCCCATTACACTAGGACTAGCCGTTCTCGAGATATTTTAGTTTTTCGTATTTTCTCTACGCCACCTTTGAAAATAAGTCCGGTTACAGAATGAGAAAGAAAATTATATAAAAAGTGAAATAAATTTAATTAAAATAAAGAGAACGTGGATATAAGTCTGCAGGGAAAGTCATGTGCTGCCCACATCAGATTTTTTTTCTTCTGGTAATGACTGTAATACAAGTAGAACTAAACACTGCAATATGAATATTTAAGAAAATCGAGTGGAGATTCGAACTACAGATATTTTTTTATCTTTCATGTCTCCTATAATTACAACCAGAACGACGCAGTTAAGTCCTTCTAATTCTATCACGATACGTTTAACAATATAAGCACCCATAATCTCCGACATTATCAGTTTTCTTGGAATTAAATACCTTAACGCAGAAAAGAAATCATAAAAGGCAGCTTTATATTAAAAAAAAGAAGATTTCGAATACATTTTTTTTCTTTGCATATTGAAGGTTTTTTTTTATTGATTTTATTCTTTTTTATCACGTCACTTGCAAAGCAATTGCAATTAAAACGTTCTGCTCATAATCAATAAAACACCCCAACAGGGATTTTTTTTAAAGCGAAACTATCCCCATCCGCTATTTGCAAATGTTTTTTTAATGTCCCTATCTAACTTGTCCTCAATTTCTTAGAAATTGAAAGCAACAAATTTGAAAGATAAATAATTGAAATGTAAATTGACTAGTGTTTTTTAATGCATTTTTATTTTCTCAATAACATGCAGGATACCTAGGAAAGTCCTTAAGTACTGCCAGCAACGTTTGTAGGAAAAGGTTCATAAATGCACACGTTAGGGGTATATATAGTAAAGTTACCATAAACAGTCGAATAAAATAATTCCCGCAGTCCAGACCCGAGAGCTCCCCAGAGAGGCTGAACATCTAAGATTCTCGGGCCGGAATAAAGTGATTGAAGCGCTCCCTAGTGGAGAATTTCAAAACTTCGAATCACGAATTCAGCTACAAAGCGCGATAAACAAAAAATCTGATGTGGGCAGCACATGACTTTCCCTGCAGTCTTATACTCACGTTCTCTTTATTTTAATTAAATTTAATTCACTCTTAATTCAATTTTCGTTCTCATTTGATAACTGGACTTATTTTCAAAGGTGGTGTAGAGAAAATACGAAAAAACTAAAATATCTCGAGAACGGCTAGTCTTAGTGTAATGGGGTTGGTGTTATTCTTTCCTTCGTTAAAAATTATGTATTAAACAAGCATTTAATGGATATATTTGAGAATACGTAGTTATTTCTTTTAGAATTTGGCGATTTTTGAGGGCCATTTTGCAAAAAAGGATAGATTATTTTTTTCGAATCGTACCAAAATCTAATCAGCATCAGGGTGTCCCACAAGTGACTTATCTACCGAATTTTATGAAATTCGGTCTATTAGTTTTTCAGCTAGAGTGGATACAAGCTTTTGCGGGCCATTTCGCAAAAAAAAGGCAGGTTCTTTTATCCCGAATCCTACCCAAAACTAATCAGCGCCAGATTCGCCTACAAGTGACTTACCTACCAAATTTTATGAAATTCGGTCCATTAGTTTTTTAGTTAGAGTGGATACAAAATCTGCACAGACAGACAGACAGACAGATACACAGACACACACACACACAGACGTCGCGCTAAAAATATTTTTATTTTTATTTTAGAGGTCTCGAAATGTGTAGATCCGTCGAAAACTCGAATTACGATTTTCGGCATGATTCCAATACTTTCCCTATACATTACCATGTATTGCAGGGAAAGTAAAAAGCCAAGTTGTAGAGCATCGTTTAGTGAACTTTTACAGAAGGCGTTTACTTGACATAATAGGGTCATTGGTGAATTGCTGTCCCATTTTAGAATGTAGAAATAAACAACACTTACATGCACAGGAATCTAATGTATATCCTGCTATGAATTTCTACTTATAACCAGAGCCCGGATTTTGCCTGTTGACTACAGAATCGTAAGGACTTATATCCATTTCAGGCTCTGAAGATTCTACTATCCAAATCTTTTAGTGCATTTAAATACCTATTTTAAGGGTTGGCGCCTATTAATTCCTCTTTTCAGGGTAAACGCCTGCATAGGCCTATTTTAAATGAACCTATAATTAAGTGTTTAACCTATTTTACCATTTTAGTGCGTATTTTGCCTGGCTATTTTGAGATTTTTATTGCCTATAAATCTGGGCTTTATTCATGACACAATGTTCTACAACTTTGCAATTGGTTCTGTTTTGTCTATCGCTTTGTTGTTGAGTCTGTTAACTTCGCTTATTAATTCTCCGGTAGGGGAGCTGCGATACCTTTTATTCGATAGGGCATGGTCACTTGAGAGGATATAAGAATTTATTGAGCAAACAAAAAATGTTTTAGTCTAAATATTTTATACACATCTAAATATACAAACCAACAATGTAATATAAAGAGCCATATATAATACCATGCGATAAATTGGGTGATATCATTCTCGTGGGTCTAGCTCGTTCCATTGATGAAAAAAGATACTTTGAGTAATACTTTTGTATTTAAACTGCAATAGTCCTTTATCTGCTGTATTAAGAATAGCTTATTTCTCCGTCCATAACGCTTGTCTAGAGTTTGGCGACGAATTTGGCGGAATGTCGCCAACTTAGCGACATTTTAGTACAAATTACTAAACAATCATTGAGTGCTCTAATGAAAAAATACTACTTCTTAATAAATATATATATATATATATGTTTATAAATTTGAAAATATTAAATTATTTCTTTTTCGTTAATAGTAAATATATCGGTTGCGGCATATAAAACGTGTAGAGTTTAAGGGTGAGCGTCAGTAAATTTCCTGCCCTATCCCCGCTTTGTTAACTTTCGCGGCACACATATTATGCAGAAATTCTGCTCAAACAGTTGCGAAATATTTTCTGAAAGATAAAACGCAATGCTTAGATTATGTTAAAACTAAATGCAATACTCAATAAAATATAGAATATATTTTTTATTTTAATCCAAAATATTTTTGGTGCTGCCATCTGTTGTCGTAATTTAATTCATACCGATTATCTTTATTTTTTAATGAACATTTTTAAATATCTATTTTTTCTAATACAGTATTAAATACAATAACATATCATATATACTAATGCCACAATCACGGAAAGGCAATTTCTCATTCTATAAATTTGATAAGAGGATCTGAATGTACATCACTGAGGACTACAGTTTTGTCTTCAAGTTCAAGTCCAAGTTCAATTACGTTTCCGTGATAGTGGCATTATTATATATGATCTGTTGTTGCATTTTATAGAGTATTAGAAGAAATAGACATTTAAAAATGTTCATTACAAAATAAAAATAGTCGGTATGAATTAAATTACGACAACAGATGGCAGCACAAAAAATATTTTGAATTAAAATAAAAAATATATTCTATGTTTTATTGAGTAATAAATTTAGTTTTAATATAATAAAGGAATTGCATTTTATCTATCAGAAAATATTTCGCAACTGTTTGAGCAGAATTTCGGCGAAAAATGTGTGCCACGAAAGTGAATAAAGCGCGGATAGGGTAGAAGATTTACTGACGCTCACCCTTAAACAACCAGCTTACAATCCTGACCTGGCACCTATCGAATTTTGTCTCTTCGGACTTTTGAGAAGCGTCTGGCTGGAAAAATGCATACAATCGACAACCAATTTCAACTAACTTCAATGTCTTAGCTGCAAAACCTCGATCATGATTTCTTCAGGTTTAGGATATGGGATGTATGCAGTCTTGTAGCGATGGATAAATGCTTGGACAAGTATGGAGATTACGTGGAAAAGCAGTATGTGTCCATGTAAGTTACAGGTTATTTTTACATTGATATAAAAATAAATGTATTCATACCGTAAGCCTTGTTACCTTAATCAATAAAACGCTCTTGTAAAACCGGGATTTTGTTCTGAAATGGCCAGGAAAAATGGCTAAAATCCGAAATAAAAGATCCTTCAATATCCTTGTATTAATTGATTGCTTTACAAAAATTGATTGTTTCATAAAATTTTAGATGATAAAAAAAAAAAAATTAAACCAACCCCATTACTCTGCAATAAGCTGTTCTTCAAGATATTTAAATATTTTGCAATTTTGGGAAGTTGGCGATGTTTTAAAATGCGCTAAATCACTAAAAGAAAAATATATTTAAGGGAAAAAAAGTCTAAAATTTGATGCAATTTAGAGTATGCATACTTTTTATGTTTTATTTTGTGCCTTAAAACTGAAATTTTTTTGCACAGAAAGCGGGAAAAACAGAAAAGCCACGAGTAGTTCACAAATATTTTTCATTTGTGGAACATAATGCAGGTATCTTATTATGATTAAAATTGAAACATTTTTTAAATAAAAAAAAGACCCCTTTTTATCAAATTATGTAAATGCTTTGTTACTACTTTTAATTGGGAATAAATGAAGAACATTGTTTGTGAGTTATCATTATGGTTGTGAGTTACCATTCTCGAGATATTAGAAATTTCACATTTCAACAGGGAGCGCGAAGAGGATGCTTATTTTAATTTATAATAATAAAAATGTAATTGATTTTCAATGAGTTCTATTTTTAAAATATCGTTTAACAAAATTTAGTTAAGACATATTTTCAACGGAATAGTATTTTAAAACTTTTTTTCAACGAGATCTAGTTTTAAGACTTGTTTTCAACGAGATATAGCTTTAAGACATATTTTCAATGAGATCTAGTTTTAAAACTTCTTTTCAAATAGATCTAGTCTTAAGATATATTTTAAACGAGATCTAATTTTAAAACTTTTTTAAACGAGATCTAGTTTTAAAACTTTTTTTTCAACACGATCTAGTTTTAAAACTTCTTTTCAACGAGATCTAGTTTTAAGACATATTTTTCAAAGCGATCGTGTTTTAAGACTTCTTTTCAACCCGATCGTGTTTTAAGACTTCTTTTCAACACGATCATGTTTTCAGACTTCTTTTCAACTCGATCGTGTTTTAAGACTTCTTTTCAACGAGATCTAGTTATAAGATCAATTTGTAAACGAGATCTAGTTTTAATACTTCTTTTAAACGAGACCTAGTTTTAAGACTTTTTTTAACGAGACCTAGTTTTAAGATTTATTTTAAACGAGACCTAGTTTTAAGACTTCTTTTAAACGAGACCGTGTTTTAAGACTTCTTTCCAACGAGTTCTAGTTTTAAAACTTTTTTAAAACGAGATAGTGCTTTAAAGACATCTTTTCAACGAGATCATGTTTTAAAACCTATTTTCAAATAGATCTAGTTTTGAAACTTATTTCTAAACGAGATCTAGTTTTAAGATATATTTTCAACGAGATCGCATTTTAAGACAGATCTAATTTGTACTATTGCTTTACCAGAATATTGAAATGTATCGATATGTTGGACACATCAGATTAAGAGATGCATTCATTCATAATTAAGTACAAAAAGTTACTTTGGCAAAAAATAAAGCAAATACATACGTAAATTGCTGCGCACATAAAATAATAAGAGGAGACTGTTACTAGGAGCTCATCAGTAAAATTTCGAAATCTTATGTCTATTCTTCTGCTGCAGAATTTTACAAAAAAGTCCATATAAAACTATTCGCCGAATTAAAACTTCGTAGGCGTAAACAGTCCTATATAGATCCAAACACCAGCTGTCAAAAGAAATTAGCTCTACTTTATGCAGTGTTGTAAAAATGAAAAATATAATCCAATTTAAGTCACTCAAAAATCTGTATATGTCAGCTTACCGCAGAAAGAGGGTCGACATATTCCTGTTTTATTTTACTGAAAAACTAAAGATGAAAAAATAAAATACTTCACATAAAATTCTTAACTTTGAATGCTTCAAAGAAATATGAAGAAATAATTTTTTTTCACACGACAGCGGCTCAAATTTTCAGATGCGATATGTTGGCGTGCATGCTTGCGTAACATGCATGATTTAATGTTTTGGAAATAAAAAGGAAAAAATAAAAATGTCGAAAAATATTCGCAGACTGAAAAGAAGATTTTACGTCATTAAATATTTGTTCAGTGCATTTTAACGGAAAATTACAAAGCCTTTGAGCGAAACACTATATAAAAATAAATTATATATAAAACTTATAAACATAATTTTGCTTTGAATACATCCTTGTAAACACATTTCCAATTAAATTTGTCCCCTTAAATTTAATTTGCAATATATATTTGAGATTCAATTTAAATTTGTCATTTGCTAATACCGCTTTTAAATTCAAAGGGAAGTAATTTAAATTAGTCTCGCCGTTTGGAATACTTGGCGTACAAAAAAGCAAATTGCAAATTTACTTCTGTATTACAAATTTACTTCATAAAAGACATAAAAAGTCTGATGTGGGCAGCACATGACTTTCCTTATATAATGCAATCCATTTACTACTGTTTCAGTAAAAAAAAAACAAGAAAGATCAATCATGCTTGCATTGATTATGAAACACTTTCCAACTGAAATGCAATTTCATTTAAAAAATTCTAAAATGTGATACATTCAGTGGTGATATCTTTTACATTATCACAGTACTATAGTAATTTATTATACTTAAATATTTAAAACTGTATCGAAATATAAATCATCTGATTCTCTATGCAAAATCAATGAATATTTCATTCATATAACTTGTATTCCAGACTCCAGGAGCTAAATAATTTTGTGTGAAAAAAATTCAGCAATTCTTATGTAACTCACCTTACAATCGCTTCAGATATTTGCATTCTGCATAAGTTAAAATTAGGCTTCGTTGAAGAAATAATAAAAGTTTAGGGATCATTTAAAATCACAACTATTGTAATTGCATAGGCACTGAATTTAGATACACAGATACGCAGATAATATATGTGTGTGTGTGTGTGTGTGTGTGTTCAAAGTATTGGAATCGTGCCGAAGATCGGAACTCGAATTTTCAAAGGATCTACACGTTTTGGGACTTCTAGAACCAGAAAAAAATATTTTTAGGAAGACGTCTGTGTGTGTAAGAGTGCATCTGTGTATGTTTCTGTGTGTCTGTGAGGATATTACATCCACTCTAATTGAAAAACTAATGAACCGAATTTCATAAAATTTGGTACGTATGTTTTTTGCGGGAAATCCTGATGTTCATTAGATTATAGTACGATTCGTAATAAAAGAGTAGATATATGAAAATTAGCAGAGTACAATCGTTTCAAAGGCGTTAATAACCCCTTTCATTAGATCAAAAGTAGTGTGTACTAACCGAAAGATTAAGTACAACTGTTTTACGTGCAACCTGCATCAACAGATGGCTCGAGTTCCCTCGTGTTAGAGTGCAGGTAGCTACCCTAATCCCTCGCTATCTGCACTATATTGGCAACAACAAAAAAATTACTATGAGCAGCAATTTTGTCAAACTCAGAGCCGCCTTGCAAAACTTTATTGTCTCCTTCCCTGCATATTTGATTTCCTCTTCCTTGTGAAACTTTCATGTCTTACTAAAAAATTGGGGACCCGGACACATGGGGTCTTTGGCCTTTCTCACTCGTGTGGTATCCGTTCCCTCCTATAGGTGGCCCTGCAGTATAGACGATAAAATACGGCTTTATGATGGCAAAGCGACGTGTCTTGAGAAACATCATTCTGAGATAAAATGTGTTAAATATTTTCCTATAGAAATATTTTTATTCTCATTTTCATATAGCTTCATTTCATGAGATACGGCTTCAATTATTCGTATCAAGCAGCTGACATTGGATATGAAGAAGATCGAACACGAACTGCACAATACGGCCTTATGATGGCAAAAAGCGGCTATCTTGAGAAACATCATTCTGAGACAAAATATGTTAAAGTTTTTCCTTTAGAAATAGTTTTATTCTCATTTTCACATCTGTTTCACTTCATCAGATACGAAGAAAGCTAATCCGCCTTATAAAAGAAAAATAACGTAGCTTCATATACGTCCTTCTTCCATCACAAGGCCGAATAGACCAATTATAAACATTGATTAAAAAATGCGTTCGAAATTTTGTATTCGTATTTCCGAAGCAGCAAGACGCATCCGTTTTGGAACGTTTACAAAAATTAGTTTCTGCGGGATAGCTCAGTGGTAAAAGTAAATATCCTAAAGAGTAGATGGCGTCTTAGTATTTTTCCTGATACTAGAAATCCAGGGGGTAACATTTCACTTTGATCTCTCACTTTAACCCCGTGGTTTTGACGAGAAAATGTCAAAAATCTTCTCTGGTTGGCTGGCTACTTCTGCTCATCACTATTAACAGTTGAACGACGGAAGCGGTCATTTTGACCGCATAACTACTTTGAGAAACGATTTCTCCAGAACAGCTAATCCCAGCCCATAGAAATGTTATGACTTTTCTTATTTTCGTCTGTGTTTTCAATAACGTTAAGAAAATAAGAAAAGTTATAAAATTTCAATGGGCTGGGATTAGCCGTTTTGGAGTAATCGTTTCTCAAAGTAGTTATGAGGTCAAAATGACCGCTTCCGTCGTTCCAGTGTTAATACTTCTTATGTCCACTATTACTTTATATCTTCTTTACATACTCTAATGAAATTTGAACGTCGACCAACCGTGTGGATCACGAGTACCAATACCATTTTCGAATTACTTCGGAGAAGTAAGGGCCATCTGAAAATGCCTACTGTTTAGGCCCAACCCACCTAAGAAACATCTTTGAACCGTTTCTGAGGATTGCGTTATCCATTTATTATATAGGATATCAACAGTGGTTAAGGCACGGAACTTACACTGGGAGGACCCAAGTTTGATTCCATGAGATACCCAAACTATCTCCGAGTCAACATGAGTACGGGCGCATTTAATATGTGGGTCCGAAAGTACATTCGAGAGATTGATGGCAGGGGAAGGCGGGTAAGGTCAATATGGATGTCGCACCATACTGTGTTCCGGTTAAAATTAGGTGACTTAAGGGCGTAACGTGATCTGCCCCCTGAGGTGCGCAGGGGCAGCATTGTATGTATGACATGACCACAAAATGGTTCACGATTCGGCCGCTGTATAGGCGGACGATTAACTATCAAATTACACTAAAACAAACCGCTGATTGTAAGACAAAAATTTACACAACTTTCTTGTAGAAAACAGACATATATGTCAGTTACTGATATATGCCAGCTTTCCACAAGAAAATTGTGCAAATGTCTTTCTTAAATGAAGTTTCTTAACTATGCAAATGTCTAGCACTTGTATGTGGGGGCGAGGGGGGGGGGGACGTTTACAAAAATTTACTTGTAAAAAATTCAAAACATTTGGAATCAATCATATTTTTTATTACTTTGTAATGTGATTCTAGAGAATTCCTTACATGACCAGGGCCGTTTTAACCCTCTTCGAGACTTCTAGGAAAAAAGTAAATTTTAGAGTCCCCTAAAAATTTTATACTAAAGGTACATTGAGCATGGCAAATGAGCCCCAAGTCTTTACGGGTCCCCTACATGTGCCTAATTCGTCTATGGTCGATAATGGCCCCGCACATGACCAGTGTACTGCAGCTAGTAGCATAGCTGTGTGCAGTCTGAAAATTTTATAGTAAATGTACATTGAGCATAGAAATTGAACCTTTATGATGGGCCCCCAACATGGGCCTAATTTGGCTATGGTCAAAAATGGCCAAATTAGGCACATGTTGGTGACCTGTGTGCTGCAGCTTGTAGCATAACTGTGTGCAGTCTGAGAAGCCCGGGTTACCGACCAGCGGTTCCGGCCACTTGTTCTTTTTCAAAAAAAAATTTATTTTAATTCGCTACAAATGGCGCCGGAACTAAACTATGTTGCAATGACGACCGGAGGCGGTTGGGGTCACACCCTACGAAGTTTCAAGGAACGGACGCTGCAAGGTAACTTGAAGAAATTCTTTAATTGACCAGAGTGGTGCAACTAGTAGAATAGAGTAAAATCTATGAGGCTTGAATTTGAATCTTGGTTCTGTCCAATATGTATTTTGAAGTGAAAGTATAAGAAAATGCAATATATCTCTCTCTGTTTCTCTATATGTTTGGTTGTATTTCTTGGCTACATATTTGGCGATCTCGGCAACACATTTAGCGTAATATCACTAACTTGGTTACTGTGAGTAAACATCGCCAGCCTTGCGATAGTTCAATGTATCTGGAAATTTAATTTCGCTGATAATCCCTGTCGCTTTGTAGGAATTATTAATTTAATATCCTTGATTCAAAATAAAGTGATTTTCCCTGTTCTTGGGACAGGTACGTTTTGTTAGAAAGTCGTATGAAATGTGTGTTTTATTAGGGGGAGGGGGGTCTATGGCATCGTAAAGTAATTGCATTTTGCAAATGCATTATCAGTAATTCGATACTTTCTTCTATTTATTCTTTAGCAAGGACTAAATTAGAAAAGAAAATAAAATAAATTCAGAAAAATTCGCAAACAATTTTGTATTTTGAAATGCATGAACTTAAATAGCGTCTACGTGTTAAATATAAGGGCAGTATCCATGTGCATATATGTGTGTCTTCGGACCCTAGACTCTGTTTCTTTCAGGCATACCTCAGGGAGGGGGGCTAAAGCCCCCTCCCTCCGGAAATATTTCATATTAACCTAGTTTAAATTTATGTGACACAGCATTTAGATATATTTATATAGGGTAAATAGAAAACTTGCTCCCCCCAAAAATTTCATTCGCCCCCCCCCCCCCCGGCCAAAAAGTCTTGAAAGAAACACTCCTACAATAGACGTATTACTGAAAATATGACAATACACGAACTGCAAAGATTTCATTTAAAAAAATTTATTATATTAGCTCGCAAATTTACCGATGGCTTCGTCAGTAAAGCTCAGAATTTCAATAAAATTTATTAACGAAAGAATGGCAACAACATTGTTTCTAATTCCGCACAACGCCGCTTTTCGCTTAAATCATTAATCCACATTTCAATTAAAATTTCTATCATAAAAGCGATTGTTTGGAAAAGCCACCTGATTAGGATTTGGTTTCTAGTTTGCGCTTTTAAAGCTTCAGCGAAAGAATTTATTAATATTTACGCAAGAAAATTTCTGGAAGTAATCGTTTAAAAATAATGTGTTTAAATCCTTCTCTAGAGGCAGCGTTCCATGAGAATTAAGGTTTAAAATAAAAAGGTCGTTAAAGGTATATTTTAGTTTAAACTTTTCTTGAACGGTTTCGCAATAAAAATGTTATTTTCATCAATGTTATTATTAGGGATTAAAGTCTAATTTGGTCCGAAAGTTACTTATAACCTCTATTTTATTAATAGAAGTTTAAATTGCAATTGAATTTATTGATACAACATCGTGATAATTTAAAACTCCTTAAAGTGTATATAAAATGAACATGATCGCACTCGATTGTTTCATACCAGAATTCATTTTTTTTTTCAAATTTTACGAGAAAAATCTGCATTGTTGATCCAAATGATTACAATTACAGCGTGTGATTCTTCATTTTAAAGGGCTTGGCAAAATCTTCCGATTGATACCATATTTGACAATGTACCCGGGGGGGTAACTCCCCCCTGGAGGGGGCCAATGACGTCATGAACACAAAAATTGTATCGCGGCTATTTTTGACAACAATAATTGAAACTATTAAGTCTTGTGATCATTGATCTATAAATAATCCCTTTCATGCTTGATTATGTCAAATTTTGCTTTATGCTGCCACGTTAAAAAATGTAAAATCTTGAATAAATTTCGAAGTTTTCGCTCGAATTTATAAAAATGCTATCTAGTTCTAGATTTTTGATAACAAAGCCGGCTATAAAATTTTGTGTAATTCCATTAATATCTATTGTATACAAGAAATCGACCACAGACATCAGACAGACAGACAGACAGAGACAGACGAAAATCCCTCCAAACTTAGTCAAAACGTGTTTAGGAGGTTTTGAAACAAATATTGGCATCAAAATCTCGAATTCGAAAATTTCCGTATAAACAATACTTTCACAATACCACTACTATACAATATTACATAGTATAAGAAATTAAAAATCCTATGTGGACAGCATATGACATTTCCTACATAAATGCAATGAATTTACTCCCTTCGCAACGAAATAATAGATGCTTCAGCTGCTTATAAATCTCCACAAAAATGAAACTTAAAAAATCATTGAATCAGTCGTACATAAAAGAAAACTCCTCACCCTGTCAGAAGATCTTCTAAATTTTCTTTTCCTTGTGTTCATAGATACATAACAAATAGACACATAACAAACTAATGCTAAATAAAATATATTAAAAACTAAATATTTATTGTCATTTTGCGAATTAGGTCGCGTCTTGGTTACATAAGAAAATACCCGAGCTGCACACTGGCACCACTACACACACCACCGCTTACAGCTGTCGAATTGGATTGGATTATTTAAGCTCTGCTCTCCTTTTCATTCATACAAGGACTACTTAAACCGGGTTCAAAAATTTAAACTAATAAATCCCGAACACTTGCGGGGCTGTACGCATAAACGTAGCTCTCCACCTGCATCTAGAACTAGCGATTTCGCCTGTAGTTACTAAATGTGACACCTAGCCTATACTTGATAAAAGTTCTGAAAATCAGAAACAGTTTCAAATTAATGTACAAACAATATTTCATCTGCGATTCCTGTTGGTTCTTTTAGTTTTAACCATGGAGGTAAAAGTAAGGAGTTAAAACTTCATATTAAGAAAACACCATAATATCGTTTGAGACAATCATTCAGGTGGCGCTGGGGATAATATAAGTAGCGCTGCATAGTATGCATTTCTATGGCGGAAGGCCTAAAATATTTATTTAAACTGTCAATGTTGTAAAAATAAATTATTACCGTAATCCAAAGTAAAACTGAAACAATAAAGAATATTAAGTATTCAAAATAATTTTACTTTTCAATTTATTTTTATCTCCCTATATTCTGTACTCTACCCTACAACTATGAAAAAATACTGGTTAATTATACTCATAATTAGGGAAAACTTAATTTAAAAATAATTAAAAATGCACCTAAATACTACGCCTTTCTATTGTGTCAACTAATAATAGCAGCTACTTAACTAACACTAGCGACACCTAGATATAATTCTCAAAGCATTATGGCAATTTCAAGCGTTTCTTCCATAGCAGTTTAATCTCCTTTTTTTAACTCCATGGTTGCTTTTCTATCTCCATGGTTTTTTAGACATTTTGAATTAAATATAAATCCATGGAGTTACAAAGAATTGAGATAAAACTCCTATGGATGAAACCAGGGTTGTTTGATTTAAATCGGCTTGATTTAAATCATGATTTAAATCACTTGATTTTTTAAAAAAAATCATTGATTAAAATCATTTTTTAATTTTGTCATTTCTTGAAGGTTTTTTTTTTGTATTTTCATGCTAAAATAACCTGGAACAAAATAAATGTTTAAAATAATAAAATTCCACATCAAGACATCTTTAGAGTATATAAAAAGAAACTGAAATCCTTTCCTTAACTCTCGGTCAGTGGAGATAACACTATTCATTGCGTGGAGTATAAAATCCAGTAACAATGACAACTGACCAGTGTTGCCAACCTATTTTCTAATTTTGTAACTAAAAATCACTCAAAATATATCTAGAATTATCTAGATTTTCTGTCAGTTATCTAAAAACATAGCTATACAATATTTAACATTTTAATTGTTCTTGTGATGATTTATTGGGATCAGTGGTTGCGATACAGTTTTTACATGCATATTTCAAGCTACAAAAATTTAAAATACCTTTTGAAATGTTATTTATATGTGCTGTAATAATTTTTACCATAGAAATAAGAAAATTTGGTTCCTTCCTTTTTTTATAATTTTTGCTGGCGCATACCATCACTGGTCGATATATTGGAAAGGTCTCGAAAAAGAGGGTCATTATACCGAGAGTCTGCTGTATTACTTTACTGTTTACTTTTTGTATTTTCATGCTTGTTTTTTTTTTTTTTTTTCCAATTTCCTGTGTTAGAAATTTGTACTAATAAAAAATCATTTAAGAGACTCAGATGAATCAAATTACCTGTTAAATGGTAAGTTTTTATTAAATAAATGAAAAAGGTATTATTAAATATTAATATTTAAAAACATCATCTTTCTCTAAAATCTTGACTTTTTAATAAGCTTGTCATAATCCCTTCCCTTTTTTTCAAGTCCTTCATAATATCAACCCTAATAGATTTTGAGATATCACAGCTCTTTATTAATATAAATTCAAATAGAGAACTTAAAACCGTATAATAGTTCCATATAATTAATATAGCCTAGATTTATAAATTGAATAAAATAACCCAATTAAAAAAACCGATTTATTTAAAAAGTCTTTGGTTTATTTTTAACCCCTGCATATATTTTTTAATCTTATATTAATTCAATTAAATTTTTTTAAATTATACAGCACATTAATATAGTCTAACCTACCTTCTGATCTGAAAAATATAAAAAATTGATTTTGAAAAAGGCTAATATAAATAAAAAAAATCCGATTTAAATCAAAAAAATCTGATTTAAATCAAAAAAATCCGATTTTTTTAAAAAAATCATGATTTTTATCCACCCTGGATGAAACCATGGAGTTAGAAAGGAGGAGATAAAACTCCTATGGATGAAACGCTTGAAAATGCCATAATGCTTTAAGAATTATATCTAGGGGTCGCTAGTGTTTGTAAAGTAGTTGTTATTGTTAGTTGACACTATAGAAAGGTGTAGTATTTAGTATATGTATTTTTAGTAATTTCTAAATTAAGGATTCCTTAATTATGAGTATAATTAACCAGTATTTTTTCATAGTTGTAGGATAGAGTACAGAATATGTGGAGATGAATTGAAAAGTAAAATAATTTTGAATACGTAAGAATATTCTTTATTGCTTCAGTTATTCTTTGCGTTGTACTAATAATTAATTTCAACAAAATTGACAGTTTAAATAAATATTTTAGGTCTTTTGCCATGGAAATGCATACAATACAGAACTACTTATCTTATCCCAGCGCCACCTGAATTATTGTCTCAAACGATATTGGAGTTTTCTTAATATGAAGATTTAACTCCTTACTTTTACCTCCATGGATGAAACGCTTGAAAATGCCATAATGTTTTGAGAATTATATCTAGGTGTCGTCAGTGTCAGTAAAGATTGTTAGTTGCTATTGTTAGTTGACACAACAGAAAAGCGTAGTATTTATAGTATTGTATTTTTGATTATTTTTAAATTAAGGGTTCCCTAATTATGAGTTAATTGAGGAACCCTTAATTTTATCTCCATGTATCAATCATTAATAAAAAGTATTTTCAATAGTTTGATCAGAATGGCCAGCAGACGATTTCAGGAGTCGAAACGTAACTTTGTTGTTATAATACCAATAGAATCAAATCTGCATAAAAATTTGAATTTCACTATACCAAAAAGCCGGACTTTGTTTGGAGTCGAGCATATGAGATAAGCGAGCTATGAAAGATTTCAAATTAAGACTTAATTTAACAAATAATTATAAAATTAGAAGTATAAAAAAGTAATTTCACTATTTTAGAATCCTAATACAAAAATGCCTATAAGTTTTCAGAATTTGAATATTAAATTAAACAAATTAGAATATAGGAAAACAATGAAATCAAAGTAACACATTTAAATTGCAAAAACGTATTTAATATACAGGAGCACGTTTAAATTACAATGCATGCAAGTGCACACTCTTCGATTAGCTGTTTAAAAGTTACTGTTTACTTGATATTTGAAGGAAGCATAGTGAGCATGCGCAGTTTAAAAATAAGCGGTTCGCCCTGTTACAATTCATTTTAATAATTGAAATTGCGATTCAGCAAATCTGAGTGCAATTTCACGTATGTATGCAAAATTTCAAATTCCTATCAATCGCAGTTTTCAAGTAAAAGGGAACACAAAATTCAGGCAAATGTTGATCTCGCTTCGTTAAGAATGGACAAAAGAAAAATCGTCTGCTACAACCATAAATTGAAATATGTCAAGAACCTCTGACTGTGCACAAGTAGAGGTAAAAGAAAATTCAGGATATTTTTAAAGAAAATTTAGGATATTTTCTAAGAAAATTTAGGCTATTTTTTTTTCTACGCAGGATGGTGCCGACGCGAATTTTGTCTGTCTATTCATTCTTGAGTGGTAAATGAAAGAATGTTTGGCCAACACAGACGGACACCTTTCCAAAAGAGAGATCACGAGATCTTTAAAATTGCTTTTCTGTAAAATATCTAATTGGAAAATTTTCGGGCAGCATCACGCTGTCGATGAAACTCGTGTTTGTGGAGCAAGACAGGACGGAAACGGATGGTGAACAGATAGCGGTGGCTGTGGTGGAATAACGGATATGGACAAACAGACAGAGGAAATTCAAATTACAAAGTGACAATAAATTGATAAAAATTTCAATATCGAGCCATAAATTAAATAAAAAAATGGATGTGTCCAACAGAGAAATTTACCTACAGGTTAACAAATGTTGATAATGTGAGAAAGCCATGATATAAGTAAACAAGAAAAATCAATCATGCTTAAAGCATTGATTATGAAACACTTTCCAACTTCAATGCAATTTTATTTAAACATGTCTAAAATGCAATACATTCCTTGGTAATATTTTAAAACTTATCACAATACTACATTAATTTATTATATTTGAAAACTTAAACCTTCATCGAAAAAAATGAACTTCATTAAAATGACGGCATTGAAATACAAATTGCCTGGTTTAAACATCTCTAAAATGTGATACATTTCTCGGTAATAATTTTAGAATTATTATAATACTACGATAATTTATTATATTTGAAAACTTCATCGAAAACAACTGAAATTCATTCAAATGTCGTCATAGAAAAAATAACACGCCTGGCTCTCTCTATAAAAGCAACATTTCATTCATAAATAATTTCCCATTCATGTCATTCATCACAATACTATAATAATTTATTTTATTTAAAAATTAAGACCATAGAGCTACAAGTAATTGAATTCTATGCGTAAAACTTCATCGAAAAAAATCGTCTTTCTCTTTGTAAAATCAATGAATATTTCATTCATATCAGCTATGAACTAATTCATATCAGCTATTTCGTTCATATCAGCTATGACTCCATGAACTAAATGATTTTGTGTTAAAGAAATAAAGCAATTCTAATACAACTCATTCTACATATTTTGCTGTTTACATTTTACATAGGTGAAAAATAGGCTTCGTTGTAGAAATAATCAAATTTGGATGAGCATTTAAACTCAAATATATTGTCATTGCGTAGTTTCAGCATGTAGATGCACAGAATTTAAGCAAAAATAAAGTGGTTTTAGGACGGATACAACACTCAATATGAATTAAAAAGAACTTTAAAAATCACGATTTTGAGACAAGATGGATGCCATATATCATTTTGAAGTGGGTCACGTGATCTTTTCATATCATGGTCACATGATCGCTTCATATAAGAGGTGTAATTATTATTTTAATTTTTATTTAAAAAACTACTGAATATATTTCGCTGAATTTTTTTTTATATATTTTATGGAACAATTTGCATATTACCTGAAATTTTCGAAGCAATTTGTGAATTTTAATCCGCTTAAAAAATGTTTGAAAAATTAGGTCCCATAGGGCTTAATGTATTTCATTTTTTCAACCCGGGTTCAATCCAAAACTAATTGTGTGATATTATTCATTTATATTCCCATAGGTCCTACAGACCGTCTGAACAACATACTAAAATTTCATTTTGATTAAGTCATTTTTACGGCAGTTATCGTGCTCGGACAGACAGACAGAATGAACAAAGTCATAAACACTTTTCAACTTTGTTGTAAAGTGTTAAAAAAAATTAGAATTTACTTATAACTAGATAGTGCTGAATTCGCAAGGCTTTTCCTGCTGATGATTAAAATAGACGTACCAAATATCCCATAGGGGTCAATGTATTTAATTTTTTTTATTCCGGTCAAATCTGACACTAATTGGGCGATATTACTCATTTTCATTCCACAAACCGTCTCAACAACATACTAAAATCCCATTTCGATAAAATCATATTTACGGCAGTTATCGTGCGAACGGACAGACAGACAGACCAAAGTCATAAACACTTTTCAGCTATGGTGGAAAGTGTTAAAAACGTTTATTTGCACTTCTTGCAACCGTTGAATCCAAAATATATCCGTCTGTTGTGTTATCGCATCTGCCTTTTCTTATTTTTCAAGAGCACGCTCGGAAAAAGCCTTGACAAACATATGTGCGATTACGTGATAACATTGTCAAACGCTTGTCCCTGGATATTTACTTCTTGTGCAGATAGCCAGGAAAAATCAGAACAAATTTCATTCATAACACGATGCATTATTTTAAAACTCCGTGCAATTTAATGATAGAAAAATATCTGGACTGTAGGTCTCCGTTCGACTCTCATGCTTTTGTGTTTTGATTTTATGGGCGTGTGCAAGATTTTTTTCAGGGAAGGTGTTAAAATTGATTGCTTTCAAAATATAGAGTTTACTATCAACCTTGAAATATGTATTGTTGCAAAGTAAATTTTAATAGAGGGTCTGAGCTTCACATTTTAAAAATTAGTGTGTATAGCACTTTTAAAAATTAATATGCTCCAATTTTTAAAAATGAGTGTGTACCACCTTTAAAAAATATTCCCCCTTTAATAACATCACTCTAACCTTCCGGAAGACAGGGCAACTAAATTAACAAATTGGACATTCATAAACATACCAAATGCAACAATCCTAAATTTTCCATATAGGTATAAGTCAAAATTGTTTTTATTAATATACACGTGGAAGAATACATACAGTCGTGGTTGAATGTTCTAATTCCGAAAAGCATTTTTCTTATTTTTTTTTCTCTGTCATATTGACTTTAAATTAATTTATTAATTTTCCAGGGGATGCTTTGGCACCCCCTGACCTCCCCCCCTAAATACGCCCATATTTGTTCTACTTGTATCCCAATTATTACCAGAATAAAAAAAAGTTGCATATTTTTTAGGCTTCATGCCTTAAGCTATTGCTTTATGACATTTCGTAAAAATTCTTAAAAAGTTTATTTTTTTAAATTGGCGACAGCTTCGTGACGTTGTTGAATGTATCTGACTTATCTGTGTTAATATACACTACGTCAATACTATTAAAATCCATAGCATAGTTTAAATTACCAGTATTCCCCCATTGTACGAATATCATATTTGTTTTCCAATAAAAAGATTAACTGTAGTGTGTCTCAACTCAACTTTTTCGTACCAGAATCCATTTTTAGTAGCTTTATAATTTATCAAACTTTACAAGGAAAATTTTGAAAAATTGGTATTATGTGTACAAATGGTTACAATTACATCGTGTTAACCTTCACTTTAAAGGGCTTAAAAATATATTTCGATTGATACCATACTTCACAATGTACCACAGGGGGGGGGGCAGGTAACGTGTCCCCGAAGGGGCTAATAAAGTCACGAATAAACAAATTGTATCGCGGCTATTTTTCACAACAATAATTGAAACTATAAATTCTTGTGATCATTGGGCAATAAATAATCTCTTTTAAGCATGATTATGTCAAATTTTGTCCTATGCTGGCATGTTAAAAAATATATATAACTTCAAAATTTTCGCTCGAATTAAAAAAAAAATTCTATCTAGTTCTAGATTTTTTGATGACAAAGCCAGATATAAAGTATTGTGAAAATTAGTGACCGCTATTGTGCACATAAGAAATCGACCGCAGACAGGCATCACTAGAAAAATGATCAAACCGCGTTCAGGAGGTCTTAAAGAATATATTGGCATCAACATCTCGAACTCGAAAATTTTCGTGAAAACAATACTTTCTCGATACTACGTACGAGAAAGTAATAATCTTATCGAAATCTTAAAAATCGAATTATTCGTGTTCTAATTATGAGAATAACTGTAAATTCAATCAATGTATAGTTTTTCACATAGTCTCTACACAAAAATTGTTCTTAAGTTATCGTATCCACTCCTCATAGACAAACACACATGAACATAGAGAGAGGATAGTCTTTTGAAAAATGTTTGAAATGGGTTCCAGGTATCTAAAAATATGCTTCTCTATCAAAATATCTGATTTAATTTTTTTTTTCAAAAAGCAATACTTTCTCATTATAGTGAACAGTATAGAAAAGCAACTACAGTGACAACCGGTTAATTGAATCAGCTGCTTTTATGGATCAAATCGCAATAAACGAAACGGAATCAAACTTTTAGATTAAAAAGAAAAATGTGATGTGGGCAACACATGACTTTCCTTATAAAATGTAATGAATTTACTACTTTTGCAGTAAAAAAAATAGGTTTTTCTTATAGTAGATACTAATATTCTTTCCAAGATATTGAATTTTCGACAATTAGTCGTCATTTTCATTGATTTAGCGTCATTTTTATCCATTTGGCGAGATTTTCGTTAATTTGGCAACATTTCAAAAAGTCGCCAAGTTCGCGACATTCCGCCAAATTCGTCGCCAAAACCTCGCCAAGCTTTATGCACTAAGAAATAAGTTATTCTTACAGCAGATAAATGACTATTGGCGTCCAAATACAAAAGTATTATTCAAAGCATCTTTTTTCATGAATGGAACGAGCTAGATTCAAGAGAATGGTGTCACCTAATTTATCGCATGGTATTACATATGAAAAGTGAACATGTTTCTCAATAGGAAATATATTTTTTTTATTTTATATGACTTTTTGATAATTTTTTTAAAAAATGTACAATATCTCGAGAACGGTTCATGTTAGCGTTCTAAAATTTATGTTAATCGTTTTCTAATGAAAAATTACATAAGAAATGCTTATTTGCGTAACTTTATTAGTGGTTTTGATTTTTTGACGATTTTTTCAAAATTTCATTCGAAAATTTAGGAAGGTTCTGAACATTCGATTGCGTATAAAAACAATAGGCTTCCAGTGTTCACGGATTGTGATTTTTGTACCAAATTTGGTTCGAATCGGTCCATTCGTTCGTCAGTTATCGTCTCCACAGTCTCACTGACACTGACACACACACACACACACACACACACACACAGACATCACTTCAAAAATGTTCGATTTGTGATCAGGGATGCTTGAAACGTGCTCTCCCGTCGAAAACTCGAATTCGAATTTTCGACCCCGTCACAATACTTTCCTTATACATTATGTATATAAGGAAAGTAAAAAGAAAAAAAAACCCGCCGGGTTAGTGTATGGGATTTTATTGCTTCACTCGAAAATTGGCTATTCAATGTTCACTTTTTCAATGTTCGCCCCCTGCATTGTGCATATAAGATCGAAAAGAATTGAGGCAATTGATGATGCAAGCGATATAGCGGGATCAATAAGCCTCTCTTTACACATGACAGTATAATTTAATGTATAAGTTTTTTTATTTGTATACTTTTCAAGTGCGTCTGTAGGTATATGTGTTGTTTATCACCCTTCTCTGTAACTGGGCTTGTGCCTGTTGAGATGTATATAAATGAATAAATAAATAAATATACGGGAAAATGTTACTCCAATGGCAATTTTCAATTGTTTAAAAAAAATAAACCTGGGTTTTTTTACAGACTGAAACAGGAAACAATATTTTACAGCAGCAAGAAATCCCACGCAATGTCGGAGGAGCTTGCCGGCGAATTTTGGAATTGAGCCGACATCCATGTAAACCGTAGCAACATCAGCTGAATAAACGAAAGAAGACATTTTTGATACACAAACCGGAGAAAACGGGTTTTATTTTTTTCCCGTAAAGTTTTTTTGGACTCTCCAGAAGTCCTCCCGGTGACCTAGGAGGCTGAATCTTTGCAATATAACATTCACCATAGAACTAATGAGCCGGATTTCAAATTTCCTTCTCGGGGAGATCAGTGTTTCTTTCAGGCATACATATGGGGGGCAAAGCCCCCCAGGAGACATTTTATGTTAATCTAGTTTCTATTTATGTGACAGCATTTAGATATATTTATATAGAACAAATAGAAAATTTTCCTTATATATAGATTCCCTCTCTATAGATATTCCCTTTCGAGGACGCGCAATGTTTCTTTCAGGCATACATCTGGGGGGGGCGCCTTCACCCCCTTTCCGGGAGACATTTTATATTAATCTAGTTTCTATTTATATGACAGCATTTAGATATATTTATATAGGGCAAATAGAAATTTTTTCCTATATATAGATTCTCTTTCTGTAGATATTCCCTCTCGGGGACGCGCAATGTTTCTTTCAGGCATGCATCGAGAGGGGGGGGGGGGGTGAGGGCCCCCAGAGACATTTTATGTTAATTTAATTTCTATTAATGTGACAGCATTTAGATATTTTTATATGAGGCAAATGGAAAATTTGGATCTCCTAAAGTTGTTTTATTCGCACTCTCCCACCCCCTGTTCCAAAAAGTTCTGAAAGAAACACAAGGGGCGCGGAAAAAATTTGGTATTCAAAAAGACTATTTTACAAGAATATACGAAAAAGCCTTTCCAGACGCCCCCCCCCCCCCAGAAGACTAAATATTTGCCCTTTGACAGGCATAAATAGTGTATCAATAACGAATTGCTTAAAAGAAGAAAGAACAAGGAGTTATTAGAGTTTTTATAAACAATAAGAGCCCCCTTTTTTTTGCATATCTTATATCAGGAAAGTCATATATTGAAGGCTTAGTGTCAAGCAACTTTAATTACAAAACTGTATGTTTTGAAATAAAATCAGATTTATATTGTACATACACCAATGCACATCATAACAAAAAAGCTATAATGTGCCTAAGCCAAATTAAGTTTAATGTCTAAAAATATTTTCTGCATCACCTTAATATTAATTAATTATTACTGAATTATTAAGCAACGCAATATTAAGTATTGAAGAATGTCCCTTAATATAATCTTATACGTAACTATTTTTTTATCTGCTTATATTGAGTATGGTTTATGAGAAATAAACATGAAATGCAATGAAAACAGTTTCCGGAATTCAAGAAGAATCAAGATTTTGTAGTTAACTTTGCTTAATACTAAGTCCTTGATTACAATATTCACATATTTTTTTTACGTCAGGGTAAAGAGTATACATTTCTGATCATTAAAATGACAAGTTTTGAATAATTATAACCAAAAGCAAAAAAAAAAAAATTAAGCACCATTTATTAACGATTCCTAGCCATTCAATGTGTAACGTAATATTTTATTAACTTTAGCTTACTGCAATTTGAAAACCCTTGGGAATCTGATCTAAATAATCAGTACATGTTGGGGTAAATATTTCTTTGTTTATTATTATTTTTAATTAAAGGCAAGGAAATTTGCAATTTAAATGCACTTAGATTATTTCATAACTATTATTTGAGCAAAGTATGAAAACTTTCACCTCCTAAAATGTGTCATTTTAATACCGGTCAGAGTGATCTTAACTTGCCCGGATTCTGAATATTTTAACATAAGCAAACAGATTCATAAACCATAAAATAATTCTTTCATATCACACAAATTTATAAACATTTCAAAACTAAATAATTTCCATTAAAAAAAGTTCAAAACAAAAATTTACAATTTAAAGTAAATAAAAACTCACCTTGAAAGCAACATCGTATGGTTCCAAGCTCAGCGAAGGTTTCAGGACTAATCCATTTTTTTGCGGGACTTTGGTGGTCGCAGGACCTGTATTGGGCTTCTTGGGGGTCCGCTGGTCCTCCTTATCGGACTCATCAGACGAATCGCTGTAATCCCTGGACAACCTCCGGTGGATCACTTTTTGTCCATCGGCCATGTGTGAAGTTCTGTTATGAGATAGATGTTAGACTAAACGTGGCTACTGCCAACTGTTGCATTTCTAGAGTTTCTGTACGAAGATATTCCGAAATCTACGGTGACGCCATCTAGTGAACACATGTGATGTTAAAACCAACTGTTGCATATTCAGATTACGAAATGGTGTTAATATAGTTTTCGATCTTCATGGCAGTAAATCGAGAGGAAGAAAGGGAAAAGATGTAACATTAATTATATCTATAAAAAATAACTTGTCAATCAATGAAAGTATTTTCCTCAATTTTTCAAAATAATTAAACAAATAAAATAATTCATCAACAGGTGCCGTATAGAGAAGTAGTGAATGCTCAGTAACCGAGCAAACACAATGCCGTGTTGTGCAACTTTTGAAGTCCAGCGTCGTCAGAAACTTTGGCAGGGCCGCCAAGAGACACCACTCGAGTGGTGGACCCGGGATTCAGAGGGGCCCGGACTTCCAATATGTTTATTTTAAGGGAAGATATAACATTAAAAAATTACAAAGAGGGTAAAACCAAATAAGGAGGGCGGCTGTAGAAACGAGTGATAAATGTTTGTAGGGGGGGGGGGGGGGTCAGAATATGTATAGGCAGCCCTAAATTTAGTCGTATTGAAACATAAAAAATTCTAAATTTTGTAAATTTGGGTGCAACTTTATTACACATGCTGTCTTTCAAAACACATAAAAATATTTTTCTTTTTTGTTTAATCAAATATTAAATTAAATACGATTAAAAAAATAAAGTTTTACAATTAAAATTTTATGATTTAACAAATTTTGAATATTTTATTTTATTTAATTTGTTAATCATAAATGAGACTCTCAAAATTATTAATCACAGAAGGTTTTTCTGACAAGACAATGTTGTTAACGGTTATTTTCTGTTGATGAGTTAGTTCCAATAAGACCGAAACCAAGTCAGCGATAGCAACGTAGCCAAGAACTCGGGGAAAAAGAGAGGGGTCGATGACGAAATGAGAGGTTTAGAATGCTAGATTTCGTTTTCTAATATGAACCCAATGGAGAACATGGGTAAGAAATCGACCACAGACAGACAGTCTTCACTCCAATAATAGTCAAAGCGTGTTCAGACTGTTTTAAGATATATGTTGGCATCAAAATCTTGAATTCGAAAATTTTCGTGGAAACAATACTTTCTCTATTTTATATTACATTGTATAAGAAAGTAGAAATCTTTAAACACTGTTATGTATCTAATTGTAGCCCGCTATCCCGTCAAGGAAAAGGAATTACATCACCTCATAAAATTACACATCTTATAAAATACTACCATTTGGACTTATTAAAATACATAGCTCAATGTATTTTGATAAGAGGTTCAGTAAGTGAAGTTCTATAAGTGAGGTTCAATAAGTGAAATTATATAAGTGAGGTTCAATAAGTGGACAGCTTTAAGGTCGCAGATAAAATATAATATATTGTGCTTCATGTTGTCTATGTCCACCGTTATGCCCATTGTCTAAATTTATGTTTAGTCCTCACTATAAAAGATATTATTTCGTTAACTAACATTTTTTATTTTGTTCAAAAAATTGTACATCTTTCTAATGAATATCAGATTGTACAAAATATGATTTTTGTATTAGAATACGAGAAATAAAAAGATTGACTATTATGCTCCTAGGACTCTTAGTAGATGTGAGATGGGATTATATATTTGTTTGCATCTGTTAATAAAATTATGCAAAACACATAAATCAAAGAGGTTCTGGAAATAATATCAATAGTGCTCACTATAAAGTATTTGAATTTCATCAGTTTCCAACTGAAACAATATTAGACACTGTGAAACTCGCCTCATTGAAAATAGACATGAAAACTCCAACCTTAAAGTTGCTTAAGCATTTTACAATCAAGATTTCAAGAAATGCTTAGTTTTTTTTATCATTTTCCATTCAAGTAATATAGTTGCATGAGCATTTTACAATCAGCATTTCAAGAAATGTTTAGTTGCTTGAGCATTTTACAATCATCAATACAAGAAATGAATAGTTGCTTGAGCTTTCTACAATCAGCATTTTAAGAAATGCTTAGTATTTTTAGCATATTACAATCAGCATTTCAAGAAATACATAGTTCCTTGAGCATTTTAAAATCAACATTTCAAGAAATGCATAGCGGCTTGAACATTTTACAATCAGCATTTCAAGTAATACATAGTTTCTTGAGGATTTTTCAATCAGCATTTCAAGAAATGCATAGTTGCATGAGCATTTTAAAATCAACATTTCAAGAAATGCTTAGTATTTTTAGCATATTATAATCAGCATTTCAAGAAATGCATAGTTCGTTGAGCATATTACAATCAACATTTCATGAAATGCATAGTTGGTTAAGCATTTTAAAATCAGCATTTCAAGAAATGCATAGTTACATGAGCATTTCACAATTAATATTTCAAGAAATTTTGAAAATAATGGATGCATGCTTCTGACTCTACCGGTGACTACCACAAGCAAAGAAAATTTCTTCTCAGCATTGAAGTGAATTAAGAATTATTGAAGGAATTCGAAGGAAAATGAAAAACTGAGTGATTTGCTTATCTATATAGAGTAAGGACGTCAAAACAATTAACAGCGAGACAGCAATATTTGCAAAACCAGTAAAAAACGTTATCTTTTGTATTAAGTTTTATATTTGGACTATTTTTTTTTTTCATATTTGAACTGAACATGGTTTTTAGAGGTACATATTTAGTACTCAACATATTTTTACAATCTTCCTGTAATTTTGTTCATTATGACATGGTTCTATATATATTATATATACTTTAAACTATTAAACAAGATAAAAAACAAATTTCTGAGTTTTTTTCGATTATAGATATTGTATTGATTATTTAAAGATTAGAAACCTTGAAGTTAAGAGACTCAGAGATATTTACTGTTTACCTTTATCCATTATTTATTTCAAATTCTATCTTCTATATAATACAAAGCAATGTCTGTCTGTGTGTGTGTGTCTTATACACTATAGGCTCAGCGACCGCACGTCACAAAGCTACGAAATTTGGCTATCGGATACCCGGGGGGGGGGGGGGGGGGGAGGTGACACGTAAAAACCGATTTTTAAAATTTGAATTTTTTTTTTTGTTATTTAATGTTTTATGCGATTTCGACCGTTTTTTCCCCTTTTTTCAACTTTTTCTCCACCATCCAGACGTCGTAGAAGAAAACAAATCACACGACCGGAAAAAGCACACAATTGCGAGTAAAAATATATCAATTTCAAATCTCAGGGACAAATTCTAACATTTTTTAAAGATTTTAAAACAAAAGTCACTATCGGCTAAAAAAAAAACCGAACTTTCGTTTTTAAATCCTCGCATCGGAAAAAGTTCCGAGAATTGCGACTAATAATTTACATTTTTAGAAAGCTCAAACATCAGGCATTCTTACAAACCTAATCTGGTCAAGAAATAATTATAAATAGCCACCCGATCCGGATTTTAAAGAAGTAATGATTTTAAATTTCTCGGCGAAGTTCCGATTTTTCACCCACATGTGCGCACAGACGCAATGCGTTTCTATGGGGACTGTTTTTGGCATGCAAGAAAATTACGTTATATTTTAAATGATGGAATTAAGAGCTTAGATTATGGTCATTATAAAATTTAAATGATTGAATTATGGTGGATGGAGTTGTGGTGATGTATTGTATACATTGAGTGGTGGTAACAGTATACAGAGTGAAATTATTATTTCACTCTGGAATTAAGAGCTTAGCATACGGTCATTATAAAATTTAAATGATTGAATTATGGTTTTAACGTCTTTAAACTAAAACAAAGGTCATTAATATAAATGGTCATTATAAAATTGGTCCTTATAAAACTTAAATGATTGAATATATAATAAATATAGTCATTATAAAATTTAAATGATTGAATTATGGTGGATTGAATTGTGGTGATGTATTGCATATATCGGGTGGTGGTAACAGTATACAGAGTGAAATTATTATATTTATATGATATTATTATATTTATTAGAAAATTACGTTATATTTAAATGATGGAATTAAGAGCTTAGCATATGGTCATTATAAAATTTAAATGATTGAATTATGGTTTTAACGTCATAAAACTAAAACAAACTTTGTTAACTCTACGAGTACGATCACGTTAAACATGTGGGTCCGTAAGTCCTTCCGAGAGGTTGGTAGTAGGGGAAGGAGAGTACGGTCCCTGTGGATGCCTCCCCCACTGGGTTCCGGTCTAAATTGGGTGGCACTTCCTGGCGTCATTAAAAAATTTAAATGATTGAATTATGGTTTTAACGAATTGTGGTTTAAAATGGTTTAAACTATAACTAACTTTGTTAACTTCACGGGGTTGAGGGCGCGGTAGCCCATTGGTTAGCGCCCGGGAATTGCACTCGGTAGGCCCGAATTCGATTCCCGCCACTGCCAAAACTGCAGTCATGTTCAAGAGGAGTACGATCACCTGAAACATGTGGATCCGTAAGTTCTTCCGAGAAGTTGATGGTAGGGGAAGGAGAGTACGGTTCCTGTGGATGCCTCCCCCACTGGGTTCCGGTCTAAATTGGGTGGCACTTCCTGATCGTCCAAATAGTTATCTTACACCTTTCTGGTAGGTGGGATGGTCTGAGTCTCAAGAACAACTCCACAGGGTTATGGCGCCAGCCAGTTTACCACGGTCAGAATTTTCAAGGGTAGCGAACAGGATGGTCGCCGAAGGCGGCTAGCAAATAATAAAAGGCAATGTCTGTCTGTGTGTCTATCTTATACACTATAGGCTCAGCGACCGCGCGTCGCAGAGCTACGAAATTTGGCAATCGGAGCCCCGGGGGGGGGGGGGGGGGAGGTGACACGTGAAAACAGATTTTTAAAATTTGAATTATTTTATTTGTTATTTAATATTTTATGCGAGTTCGACCGTTTTTTCCCCCGTTTTTTCTCCACTATCCAGACGTCGTAGAAAATAAATCTCACGACCGGAAAGAGCAGACAATATTGCAAGTAAAAATATATCAATTTCAAATCTCAGGAACAAATTCTAAAGGGGTGTAATGTAACGAACTTTAAAAACGAACTTTCGTTTTTGAATCCTCGCGTCGGGAAAAGTACCGACAATTTCGACTAATGATTTACATTTTTAGAATTCTCAAAGATCAGGCATTCTTACAAGCTCAATCTGGTCAAGAAATAATAATAAATAGCCGCACGATCCGGATTTTAAGGAAATCATGATTTTTAATTTCTCGGCGAAACGGCGAAAGACGTTCGATTTTTCACCCATATGCGCGCGCAGACGCACAATGTGGCTATGGTGACGGTTTTTGGCCTAGGAATAATTAAAACCCGAATTAGTGTTTGGTGGTATCTAGCTGATATATTTGGACCATGCTCTTGATACCCATGCGAATATCGTGATGAGGATATTCGCATGAGTATTAAATTATATTTGCAAATGTCATCAGTGATTGTTTTTAATAAGGTTTTTGGCCTAGGAACAATTAAAAACCGAATAAGTCTTTGTTTTTTGCACAGTTTTTGGCCTAGGGACAATTAAATCCCGAATTAGTGTTTGCTTTTTATAAGGTTTTTAGCTCATTATGCTGGATTGAATTGTGGCGATGTATTGTTTACATCGGGTGGTGGTTAGGACCACAATGAAAAAACTTAAACACTGAAGAATTAAAAAAATAAATAAAAAAAAGTTATGGAGATTGTCGCAGTGCATTTATGCATCGGGTGGTGGTAGGGACAATCTTTAAAAAAAAAACTTTTTTTTCGCTGAGCAGCATCGTTAAAGCAGCATCGTTACTAAATTCACATTCAACATCATCAATCTCAAAAATACTTTCATGTCATTTGCGATGCAATACTAAAAATGCAGACAAACGGATACAACGTCATTTATGTAAAACAAAAATAGAGGAGCATACCTCTATAAAAAATATAAGAGCAGCTGGTCCCGGCTGTGAGTATACATCAGAGGGATCCCTTTCCTAGTGTCACAGTTACAGAAATCCTCAGAATCTAACAGTTCACAAACATTAGAATAAATTCACTTTACAAATCAATTTTCAAGATCCCCCCCCCCCCCCCCACTAGAACATTATTTTTCATCTTAAAATTTCATTATTAGTTTTAACGTCATTAAACTAAAACAAACTTTGTTGACTCCACGGGGTTATAGCGTCAGCGAGTTTGCCATGGTTAGAATTTTCAAGGGTAGCGAACTGGCTGGTCGCCGAAGGCGGCTTGTTTACTAATAATTGCGTTTTCTTCACTGAAATAATGTTACATACATATATAGTGTTTGATATGTCAAAAGGAAAAGCAGAAATAATGTAATATTTTGATACTTATTAATCTAATAAGGTCTCTTTGTATTCATGCAAATTTCATTAAATTTTAATTGGTATTCACTTCATCTTTCGTGTAAATCATGAAGTCAAAAGAAGCTTAAAAATAAATAAATAAACAAATAGACAAATAAATAAAAAATAAATATATAAAAAATAAATAAACAAATAAATAAATGAATAAAACCATAAATTAAATACCTATTCACAAAAATGTTATATATGTTATTTAACCATTTATGCTTTTTGAGTAGTTTTTATATACACTTGAACAATTAGGAGATAAAATATATATTTGAAAAATTTAATTTTTTTACTTTGTAGAACTTTGTGAACAGCGAGTTATGTTAATGTCTAGCAAAACGCGTAAAACTGTAGCTTTATGTCCTTGAAAGAAATTTATTAGTTTATTGTCGTAATAAAGGTTACGAGTGCTAAGATAGTCTTCTGTAAATCACAACAAAAACATATAGGACTTTGTCCCCTTCTTGGAATACGGTGAAATGACGGCCCTGGTAATGAAAACAGTTTATTGATTTAGTGGCTAAAATTAGACATTTTTCTGGGTTTATATTTGATAGTGGCGTCATCTAGTAACATATATATGAAACAAAACTAATTATTTATAATTTCTGAGTTACTTGTTCTCAGTTGTTTTTTTCCGGCATACTGGATGGGAGGGGGTGGGGGGGGGATGAACGAAACATCCAGATACATTTCACAGTACCGCGCCAAATGTAATTACTTTTGTATGAGTAAATATAGTGGTGAAAAATGTATATTAGGAAATTTGCCTCCTCTTAGGCTGAAGGTTACATTCAATCTCCCGCTCGGCAAAAAATTCCTGAAATGGTCCCTGTTTCTCTTCTCTGATATTTATAAATAATTTCCTATAGCTCATACAATTTTGGACTCTGTATACAGTGCAAGAAGGAAATATATGTGCACTGTCTGATTTCAATAATGACAATTTATTAACTCAGAAAGAGCTTATTGATTTCAGTATCTAAAACTATGAAGCTCTTGGATACATATTCTGTGGTGGCGACATCTAGTGTTATATGGACAAAACAAAACTAATTAATAAAAATTTATGAATCACTCTTTTTCTGTAATATTAATAAAGATTTTTGCATTTCTAGTCAGCGATAAATCTGGGGAATGATTGAAGAGGCGAATTCATTTATAGATTCCATAAGCCTTTTAACATACACCAGAGATGCCGATTAAGAACGGACCGTGATAAGATCGGAGCCAGAAATTTCTATGATAGGGAAGGGGAAGTCGGGGGATGGCGATGATTTGAATTGTCAAAAAAGCCTCTTGAAAGAACTTTGACATCTTGGAACGTCGTAGGGCGCATGGTATCTATGGGCGCCCACTGAATTTTTTCGGGGAAGGGGGGGGGGGACTCAATGATAAGACATACAATATCAACTAGCATGGTGCCTGCTTTTGTGAATTTGAAGATCCAGGAGGGTGTCAAACACACACACACACCACACACACACACACTTTTCCGTCAAGAGCGTCCATGGTCAGGGCTCTAGAAGTACGGTTCTAGAAGTCTGTTAGAGTCCTGGTCCATGGGAGTATCATGAAAGAAATGTGTCTGGAATAAAACGGAAGTGTGTAACAGAAGTGACATCATATTATTAGGAAAAACTTATAGGAAAACATTGTTATGTGTAATTCGAATGTATGGGTCACTTGACCTTGATGACTAATTCGGTGATCTCGACAATAAATTTGACTAAATATTGCCAACTTGGCGACTTCTTGAAACGAATATAGGATTTTGGAAGCTTCTCGAATTTTACAGATTCGCTAAGCACTTCCTGAGGTACGTATTTTTGCAGAACTTTCCACAAAGGGTGCATAAATATACGCTATACGACAGCATGCATCAACTGCACGTTCTCGCGGTTGAGGGACTTCAATTTTTACATCTAAACGTTAGCTTCTTACTTAAGGGTGAGCGTCAGTAAATTTTCTGCCCTATCCGCGCTTTGTTAACTTTCGCGGCACACATACTTCGCCGAAATTCTGCTCAAACAGTTGCGAAATATTTTCTAAAAGATAAAATGCAATGCTTAGATTATATTAAAACTAAATTTAATGCCGCAAAAAACATAGAATATATTTTTTATTTTAATACAAAATATTTTTGGTGCTGCCTTCTGTTGTCGTAATTTAATTCATACCGATTATTTTTATTTTTTAATGAACATTTTTAAATATCTATTCCTTCTAATACAGTGTTAAATACAACAACAGACCATATATAATAATGCCACAATCACGGAAAGGTAATTTATCATTCTATAAATTTGATAAAGGATCTGAATGTACATCACTGAGGACTGCAGTTTCGTCTTCAAGTTCCTTTGTCTTCAAGTCCAAGTTCAATTACGTTTCCGTGATTATGGCATTATATATGATCTGTTGTTGTATTTAATAGTGTATTAGAAGGTATAGACATTTAAAAATATTCATTAAAAAATAAAAATAGTCGGTATGAATTAAATTACGACAACAGATGGCAGCACCAAAAATATTTTAAATTAAAATAAAACTATTCTAATAATAATTCTATGTTTTATTAGGTATTAAATTTAGTTTTAATATAATCTAAGCATAGCATTTTATCTATAAGAAAATATTTCGCAACTGTTTGAGCAGAATTTCGGCGAAATATGTGTGCCGCGAAAGTTAACAAAGAGCGGATAGGGCAGAAAATTTACTGACGCTCACCCTTAACAAATAAATATGCGTGTGTGAGCGTGTAACAGAAATTCTAAGCGTCGTACGACCACGATAATTGATATTTTGTACACATGTACTTGTACTTCAGGACCCGAAAAGGTGCATCTCGGAGTTATTTTTATTTGTTATTTTTTAATTTCGAATTTTTTTTTTTAGCTATTTTACGTTTTAGTCCGATCCATAACAATTTTGGCGATATCGATTCACAAATCGATTCCTTGGCGATCTAAAATATTATCACAGTGTTTCCATCTTGACATCATCGGAAAGATCTAAAAATTCTCTCTCAAACAAACTGTGAATGGAACCCATACGATTATTAGACACTTTTTAGTTAAATAAAAATTTTATAACATTTCATGTGTCCTCTCCGATTTTTTATATTACGATATACAGAAATTGACTTACCATCCATCGATCATTTTTTTTTTCAGCACTTGCTTACAATATCACATATTGCTCTAGAATACAAAGAAAAAAATCTTAAATACATCCGTTGATTAATTATAAATTTTTATCCGAGACATGGTTTTGATTTTTTTTTTTCTTTGAACGAATCTCCCAGTCTACCGCAAGTCTCGAACTCCTTTCGAGGTAGAAACGGACCGCCGGGTAAGGAACCACTCATTTTGTCGTAGGGGGAGCAGATATTTTTTGGATGGGCTGAGGGGGATTGCATGTTGAATTTCGCGGAATCGCTTTGTCGTCTGTTTCACGAGCGATTGAATATACGATCAATTGTGATTCTCTTTTTTTTTTCTTCTTTTTTTTTCGTTGCGGAGAGCGCGTGCGATTTTCGGATCATTCAATTTTCAATTTCAGTTTTCGGATTGAAGTCATTTTAAATTGCGTTTAAATATATTATTTAAGTAGAAAGTGCTTATTTAATTAGTTATACGTAGCGGACGAATATTTAAAACCAAGGCAATTCGTTCTAGTGGACAACGTGCCCACTTTTGGTTCGAGAATACGAAATTACAGCTGATGCAGAAATATACTATAAACAAGTGTTCGACGCATAAATTTGTTTATGTGATCCTCTATTTTTTCTAATGACAAGATAGGAAAAGTTCTAAACTTTTTTTTTGTTCCATATCGTTTTAAAACTTGCATATTTTTATGTATAATTAATATTGTATACCTAATCTCTTAAAATGAAATTAGGTGTAGTTTTATTAATGTAATGTTTAAATAAATTTTGAAGTTTAAAGTTTACTATTTTTTTAATTTACGTTTCTGGTTTCAAAGTTGACTTCTTTACAGTTGATTGTGGATTGTTTGAATTGTGATTTAAGGGTGAGCGTCAGTAAATCTTCTGCCCTATCCGCGCTTTGTTAACTTTCGCGGCACACATTTTTCGCCGAAATTCTGCTCAAACAGTTGCGAAATATTTTCTGAAAGATAAAATACAATGCTTAGATTATATTAAAACTAAATTTATTACCCAATAAAACATAGAATATATTTTTTACTTTAATTCAAAATATTTTTGGTGCTGCCATCTGTTGTCGTAATTTAATTCATATCGACTATTTTTATTTTTTAATGAACATTTCTAAATATCTATTCCTTCTAATACAGTATTAAATACAACAGCAGATCATATATAATAATGCCACATTCAGGGAAAGGTAATTTCTCATTCTATAAATTTGATAAGGGGGATCTGAATGTACATCACTGAGGACTGCAGCTTTGTCTTCAAGTTCAAGTTCAATTACATTTCCGTGATTGTGGCATTATTCTACATGATCTGTTGTTGTATTAATAGCGTATTAGAAGGAATAGACATTTAAAAATGTTCATTAAAAAATAAAAATAGTCGGTATGAATTAATTTACGAGAACAGATGGCAGCACCAAAAATATTTTGAATTAAAATAAAAAATATATTCTATGTTTTATTGGATATTAAATTTTGATTTAATATAATCTAAGCATTGCATTTCATCTTTCAGAAAATATTTCGCAACTGTTTGAGCAAAATTTCGGCGAAAAATGTGTGCCGCGAAAATTAACGAAGCGCGGATAGGGCAGAAGATTTACTGACTCTCACCCTTAATGAAAACAGATATTTTACAATATATTTAGAAAACTAAACTTTGGTGTTCTGTCTATTATAAGTGTCATTAATGTTTCGATTTTTGCGTTACTTTAAATGGTTATTTGTATTAATAATACTGCAGTCTTCAAGCACAATGTATTAAACAACATTTTAATAGTTTGAGCAGATTAATACAAAACAGAAACATTAATATTCTCATCGAAAATTGTATGTAAGCTTATCGCTTAGGCCTTGCCGTCGATATTAGTTTCCCTTTACATAACATAGCGAATGTTGAAACTTGTTTAAGGACACCCTGGCAAGGAAAATCTTCAAAAAATATATTTTTATATTTTACTGCTATTTTATAGTTTACTTTATTCTGAACACAATGATATATGGTTTTAATTATTTACCATGATTAGAAATAGCAAAACTTGCATTTAAACAGAGCTCACTCTGCTTCCTTTGCTGGCCACGCCCACTTTTTAAACGCGATTTTCCCAAAATGTAGTTTTTTGAGTTTCGGATACAATTATTAAAAAAACTATGAGAAATACAGACATGAAATTTTATATGCATTATTAGCTCATAGTAAACTATGTTTTGTACCTATGATTATATTCATGTTGTCAAAAATTATAATTTATGCTGATTATAAATAACAAAATTTTGAGAATTTCCATAGTACAATGTAATTTTTTGGATAATTTAAAAATTGTCACTCGTATAACACAAATTGTAGATATAATAGTGATATTAAACATGAGTATATTCTGAAAGTTTCATAACATTGTGGTAGCAAGTTTTTTTGTAAAATGTACCGATAGGAATTTTTTCATAAAAAAAAAATATTTTCCTTTCATAAAACCTATGGTAATATAAAAAGTACACATAGTAATGAAATTATTTTACCTATTATTTTCTCAAGAAACATATCTTGATCATAATTAAGTTAAACAAATTTAAAATAATTCTTTTGGGTACTTTTGAGCATTGATTTCCGTGAAAGCATAAAACCACATTTTTCGTCGATTCCCCTTGCCAGGGTTGTTGTTGAGACCCAGACGGTCCGACTTACCAGAAAGGTGTAAGGTAACTGCCCCTTGCCAGGGCGTCTGCCCTTAATGTAATAGAAAATTAAAATAGCGGAATAAAAATTATTTCCAATGAAAGAACAGGAATTAATCTTGCTCCCAAATTGAAAATATTGCAGTCAACCATGAAAAATATATCACTTCTGTTTGTAAGAAACAAGCGATCTATACAAGCTAACGATTCGATATATACTTCATGAATCTGTTTACAGCTCTTTCAGAATTCGATACATACTTCTAAATTCTTAATAATAAAGTGCAGCCATTTTTTTTCTTCAAAATAGATGGACTTTTGAATGAAAATATCATAGAATGTGCATATAAAATCTCTGCAGACTGCATTAGCACATCCAGATTGTTTATAATGCAATCACGTGACTGTGACGTCACGTGCATATTGTTAATTGGGAGTTGGATTGAACTTTCCGTGGAGACCTATATAATTCCAGTCAATTTTTTTAAAAGTTTAAATACTATTTTGGTGTAGTTTTACTCCATCAGAATAGCATTTAAAAAATTTTCAAATTATTTTTGGTGCTGCCATCTATTGTCGTAATTTAATTCATACTGACTATTTTTATTTTTTAATGAACATTTTTAAATGTCTGTTCCTTCTAATACAGTATTAAATGTAACAACAGATCATATATAACAATGTCACAATCACGGAAAGGTAGTTTGTCGTTTTATTAATTGATAAGGGGATCTGAATGTACATCACTGAGGACTGCAGCCAGTCTTCTCCTTGTCTTCAAGAACAAGTTCAATTACCTTTTCGTAATTGTGGCATTATGATATATGATCTGTTGTATTTAGTATCGTATTAGAAAGAATAGACATTTAAAAATGTTCATTAAGAAATAAAAATAGTCGGTATGAATTAAATTACGACAACAGATGGCAGCACCAAAAATATTTTGAATTACAATAAAAGATATATTCTATATTTTATTGAGTATTAAATTTAGTTTTAATATAATCTAAGCATTGCATTTTATTTTTCAGAAAATATTTCGCAACTGTTTGAGCAGAATTTTGGCGACAAACGTGTTCTGCAAAAGTTAACAAAGCGCGGATAGGACAGAAGATTTACAGACGCTCACCCTTGAGACATATTTTTGCAATAAAAACTTATTGCAACTTACTGCAGATATATATAAGATATATCTGGAGATGCATTATTCCATGAATTAAATTAACTGGGTTGAATCCCGAATTCCCATAATTTTTGTAATTCTAATATTGGAAGTTGGGTATCAAGTTTTTGGCCAGAATCTCAAAATTACCGGATTACCAATCCTTGCTAATACAACTCAATATACAAATAGTGCTGTTGTTTACTCATTGGGAACACTCACCGTGAAACCTATTCCGACCGTAGCTGAGAAGGAACCCGTGTGGAATTTTCCTTGGTCGAACTGTACCAAAAGGCTGGTTTTCCCTACACCGCTGTCACCCACCAGAATCGTCTGCAAAAGAAAATAATTAGAATTAAAAAACTTTATTAAAAAGACATCTAAAAAAACAAACAAGATTACCTAATTAAAAAGACAGAAATATAAAATGTGGTACATTTGTAGAGAAAGATTTGGGGAACACGCTGAAATAAACCGTTTTTCAATATATATTGTAGTTAAAGAAATATTTAATGTCGAAGTCAAAGGCAAAATATTTGAGCTGCGAGTTCGCGTCCTGGATAGACTAGCAATAGCAAGACCACGAATTTTTGCAAGCAGGTACCTATATCATAGTTGAATTTTTTCAGGACGGAGTCCCTATTTTTAATTTCGATGTAGTTTACGAGATATTTTACTTTTTTATGCACTTCTGAAGTGAAAAATGTTCTTTCATATTGGCACGCCCATTGATTTTCTCTATCTTGTACCGCAAAAATTATAGCATACAAAAATATGAAATTTGGTACATTTATAAAGAAATAATAGGATAATATGATGAAATAAACCGTTTACCAATTTAAACTTTAGTTTGGCTTTCAATTACTCGCGAAGTGAGCTCAGCGAGTAGGAGGCGAAGCCTCGCGACTCCCACGGCGAGTTACGGGCGTTGATGAAGAGTAGCGAGCAGGGGGCAGAGCTCCCTAGATAAGTAGAAAACACTTAATGCAAAGGATAAGGAAAACTTGAGCTATTTATTCAAGCACAAATGAAATAATAAACCAGCATACAGCTGTTTCAAGGATACGCTGGATTTCCCCTTCTCAAAGCTAGAGAACAAACAAAACCGAAGTCAAGAAGACGAAATGAACACATTTCTCTTTTATGTATATGAGCATTCTTACAGACCCTCTATAGGAAATGTATAAAAATGGTAGGAAAATAGATATTTAATATAGGATTCTATTATTTAAAAGCGAATGCCAATTGTTTATAACATGCTAACATATGGCGTTCTCTATGTAAGTAAATTAATTTTTATTAAAAGTTTCCTTAAAAAAATAATGTTTTCTCATATTTTCTTAATTCCTATTTTATGCATTTGATGTTATATAGCTTTCTTAATTCTTATTTTATGCTTTTTATTTTATTTAGCATCCTTAATTTCAACGTTATGCTTTTGATCTTATATAACTTCTTTAACTCTTATTTTATACTTTTGATTTTGCACAACTTTGTTAATTTCTGTTTTATGCTTCAAACCTTCTATAGTTTTCTTATTTCCTAGTTTATGCTTTTTATCTTCTATAGCTTTTTTAATTTCAGTTTAACACTTCTGGTTTAAAATGGGAAAAAAATTATAAAAATAAAATAAACACAATTATCAAATGAGTGACTATTTTGTAAACATTCTTATTGCGGAATGAATGCACCCCCTTATTTAGAAGCTATCGCGAGCCATTCACAAAATATTAGAAATGTCATATTTTTCCACATGCAGCACTATCTATCGAAAACAATTAAGCAAATCTATTAAAATTTGTTACGAATTTTCCAATCAATAAAAGCATATCGGGAAACTCAAACCAAGGAACACCTTTAATTTAATATATTTTTAAAGAAAATAAAAAAGGGATTGTTGAAACATAATTATGTTTGAGTATTTTTATTTTCAAAGGTACACATTTTATGGTTAATATTTTATATAAAAGCAGAACACATAACTCAAAGAGCGTTAACATGGGCCATTCTAGGGATATTGCAAGTTTTTGATCTAAGACGGGGAAAATCTTGAAAAAAAAATTTCACTGTTAATCAAATGACTGAATGCACAGTATAAAAATACTTATAACTAAACATAACTGCATATCCTTGTTTAGCAGTTATTTCAAGCCATTCTCGAGATATTAAAAATTTTACTTTTTCCATTTTTAACTCGACATCTTTGAAAATAATTAAGTGAATCACGGAAAATTTGGTATGCTTATTTTAATCGGTGGCAACAAAAGCCTTACGAATATTTATCGGGATCTATTTATAAGAAAACTCTAATATGAGTAGATGTTTGCTCCCAATATCGAAATTCGTTAATCTGTTTGAAAAGTCATGTGTTGGACACATCAGAATTTAAATATGTAAATTAACACCAAATCTGGCGAAGGTACCATTTCTTCAAGTAGCATTTCTTTGAATTTCAGTGGGTTTCAATGGATTCTTTAGAAGGGTTATGACCCCAACTCCCTCTTCCCAGTTCCCTTAGCAGCCCCACTGGTAGGTATAAATTCCGTATGGTTTCAGTAACGGTTTTTCTTTACACGCATTCAATGGGAGAATACGATTTACTCTGTACGGAAATTTAGTAGGATATGAGTAAGGATGTTTTATATCCAAAAGTTAACAAAACACTAATATTTTCCGATTCATATGAATGAAGAAAAAATGCAAAAAATAACCTAACTTCGTATTTGTATATTTGTGAAACTCAAGACAGAATTTAAAACATTGGTCTTTGTTACTTTAGAATTTTCTCCATAGATGGCAGCATTACAAAAAGGAATTCTTATTACAGTATTTTGTGACAAAAATGGACAAAATACTCCATGAAATTTGAGCTAAATACGGACACGAGAGGACATAAGATGTACAAAATCAGGAAGTTCACTTAATTTTATCACAGGAATTTTGAAATTCCATGCTTTATATTTGCTTCCAAAGGCTGAATGAGAATGTTAACAATACTTTCAGTCTTACAAAAGCTACAAAAACTTTAAATAAGTTTTCAAAATTATTTGAATCATATATTTTAAAGTTAATCTTTAGATCCGCCACCCTCCCCTTTACTTTTCATACAATACATAGTTCTAAAGTGGGTGTCATTCGTTTCCTAATGATACATTTCATAATAGCAGATTATTTGTATAGCATTAGTAAAGATCCTGATTTTTTAATTATTTTTTTAAAAATGCATTCGAAACTTTGTTTAAAATCATTAGGGTTCCAGTATTCACTGATTGTAAAAATCGCACCAAAGATTTTTTTTAATCGCTCTATTTGTTCATGCGATATCGCTTCCGCAGACTCACTGACACATATATTAACATACACATACATACTAATGCACGTATATACATACACACACACACTAACTACATACACACTAACATACATACACACATACACTGACATACATACATACACAATAACATACACACATGCATTAACATACATACACATATACACTAACATGCATACACACACATACACTAACATACATACTCCGTAAGTCTTTCCGGGTGGTTGGTGGTAGGGAAAGGAGGGTACGGTCCCTGTGGATGCCTCCCCACTGGGTTCCGGTCTAAATTGGGTGGCACTTACCGGCAGTCCAAACAGTTAACTTACACCTTTCTGGTAGGTCGGACGGTCTGGGTCTCAACAACAACATACACACACACACACTAACATACATACAGGCATATACATACAGACATCATCTCAAGAACTTTCGATTCCAGTTCAGGACTGATTGAAACGGACTTTTCTATGGAACACTCGAATTCGAATTTTCGACCTGTCACAAGACTTTCCTGACCAATACTTCACAATACAAATGTAGGGAATATAAAAATTATAAGATGCGAAGCTAAAAATTAGATAATAAAAGAAGATGTTTGTGTGTGTGTGTCTGTGTGTGTGCGTGTGTGTGTGTGTAGTGGCGCAGCCACGATGGGTTTGGGTTAAACTCCCCCCCCCCTCAGAAAAATCTTTATGTCGCAGGAAAAAATATTATTTACATTTTAAATTATTTGGAACACAGTTGACTGAAATCAGAAATTAGTAAATATATTTTCCCATGAAAAATCTTTCCAACGTTCCAATTTTTTTTTATATTCCACTCAAATATTTTTATCGTTCTTTTGATCACTCCCCCCCCCCCCCAATCAATGGCGTAGTGAGAGGGGTGTAACAGAATTTAAACAGACTCTGTTGAAAGAGTTATGATTCAGTAAGCACAAATGCCGTAGTCTCTGCAATTTAAACAGGGTTTTTAAAAATAGCCTTAAATAACTGTGGATAATAAAAGACCCGTGAACACCTGTCAGAAACATTCCATAAAATGATGGAAAACACGGGCGATATTTTATCTAAACTGTGTACCTGCCGTGCACAGTTCAGCTGCTTCTAACGCGACGAGGAGGATAAGGAGCAGCAATTTCATCAGGAAATTGTCAATCCATTTCTGGGGTCGCTCCTTCGGATGAAGAAATAATATAAAATGCGAACAGTTTATTGCGAAAGCGCTCGATTCATCAAAAACCAATTGCAATGGGGCACGAGTTGAGCAGTACCACAAAGCAGACAATAATTTTTTCTCAAATGTGCTCACGTTTCTTGACAGTGTTCTTTCATATCAAGCATGCATGTATACCTTCAGTGCTACATATGGATGAATGAATGTGATGAAGGAAAAAACACCACTGAGCGCACTACAGTATATATCTTAACAGTATGGTGACACAGAAGAAGGAACTTTCAACCCTGATGATGAGCAGTGTTTCTTTTAGGCATACCTCCGGGAGGCTAGTATTCCCCTCCCCCAGAGACATTTTATGTTAGCCTAGTTTCTATTTATGTGACAGCATATAGATATATTTGTATAGGGCAAATAGAAAACTTGACTCTCTAAAGTTTCATTAACTCCCACCACTACTACCGGGCAAAAAGTCCTGAAAGAAACACTGACGTCAACAACTCAACTGAGCGATGACGAGCTTATATGCGGAAAGTTCTTAGCCAATCTACAAAATTTGTGAAGTTCAACTCGTTAAAAGTCGTCAAGCTAGCGATTGTTTGATAAATTTGTAGCCAAGATACGTTACGTTATTATACGTTTCTTGTTAAGTATTCGTAACAATATGATATCATTTCCGTTACATCCTCGCTATATTTCTTTTTTTCGACCCAGGCTGCCCGACTACCCGAAGGTTTAAGGTATTTGTTTGGACGGCTTGTTTGTGTCAACCATTGAGAAGGAATAGATACAGCGAGCATGACGTTACAACCAACAGCGTTTCCAGTAGAGAATGTCAGCAAGTTCACTGCTTCATAAACTATGTGACTATTATCTTTTTGAGTAGCATTGCCTGTTAGTTAGTGTGTATTTGAATAAGAAACAGCATATATCTGCATTTTAAGGAGAGATTTTCGCCGGGTATTCATTGCTACAACGTAAAGTCTTTGCGATATTTTAAAATGGAACCCTGTTTGTTTTATATGCAACAAGTAACTTATTAAAAATGAAGGGACAACCGTTACTTTGACAAATACAAAGCTGCACAGTACTTTCTTTAGAAATTCTCACAATTTGACCTGCCATTGCAGCCGCGTTTTGATTGATGCAAAGTGCAAAGTTTTTACTTTCCTTATATTCATAATGTATAAGGAAAGTATTGTGACGGGGTCCAAAATTCGAATTCGAGTTTTCGACGGGAGAGCACGTTTCAAGCATCCCTGATCACGAATCAAACATTTTTGAAGTGATGTCTGTGTGTGTGTGTGTGTCAGCGAGTCTGTGGAGACGATAACTGACGAACGAATGGACCGATTCGAACAAAATCTGGTACAAAAATTACAATCCGTAAACACTGAAAGCCTATTATTTTTATACGCAATCAAATGTTCAGAACTCCTCTAAATTATCGAATGAAATTTTGAAAAAATCGTCAAAAAATCAAAAACGCTAATAAAGTTACGCAAATAGACATTTCTTATGTAATTTTTCATTAGAAAACGATTGACATAAATTTTAGAACGCTAACATGAACCGTTCTCGAGATATTATACATTTTTCAAAAAAATTATCAAGAAGTAATATAAAATAAAAAAAAAATATTTCCTATTGATAAACATGTTCACTTTTCATATGTAATACTATGCGATAAATTGGGTGACATCATTCTCGTGGATCTAGCTCGTTCCATTCATGAAAAAAGGTACTTTAAGTAATACTTTTGTATTTGAACGCCAATAGTCATTTATCTGCGGTAAGAATAACTTATCTCTTCGGCCATAACGCTGGGGCGTTATGGCCGAACGCTGGACAAATTTGGCGGAATGTCGCCAACTTGGTGACTTTTTGAAATGTTGCTAAATCTAAGAAAATCTCGCCAAATGGATAAAATGACGCCAAATCAATGAAAATAACGACTATTTAACGAAAATTCAATATCTTGGAAAGAATATTAGTGTCTACTATAAGAAAAACCTATTTTTTTTACTTTAAAAGTAGTAAATTCATTACATTATATAGGGTATATTCATTACATATATTACATTATATTTTCACATGTTTTATTTAAAGGAAAGTCATGTGCTACCCACATCAGATATTTTTAAATTAAGGGTGAGCGTCAGTAAATCTTCTGCCCTATCCGCGCTTTGTTAACTTTGGCGGCACACATATTTCGCCGAAATTCTGCTCAAACAGTTGCGAAATATTTTCTTATAGATAAAATGCAATGCTTAGATTATATTAAAACTAAATTTAATACCCAATAAAACATAGAATATATGTTTTATTTTAATTTAAAATATTTTTGGTGTTGCCATCTGTTGTCGTAATTTAATTCATACAGACTATTTTTATTTTTTAATGAACATTTTTAAATGTCTATTCCTTCTAATGCGTTATTAAATACAACAACAGATCATATATAATGCCATAATCACGGAAACGTAATTGAACTTGGACTTGAAGACAAAACTGCAGTCCTCAGTGATGTACATTCAGATCCCTTATCAAATTTATAGAATGAGAAATTACCTTTCCGTGATTATGGCATTATTATATATGATCTGCTGTTGTATTTAATACTGTATTAGAAGGAATAGATATTTAAAAATGTTCATTAAAAAATAAAAATTATCGGTATGAATTAAATTACGACAACAGATGGCAGCACCAAAAATATTTTGGATTAAAATAAAAAATATATTCTATGTTTTTGGGACATTAAATTTAGTTTTAATATAATCTAAGCATTGCATTTTATCTTTCAGAAAATATTTCGCAACTGTTTGAGCAGAATTTCGGCGAAATATGTGTGCCGCGAAAGTTAACAAAGCGGGGATAGAGCAGGAAATTTACTGACGCTCACCCTTAAACTCTACACGTTTTATATGCCGCAACCGATATATTTACTATTAACGAAAAAGAAATAATTTAATATTTTCAAATTTATAAACATATATATATATATATATTTATTAAGAAGTAGTATTTTTTCATTAGAGCACTCAATAATTGTTTACTAATTTGTACTAAAATGTCGCTAAGTTGGCTACATTCCGCCAAATTCGTCGCCAAACTCTAGACAAGCGTTATGGACGGAGAAATAAGCTATTCTTAATACAGCAGATAAAGGACTATTGCAGTTTAAATACAAAAGTATTACTCAAACTATCTCTTTTCATGAATGGAACGAGCTAGACCCACGAGAATGATATCACCCAATTTATCGCATGGTATTACATATGAAAAGTGAACATGTTTCTCAATAGGAAATTTTTTTTTAATTTTATATAACTGTTTTAATATTTTTTTAAATGTGCAATATCTCAAGAACGGTTTATGTTAGCGTTCTAAAATTTATGTCAATCGTTTTCTAATGAAAAATTACATAAGAAATGTCTATTTGCGTAACTTTATTAGCGGTTTTGATTTTTTGACGATTTTTTCAAAATTTCACTCAAAAATTTAGGGGGGTTCTGAACTTTCGATTGCGTATAAAAACAATAGGCTTCCAGTGCATACGAATTGTGATTTTTGTACTAAATTTCGTTCGAATTGGTCCATTTGTTCGTCAGTTATCGTCTCCACAGTCTCACTGACACACACACATACTTTCACACACACACACACATACTTTCACACACACACATACTTTCACACACACACACATACACACATCACTTCAAAAATGTTTTATTCGTGATCAGGGATGCTTGAAACGTGCTCTCTCGTCGAAAACTCTAATTCGATTTTTCGACCCCGTCACAATACTTCTCTTATACATTATGTATATAAGGAAAGTAATATATTATTAAACCTCAAGGATGCTCTTTCTGCCGGAATGGTTTAAGGCATAGGTGGCAGAAAAAATCAGTTCCACACTGAAAACTAAATGCAATAATAAGTAGTTTTACGAGTACAACTCTCCATCTCAAAAAAGAAAAAAAGTTGAAATAAACTAACTCCATAATAATTCATATGAAAATTTTCTTTATCGGGTATTTCTCATAAATACGAAATTAGCTTTCAATTATGTTGACTTCTCTCTTTGATCAAATTTGAAAAAATCTGATGTGGGCAGCACATGACTTTCCTTATATAATGCAATGAATTTACTGCTTTTACTGTTAAAAAAAATGTTATTCTTATGGTAGATACTTATATTCTTTCCAAGATATTGGATTAGTCGTCATTTAGTCTTCAATTTTAGTCTTCAATTTTAGTCTTCAATTAGTCGTCGTTTTCATTGATTTAGTGTCATTTTTATCCATTTGGCGAGATTTTCATTAATTTGGAAACATTTAAAAATGTCACCAAGTTGGCGACATTCCGCTAAATTTGTCGCCAAATCTTGCCAAGCGTTATGGATGGAGAAACAAGTTATTCTTACAGCGGATAAATGATTATAGGTGTTCAAATACAGAAGTATTACTCAAAGTATATATCTTTCTCGTGAATGGAACGAGTTAGATTCATGAGAATGATGTCACCAAATTAATCGCATGATATTACATATGAAAAGTGAACATGTTTCTTAACAGTTAATTTTTTTTTTTAATTTATGGAATTTTTTGATAAATTCATTTGAAAAATCTGCAATATCTCGAGAACGGTTCGTGCTAGCGTTCTAAAGTTTATGTCAATCGTTTTTTAAGGAAAAATTACATAAGAAATGTCTATTTCCGTAAGTTTATTAAAGGTTTTGATTGTTTGATGATTTTTTCAAAATTTCACTCGAAAATTTATGGGGGTTTCTGAACATTCTATTGTATTTTAAAGCAATAGGCATCCAATATTCACGGATTGTGATTTTTTTTACTAAATTTCATTCGAATCGCGCCATTCGTTCGTGAGATATCGTCTCCACACGCGCGCACACACACACACACACACACACACACACACACACACGCGCGCAGCCATCACTTAAAAAATGTTCGATTCGTGATCAGGGATGCTTGAAACGTGCTCTTTCGTCGAAAACTCGAATTCGAATTTTTGACCCCGTCACAATACTTTCCTTATACATTATGTATATAAGGAAAGCAATAAAAAGGCTTTGCTGAAGTAAAAAAGATGTTTGAAATCTTGTAATTCATTAATTTTGTTTTCTAAATACTTAAAAAAAATCTATTAATAACACTAAATATATTTACTAAAAAGACGCATTTGTAAGATTTTTCTTATTTTTTGGTCATAGCTACATAACATAAATTATGAAAAAAGGAAGAGAGGGGTGGGGGGATTTCATAGTACTTTTCCTAAGAATAAATAATTTCTGAAACCAATCCTTCCTTATATTTCCACATTTGCTGAATCAATAATCTATAAATCGATTTATCTATTTTCTTTACGCGTTAATTCGTTAATAGCGTGCGACCATAAAACTAGAATTTATTTTTCATGAACGTAATATTTAAATCAAAAACATGGGAATAATCAAAGGGTTTTCTATGACGTTTTAAAAACAAAGGATTGTTGAGGGAAAAGTTAATCTTAAGCTTTTAGCTCAGATATCTTAAAAGATTGAGTTTTCATTTACTGCACACAATAATTACTTTCTCATTTGTGAAATCAAAATACCCACAAATTTAACAAAATGCATTTATTTTTATAATCAACGACAACAGAAAAGCAAAACAATTGCTCCTTGAATAAAATTTATTTTGCATTTTTATTTCTAATTGTAATTCCATGAATATTACATTAAAACATTTTCCTTGATGATTCAATCTCACTTTTGTGTATTGGTTGATACTTCTGCACAGCAAATTAGTATACATTTTAAATGTGTAACGAACAATCTATCGGTAGATCTACGAACAATCTATCGGTAAATATAAAAAAATACAACTACACAAATGATTTTCCAACAGAAATTATCATTTATAATGCAAGCTTTACTGTCAGCAAAGAGCGAAGTGAATAATAGTCACGTGATTGCATATCTTATGATCTTGCAGACAACTTTGTGACGTCATGCTGCCTCTATCTAATTTCTTCTCGATGGTACCAACCAATTTAGATCGGAACCCAGTATTAGGGGACGACATCCATAAGGACCGTATCCTCCCCTACCACCAATCTCTCGGAAGGACATTTAGACCCACATATTTAACGTACCCGTACTCCGCATGAACACGGGGACAGTTTGTGCAGAGCCGGTAGTCGAACTCGGGCGCTATAGTTTTTAGATGATTTACTACGTACCCCACGCCCTAAGATATTTCACATCAAAAACTTCAACAAACACCCCTTCCGAAAGTTTTAGCTGCGTCACTGTGATGGTGTTATTTTCTACTCTAGTGAAAAGGTAAATATTATTAATTCCTAAAATAAAAGTTCTTCAATAATTGCTTCACATTCCCTAGATGGAAGTCCGATGGTTGTGCCGAATCTCATTATCTCCCGCTTGGCAGTATGCCCACACAATGTTAATTTTCTTCTCAAAATTAACGCCCACAGTGACTTCCGTAAAGGAGGAAGAAGCTCTGAATTTAAATCCGCCTTAATTGTTTACCAGCAAATAGAGGCTCAGAATCTGGATTCTTCAAATTAGATTTATCCAACAATGACTTTTTCGCTGTAATTAAAATTGCATGTCAGAATCTTTTTGGAGCTTTCACTGTACATAAACAGAACATATATGTTTTATTCGAATTCGGCACGAAAGAGAATACATTTTTGTAGGTGGAAATTTCCCAGTTTAAAGAAAATCTTACATTGACTGTAAGCAGTGGCCACGAGGGGGGGGGGGGGATTTGGGGGGCATATCCCCCAGGATTTGTTTTCTTATTATATATTCAATTTATATTAATACTTATATCATACTCACAAAACTTATCTTCAGGGATCATTCCCAAAGTTAAAATTAAGCTTCCGATCCATGGATGCTGCAGATAACAGCATCCATGGATCGGTTTTACTCTTATAGGGATTCGTAAGCTGAAATGTATCAATTAAATTCTTGTTTTATACACAATTTTTGACGAGAAAAGGATTATAACACACTCCATTATACTTTAGGACTAACCGTTCTCAAAATATTTGAGATTTCTTGCATTTTTGTTACGCCGCTATCGGAAAAATGTCCAATTACCAAATAAAAAAAATCTGATGTGGGCAGCACATGACTTTCCCTGCAGACTTATATTAACGTTCTCTTTATTTTAATTAAATTTATTTCACTTTTAATTCAATTTTCGTTCTCATTCGGTAACCGGGCTTATTTTCAAAGGTGGCGTAGGGAAAGTACGAAAAATAAAATATCTCGAAAACGGCTAGTCCTAGTGTAATGGGGTTGGTCTTATTCTTTTCGTCGTTAAAAATTGTGTATTAAACAAGCATTTAATGAATATATTTGAGTATACCTAGTTCTTTAGTTTAGATTTTGACGATTTTTGCGGGCCATTTTGTAAAAAAAGGCAGGTTATTTTTTTCAGAATCGTACCAAAATCCAATCAGCACCAGGATGACCCACAAGTGACTCATTTACCGAATTTTGTGAAATTCGGTATAGTAGTTTTTCAGTTAGAGTGGATAAAAACTTTTGCTGGCCATTTCGCAAAAAAGGCGGGTTCTTTAATTCCAAATCGTACCCAAAACTAATCAGCACCAGACTCGCCCATAAGTGACTTATCTACCAAATTTTGTGAAATTCGGACCATTAGTTTTTTAGTTAGAGTGGATACAAAATCTGCACACACAGACAGACACACATACAGACACACACACAGACGTCACGCTAAAAATGGTTTTTTCGTATTCTAGAGGTCTTGAAACGTGTAGATCCGTCGAAAACTCGAGTTGCGATTTTCGACATGATTCCAATACTTTCCCTATACATTACCATGTATTGCAGGGAAAGTAACAAAAATTGAATTAAAAATGCAAATTTAGTGTTATTTGGTGCAAATAAACTCAATCTAATGAATTATTAAAGAAATAAAAAATACATGAATTTGAGTCTGCAGGGAAAGTCATGTGCTGCCCACATCAGATTTTTTACTCTTGCAGTTAATTGGTTTATGACCTACTTCATTGCAATTGAAACACTTGATAAAGGCTACGTTTTCCTGACCATGTACATATACGCTCGTATCTTAGTTTTGTCATAATCTTTACTAAAGCGTTTCTTGTTCTTTCCATCCGATATTTTTGAACCCGTTTTCCACTGACATCGTGCCGCTTCGTATTCATCTAACTTATTTACCAATTCATCAATTGGCGTTATCTTTGGAAGATAATCAATAAAATCTTCGCGTAGCTCATTAGGCAATTTTCGTTTCATTTGATCTACGATCATAAACTCTTTGAGATCGTCGTAATTGGATACCTCTAAACCTCCTATCCATTCTTCGAAGTAATTACTTAAGTCAAACGCAAAATCACTCCACGTCGCAGAATCGACTTTACTATGCGATGTGAAATTTTGACGAAACTGTTCCGCATTTAGTTTGAACCTTTTCAGTAACAATTTCTTTACATAATTATAGTCATTCGATTTCTCATCTGGCTCTCGTGTGATTAAATTCACTAACTCTAAGGGGAGTAAACCCAATAAATAAGTAACCGATAGGTAACCGAAAGTTACCGAAGGTTCGGTAACCGTTCGGTTACCGAATAAGTAACCGAAGGTTTCGGTATTTCGACTCGATATATTTGCCTTTATTTATTTGCCAGAGCTAAGTAAACATTTATATCACTGCTTTTTTCGAAACGCTTAATCAATTTAAATAAATTGTTGTTTTTCCATGTACCGTGTCGTGTTTCCTTTTGCTTGCCACTTCAATTTCAAATTTTTCCCCTTTAATTCTCATTCGCGTTCAGCAATTTTTACTTTCCCTGCAATACATGGTAATGTATAGGGAAAGTATTGGAATCATGCCGAAAATCACAACTCGAGTTTTCGACGGATCTACACGTTTCGAGACCTCTAGAATACGAAAAAACCATTTTTAGCGTGACGTCTGTGCGTGTGTCTGTCTGTCTGTCTGTGTGTCTGTCTGTCTGTCTGTCTGTCTGTGTGTCTGTCTGTCTGTCTGTGTGTGTGTCTGTCTGTCTGTGCAGATTTTGTATCCACTGTAACTAAAAAACTAATGGACCGAATTTCACAAAATTTGGTAGGTAAGTCACTTGTGGGCGGGGCTGGTGCTGATTAGTTTTGGGTACGATTCGGAATAAAAGAACCTGCCTTTTTTTGCGAAATGGCCCGCAAAAGTTTGTATCCACTCTAGCTGAAAAACTAATGGACCGAATTTCACAAAACTCGGTAGATGACTCACGTATAGGTCACTCTGGTGCTGATTAGATTTTGGTACGATTCGGAAAAAAATAACCTGCCTTTTTTTGCAAAACGGCCCGCAAAAATCTTCAAAATCTAAACTAAAGAACTACGTATACTCAGACATATCCATTAAATGCCCGTTTAATACGTAATGTTTAACGACGAAAAGAATAAGACCAACCCCATTACACTAGGAATAGCCGTTCTCGAGATATTTTAGTTTTTCGTACTTTCCCTACGCCTCTTTTCAACCGCAAAAGCTTGTATCCACTCTAGCTGAAAAACTAATGGACCGAATTTCACAAAATTCGGTAGATGAGTCACGTATAGGTCACTCTGGTGCTGATTACATTTTGGTACGATTCGGAAAAAAATAACCTGCCTTTTTTTGCAAAACGGCCCGCAAAAATCTTCAAAATCTAAACTAAAGAACTTGGTATACTTAGATATATCCATTAAATGCCCGTTTAATACGTAATGTTTAACGACGAAAAGAATAAGACCAACCCCATTACACTAGGACTAGCCGTTCTCGAGATATTTTAGTTTTTCGTACTTTCCCTACGCCACCTTTGAAAATAAACCCGGTTACCGAATGAGAACGAAATTTGAATTAAAAGTGAATTACATTTAATTGAAATAAATAGAACGTGGATATAAGTTTGCAGGGAAAGTCATGTGCTGCCCACATCAGATTTTTACTTTCCCTGCAATACATGGTAATGTATAGGGAAAGTATTGGAATCATGCCGAAAATCACAACTCGAGTTTTCGACGGATCAACACGTTTCGAGACCTCTAGAATACGAAAAAACCATTTTTAGCGTGACGTCTGTGTGTGTGTCTGTCTGTCTGTCTGTCTGTCTGTGCAGATTTTGTATCCACTCTAACTAAAAAACTAATGGACCGAATTTCACAAAATTTTGTAGGTAAGTCACTTGTGGGCGGGGCTGGTGCTGATTAGTTTTAGGTACGATTCGGAATAAAAAAAACCCGCCTTTTTTGCGAAATGGCCCGCAAAAGCTTGTATCCACTCTAGCTGAAAAACTAATGGACCGAATTTCACAAAATTCGGTAGATGAGTTATTTCTGGGTTACTCTGGTGCTGATTAGATTTTGGTACGATTTGGTAAAAAATAACCTGCCTTTTTTTGCAAAATGGCCCGCAAAAATCGTCAAAATCTAAATTAAAGAACTAGGTATACTCAAATATATCCAATGAATGCTCGTTTAATACGTATTTTTTAACGACGAAAAGAATAAGACCAACCACATTACACAAGGACTAGCCGTTCTCGAGATATTTTAGTTTTTCGTATTTTTTCTACGCCACCTTTGAAAATAAGTCCGGTTACCGAATGAGAACGAAAATTGAATTAAAAGTGAAATAAATTCAATTAAAATAAAGAGAACGTGAATATAAGTCTGCAGGGAAAGTCATGTGCTGCCCACATCAGATTTTTACTTTCCCTGCAATACATGGTAATGTATAGGGAAAGTATTGGAATCATGCCGAAAATCACAACTCGAGTTTTCGACGGATCAACACGTTTCGAGACCTCTAGAATACGAAAAAACCATTTTTAGCGTGACGTCTGTGTGTGTGTCTGTCTGTCTGTCTGTCTGTCTGTGCAGATTTTGTATCCACTCTAACTAAAAAACTAATGGACCGAATTTCACAAAATTTTGTAGGTAAGTCACTTGTGGGCGGGGCTGGTGCTGATTAGTTTTAGGTACGATTCGGAATAAAAAAAACCCGCCTTTTTTGCGAAATGGCCCGCAAAAGCTTGTATCCACTCTAGCTGAAAAACTAATGGACCGAATTTAACAAAATTCGGTAGATGAGTTATTTCTGGGTTACTCTGGTGCTGATTAGATTTTGGTACGATTTGGTAAAAAATAACCTGCCTTTTTTTGCAAAATGGCCCGCAAAAATCGTCAAAATCTAAATTAAAGAACTAGGTATACTCAAATATATCCAATGAATGCTCGTTTAATACGTATTTTTTAACGACGAAAAGAATAAGACCAACCACATTACACAAGGACTAGCCGTTCTCGAGATATTTTAGTTTTTCGTATTTTTTCTACGCCACCTTTGAAAATAAGTCCGGTTACCGAATGAGAACGAAAATTGAATTAAAAGTGAAATAAATTCAATTAAAATAAAGAGAACGTGAATATAAGTCTGCAGGGAAAGTCATGTGCTGCCCACATCAGATTTTTACTTTCCCTGCAATACATGGTAATGTATAGGGAAAGTATTGGAATCATGCCGAAAATCACAACTCGAGTTCTCGGCGGATCTACACGTTTCGAGACCTCTAGAATACGAAAAAACTATTTTTAGCGTGACGTGTGTCTGTGTGTCTGTCTGTGTGTCTGTGTGTCTGTGTGTCTGTCTGTGCAGATTTTGTATCCACTCTGACTAAAAAAATAATGGACCGAATTTCACAAAATTTGGTAGGTAAGTTACTTGTGAGCGAGTCTGGTGCTGATTAGTTTTGGGTATGACTCGGGTTAAAAGAACCCGCCTTTTTTGCGAAATGGCCCGCAAAAGCTTGCATCCACTCTAACTGAAAAACTAATGGACCGAATTTCACAAAATTTGGTAGATAAGTCGCTTGTAGGCCACCCTGGTGCTGATTAGATTTTGGTATAATTCGAAAAAAAATAATCTGCCTTTTTTTTGCAAAATGGCTCGCAAAAATCATCAAAATCTAAACTCAAGAACTACGTATGCTCAAATATAGCCATTAAATGCTTGTTTAATACGTAATTTTTAGCGAAGAAAAGAATAAGACCAACCCCATTACACTAGGACTAGCCGTTCTTGAGATATTTTAGTTTTTCGTATTTTTCCTACACCATTTTTGAAAATAAGTCCAGTTTTCAGATGAGAACGAAAATTGAATTAAAAGTGAATTAAATTTAATTTAAATAAATAGAACGTGAATAAAAGTCTGCAGGGAAAGTCATGTGCTGCCCACATCAGATTTTTTCTTCCTGTTCTCGTTCATCTGTAATAGAATTCAAAACATTTTTCGTTCCATTTTCATATTCAGGAATTTATTCATTCAATTTCTTCCAATTTTGGAATCCACAGCCAAGCTCAAATTTTGATTTGTGATTCTCAAGAGCACACAAGAATAAAAGGCAAGAAAAGCAGTATGCTGCTCCCTTTTGAGGTGAAAAGAGTAACCAGGTTTCGTTCACCTTATTCCCATCAGAAAGCTCTGGGGTAAACCATTTTTACTTTCCCTGCAATACATGGTAATGTATAGGGAAAGTATTGGAATCATGCCGAAAATCACAACTCGAGTTTTCGACGGATCTACACGTTTCGAGACCCCTAGAATACGAAAAAACCATTTTTAGCGTGACGTCTGTGCGTGTGTCTGTGTGTCTGTCTGTCTGTGTGTGTGTCTGTCTGTCTGTCTGTGTGTCTGTCTGTCTGTCTGTGTGTCTGTGTGTCTGTCTGTCTGTCTGTGCAGATTTTGTATCCACTGTAACTAAAAAACTAATCGACCGAATTTCACAAAATTTGGTAGGTAAGTCACTTGTGGCCGGGGCTAGTGCTGATTAGTTTTCGGTACGATTCGGAGTAAAAGAACCCGCCTTTTTTTGCGAAATGGCCCGCAAAAGCTTGTATCCACTCTAGCTGAAAAACTAATGAACCGAATTTCACAAAATTCGGTAGATGAGTCACGTATAGGTCACTCTGGTGCTGATTAGATTTTGGTATGATTCGGAAAAAAATAACCTGCCTTTTTTTGCAAAACGGCCCGCAAAAATCTTCAAAATCTAAACTAAAGAACTTGGTATACTTAGATATATCCATTAAATGCCCGTTTAATACGTAATGTTTAACGACGAAAAGAATAACACCAACCCCATTACACTAGGACTAGCCGTTCTCGAGATATTTTACTTTTTCGTACTTTCCCTACGCCACCTTTGAAAATAAGCCCGGTTACCGAATGAGAACGAAATTTGAATTAAAAGTGAATTACATTTAATTGAAATAAATAGAACGTGGATATAAGTTTGCAGGGAAAGTCATGTGCTGCCCACATCAGATTTTTTAGTCATAGAGCGACCATCAGTTGCAGAAAATGGACCATCTGCATTTTGGAATACTGCCGACCCCATTGTAATCATTTCAGTTCTAAGTTCATGTGTTATAATGGGTCCACTTGGGTCAGAATGAAAGTCCAGTAGGCCCATATCATTTTTATACGGATCATTTTTATACGGATTACTTCAGGTATCAGAAGCTTAAACAGATGAATGAACATTAAAAAGTATTTGGATTTGTCACACATCCGTATGGAAAAGCAAATAAATATTTGTTGAAAAATATTCACTCTATTTTAAGATACAAAATTAGTTTTAAAAGCGATATTGCCGATGTTGACAGTAATGAAACAAACAAACAAACAAAAAAAAAAAACGTAAAAAAAAGTATTTAAATGCAAAAATGACATTATTAAAATATCATGTCTTACACAAATTTAAGTTCATTAACATTTTATACTTGATTTTAAAGGTTTTCAAATACGTACCTATATTAAATATTCGAATATGTGCTTTGCTCATTTGTAACTTTTAAAACATTTCTTTTTAAAGTAAACTTTTAAATTTAAAAATTATTTTATCTACATTTATATTTATTAAGTAATTATATTTTAAATTAGATTTATATTTACATGTAAACTTATTTTTTTTATTAAAAATAAATGCTTTTCAAATGTATTGTAAATTTCTAAATGTCTATGTACATTTAAAATAATAAAAAAAAATTTCAAATGTTAGCGTAAAATTATTAAAATGTAACCTCTTTAAAATGCAAAGTAGTTTGACTTTTCTTTCTGTTCTAAACTTAAATGTTCAAAATGACATGTCGAAAGATAACTACCATAAGTATATATGTTCGATGATTTCTGTCTAATTTTGTGTGCACATTTATATTTACTATTTCTACAAGCACTTTTTTAATTAAGAAGAATAGCTTAAAATGTATATTCCATCTATAGCTGGTATAAAGTATACTCCAAGATATTTTTCAAAGTAACTTCGAAATAAATTTTTATAAACATTCAAGCTTAAAAATACTTTACTGATATAAAGTTATTTTATATATAGAACTTAAAATAATTTAAAACAAAATATTCTGCAGATTATTAAAGAAAAATTGTATTCGAATATTTTAGCAACAGATGGTAGTCGCATCTCAACGGGTGCCTCCAAAATTGCGTCTGTACCGGATTCAGAAGAAAGACACTGGATTCACGGCACAAAACATTTAATATGTACACATATTTACACTTTTAAATGTATATCTTTATTCATTTTGGCGGACGTGACTTCCATCCTCAAACATCTCGCTCCTTCCCCGACACAGACTGCCCTTTGCTCACGCAAAGTTCTAGTCCTTTGACGAAGTCCCTTACACTACAACACACTCATTTACTAATTATTAATGTTTAATCTATGTTCGTTTTTTCTCTCATTTTGCGCCCCCTAAATGGTTGGCACCCGTGGCAACTGCACCCGGCGCCCCCCACCCCCACCCCACCCACGGTACGCCAGTGATGTTATGGGGCAAGATATAAGGTGAGTTTTACAGGATGATCGGAGCTTAGCTCATTTAAGGTTTCGATTTCGTGAAGAAAGGGGATGTTATTTGTGAGGGCAAAATCAATTGTGGAGTCGTGCGAATTTATATTAAGGTAGGAGTGAGATGAGGGGAAAATGTGTCTGATGTTATTATTAGTTATGTAATTGCTGATCTCTCCTTCTTCATATAGTCTCTCGTCTGTAGGTGGTGCTGTCCTCTAGTGACTTCCTCTACCGTCCTGGTTGCCACAATCCCACATATATATATGCGTGCGTGTGTGCGTGTATATACACACACAAAAATAACGCTTTGGCAGATGATAATTAGCTGAATATTTCAGAAATGAAGCTGGAATTTTCATGAACGCATTTAATGCGGCTTTTCTGATAGTTTGCCGAAATTATCAACGAAGTAGCTGAATAAAATATAGAAAGGTTGCGGAATGTTTTACAGCGTTGTGATAGAAGGAAACGTATAGAAAACATAAATTTATCACTCATGCGAATTTAATTTTTACATTTACTTTTAAAATGTGTATTGCTTTTTCGAATGAATTTGTATAAATGCAAAATAATGAATTAAAATAGCCATAATCTCGAAGCGCATACAAAATTATCCGACAGCTATGTGAGGTCATTATGGCTCAACGAAAATTTTACAACATGGGGACACAAAATATTATAAGGTCACGTAATAGGGCCCCTGACCATGTAATTCCATACGCATCCTCATTTTATCTTATAGAACCTCCCTGGAATCTATTTCTGGGAAATAGTAAACCTGTTCGGGCCAACTAGTCAGTAGTTCTTTTGTTAGTGATCTGAATACGAAGGAAGTCCTTTATACGAAGTTCCCCCCTGTGGGTCTCCCAAGGTATTTAGAAACGGCCAGTCCTAGTGTAATGGGGTTGGTCTTATTCTTTTCGTCGTTAAAAATTACGTATTAAATCAGTATTTAATGGATATATTTGAGTATACCCAGTTCTTTAGTTTAGATTTGGACGATTTTTGCGGGCCATTTTGTAAAAAAAGGCAGGTTATTTTTTTCCGAATCGTACCAAAATCTAATCAGCACCAAAATAACCCACAAGTGATTCATCTACCGAATTTTGTGAAATTCGGTCCTTCAGTTTTTCAGTTAGAGTGGATACAAGCTTTTGCGGGCCATTTCGCAAAAAAAGGCGGGTTCTTTTATTCCAAATCGTACCCAAAACTAGTCAGCACCAGACTCGCTCACAAGTAACTTACCTATCAAATTTTGTGAAATTCGGTCCACTAGTTTTTTAGTTAGAGTGGATACAAAATCTGCACAGACAGACAGACAGACACACACACAGACGTCACGCTAAAAATAGTTTTTTCGTATTCTAGAGGTCTCGAAACGTGTAGATCCGTCGAAAACTCGAGTTGTGATTTTCGGCATGATTCCAATACTTTCCCTATACATTACCATGTATTGCAGGGAAAGTAAAAATCTGATGTGGACAGCACATGACTTTCCTTATATAATGCAATGAATTTACTTCTTTAACGATGAAAAGGTGATGGAAAAATTCACGGCGCGGTGTCTGTAACGTTAAATTGCACATTTGGTGCTTTCTCGAATGACAATATGTAAAACTATTTTGTACCTAATTGACATATATTTTATCAGATCTAAATTACCAATTATCAATATTGATATCATCCTCAATAAGCAATATAGTCCATATATTTAAATATTTTAATAAATTCATCAATTAGACGTCATTTTTGCAATTTTGATAATATCTTCGTCAATGTGAGGCTAAATATCGCCAATTTGACGATATTTATAAGAGCATTACTTGAATAATAAAATGTATGCACATCATATGATGAAATTAAAAATTTGCAAAACATTGCATCCCATTTGGAATCATTTCTATTAACTTGGCAACATTTTTAGCAATTTGATAATATTACTTTCAATCTGGCAACAATTAAAAAAAGTCGCTAAGTTGGCGATATGCCGCTAAAATTCGTCGCCAGAATTCCGCCAAGCGTTACAGACGAAGAAATATGTTATTCTTATGTTCTTTCCAAAATATTGAATTTTCATCAATTAGTTGTCATTTTCATTGATTTAGCGTCATTTTTATCAATTTGGCGACATTTTCATTAATTTGGCGACATTTAAAAACTCGCCATATTGGCGATATTCAGCCAAATTCGTGACCAAACTTTCGTCAAGCCTTATGGTTGGAGAATTAGGTTATTCTTAAAGTAGATAAATGACTAATGGCGTCCAAATACAAAACTATTACCCGAAGTATCTTCTCTTATAGTAGATTCTTGTATTCTTTCCAAGGTATTAAATCTTCATCAATTAGTCTTCACTTTAAATGATTTAACGTCATTTTTTAAAATTTGGTGACACTTGTAAAAATACGGCGATATTTTCGTCAAATGACTTATCTACTAAATTTTATGAAATTCGGTTCATTAGTTTTGGAGTTAGAGTGAATACATACATTGCACAGACAGACACACACACAGGCGTCATGCAAAAAATCGTTTTTTCGTATTATAGAGGTTCCGAAAGGTGTAGATTCGTCGAAAACTCGACTTGCAATTTTCGGCATGATTCCAATACTTTCCCTCTACATAACCATGTATTGCAGGGAAAGTAAAAATCTGATGTGGGCAGCACATGACTTTCCCTGCAAACTTATATCGACGTTCTATTTATTTCAATTAAATGTAATTCACTTTTAATTCAAATTTCGTTCTCATTCGGTAACCGGGTTTATTTTCAAAGGTGGCGTAGGGAAAGTACGAAAAACTAAAATATCTCGAGAACGGCTAGTCCTAGTGTAATGGGGTTGGTCTTATTCTTTTCGTCGTTAAACATTACGTATTAAACGGGCATTTAATGGATATATCTAAGTATACCAAGTTCTTTAGTTTAGATTTTGAAGATTTTTGCGGGCCGTTTTGCAAAAAAAGGCAGGTTATTTTTTTCCGAATCGTACCAAAATGTAATCAGCACCAGAGTGACCTATACGTGACTCATCTACCGAATTTTGTGAAATTCGGTCCATTAGTTTTTCAGCTAGAGTGGATACAAGCTTTTGCGGTTGAAAAGTGGCGTAGGGAAAGTACGAAAAACTAAAATATCTCGAGAACGGCTATTCCTAGTGTAATGGGGTTGGTCTTATTCTTTTCGTCGTTAAACATTACGTATTAAACGGGCATTTAATGGATATGTCTGAGTATACGTAGTTCTTTAGTTTAGATTTTGAAGATTTTTGCGGGCCGTTTTGCAAAAAAAGGCAGGTTATTTTTTTCCGAATCGTACCAAAATCTAATCAGCACCAGAGTGACCTATACGTGAGTCATCTACCGAGTTTTGTGAAATTCGGTACATTAGTTTTTCAGCTAGAGTGGATACAAGCTTTTGCGGGCCATTTCGCAAAAAAAGGCAGGTTCTTTTATTCCGAATCGTACCCAAAACTAATCAGCACCAGCCCCGCCCACAAGTGACTTACCTACCAAATTTTGTGAAATTCGGTCCATTAGTTTTTTAGTTACAGTGGATACAAAATCTGCACAGACAGACAGACACACAGACAGACAGACAGACAGACACACAGACAGACAGACAGACAGACAGACACACAGACAGACAGACAGACACACGCACAGACGTCACGCTAAAAATGGTTTTTTCGTATTCTAGAGGTCTCGAAACGTGTAGATCTGTCGAAAACTCGAGTTGTGATTTTCGGCATGATTCCAATACTTTCCCTATACATTACCATGTATTGCAGGGAAAGTAAAAATGTGATGTGGGCAGCACATGACTTTCGCTGCAGACGCAAATTCAGTATTTATATATTTCTTTAAGAACTCATTAAATTGAGTTTAATTGTTTAAAATAACACCAAATTTTCATTTTTAATTCAATTTCTGCTTTTATTTGGCAATTGGACATTTTTCGAAAGGCGTCATAACAAAAATGCCAAAAATCTCAAATATCTCGAGAACGGTTAGTCCTAGAGTAATAGAGTTGTTCTTATTATTTTCCTCGTCAAAAATTACGTATAAAACAAGCATTCAATTGATACATTTGAACCTAAATAGTTTTTTTATATATATTGGCGATATTTGAGGGCCATTTCGTAAAAAAAGGGCAGGTTGATCTTTTCTAAATTGTACCAAAATCTAATCAGCACCAGAGTATCCCATAAGTGATTTATCCACCAAATTTTGTGAAATTTGGTTAATTAGTATTTGAGCTAGAGTGGATACATGAGATTTTTGCGGGCCATTTCGCAAAAAAAGAAGGGTTCTTTTTTTCCGAATTGTACCAAAAACTAACCAGCATCAGGGTCATGCCTAAGAGTCTTACCTACCAAATTTTATGAAATTCTGTTAATTAATTTTTGAGTTAGAGTGGATACATACATTGCCCAGACAGACAGATACACACACACAGACGTCAAGCTAAAAATGATTTTTTCATATTCTAGCGGTCTCGAAACGTGTAGACTCGTCGAAAACTCAAAACAAAATTAACAGTTTAAATAAATGTTTTAGGCCTTTCGCCATAGAAATGCATACAATGCAGGACTGCTTATATTATCCAGGCGCCCCCTTAAGTATTGCCTCAAACGATATTAGCTTTTTTAACACTTTACAACAGAGTTGGAAAAGTGTTTATGATTTTGTTCAATCTATCTGTTTGTCTGTCTGTCTGTTAGCATGATAACTGCCTTATAAATGACTTTATCAAACTGAAATTTTGGTATGTTTTTCAGACGGACTGTGGAACCTATGGGAATATAAATAAATAATATTACCCAATTAGTTTTGGATTGCACCCGGGTCGAATAAATGGAATACATTGAGCCCTATTGGAGCTAATTTTTCAAACATTTTTCAAGCGGATTTAAAATTCACAAATTGCTTCGAAAATTTTAGGTAATATTCAAATTGTTCCATAAAATATATAAAAAAAAATTATTCATCGAAATATATTCAGTAGTTTTTTAAATAAAAATTAAAATAATAATAACACCTCTTATATGAAGCGATCACGTGACCATGATATGAAAAGATCACGTGACCCACTTCAAAATGATATATGGCATCCATCTTGTCTCAAAATCGTGATTTTTAAAGTTCTTTTTAATTCATATTGAGTGTTGTATCCGTCCTAAAACCACTTTATTTTTGCTTAAATTCTGTGCATCTACATGCTGAAACTACGCAATGACAATATATTTGAGTTTAAATGCTCATCCAAATTTGATTATTTCTACAACGAAGCCTATTTTTCACCTATGTAAAATGTAAACAGCAAAATATGTAGAATGAGTTGTATTAGAATTGCTTTATTTCTTTAACACAAAATCATTTAGTTCATGGAGTCATAGCTGATATGAATGAAATAGCTGATATGAATTAGTTCATAGCTGATATTAATGAAATATTCATCGACTTTACAAAGAGAAAGATGATTTTTTTCGATGAAGTTTTAGGCATAGAATTTAATTACTTGTAGCTCCATGGTCTTAATTTTAAAATAAAATAAATTATTATAATATTGGGATGAATGACATGAATGGGACATTATTTATGAATGAAATGCTGTTTTTGTAGAGAGAGCCAGGCGTGTTATTTTTTCTATGACGACATTTGAATGAATTTCAGTTGTTTTCGATGAAGTTTTCAAATATGATAAATTATCGTAGTATTATGATAATTCTAAAATTATTACCAAGGAATGTATCACATTTTAGAGATGTTTAAACCAGGCAATTTGTATTTCAATGCCGTCATTTGAATGAAGTTCATTTTTTTCGATGAAGGTGTAAGTTTTCAAATATAATGAATTAATGTAGTATTGTGATAAGTTTTAAAATATTACCGAGGAATCTATTGCATTTTAGACATGTTTAAATAAAATTCCATTGAAGGTGGAAAGTGTCTCATAATCAATGCTTTAAGCATGATTGATCTTTCTTGTTTAGTAAAGCATTTAAATCTGGAATCGTAATTTCTGTAAAATTTGAGAGAAATTGTAAATGAAAGGAAAAAATAAAATATTTAAATAAAAACATATTTTTGATAAAACATTTACATCGCGAATTCTTTAATAAAACGTTTACATCGCGCAATGTTCGTTTCGGCTTTCAATGAGCGGGGTTATCGTTATTTTATACAACTAGCGCGCATTGTATGCTCCTGAGGGTTTATTCCCGGTTCATCCTTTCCCATTTCAGCCCTTACGCTACCCTTTTTAACACTTTACAACATAGTTGAAAATGTTTATGACTTTGTTCATTCTGTCTGTCTGTCTGTCCGTTAGCACGATAACTGCCGTATAAATGGCTTTATCAAAATGAAATTTTAGTATGTTTTTCAGACGGTCTGTGGAACCTATGGGAATATAAATGAATAATATCACCCAATTAGTTTTTTTATTGAACCCGGGTTGAAAAAATGAAATACATTGAACCCTATGGGGCCTAATGTTTCAAACATTTTTTAAGCAAATTTAAAATTCCCAAATTGCTTCGAAAATTTTAGGAAATATTCAAATTATCCCATAAAATGTATAAAAAAAAATTTCAGTAAAATATGTTAGGTAGTTTTTTAAATAAAAATTATTTAATATAGGGAGAAAAACAAATTCAAAAAATTCTGACTCTCGTTATATCCTCCAGAAAGAAAAAAGAGATATATTATATAATAAATATCTTTACAAGAGTTTAATTATTTTATATATGAGAAAGTTTCACATTTTAAAATAAATATATGGTAGATAACAATTTTTCAAATTTTTAAATAAAATAAATTATTCTTGTATTGTGATGAATGAAACGATTAGAAAAATGTTTATGAATGAAATGCTGCTTTTATAGAGAGGCGATTTATATTTCAATGACGTCATTAGAATAAAGTTCATTTGTTTTCGATGACGTTTTCAAATATAATAAATTAATGTAGTATTGTGATAATTTCAAAAGTATTACCGAGGAATGTATCGCATTTTAGAGATGTTTGTATAAAATTGCATTGAAGTTGAAAAGTGTTTCATAATCAATGCTTTATGCACGATTGATCTTTCTTGTTTAAAATAGTAGCATTTCATCCCTTATTTAAAGTACATCCTCCAACTAAGAGGGGTGCAAATAACTCCTTAGGGGATGAGTTCCGATGAGCTTCCTCCCACTTGCGATCACTTTGAAAATTGTCTCGTGCTTACAAGGTGTCTCAGGTCTCAGAGGGAGAAAATCCAAACGACATTCACCAGTCGTAATATTAGTGTTGAGAACAAATTAAAAATATTACTTGTAAATACTATATCGTTTGGAGTTGTTTAAATATATCTAAAGAGTAAATCCTATCTTATCAAATATCCCTATGAAAGGGATACTTCAAATTGTTTTGCAGTACCATTAAATGTTTATATAGTGGTTGTTGTGCAAACTCTTAATTGACGAGCAAAATCGAAACTTTTTAACGTATTAATTTCTCTCGTATTGTAAAGTACTCTCTAGTAGCAAAAGTATTATAACTTAGTCAAACATTATAATTCCCATTTTTGACTGCTTTACAAGTTTGAATTTCAATATAGCGTTTATGGGGTCATATATGTGTATATATCAGTACGTGTATAAAGTAGCATAGACAGAGGGGGGGGGGGGTTAAAAGTCATACCTCTTCTTGCTTAAAAAATTGCATAAAAGAAATTTAGTATTTTCACCATCCAAGATCCATCTATGTCTATGTGTGTGTAGAGGTGGTGTGTGTAGAGGTCGTATGTGTGAAAGCCCCAGGCCGTCCGGCTCGTCCAGAGGACTTAGAGCATCAAATTGGACGACCGGGAAGGAGAGGTCGTATGTGCGTTAAAGGTCTGCACGAGTCAAAAATTCAGAGTTTCACTTTCCCCCGCCTGTTAGAGTCACTGATTAAACCTGACCCGAGCCCGAAGAACTCTACAGGTGTATATCCCGATCCCGGCCTAGATATGTTCTAAGACCATTGAATCTCGGTCCGGACCGAAATGATTTATATTCAAATGTGCTAAGAATCTAAATTTGAAGGGTTTGAAAAACGCGAAATTTTTTTGAAAACACAACCCACCCGAATTTTACTGGGCTTTGTTGGAATTTAAATGGTATTTTCCAGAAACTCTTACACTTGGATTTCCTCATATTTGTTGTACCTAAATTGATGATTTACCAGTGAAAGCTGGGGTACATTTGTGTAAAATATTGAGTGCAAATTTGTAAAAGTAAGTAATAATGTAACTAGTATGTGTACCTAGGATATGTTATGGTAACTGCAATTAGATTTATTTCTAAAGAAATACTATCTAAAGAAAACTAAGGTTATACATACCAAATACGGGTATGTATGGATATTATTAAATATTAGAACTTATTGATTAATAAACATTTTTGTTTTTAATAATAGACTACCATTAGAAATAAAAATCTGATGTGGGCAGCACATGACTTTCCCTGCAGATTTCTTTGCGCGGTTTCTTCATTTTAATTAAATTTATTTCACTTTTAATACAATTTTCGTTCTCATTCGGTAACCGGACTTATTTTCAAAGGTGGCGTAGAGAAAATACGGAAAACTAAAATATCTCGAGAACGGCTAGTCCTAGTGTAATGGGGTTGGTCTTATTATTTTAGTCGTTAAAAATTACGTACTAAACGAGCATTTAATGGATATATTTGAGTATACCTAGTTCTTTAGTTTAGATTTTGACGATTTTTGCGGGCCATTTTGCAAAAAAGGTAGGTTATTTTTTTCCGAATCGTACCAAAATCTAATCAGCACTAGGGTATCCCACAAGTGACTTATCTACCGAATTTTGTGAAATTCGGTCCATTAGTTTTTCAGTTAGAGTGAATACAAGCTTTTGCGGGCCATTTCGCAAAAAAAAAGGCGGGCTCTTTTATTCCAAATCATACCTAAACTAATCAGCACCAGACTCGCTCACAAGTGACTTACCTACCAACTTTTGTGAAATTCGGTCCATTAACTTTTTAGTTTGAGTGGATACAAAATCTGCACAGACACACAGACAGACAGACACACACACACACATACGTTACGCTAAAAATGGTTTTTTCGTATTCTAGTGGTCTCGAAACGTGTAGATCCGACGAAAACTCGAGTTGCGATTTTCGACATGATTCCAATACTTTCCCTATACATTGATTACCATGTATTGCAGGGAAAGTAAAAATCTGATGTGAGCAGCACATGACTTTCCCTGCAAACTTATATCCACGTTCTATTTATTTCAATTAAATTTAATTCCCTTTTAATTCAATTTTCGTTCTCATTTGATAACTGGACTTATTTTCAAAGGTGACGTGGAAAAATACGAAAAAAACTAATATATCTCGAGAACGGCTAGTCCTAATGTAATGGGGTTGATCTTATTCTTTTCTTCGTTAAAATTACGCATTAAACAAGCATTTAATGGATATATTTGAGCATACGTAACTTTTTAGTTTAGATTTTGATAATTTTTGCGGGCCATTCTGCAATAAAAGGCAGGTTATTTTTTTCTGAATCCTACCAAAATCTAATCAGCACCAGGGTGACCTATACGTGACTCATCTACCGAATTTTGTGAAATTCGGTCCATTAGTTTTTCAGCTACAGTGGATACAAGCTTTTGCGGGTCATTTCACAAAAAAGGCGGGTTCTTTTATTCCGAATCGTACCCAAAACTAATCAGCACCAGCCCCGGCCACAAGTGACTTACCTTCAAAATTTTGTGAAATTCGGTCCATTAGTTTTTTAGTTAGAGTGGATACAAAATCTGCACAGACAGACACACACACACACAGACGTCACGCTAAGAATGGTTTTTTCGTATTCTAGAGGTCTCGAAACGTGTAGATCCGTCGAAAACTCGAGTTGCGATTTTCGGCATGATTTCAATACTTTCCCTATACATTACCATGCATTGCAGGGAAAGTAAAAAATCTGATGTGGGCAGCACATGACTTTCCCTGCAGACTTATATGCACATTCTCTTTATTTTAATTAAATTTAATTCACTATTAATTCAATTTTCGTTCTCATTTGGTAACTGGACTCATTTTCAAAGGTGGCGTAGAGAAAAAACGAAAAAACAAAAATATCTCGAGAACGGCTAGTCCTAGTGTAATGGGGTTGGTCTTATTTTTTTTCTTGGTTAAAAATTACGTATAAAACAAGCATTTAATGGATATATCTCAGCATACGTAGTTTTTTATTTTATATTTTGTCGATTTTTGAGGGCCATTTTGCAAAAAAAGGCAGGTTATTTTTTTCCGAATCATACCAAAATCTAATCGGCTCCAGGGTGACCCACAAGCGACTTTTTTTACCAAATGTTGTGAAATTCGGTCCATTAGTTTCTCAGTTAGAGTAGATACAAATTTTTGCGGGCCATTTCGCAAAAAAAGGCGGGTTCTTTTATCCCGAATCGTACCCAAAACTAATCAGCACCAGATTCGCCCACAAATGACTTCCCTACCAAATTTTATGTACTTCGGTCAATTACTGTTTCAGTTAAAGTGGATACAAAATCTGCACAGACAGACACACATACAGACAGACACACAGTTTTAGACAGACAGACAGTCACACAGACACATAGTTTTTTATTTTATATTTTGTCGATTTTTGAGGGCCATTTTGCGAAAAATTGTAGGTCATTTTTTCCCGAATCATACCAAAATCTAATCAGCACCAGGGTGACCCACAAGCGACTTATTTACCAAATTTTGTGAAATTTGGTCCATTAGATTTTCAGCTAAAGTGGATACAAGCTTTAGCGGACCATTTCGCAAAAAAAGGCGGGTTCTTTTATCCCGAATCGTACCTAAAACTAATCAGCACCAGATTCCCCTACAAGTGACTTACCTACCAAATTTTATGAAATTCGGTCTATTAGTTTTTTAGTTAGAGTGGATACAAAATCTGCACAGACAGACACACACACAGACGTCACGCTAAAAATAGTTTTTTCGTATTCTAGAGGTCTCGAAACGTGTAGATCCGTCGAAAACACGAGTTGCGATTTTCGGCATGATTCCAATACTTTCCCTATACATTACCATGTATTGCAGAGAAAGTAAAAATCTGATGTGGGCAGCACATGACTTTCCCTGCAGACTCAAATTCATATTTTTTTTCTTTAATAATTCATCAAATTGAGTTTAATTGCACAAAATAACACTGAATTTGCATTTTTAATTTAATTTCTGTTTTTATTTGGTAATTAGATATTTTTCTAAAAGTGGCATAACTAAATTTGAAAAATCTTAAATAATACGAGAATGGTTAGTCCTAGAGTAATAGAGTTGTTCTTATTATTTTCCTCATCAAAAATTACGTATAAAACAAGAATTTAACTGATATATTTGAACATATGTAGCTTTTTATAGATTTTGCGATTTTTGAGGGCCATTTCGTAAAAAAAGGCAGGTTGTTCTTTTCCGAATAATACCAAAATCTAATCAGCACCAGAGTATTCCCCAAGTAACTTATCTATCAAATTTTGTGAAATTTGGCTAATTAATAGTTTAGTTAGAGTGGATACATGACATTATTGCGGGCCATTTCGTAAAAAAGGCAGGTTGTTTGTTCTTTTCCGATAAATACCAAAATCTAATCAGCCCCAGAGTATCGTACAAGTAACTTAACCACCAAATTTTGTGAAATTTGGTCAATTAGTATTTTAGCTAGAGTGGATACATGGAATTTTTACGGGCCATTTCGCAAAAGAAGGCGGGTTCTGTTTTTACGAATCGTACCAAAAACTAATCAGCACCAGGGTCATACCCAAGTGACTTACCTACCAAATTTTATGAAATTCGGTTCATTAGTTTTTGAATTAGAGTGGATACATACATTGCACAGACAGACACACAGACAGACAGACAGATACACACACAGACGTCACGTTAAAAATGGTTTTTTCGTATTCTAGAGGTCTCGAAACGTGTAGATCCGTCGAAAACTCGAGTTGTGATTTTCGGCATGATTCCAATACTTTCCCAATACATTACCATGTATTGCAGGGAAAGTAAAAAGGACAAATAACGCATTTTTTGTATTTTTTAAAAAGAAATGGGGTTTCTTATTGTTGTTTTTGAAAGCTGTAGCTTTGATTGATGCATACATATTATGACTATTTAATAAGTGGACTAAATTCATGCATGGAAAAAAAAAATTCAGGTATGTTTCTGGAAAAAGCTCACTGTAAAATAATAAAAGCTATTAATATCATATATATTATATTTATAATAAAGAAGAGTATGTTTAAAAAACTCTTATTCTATAGATTTTTCCTTATCATTGCTACTCATCAGGAAAATAAAATGAGATAAGTTAAAACTTTTAAACCATGATTATAGGTGCTTCATTACCTACATCGAAGTTTATCAAGAACTTCTGCACCAGATCAGATTGTTACAGGTTTCACCGAGTGAAAACTGAATCTTAATGTCTCATAATCAGTCGTAATAATCAGTCCGTAGTTGAAATAGTATTCCACGAATACACAGTGAAGCATTTGTTCACATACATTATAACCACAGCTATACAAATAAAACTTCACTCATAAAGAATTTAGTCTATCTGATCTTCTAAAGTGGGAATATTTTGTCATATAAACGATTAACTTGCTTAAAACTTAATTAACTTGTTGTCTAAATGTAGAAGTACCCATTTAAACTTTTCTTCAAACTCGAACCAAGTTCGGGAACTGGAACTTGTCAGCCAGACCCGTAAAATATTTAAAATATTTAAATATTGAAACAATTTTATATATCACAATGTGCACCACATTTTCAACAAAAAAAGTAAAAAAAAATGTTTATATATTTAACTATTAGGTTTGGAGATATAAATACCCAAAGGGTTTATATTTATCGTACAGCTTCGATTAAAATAGTTAGTACTTTAAAAATAAAAACTGTAATACTGTTCTGGAGTAATATCTCTTAAAGTAAAGCTGCAAAATTCAATGTCCAAAGAAAATAATTTTGAGCTTTTCTATCTCTCTTATCAATTATTAATGTTATGTCAATTAGCTAATACTTAAAAATAATGTGTCAGTCATGGCATTTTTGAAAGATAGCTTAACGTTTCTTTGAGATATTGTTTGTAATGAAAAACTCACCTAAATGTCAAAGATATTGTCCAATCGAAGGCAGATTGTGAAATTTCAAATAAATTATTCTAAATAGAAATTAAAAATGTTCTTTCAAACAATTAGAAAAATTTTCAGGGCGTTAATTTTTCGAGATGCTCATTCAGTGTTGTCTTCATTAACAATAAAAAAAATCTTATTATGGGACCTACTCATCAGCCATTTTAAATAGCAGTATACGTGATCTTCAATTTACCACCCTAAATATTGAGTTTTGTATAGCGAGAATAGAGAGCTTCCTTTTTGGAGCCTTAATATAATTATTTTAATAGAATGTTTTGAATAACAATGTCATTTAGAATACTATAGGAATTTTCACCTGATAGTGAATTTTAAGTTTCTTTATAATATATTTTCAGTACGAAAAAGAGTATACTGTTAGTTATGTATAATATAGATATAGATAAGGGTGAAAGAATGGTAATAGGCCTGTAGTTCGAAATATCATGCTTGTTGTTCTTTTTATGTACAGGAATAACTTGACCATATTTCCAGACATTGGGAAAAGCCGTAGTTTTAATCGAAAGATTAAACAAAATAAACAAAGGGTAAGTTAGAGAGTCAGCACAACCTTTGCTAATGAAAGAAGGAACATCATCACAGCTTAAAGACTGGCTGGATTTTAACTTCTTTAAGGCTTTGGCAACATCATTTTGAGTAATATATTTAACCTTAATTAAGTCAATGGTATTGAGTTCACAATACTTGGTTAGCAGTTCAAAATCAACAGGGTGACTACTTTGGATATAAACAGATTCAAAGAAATCAGCAAAGCAGTTTGCAATATCATTAACAGTAGTATAATCAGTATTATTATAACTCATTGTTGAGCTAGCTCCCATGACTACCAGGCGAATCACCTTTACAAAAATCCCAGAAAGCCTTAGGGTTCTTATTGAGTTCTTGTTCCATGATAGCAACATGATTGGTAAAATCAGTTTTGATTCCATCTTTCACAGATTTGCGTAGTCTATGAAATTCCTGTAGATCACTTATATCACCACCTCTAATAGATTTTTTACGATATTTTTTTTTAATTTAATATTATGGATAGTACTAGAAGAATACCACGATTCATATCTCCGCTTAGTAGGAATATATTTTGGTATATATAAGTCAAATATCCCATAGACACACTCATAAAAACTCGATATAGCATCATTAACATTTGTATATGTATTTAGAAAGTTCCAGTCTGTATTATAAAAGTAGTCATATAGCATAGGATAATTGGTCTTTCTAAAGTTATGTTTCATATTATTATTAATTCAATGATTTCTGCTCACCTTCTTAATTAATATAGTTACCTCCAGAGCAGGATGTTGTGGATCCTCTTTAACGAAACTGAAGGTAGAATGCTCAATAATGATCTGTTTATAGTTAGTCAAAACAAGATCAAGAATTTTCCCATATTTATTACAATCAGTGTTTAATTGATCGAGATTTAAGAACTGCATAAAGTTAGAAATAGCATACTCAACTTGAGTGTGGCCAGATAGGGTACCTACAGTATTGGAATGATTGAAATTTACAGATGAAAGATTAAAGTCTTCAAATATAAATATATGATCCGCCGAAGTACAGAATTTTTTTCAGCGCTTTTAAAAAAATTGTCATATTTATCAACAGTAGCATTATGCACAAAGTAAATGACACAAATATAGAATTTGGAGGTATGAGAAACGCAGACACGAATCCATAAGCCCTCATTTTCAAATGACACATCAGTTAGTTCAATAGAATCAAAGTCTTTTTACGGCAATAAGTACACCTCCGCCCCGATATAGCCCAGTAGTAACCGGATCTCTATCACACCTAAAAACATTATAGTCCTTATCGAAGATTTCACAACTACCAATATCACCATTCAACCATGTTTCAGTTAGGCAAATTATATCAAAGTCATGTGTTAAGGTATTGACATAAAACTCGTTTGTTTTAGTTCTCAATTCACGTACATTTTGATAATAAAATTTGAACTCCTTTTTTATATCCCTCATTACATTGACATGCCTGCTAGGGACAGGAACTGAAGTGTAGTTATATTCATTCGAGTAATTTGTTGTTGGATTATCTGTGTCATTATAAAGGCATCCTATGAATAAATTTTTAATTATTTACATACAGACTGCTTACGGTCCTCACTAGTTAGATATAAAGTTTGAAATTTTATTATGAAATACAGAATGAATGTAATTAAATCTTTATAGAAATTGTACAATTTTACCCGGTATATAATTAAAATCTTTGCTATATAGAAATTGTACAATAACTCAGTATATAATTATTTTTACTTCGATTTTGAATCCTTAAAAATTTGGTATTTTCCCTTGAAACATCCTTGAAGAGACCTTGATTTTTCCTTGGCTGAATCTGTATGAACCCTGATGGATCTCCAGGCCACAAGATACACGCCGGAAATTCATCGTGAGATATTTTGATCATTTTTGAACCAACTCGAATATACTTCAGATTTCATGTCAGAATGGAAGTAAAACTAAAGGATTGAAATTTAGATTCTCCGCATTACTCTTTGTCTAGGTTTTTGTGTTTATGTTATCGGGCATTTTTTCTATAATTTTTCTGCCCTATCCGCGCTTTGTTAACTTTCGCGGCACACATATTTCGCCGAAATTCTGCTCAAACAGTTGCGAAATATTTTCTAAAAGATAAAATGCAACGCTTGGATTATATTAAAACTAAATTTAATGCCACAAAAAACATAGAATATATTTTTTATTTTAATACAAAATATTTTTGGTGCTGCCATCTGTTGTCGTAATTTAATTCATACCGATTATTTTTATTTTTTAATGACCATTTTAAAATATCTATTCCTTCTAATACAGTGTTAAATACAACAACAGACCATATATAATGAAACCACAATCACGGAAAGGTAATTTATCATTCTATAAATTCGATAAAGGATCTGAATGTACATCACTGAGGACTGCAGTTTCGTCTTCAAGTTCCTTTGTCTTCAAGTCCAAGTTCAATTACGTTTCCGTGATTATGGCATTATATATGATCTGTTGTTGTATTTAATAGCGTATTAGAAGGTATAGACATTTAAAAATATTCATTAAAAAAATAAAAATAGTCGGTATGAATTAAATTACGACAACAGATGGCAGCACCAAAAATATTTTAAATTAAAATAAAACATATATTCCATGTTTTATTAGGTATTAAATTTAGTTTTAATATAATCTAAGCATAGCATTTTATCTATAAGAAAATATTTCGCAACTGTTTGAACAGAATTTCGACGAAATATGTGTGCCGCGAAAGTTAACAAAGCGCGGATAGGGCAGAAAATTTACTGACGCTCACCCTTAAGTCCTTCAAAAGTGATCCTTACTGCAATTTTTCATACATCCAAATAACACGTGTTCATGGAATACATGATTTGCATCTATCTTACTGTGAAACGAACGAAATAAATAATGCAAATGCTAAATACAAGAAGCACAATTCTTAGATTCTTATTAATATTATATATTTTGCATAAAAATTCTGAAAAGGAAATTAGTTAAATATTCCGAAATTAAATTAGTATCTTTTATTTTGATAAAAACAATTTCAAGAATTTAATAATTAAAAAGATCTGACGCTAAAATAATTTATTTTTGAAATTAAAATAAAACAAGAAAGATCAATCATGCATAAAGCATTGATTATGAAACACTTTCCAATTTCAATGCAATTTTATTGAAACATCTTTAAAATACGATGCATTCCTCGGTAATATTTTTAAAATTATCACAGTATATCACATATTCATTTACTATATTTGAAAATTTAAAACTTGATCGAAAAAAATGAACTTCATTCAAATGACGGCATTGAAATATAAATTGCCTGGTTTAAACATCTCTAAAATGCGATACATTCCTCGATAATATTTTTAAAATTGTCATAATACTACAATAATTTATTATATTTGAAAACTTTGTCGAAAACAACTGAAATTTATTCAAATGACGTCATAGAAATATAACAAGCCTGCCTCTCTCTATAAAAGCAGCACTTCATTGATAAACATTTTAAAATTCATTTCATTCATCACAATACTATAATAATTTTTTTTATTTAAGAACATAAGATCATGGGGATACAAGTAATTAAACTCTATGCTTAAAACTTCATCGGAAAAATCGTCCTTCTCTGTAAAATCAATTGATATTTCATTCATATCAGCTATATTGCAAACTCCATGAGCTAAATAATTTTGCGTTAATGAAATAGCAATTCTTGTACAACTCATTCGACATCTTTTAGTATTTTCATTTTCCATAAGTGAAAAATAGGCTTCGTTGTAGAAATAATCAAAGTTGGATGATCCTTTAAACTCAAATATATTGTGATTGCGTTATTTCAGTATGTAGATACACAGAATTTAAGCAAAAACAAAGCTGTTTAAGGACGGATATTACACTAAATATGAATTAGAAAGAACTTTAAAAATCACGATTTTGACACAAGATGGATAGGGATCACATTCGTCCTAAAAGTTTGAAGCTTCCCTTGAATTCCTAAAATTAACCTAAAATTTTTAAACCATCCTAAAATTTTGTAATGTTTTGCTGCGGCGTCAAATTTACTCTACTATCGCCCGAATACATTCCATTCATATGGCAATCGATGTTAAAAAAGGCTTTAGAAATTAAAACGTTGTTCAAAATAGCACTCATCTTTTACAAAGTCAAAGACGACAAAAGTGTCAATCACGACAAAATCGCCTATTCTCAATGGTTAAATCCTCTCCGTCCGCGGGCGGTTTTAGTGAAATACGATCGCAAGACGACTCACGTGATCATTTGGTGATGAGCAATTTCATCCCTTCCCATTTCATCCTGTGTTCCTTGTTATTCCCATTTCATCCTGTGTCTCTTGTTATTCCCATTTCATCCTGTGTCCTTTGTTATTCCCATTTCATCCTGTGTCCCTTGTTATTCCCATTTCAACCTGTCTGCACCCCCTCCTAATTACCTTGTGGTCCCCACCTATTGGTAGAGGGGAAAACTGTGTCTCAAGGTCTCAAGGACGGGGTATACGGAGTGCCCAGGAGGGGAAAGGATTCCCCCCTTTAAACTCCGGGCGAAGAGAAAAAAGAAGTACTAAGAAGGAGAAGCTTAAGTTAAGAGAGACATCAGAGCTTTGCTTGGGGGGAGGGCGACGACCGAAGTCGAGCCCCACGCCAAGTCTTACAGAAGGGGAAAGGTATGCTAGAGCCCAAGCAGGCACCTGGAGAGAGTAAAAAGGAAGGAGGGGGATAAGCGCGTCCCGAGGAACGCAGGGCCTTGAGCTTGAGACGGGGGGGGGGGGGGGGAACGTACACAACAAAAAAGGAAAACGGTTCGTCGATAAATCGCGAACTCCCAAATGCTAGGGAGGGCCACGGAGTTAGCAGGAGTTCATAATAAAAAAAAGGGGAGAGCAGATATAAAACAATGCTAGACGAGCCGTCTCCGCTTAGGAGGCCGAAGAAAAGCATCCATTGTGCGGCGCCCCACCAACGCCCAGGGGCGCTTTCGCGCCTTAGGGTGTGTCGGGTTATACCGCGGGATACTGTCTAGCGTGGAATTATTTACTCTACTGAGATCTCTGAAAAAATTTTGAGAAAGTTTTTGAATGTAGTCTAAAAAAGGCCTAATATTGAGATCTCTGTGCAGAACTTCAAGCCGGACGTAGGTTGGAAACCTGATAAACATACGAAGTGCTTTATTTTGCATAACTTGAAGCTTCCGTAGGTGAATCTCAGCTGCGGTTCCCCAGACCGGGGATCCGTACGTCATAATTGGACGTATGCAGGACTTGTACAGCAATAACTTATTTCTCGTTGACAGGCGGCTGTTTCCAACCAAAAGGGGGCGAAGCTGGGCCAGTGCAGACTTCACTTTCTGACAGATGTTAGAAATGTGAAGTTTCCACGTGAGATTGGAATCCAAGTACACACCAAGGTACTTGTAGTTAGTTTGCCAGGGAATCGGTTCATCATTCAGAGTTAAGTTAGTGGAGGGGGTTCGGCGAGGGGATGGGTAACTGACGGCGGCACACTTGCTGACATTCACTTTGATTCTCCAGTTAGTCAACCATTGCGTCAAACTGTCGAGGTAAGATTGAAGAGTTTCGTGCACGACATGTGTATGCTTGTGTTGTGCAATCAGGGCTGTGTCGTCGGCGTACAGGCCTAAGGTGACACCGGGGAAACGTGGGAGGTCATTAATGTACAGGTTGAACAATTTGGGGCCGACAAGGGAGCCTTGAGGGACCCCACTGAGTATATTCCTGGGGGAGGAGAGAGAGGAGGAAACTCTTACCGCGAAGCTACGCCCCGTTAGGTAAGAGTGAAGAATTTTAATGAGATGAGCAGGAAAATGTAGAGCGATTAGTTTAAAGAGGAGCCCGGATATCCAGACCTTATCAAAGGCTTTTTGGATATCCAGGTAGACAATAGTGGTGTTGAGATGCTTGGCGCGAGCCTCATGTATGAGTTCCACAACCCTAAGCAGTTGATGCTGGGTAGAGTGTCTACTCCTGAACCCATATTGCTCAGGAATAATGACGTTGTTAAGGCTGTAGAACTCATCCAGGTGCTGCACCAAGACATACTCGAAGATTTTAGAAATGCAGGAAAGGAGAGAAATAGGTCTATAATTAGAAGGTTCAGAATGGTTGAGGCCGGGCTTGGGGAGGGGGGCTACAATTGCCACCTTCCAAGCCCGCGGAAAGTAATTTAATTTAATGAGCTGATTAAAGAGATAGACAAGATACTGAAGATAGAAATTAGAGAGGTTTTTGAGCATGTTAGTAGAGATCTGGTCTCTCCCAGTGGCTTTGTTACTCTTGAGTTTTAGAATATAGGGGGCGATGTCAGGAAGTTCAAGTTTCCTGAGCGTGTTAGGAGAAGGTGTGGAGATAAATTGTTCAACCGTGGGCTCCACCAATGCAACCGTCCGGGGATCGATTACATTGTGGTGAGGTTCAAACTGACTTCTAAGACTGTCTGCAAGCAGTTCAGCCTTCTGTGCATTTGAAATTGCCCTGCAGTTTGGGCCATTAAGGGCCGGTATGTAAGTTTTCTGCCTACGAATACGTGAGGTTGCCCTCCAAATGGTGTTGTCCAGAGTCGTTAGGGACTCAACATATGTGTTCCATCGTGCACTAGAAAAGGCCTTAATCCGTGAGCGAACTTGCGCCCGGAGGAAGTTCAGCTCACGTTTAAGGTCAGGATCTCTACTGGCCTGCCACTCCTTGCGGGTGCGATTTCTTTCTCTGATCAAATCTTGTATACCCGGGGGAAGCTTGTAGTGACTGACCTTGGCTGTCCTGGGCCTCGAGGATGCAGAGTAGGTTTCTCGAAGCATATTTTCGAGATTTTCTACCTCCGCATCCGCGAGGTCCGTGTTCCAGTCCGAAGTATCAGGGAGAGGGAGCTGATTACGACGAAGAAGATTTTTAAACTTTGACCAGTCGGTCTTAAGTTTGGCGGGGATGTTAAGAGAAAAGTGATTAAGTTCTAGGGTATACAAGATGGGGAGATGATCAGAGGGGAGCTCGTTAACAGCTTCCATGTGATACGTATAGGGGATGTTGCTGGTGATAGCAAAGTCTATAACATTATCTAAGTGGGTGGGGTCACCTGGGGCTATGACATCAAAGTTGTTCTCATCGGTCCAGCGTTTTACGCCTTGGCCGCGAGGATTCGATGATGGACAGCCCCAGGCTTGGTGTTTAGCGTTTAGGTCACCAGCAACTATCACATGGGGGGAAATTTTGAAGAGGGTGGAAAGGTCATTAATACTCAAGCCAGTATTAGTGCAAGTGGGTGGCAGGTACACAGATGCAATGGTGATAACTGGATTGGCAGGCAGGTTCACTTCGACCACGGTGACCTCTCCGGTTCGGAGAGGGGGGGAGGGGATACGGCTGTGTGGCAGATTGGATCGCACGTAGATAGCAGTGCCACCGCTAGAACGATTGCTAGTACGAGGCCTGTCGTCATTGTAAAGATCGTAGTTAGCAATCTTGCAGAGATTCCCTGGGCTGAAGTGGGTCTCTTGGACCAAGAATAAGTCTAAGTTATTTGCTGTACAGAAGTCCCTAGCCTCATTGATTTTACTTCTAAGTCCATTGGCATTCCATATGCCAATGGTGAGATCCTTCAAGTTCCTAATTAAACAACCCATGGCCAAAAAAAGGGGGGGTTAATTTTTGCAAATGAGGGCACTTACACCCTCGAAAAGAATTGAGATTTTGTCCATCTCGGTTAGAGCAGACCGAAGATGGGGGAGAGCCTTCTTAATGGCCTCGCTAACAATGGCAGTTCCATACTGCTCACCAAATCTAAAAGCTAAATTTAGAAAATCATCTTGAGTGTCGGATTTCTTAGTGGATACTCTGCTAGGGGCCGACGTTTTTGATGTGACCACAGGGGTCTGTTCGACAACCTCGCTACGTCCATCCATGACAGCGGCATAAGACCGCTGTGGGTCAACGAACCGTTGAAATCTAGAATTTTGAGAGGCCGGGGCACGGTACTTTGGGAACTTAGGGCAGTTCCTATAAGAAGCAGGGTGGCTTCCACCACAATTTGCGCATACGCAGGGCGTATCGAAAGTTTTGGTACACTCCTTCGTAAGATGTGCCTGCGCACATTTTACACAGCGTGCTGGCAGATGGCAATTTTGGCTCGCATGTCCGAAAGCTTGGCATCGGAAACACTGGCTAACTTGTTTTCTTCCCCGGTACCTCTCAACAGTGACCTCGGTATACATTAATTTAGTTACTTCATATATTTTTTCATTATCCGGGGTCTTCTGCAGCTGTACGTAAAACAGCGGCATATTTACTCGCTTGGATTTTGGTCCGCGCGCCAACTGCGTGACGCTGAGTGGCTTAAGACTCAAAAACTCAAGTTCCGATTTAATGTGCTCTGTCCTCGTACAGATGGGAAGCCCTCTGATAACGACTTTCATAGGTTTGTCTTCGTTGAGCAAGTACGATTTAAATTCCAGATTTCTATCAATGAGGAATCTTTGTATTTGTCTATATTCCTCAGAGCTGCTTACGTTTACTTTTAAAAAGTCACCAGAATTAGTGAGTTTAGCACTCATACTAGGGGCTATCTCTTTCAGGTCTTTTAACAGGTTGTGGTACTCGGTGGTCACCACGATGAAGAAGGGGGGAGGGCGGCGCTCCTTTTTAGGTGCGTCAATAATCATTTCGTCCAAGTTTTCTGCATCAGGTGCAGGTATGTCCACATCATTATTATTTGCATTAGAATTTTGGAGAGGGGCGGGGGGGTTCGTTATCAGATTTGCAGAACTAAGGCTGGCAGTGTGCCTTTTGGGGGGGAAACTGAAGCCCTCATCATCAATAAGCTTGTGCTTTTTAGAGGTTGAGCTAACAACAATATTTTCAGAATCAGAAACTGTTTTGAGCCGGCTAACATGAGAGGAAGATTGCAAAATAACTGCCGGAGAAGGTCTCCGACAGGTTTCACCATATTGAGGCAGTCTGTACTTGGTGAAGAACCTGTCCATCTTCATTTTTTGCTTTTGGAGCCTGGCCTTTAGCTGTAGCATCTCCTCGGGATCTTTACATCTTCTTAATTCCATATCGAGTTCATTGAAGACAGCTCTCATATCGCTTGCTTCCATTTTGGCATCGCTCAGCGTTAAGTCTTGATTTCCGTTCCCATGCTGTGGAACTCCATTGATGGGACTCCTTTGTCCGGTGGGGTGTGGCAGCGGAGGGAATTCCGCGGCTTCTTTCATCTCCCCTACGATACAGGCAGGTGGCTTGAAGGTCGCACGATAACAGCAGCAAGGTCACACAGGTAGCGGCGAAAGGGCCGACGGTCACGTAGGCTAGAAGGAGCACAGTAGAAAACGTCCTCACCCTTCGAAGTCTGAGCTTCGAATCGGGGAAAACTGTGCGAGTTCCTCAATAGCCTGTTCTCTTCACAACTCTCCTCCCTTATTGGAGGAGATCTGTTCCCCTTGCGGCCGTTCCATTTGGAATGACTTTACTTTGTGACAAAATATAAAGATAATTTCCCTTTGGGAAGATCTATGTTCGTCTATATCTATATTATACATAACTAGCAGTATACCCATTTTTGTGCTGAAAATATATTATAAAGAAAGTTAAAATTCACCATCAGGTGCAAATTCCTATCTATAAATACTAATTGTCAAGTGTCAGTCTGTTTGTCTTTCACGTTTTTTTTTAGCCACTTCCCGAATAGATAGACTTGCAATTTGGTACACGGCTTGATCGTTCGATAAAAAACCCTGGAAAAATAGAATTTTTCGAAAACGTTCTGTAGAGGGGGTGCTCCACACCAAAACGTTCGAAAAGTGAAATGATAGGAAAGCATGCTTTGCCATAAGATAGAAACTTCAAATTTGGTGTACTGGTAAATCGTTCGAAAGGAAGAAAGTGTGCAATTTCAGATTTCCAATATTTGCAACTTTAGGGGGTGCCGAAACCAATATCTCCGATTTTCGGAATAAATGAGACACGCTCCTTTTAAATGTGACAGAGGCTTGATATTTGGTATATGGGTTAATCATCTGATAAGAAACCCAAGCCGAACTGAGTTTTTCAAAAATGTTCATTTATGGGTGTGCTCCACAGAAAACGTTCGAAAGGAGAGATGATAAAATAGTATGCCTCGGGATGAGATAGAGACTTTAATTTGGTGTACTGGTAAATAGTTCGAAAGGAAGACGTGCGTAATTTAAAATTTACAATATTTTCTTCTTTAGGGGTTCCGCACACTAAAATATTCGATTTGCCGAATAAATGTGAAACGCGAATTATTAAAAAAATGACAATATTCAGTGGTTGCTTATTACGAGACCGTTGATTTTCAACGGGTATTCGGCTGATATATTAGCCTAACACCCGTTGAAAATCAACGGTTTCGTAATAAGCAACCCTCCCCCCCCGAATAATGTAAATTTTTGAATAATTCGAGTTCCACATTTAATCGTCAAGTCGAATATTTTGGTGTGCAGAAATTTTAAAGGAAATATTGGAAAACTAAAATTGCACCCTTTTTCCTTTCGAACTATCTTCCCATACACAAAATTAAAGTCTCTATCTCATCCCAAAGCATGCTATTTTATCATTTCCCCATTCGAACGTATTTCGGTGAACCACAGCCATAAATGGACATTAGGAAAAATTCTATTCGCCTTGGGTTTTTTATCAGATGATTCAATAAAATACCAAATATCAAGCCTCTATCACATTTAAATGGGAGCGTGTATAACTTATTCGAAAAATCGAACATTTTGGTGTGTGGCAACCCCTAAAGTAGAGAATATTGGAAAACTGAAATTGCATAATTTCTTCCTTCCAAATTATCTACCCGTACACCGAATTTGAAATCTCTATCTCATCCCGAAGCATATTTTTTATCATTTCATTTTTCGAACGTTTTTCTCTGGAGCATCCACTTAATCAAACATTTCTGAAAAACTCTATTCGTCTTGGGTATTTTCATTAAATGAATATATCCCATATACCAAAGTTCAAGCCTCTATTAAAATTTAAAGGAAGGATTTCTTATTTATTCGGAAAATCTAACATTTGGATTTGCGGCACCCCCTAAATTAGAAAATATTGGAAACTGAAATCGCACACATTTTTCCTTTCGAACTATTTACCCGTACACCAAATTTGAAGTCTCTATCCTATCCCGAAGTATAGTTTTTCGTCATTTCACCTTTCGAACGTTTTTCTCTGACGCACCCTCTTAAACGAACATTCTTGAAAAAAATCCTTTGCCTTGGGTGTTTTCATCAAATGAATCGCCCATATACCAAATATCAAGCCTCTATCACGTTTTAAAAGGGACGTTTTTCCTTTACTTAGCAAATCGAACATTTTTGTGTACGGCACCCCCTTAAGTAGAAAATATTGGAAAACTGAAATTGTACACTTTCTTCCTTCCAAACTATCTACTCGTATTCCAAATTTGAAATTTCTATCCCATTCTGAACTATGTTTTTTTTTTATCAATTCACCTTTCGAACGTTTCCGTCTGGAGCACCCCCTTAAACGAACCTTTTTGAAAAGCTATATTCGTTTTGGGTGTATTTATCAAATGATTATTCCATATACCAAATTTCAAGCCTCTATCAAATTTTAAAAGGGACGTTTCTCATTTATTCGGAAAATCGTGCATTTTGGTGTGCGGCACCCCCTTAAGTAGAAAATATTGGAAACCTGAAATTGTACACTTTCTTCCTTTTGAACGGTTTACACATATATCAAATTTGAAGTCTCTATCTCATCGCAAAACATGCTTTTCTAGCATTTCGTCTTTTAAATGCTTTTGTGTGGAAACCCACCCCCTTAAATATACATTTTTGAAAAACACTATTCTTTTTGTGATTTCTATCGAATGATTCGCCCATATACCAAATATCAAGCCTCTATCACGTTTTAAAAGGGGCGTTTCTCCTTTATTCCGAAAATCGAACCTTTTTATGTGCGGCACCCCTAAAGTAGAAAATATTGGTAAACTGAAATTGTACACTTTCTTCCTTCCAAACTATCTACCCTTATACCAAATTTGATATCTCTATCTCATTCCGAAGCATGGTTTTTATCAATTCACTTTTCGAACGTTTTACTCTGGAGCACCCACTTAAACGAACATTTTTGAAAAACTATATTCGTCATGGGTGTTTTCGTCAAAAGATTAGCCCATATACCAAATTTCAAGCCTCTATCAAATTTTAAAGTAGCATTTTCTCATTTATTCGGTAAATCGAACATTTTGGTGTGCGGCACCCCCCATAAGTAGAAAATATTGGAAATCTGAAATTGCACACTTTTTTCCTTTCGAACGATTTACCCATACACCATATTTGAAGTTTCTATCTTATCGCAAAGCATGCTTTCCTATCATTTCACTTTTCGAACGTTTTTGGTGTGGAGCACCCCTTCTAAAGAACGTTTTCGTAAAATTCGATTTTTCCAGGGGGTTTTATCGAACGACCGAGCTGTGTACCAAATTGCAAGTCTCTATCTATTCGGGAAGAGCCTAAAAATGCGTGACACACAGATGGACACTTTGCAATTAGTATATATAAATATACAGATAGATAGATAGATATACAGAGTTTGTGGTATTGTATGTGTTTATGTGCAGTGAATTTATTTACTAATATAAGTAAAGCACTTACTTTCCAATTAAACTTTCAAGACCCTAGCTTTTCAAAGTGCCAAGACGAGTCAATTTATGTTGAAGGGGAGAAAGGATTAAATATATATTATGAACGATTTCTTGAATTGACATTTTGTACCCTATTATTCAAATGGACTCAACCTTCTGTCATGCGCAGAAGTGTCCAGAGTTTCTGTCATGCGCAGAAGTATCCAGTGTTTCTGTCATGCGCAGAAGTATCCAGGGCTTCTGTCATGCGCAGAAGTGTCTAGGGCTTCTGTCATGCGCAGAAGTGTCCAGGGCTTCTGTCATGCGCAGAAGTGTCAATTGCCCGAAAAATAAATTTGAACTTGAAATTGGGGTCAAAACACTTGCTTTTTTCTAATAAATTGACCTCTAAATGACGTTGGATTGTAAATAATATTACTTTCGCTCTTTGAATATTATAGTGGCATGCTACTCTGTTACCAAGTTCCTTTGACATATAACCTTCAAATGACATTGGGAATGCCTGTAGAAAGATACTTCTAAAGGAGGCATACTTCGTCTATGACCTTTAAATGATATTGAAACTATATGATCACGTTCAGTTGACCAAAATATGACCTTGAACTTGGGTTAGAGGTCAAAAAATTCCATGTTTATAAATAAATTATCCTCTGCATGACATTGGGGATGCCTGTAAAGGACACTTCTAGAGGAAGCATACTTTGTCTATGACCTTTAAATGACATTGAAACAATTTGATCACGTTCAGTTGTCCAAAATTCGACCTTGACCTTGGGTTAGAGGTCAAAAAATTAATTTTATTTTATAATTTACCCTCTACATGACATTGAAAATTCTTGTGAAGAAAATCCTCACCGAATTTCGCATAAAATTGTTATAAAGTATCTTGATATAACCTTCATATGACATTGAAAAATATTTTATTCAATCTATCTATCTATCTATATATACTAATTGCCATGTGTCCGTCTGCCCGTCTGTCTGTCTGCCTGTCACGCTTCGTTTTGCCACTTCCCGAATAAGATAGAGACTTGCAATTTGGTACACGGCTCTGTCGTGCGATAAACCCCCCTGAAAAAATCGAATTTTTCGAAAATGTTCTCTAGAATGGGGTGCTCCACACCAAAACGTTCGAAAACTGAAATGATAGGAAAGCATGCTTTGCGATGAGATAGAGACTTCAAATTTGGTGTATGGGTAAATCGTTCGAAAGGAAGAAAGTGTGCAATTTCAGATTTCCAATATTTTCTACTTAAGGGGGTGCCGCACACCAAAATGTTCGATATACCGATTAAATGAGAAAAGGCTCCTTTAAAATTCGATAGAGGCTTAAAATTTGGTATATGGACTAATCATTTGACGATAACACCAAAGACGAATATAGTTTTTCAAAATTGTTCGTTTAAGGGGGTGCTCCAGAGTAAAACGTTCGAAAAGTGAATTGATGAAAAGCCATGCTTCGGAATGAGATAGAGATATCAAATTTGGTATAATCGTAGATAGTTTGGAAGGAAGAAAGTGTACAATTTCAGTTTACCAATATTTTCTACTTTAGGGGGTGCCGCCACCAAAATGTTCGATTTTCGGAATAAAGGAGAAACGCCCCATTTAAAAAGTGATAGAGGCTTGATATTTGGTATATAGGCGAATCACGTGATAGATATCACAAAAAGAATATAGTTTTTCAAAAATGTATATTTAAGGGGGTGGGTACTCCACATTAAAGCATTCGAAAGGTGAAATGCTAGAAAAGCATGCTTCATGATGAGTTAGAGACTTCAAATTTGGTGTACGTGTAAAAAATTGAAAAAGAAGAAAGTGTGCAATTTCAGTTTTCCAACATTTGCTATTGTAGGGAGTGCCGCTCACTAAAATGTTCGATTTGCAGAACAAATGAAGAACGTCTCCTTTACAATGTAATAGAGGCTTGAAATTTAGTATATGGGCTAACCATTTGATAAAAAACCAACGTTTTGACAGAAATGTTCGTTAAGGGGGTACTACACAGAAAAAAGTTCGAAAGGTGAAGTGATATAAAAAACATGCTTCTCGATATGATAGAGACTTCAAATTTGGTGTAAGGGTAGATAGTTTGAAAGGAAGAAAGTGTGAAATTTCAGATTTCCAATATTTGCTATTTTAAGGGGTACCGCACACAAATAAAATAGGGGTGCCTCGGGTTGAGATAGACTTTAATGTGGTGTACGGGTAGATAATTCGAAAGGAAGAAATGCGCAAATTCAGTTTCCCGATATTTTCTTCCTTAGGGGGTTCTGCACACCAAAATATTCGATTTGTCGAATAAATGTGAAATGCGAATTATTAAAAAACTTACATTATTCAGGGGTTGCTTATTGCGAGACCGTTGATTTTCAACGGGTATTCGGCTGGTATATACTAATTGCCAAGTGTCAGTCTGTCTGTCTGTCACACCGTTTTTAGGCACTTTCCGAATAGATAGAGACTTACAATTAGGTACACGGGTCGATCGTTAGGGTAAAACCCCCTGGAAAAATCGAATTTTTCAAAAACGCTCTCTAGAGGGGGTGCTCCACACCAAAACGTTCGAAAAGGGAAATGATAGGAAAGCATAGTTTGCCATAAGATAGAGACTTCAAATTTGGTGTATGGGTAAATCGTTCAAAAGGAAGAAAGTGTGCAATTTCAGATTTCCAATATTTGCAACTTTAGGGGGTGTCGAACACCAAAATGTTGGATTTACCGAATAAATGAGAAACGGCTCCTTTAAAATTTGATAGAGGCTTGAAATATTAGGTATATGGACTAATCATTTGATGAAAACACCCAAGACGAATATAGTTATTCAAAAACTTTCGTTTAAGGGGGTGCTCTAAAGGGAAACGTTCGAGAGGTGAATTGATAAGAAAACATACATCGGGATGAGATAGAGATTTGAAATTTGGTGTACGGGTAGATAGTTTGGAAGGAAGAAAGTGTTCAATTTCAGTTTTCCAAAATTTTCTACTTTAGGGGGTGTCGGACACGAAAATGTTCGATTTTCGCAATGAAGTAGAAATATCCCTTTTAGAACGTGATAGAGGCTTGATATTTGGTATATGGGCAAATCATTTAATAGAAAACCCAAGAAGAATCAGATTTTTCAAAAATGTATAATTAAGGGGGGGTAGGTACTCCACAGAAAAACATTCGAAGGGTAAAATGATAGAAAAGGCATGCTGCGAGATGAGTTAGAGACTTCAAATTTGGTATACGGGTAGATAGTTGGAAAGGAAGAAAGTGTGCAATTTCAGTTTTCGAACATTTGCTAATGTAGGGGGGTGCCGCACATTAAAATGTTCGATTTCACGAACAACTAAAAAACGCCTCCTTTAGAGTGTAATAGAAGTTTGAAATTTAGTATATGGGCTAATCATTTGATAAAAAACCTAAGATTATTACGATTTTTCAAAAATGATCATTTAAGGAGTGCAACGCAGAAAAACGTTCGAAATATGAAGTGATAGAAAAACATGCTTCACAATAGGATAGAGACATCAAATTTGGTGTACTGGTAGATAGTTTGAAAGAAAGAAAGTGTGCAAATTTCAAATTTCCAATATTTGCTAATTTAGGTGGTGATGAACGACAATATGTTCGATTTTCGGAATAAGTGAGACACGCTTCCTTTTAAATGTGATAGAGTCTTAACATTTGATATATGGGCCAATCATCTGATAAAAAACTCAACACGAACATGGTTTTTCAAAAATGTTCATTTATGGGTGTGTTCCAAAGAAAAACGTTCGAAAGGCCAGATGATAAAATAGTATGCTTCGGGATGAGATAGAGGCTTTAATATGGTGTAATGGTAGATAGTTCGAAAGGAAGACGTGCGCAATTTAAATTTTCCAATATTTTCTTCTTTAGGGGGTCTGCACACTAAAATATTCGACTTGCCGAATAAATGAGAAATTATTAAAAAAATGACAATATTTAGAGGGTGCTTATTGCGAAACAGTTGATTTTGAACGGGCATTCGGCTGTTATATACTAATTGCCAAGTGTCTGTCAGTCTGTCTGTCTTTTTTAGGCACTTCCTGAATAGATAGAGACTTGCAATTTGGTACACGGCTCGGTTGTTCGATAACAACGGTATAGGATAACTCGGTCGTTCGATAAAACCCCCTGGAAAAATCGAATTTTTCGAAAACGTTCTCTAGAGGGGGTGCTCCACACCAAAACGTTCGAAAAGTGAAATGATAGGAAAGCATGATTTGCAATGAGATAGAGACTTCAAATTTGGTGTATAGGTAAATCGTTTGAAAGGAAAAAAGTGTGCAATTTCAGATTTCCAATATTTTCTTCTTAAGGGGGTGCCGCATACCAAAATGTTCGATTTACCGAATAAATGAGAATAGGGTCCTTTGAAATTCGATAGAGGTTTGAAAGTTGGTATATGAGCTAATTATTCGACGAAAACACACCAGACGAATATAGTTTTTCAAAAATGTTCATTTAAGGGGGTGCTCCAGATTAAAACATTCGAAAAGTGAATTGATAAAAAACCATGCTTCGGAATGAGATAGAGAATATCAAATTTGGTGTAAGGGTAGATAGTTTGGAAGGAAGAAAGTGTACAATTTCAGTTTACCAATATTTTCTACTTTAGGGGATTTCGCAATAAAGGAGAAACACCGCTTTTAAAACATGATAGAGGCTTGATATTTGTTATATGGGCGAATCATCTGATAGAAATCACAAAAAGAAAAGAGTTTTTCAAAAATGTATATCTAAGGGAGTGGGGTACTCCACACAAAAGCATTCGAAAGATGAAATGCTAGAAAAGCATGCTTCGCGATGAGATAGAGACTTCAAATTTGGTGTACGGGTAAAAAGTTGGAAAGGAAGCAAGTGTGCAATTTCAGTTTTCCAACATTTGCTATTGTACAGGGTGCCCCTCCTCACTAAAATGTTCGATTTGTTGAACAAATGAAAAACGCCTTCTTTACAATGTGATAGAGGCTTGAAATTTAGTATATGGGCTAACCATTTGACAAAAAACCAAAGATGAATACAGTTTGACAAAATGTTCATTAACGGGTTGCTACACAGAAAAACGTTCGAAAGGTGAAGTGATAGAAAAAACATGCTTCTCGATAGGATAGACTTCAAATTTGGTGTACGGGTAGATAGTTTGAAAAAAAGAAAGTGTGAAATTTCAGATTTCCAATATTTCCTACTTTAAGGACAGCCGCACTCTTATATGTTCGATTTTCGGAATAAATGAGGCACGCTTCCTTTTAAATGTGATAGAGGCTTCATATTTGGTATATGGGCCAATCATCTGATAAAAAACCCAAGATAAACAGAGTTTTTCAAAAATGTTCATTTATGGGTGTGCTTCACAGAAAACAGTTCCAAAGGAGAAATAATAAAATAGGGGTGCCTCGGGATGAGATGTGTGTGGTGTACGGGTAGATAATTCGAAAGAAAGCGATGCGCAAATTTAGTTTCCCAATATTTTCTTCTTTAGAGGGTTCTGCACACCAAAATATTCGATTTGTCGAATAAATGTTAAACGCGAATTATTAAAAAAATTACATTATTCAGGGGTTGCTTATTGCGAGACCATTGATTTTCAACGGGTATTCGGCTAGTTTTAGGACTAAATATCCATAGATTTTCAAATGTTTCGTTTATGGTTTTACTACAGCTTTTCTTTTTATTCACCAGTTGTATACGTAATGAATATGAGTGATCCCACAACTTCATATTTTACGATCTGACTTCATTTTCTCTGTATATGAAGGATTAATGAGCTGTTAATATGAATAATTATATGTTAATGGGTAATTATACGATTGATTATAAAATATTAATGTATACAGCACACATGTGAGTAACAATGTGAAAATAAGCAATAGCAGACTAGCAATTTCGTACATGGTCCGGTAAAACACTACTGATTATATGCAGTTTACAAAAATGCAAAAATTTACATATTAGGAGATGCAGATACTCACCAAAATGTTCGAAATGTGGAAAAAGCATAACTTTCAGGTTTATTAAGCGAGGGATCTGAAACTTAGTACCAAGGAAAAACATATGATAGGAACAACATGGACAATTGCTGTTTTCAAATATATATTATTTTAAGGAGTGTTATAGACAAAAATGTTCGAATTTTCAACTGAATGTCCAACTCTAAGTTCAAATTCATTGCACATAAACACATACAATACCACAAAATCTGTATCTCTCTCTCTCTCTCTCTCTCTCTATATATATATATATATATATATATATACTAATTGCCAAGTGTCCGTCTGTAAGTCTGTCCGTCTATCTGTCCGTTTGTCACGCTTTTTAGGCACTTGAAGAATAGATAGAGACTTGAAATTTGGTACACGGGTCGATCGTTCGATGAAACCCCCTGGAAAAAATCGAATTCTCTAGAGGGTGGTGCCCCACAGCAAAACGTTAAAAAAGTGAAATAATAGAAAAGCATACTTTGCGATAGAGACTTCAAATTTGGTGTATGGGTACATCGTTCGAAAGAAAGAAAGTGTGTAATTTCAGGTATCCAATATTTTCAACTTAAGGGGGTACCGCACACCAAACTGTTCGATTTGCCGAATAAATGAGAAACGGCTCTTTTAAAATTTGATAGAGGTTTGAAATTTGGTACATGGACTAATCATTTGATGAAAACATTCTACAAATACTAGTTTTTCAAAAATGTTCGTTTAAGGGGGTGATCCAGAGAAAAACGTTCAAAAGGTGAATTGATAAAACAGACATGCTTCGGGTTGAGATAGAGATTTCAAATTTGGTGTACGTATAGATAGTTTGAAAGGAAGAAAATATACAATTTCGATTTTCCAATATTTTCTACTTTAGGGGGTGCCGTAAACAAAAATGTTCAATTTTCGGAATAAAATAGAAACATCCCTTTTAAAACATGATAGAGGCTTGGTATTTGGTACATAGGCGAATCATCTGATAGAAAACCGAAGAAGAATGGAGTTTTTCAAAAATGTATATTTAAGGGGGTAGGTACTCCACACAAAAACATTTGAAAGATGAAATGATAGAAAAAGCATGCTTAACGACGAGTTAGAGAGATCAAATTTGGTGTACTGGTAGATAGTTGGATAGGAAGAAAGTGTGCAATTTCAGTTTTTCCACATTTGCTATTGTAGGGCGTGCCGCACACTAAAATGTTCGATTTGACGAACAAATGAAAACCGCATCCTATACAATGTGATAGAGGCTTGAAATTTAGTGTACGGGCTATTCTTTTAATCACAAAACCCAAGATGAGATGAATACGTTTTTCAAAAATATTCATTGAAGTAGTTGCTACACAGAAAAATATTCGAAAGCTGAAGTGGTAGAAAAAACATGCATTACGATACGATTGAGACTTCAAATTTGGTGTACGAGTACATATTGTCCTAAGGTAACTTATTTCTTTTAGGACACGCCCGGTTAGAGCGCGAAGAAGAAACAGGCCGTGAGTATTTACAAACATTAATTTATTTACACTATATAAATATTTACAACATTATTGATTTAAATTATTTAAAACACAGCTTCCCATATTCCAAATGGGATGAAAACCAAATTTAAGATAAACAAATAAACAAATACAAAAGTATATATAGTCTCATAGACTAAAATGTGAAAGATGGTAATCTATCATGAAAACATTTGACTTTTACTATTAAATAATTTATTTGGAGTTAACAAGTAGATATTTAATTGGCGTTAATTAGTAGTTATTTAATTGGAGAGGGAGAGAGAGAGACAAAAGATACAAATCAGGCACAGGCCCTTAAATGGGGAACTCACCAACATTACTGGCAGTTGAGCAGCATCTCTCTTTACAGAGGACCATGATTGGGAGCCGACTTTTCTCAAACACCACACAGTTCCTTCTCTTCGCTCCATTTTTCAATTTCTGAAAAACTCTCTCTCTCCAAGATTTTAAAACACGCCCCTGAGGAGCACACAATTATCTTATTGAATTCTGGGTCTTAACCCCTTGACCCCAAAGCCATGCCATTGGCTTTAGGCCTTCCAGAAACAAAAAGCCCCTTCTCAAGCCCCTGCGAAACTGATATGCTTTCGGGCACTAATTCAAAGCCGGCCGAAAACCCTATGATCCGTCCGTAAACGGGCAACCGTTACCTCTTTCGGTCAAAATGATATCTAAAGACAACTAACCTGCATCCTATTCCGAGGAGAGCAGCTGGTCAAACGAAAAGGCTGACCCCCAAAATAAATAAGTAAACTCTAGATCGCAACCCCGAAAATATTGGATCATGGGTTTACCATGCGACACATAGTTTGAAAGGCATGTCCGTCTGTCTGTCACGTTTTTTCTAGGCAATTCCAGAATAGATAGAAACTTGCAATTAGGTACACGACTCGATCGTTCGATCGATAAAACTCCTTGGATAAATCGAATTTTTCGAAAACATTATCTAGAGGAGGTGCTCCACACCAAAACGTTTGAAAAGTGAAATGGTAGGAAAACAGCATACTTTGCCATACGATAGAGACTCAGAATTTGGTGAATGGGTAAATCGTTCGAAAGGAAGAAAGAGTGCAATTTCAGATTTCCAATATTTTCTACTTAAGGGGGTGCCGCACACCAAAATGTTCGATTTACCGAATAAATGAGAAACGACTCCTTTAAAATTTGATAGAGGCTTGAAATTAGGTATATGGACTAATCATTTGATGAAAATACCTAATACGAATATAGTTTTTCGAAAACGTTCGTTTAAGGGGGTGTTCCAGAGAAAAACGTTCGAAAGGTGAATTGGTAAAAAAAAACATGCTTTGGAATGAGATAGAGATTTGAAATTTGGTGTACGGGTAGATAGTTTGGAAGAAAGAAAGTGTACAATTTCAGTTTTCCAATATTTTCTATTTTAAAGGGTGTCGCACATAAAATGTTCGATTTTCGGAATGAAGTAGAAACGCCTCTTTTAGAACGTGATAGAGGCTTGATATTTGGTATATGACGAATCATTTGATGGAAAATCCAAGAAAAATGGAGTTTTTCAAAAATTCATATTTAAGGGGGTGGGTACTCCACAGAAAAATTTTCGAAAGGTGAAATTATAGAAAAAGCATGCTTCGCGATGAGTTAGGGGCTTCAAATTTGGTATACGGGTAGATAGTTGGTAAGGAAGAAAGTGTGCAATTTCAGTTTACCAACGATTGCTATTGTAGGGGGTGCCGCACACTAAAATGTTCAATTTGACGAACAAATGATAAAAACTTCCTTAAATATGTGATAGATGCTTGAAATTTAGTATATGGGCTAATCATTTGTTGAAAATACCTAAGATTATTACGGTTTTTCCAATATGATTATGTAAGGGGGTGCAACACAGAAAAACCCTCGAAAGATGAAGTGATAGAAAAACATGCTTTACGATAAGATAGACGTATCAAATTTGGTGTACGGGTAGATAGTTTGAAAGGAGAAAAGAGTGTAATTTCAGATTTCCAATATATGCTACTTTAAGGGGTTCCGCACACCAATATGTACGATTTTCGGAATAAATGAGACTCGCTTCCTTTTAAAGGTGATAATGGCTTGATATTTGGTATATGAGTAATACTTTTGTATTTGAATTCCAATAGTCATTTATATGTTGTAAGAATAACTTATTTCTTAGTGCATAACGCTTGGCGAGATTTTGGCGACGAATTTGGCGGAATGTCGCCAACTTGGCGACTTTTTGAATTGTTGCCAAATTAACGAAAATCTCGCCAAATGGATAAAAATGACGCTAAATCAATGAAAATGACGACTAATTGTCGAAAATTAATTTATGGGATTTTTTTGATAAATTTATTTGAAAAATGTGCAATATCTCGAGAACGGTTCATGCTAGCGTTCTAAAGTTTATGTCAATCGTTTTCTAAGGAAAAATTACATAAGAAATGTTTATTTGTGTAAATTTTTCAAAGGTTTTGATTTTTTGCTGATTTTTTTCAAAATTTTACTCGAAAATTTAGGGGGGGGGGGGGGTCTGAACATTCGATTGTGTTTTAAAACGATAGGCTTCCTGTATTCATGGATTATGATTTTTGTACCAAATTTCATTTGAATCGTTGCATTCGTTCGTGCGTTATCGTCTCCACAGACTCACTGAAACATACACACACTCATACTTTCACACACACAGACATCACTTCGAAAATGTTCGATTTGTGTACAGGGTTGCTTGACACGTGGTCTGCCGTCGAAAACTCGAATTCGAATTTTCAACTCCGTCGCAATACTTTCCTTATACATTATGTATATAAAGAAAGTAATAACAGTTTGAAAGTTTCAGTGCGTCTAATAAATAATAGAGAGTTATGAACTGAAAAAATATTTTTAATAAGTTTCTCTTCTTCTTAGGAAGGAAATATAACTTTTCAAGCTTGATATTTTAAAATAATGAAAATTATTTCTTGCATGCAAAATAAGTGGTGCATTTGTTACTTCGTTTTAAATTAAATTTAATGTATTACTTTTATCAATTTCTTCAAAATTTACTTTTAAATAGATTTTTGTAACTATAGATACCATGTTTGTCCCAACTTCCACATGTTAGTCCCAATGACCACTCTCATAATAAACAGCAATGTAACAGCTACAAATAAAATTAAAACATAAACAGTAATTAAAACAGTAATTAAAACATAGAAACACCACTTTTTTTAATTTATTTTTTATTTTTTCAAATATTCAGGATTAATGTTATGTGAAAGCAGCTAATTTTACCTTATTTCTTTTCCAGATCGTCAAACTCAAAGAAAACTTGATTCTACTTTATGAAATTTTCAAAAAACATCATAGGTGAGCCGGAACAACTGCGAATCGACGACTCTGCCTGGGAACTAATTGAAGAGACATTGACTAAAATGTGCCAGAGCCTGTCTCTTCCTTTTTTATTAAGGGATTCATTGATTGTTCGCTCTCAGTTTATAGCCCTGCAATTGTTAAAATGGAATAAGCAACTTCAAGTCAGGTATAAATTGCATCCTCTTTTTGCAGAAAGTCTTTCGGCTATCTCCTATTGGACAGTAGATGGGAGATTGGACGAAAAGAAGACAGCAGAACGCTTAGTCCAAGATGAAAGTATCCCATGTTATCAACGCTTTAAAATGGCGTGTTTGTATTGCTTAGAAGTATTTATTCATTTATTATGGAATCAAATTTCGTCTGAAGATCGTCAATATATTCTTCATTTTGAAGAATCCAAAGTAGTTCTGCAGTGGTCTCACATATTAGCTGGGAGAGTAGCAGAGCTTTTGAGAATGAATTTATTTTGGGACCAGTTCTTTGAACACGGAGTAACGGAAGGATCTATGTCGACTGTGGTTTTTTGCTGGGATAAAATGCTATCTATGAAATGCCCAAATCTGAGCCCAGAATTCCTTTTAAGAATTGCTAAGAGAGTAGTATCAATCTATGACCCAACTAACGAGCAGTGGATTATGTATAGTCAATGGTCCGAGTCGCCGGAATCGTACACTGATATTTTATGCTTTATTTTAACGCAGATGACCAAAGGACAAAGGCTTGCATTTTTCAGGGAATGCCTACAAGACACCACATATAATGTACTTCTATGCTTTTTGCAACGGCCTTACCTGGATCTTTTGATTCCAATTATTAAACAGTTATGGGCATTATTGCCTGAAGCAAAATACAGAAATCTTTTATTAACCTTAACAAAGAAATATTCCAATAAAATTTTTTATAATATTATGATAAATGGTTATGTGGATCAAGTTTACGGAAATTTGATGATAGAACTGTTAAAAGAAACGCCAAACCACTTCAAACGGTATGTATTTAGCGACAATTATCTGAAAAACACAGAAATGCTCTTAAACCCTATGTCTAATACATATAGAAATATCCTTAAAGAAGGTAATTTACTATGCGCTCTGATTAAGGAGGCCCCACTTGAGATTAGAAATATAAAACTATTTCAGCATGTTTTGCAGCATATTACACCTGACGAGAGAGGATCGTATTTAAGATCGAAGCATGGAACATCATCTTGTCTCCATTTGGCTCTTTCAGAAAACTGGGATCTACTGAACTGGATGTTAAGAGAATGCTTGAATGAAGATGAAATAACCATGTTTAAAATGAAAATTGTGAGAAGTAAATCGGGTAAAGGAATGTGTTTTTTTATGCTAACGGAGGTTAATGAAGAGCGCTTGAATACATGGTTAAACTGGGGATTTACCAAAAAGCAAGACATATTTCAATATATCTCTGAAATGTTTTTTAGAGATCACAAGTTTAATTTTGAGAAGGTTGCTAATTTCAGATGGAGCATCAAAATGGATTGTTTGAATAACGTAATACAAAGGTGTGCTCCATCGGAAGAAGCTGTAGGAGAATTTAAAACGCGGTTCACCAAAATATTTTCTAGGGATTTATGTATTAATTTTATAAAGGAATCGAAATGGCAAGAGGCTGACCAATTTCTCATTTGGTGCTTTCCAACGGAAAGGCATAGAAGGCGATTTAAAAAATGGCTCGTCCAAGAATACGCTATGTATTTATGTGAAGACATGTTAAAACTCTCGTTACTACAGGAAATTGAGCAATTTCTCAGCTGGTGCTTTCCGTCACAAGAAGAAGCAGAGCAGTTTAGACAAGAATTATTATTCTTTTCGGGCAAAGCACAGTGAAGGGTTTTCCTGTCGCTCGGCCGTTGGCATAAGATCTATTTCAGTTTAAGTCTCAAGATAGTGTTTAACAGTCTCATCAAATGGCTCGGAGTGAATTTACTTGTCTGAGTTCACTGAGAGGCCATACTGAAATTTTTAAAGGAAATTTTATTTCGTTTGAACTATTTGGAATCAATATTTAAACGTCTGTCAATGCTTGTAGAAAGAATGAATCTTCGAATAAATGGCTGCTGTAAGAAACTGCGATTTTTTAAACTAAAGATAATTTGTTAATATATTTTGTTAACCTATGCTAATAAAAGTATATGTTCAATTTGTTATTGTTTTTGCTGACATAACGAGCTACCTGAATAGTATATAAAACTTACCAATGTACTTTGCCTTCCCACAAGGAGAGCTATTTAATGAACATTTGTGAGGGAGGGGTAGTAGTTCAATTTACTTAACCGTTAAATTTGACGACTTACAAATCACGGTGCTATTTTTTTTTCTTTCTTTTTTTTTAATTCCATCTGTACAGTTGGGGGGAGGGGGGGGGGTCTATCAACCCATTGATTTTGCAATTTAAATAAATTACTTTTAATAATTATTGATAAGAAATTTAGTTAATCTGATCTAGATGTTTTATAAAATGTTCCTAAAGCTAGCTTTTAGCATATTTCGGTGTTATTTGTATATTTTAAATAATTAGTTTTGCTCAATAAACATAATATTAGTTTCCTATGATTTTCTTTCCTAGAAAGGTACATAATTTCATAATGGGTGCTTGATTGACATCCTTGAAAAAAAAATTGCATAGTACTTAATTCAAAAATTTTTAAGGAAAGTGTACTCGCCCTGCTTTGGAAACAAAAGGTTTTCAATGTTGAAACAGGTGTCATTTAAAAAGATTTTCTATGTTCTTCCATATGATATGGCTAGTGCATAAAACCTTCTTTTGTAAGTTTTTGTATTGAAACTGGGACAAACAAGGGCTTGTGAAAGAAAAAAAAATATTAAATAATAAATACCAAAATCTTTATATAATTTTCAGTTGCCCCCGTTTTTATAATCTTAAATTGATCCTTTCTGTCATACCCCAATCATCTTAGCCTCAACATTTCATGTTTGTAATAAAACGCTGTCACTAAAAGAATAGTCATTTATTTTGTGACATATCCTATCACACAAAAATAGAATGAATAACATTGAATGATTATTATAATGAACATTATTTTATTTTCATATTTCAAAGTGATATTTTAAACTTTTGATTGCAATCCTTTTTATTTTTTTCTGAAAAGGTTTTCTATCTATCTCAGTTTCACACTGATTGAATTAATCATCTCTTATCAGTAGTTTTAGTTTGCTAGTTTTGTTTATGGTAGATTACAGTTTCGCCTGATTTTAGTTTCAGTTTCTTCCAAGTCATTCTTTATGCCAAAAGGGAGAAATCATTTTTTATTACATTTCCAAACTAGTTGTTTTTAAGCGATACAAAATGTTTCTGGTATGCAAAATATAAAGTGTACCATTTACTATAAGAATAACCAATTTCTCCATCTGACTTTAATGACACCTGTTTGAACATTGCCCTGGAAAAAATTTGGCGGGATATCACCAACTAGGCGACTTTTTTTTAATGTTTTTATTGACGAAAATGTCACCATTTGACAAAAATGGCGCTAAATCAAAGAAATGGATACCCAATTGATGAAAATTCAATATATTGGAAAGAATATAAGAATAGCCCATTTCTCTGTCTGCCCGCAACGCCTGACAAAAATTTGATGACGATTTTAGGGAAATATCACCAACTTGGCAACTTTATTTTAAATGTTGTCAAATTGATGAAAATTTCGCCAAATTGATAAAAATGAAGCCTACTAAGTGAAAATTTAATATCTTTGAAATATAAGCTCAATTATTTTGGAAATTCCTGTCAGTTTGGTTTTGTTAGGGGTTGCTTATAGCATGTAGGCTTCGATAAGAGGTCATAGAGAAAATAATAATATTGATTGGGAGAGGTGCAAGGCTCACATGTGTCCGAGAAAATAGAAATGCAAGTGCTGCTGGAGGGCTTTTCAACGTTTTGCATTCCATCATATTGCTGGCATACCTTCTAATAAACAGATATAACAAACGTCTGATGTAGGCAGCACATGACTTTCCTTATATAATGCAATGAATTTACGTCTTTCAGAGTAAAAAAAAATCTGATGTGGGCAGCACATACATGACTTTCCCTGCCGACTTATATTCATGTTCTCTTCATTTCTTTTATAATTTATTAAATTGAGTTTAATTGCACAAAATAACACCAAATTTGCATTTCTAATTCATTTTTTGTTTTTATGTGGTAATTGGACATTTTCCCGAAATCGGCGAATAGAAGAATAACCAATTTCTCCATCTGATTTTAATGACACCTGTTTGAACATAGCCCTGGAAAAATTTGGCGGGATATCACCAACTAGGCGACTTTTTTTTTTAATGTTGCTAAATTGACGAAAAATGCAAGAAATGTTGCTAAATTACTGAAAAATGCAAGAAATCTCAAATATCTTGAGAACGGTTAGTTCTAAAGTATAATAGAGTGTGTTATATTCTTTTCCTCGTCAAAAATTGCGTGTAAAATAGGAATTTAATGGATACATTTGAGCATACACTACTTAGTCTTTTTTTCTAATAGATTTTAGCGGGTCATTTCGTAAAAAAAAGGCAGGTTGCTCTTTTCCGAATCGTACCAAAATCAAATCAGCACCAGAGTATACCACAAGTAACGTATCTACCAAATTTTGTGAAATTTGGTCAATTAGTATTTTAGCTAGGATGGATACATGAATTTTGCAGGCCATTTCCTAAAAAAAGGCAGGTTGTTTGTTCTTTTCCGAATCGTAACAAAATCAAATCAGCACCAGAGTATCCTACAAGTAACTTATCTACCAATTTTTTTTGAAATTCGGTCAATTAGTGTTTTAGTTAGAGTGGATACATGAAATTTTTACTGACCAATTCATTAAAAAAGGCGGGTTCTGTTTTTACGAATCCTACCAAAAACTAATCAGCACCAAGGTCTCACACAAGTGACTTACCTACCAAATTTTATAAAATTCGGCCCATTAGTTTTTCAGTTAGAGTGGATACATACATTGCACAGACAGACACACACACACAGACGTCACGGTAAAAATAGTTTTTTCGTATTCTAGAGGTCTCGAAACATGTAGATCAGTCGAAAACTCGAGTTGCGATTTTCGGTATGATTCCAATACTTTCCCTATACATTATCATGCATTGCAGGGAAAGTAAAAATCTGATATGGGCAGCACATGACTTTCCCTGCAGACTCAAATTCATATTTTCTTTATTTCTTTAATAATTCATTAGATTGAGTTTAATTGCAGCAAATAACACTAAATTTGCATTTTCAATTCAGTTTTTGTTTTTATTTGGTAACTGGGCATATTTCCGATAGCGGGCTAACAAAAATTCAAGAAATCTCAAATACCTTGAGAACAGTTACCTTGAGAACAGTCCTAAAGTATAATGCAGTGTGTTATATCCTTTTCCTCGTCAAAAATTTCTTATAAAACAGGAATTTAATTGATACATTTCAGCATACGCAGTCTTTTTTTTTTTTTAATTTGGCGATTTTTGCGGATCATTTAGTAAAAAAAGCCAGGTTGTTTGTTCTTTTCCGAATCGTACCAAAATTTAATCAGCACCAGAGCATCCTACAAGTAACTTATCTACCAAATTTTGTGAAAAAGACGCAAAAAAAAAGCGGGTTCTATATTTACGAATCACACCAAAAACTAATCAGCACCAGGGTCTCACCCAAGTGACGTAACCAAATGTTATGGAATTCGGTCCATTAGTTTTTTAATTATAGTGGATACATACATTGCACAGACATACAGACGTTACGCTAAAAATAGTTTTTCGTATTCTAGAGGTCTCGAAAGGTGTAAATCCGTCAAAAACTCGAGTTGTGATTTTCGGTATGATTCCAATACTTTCCCTATACATTACCATGTATTGCAGGGAAAGTAAAAATCTGATGTGGGCAGCACATAACTTTTTCTGCAGACTTATATCCACGTTATCTTCATTTTAATTAAATTTAATTCACTATTAATTCAATTTTCGTTCTCATTTGGTAACTGGACTTTTTTTTTCAAAGGTGACGTAGAGAAAATACGAAAAAACTAAAATATCTCGAGAACGGCTAGTCCTAGTATAATGGGGTTGGTCTTATTCCTTTCTGCGTTAAAAATTACGTATAAAAAAGCATTGAATGGATATATTTGATCATGCGCAGTTTCTTATTTTAGATTTTGATGATTCTTGCGGGCCACTTTGCAAAAAAAAGACAGGTTATTTTTTCCAAATCGTACTAAAATTTAATCAGCACCAGGGTAACACACAAGCGGATATTCTACCGAATTTTGTGAAATTCGGTCCATTAGTTTTCAGCTAGAGTGGATACAGACAATTTTTGCGGGCCATTTCGCTAAAAAAGGCGGGTTCTTTTGTTCCGAATCGTACTAAAAACTAATCAGCACCAGGGTCATACCCAAGTGACTTACCTAACAAATTTTATGAAATTCGGTATCTCGAGAACGGTTAGACCTAGAGTAACAGAGTTGTTCTTATTCTTTTTGTCGTCAAAAATTGAGTATAAAACAAGCATGCAATTGATACATTTGAACATACGTAGTCTTTTTTTAGATATTGGGGATTTTGGAGGGAGATTTCGCAAAAAAAGGCTGGTTGCTCTTTTCGGAATCGTAGCAAAATCTAATCAGCACCAGAGTATCCCACATATGATTTATCTACCAAATTTTGTGAAATTCGGTCAATTTGTGTTTCAGCTAGAGTGAATACATGAGATTTTTGCCAGCCCTTTCGCAAAAAAGGCGGGTTCTTTTGTCCTGAATCGTACTAAAAACTAATCAGCACCAAAGTCACACCCAAGGGTCTTACCTACCAAATTTTATGAAATTCGGTCCATTAGTTTTTGAGTTAAAATGGATACATACATTGCACAGACAGGCAGATATACACACACAGAGACGTCACGCTAAAAATAGTTTTTACTTTCCCTGCAATACATGGTAATGTATAGGGAAAGTATTGGAATCATGTCGAAAATCGCAACTCGAGTTTTCGACGGATCTACACGTTTCAAGACGTCTAGAATACGAAAAAACCATTTTTAGCGTGACGTCTGTGTGTGTGTCTGTCTGTGCAGATTTTGTATCCACTCTAACTAAAAAACTAATGGACCGAATTTCACAAAATTTGGTAGGTAAGTCACTTGTAGGCGAGTCTGGTGCTGATTAGTTTTTGGTACGATTCGGGATAAAATAATCCGCCTTTTTTTTGCGAAATGGCCCGCAAAAGTTTGTATCCACTCTAACTGAAAAACTAATGAACCGAATTTCACAAAATTCGGTAGATGAGTCACTTGTGGGTCACCCTGATGCTGATTAGATTTTGGTAAGATTCGGAAAATAATAATCTGCCTTTTTTGCAAAATGGCCCGCAAAAATCGTCAAAATCTAAACTAAAGAACTACGTATGCTCAAATATATCCATTAAATGCTTGCGTAATACGTAATTTTTAACGACGAAAATAATAAGATCAACCCCATTACACTAGGACTAGCCGTTCTCGAGATATTTTAGTTTTTCATATTTTCTCTACGCCACCTTTGAAAATAAGTCCGGTTACCGAATGAGAAAGAAAATTGTATTAAAAGTGAAATAAATTTAATTAAAATAAAGAGAACGTGGATATAAGTCTGCAGGGAAAGTCATGTGCTGCCCACATCAGATTTTTTAGTATTCTAGAGATCTCGAAAAGTGTAGATCCGTCGAAAACTCGAGTTGCTATTTTCGAAATGATTTCAATACTTTCCCTATACATTACCATGTATTGCAGGGAAAGTAAAACTCTGATGCGGGCAGCACATGACTTTCTCTGCAGACGCGAATTCAGTTTTTCTATATTTCTTTAAGAACTGGTTCAAATGAGCGTAATTGTACAAAATAACACAAAATTTTCATTTTTAATTCAATTTCTGCTTTTATTTGGTAATTGGACATGTTTCCAAAGGCGACATAATAAAAATGCAAAAAATCTCAAATATCTCGAGAACGGTTAGTCCTAGAGTAATAGAGTTGTTCTTATTCTTTTCCTCGTCAAAAATTGCGTATAAAACAAGCATTTAATTGATACATTTGAACATACGTAGTCTTTTTTTTTTTAAATAGACGATTTTTGCGGGCCATTTCATAAAAATCTGATGTGGGGCAATCTGATGTGGGGCAGACTCAAATTCATTTTTTCTTTATTTCTTTAATAATTCATTAAATTGAGTTTAATTGCACAAAATAATACTAAATTTGCCTTTTTAATTCAATTTCTGTTTTTATTTGGTAATTGGACAGTTTTCCAAAAATGGCATAACTAAATGCGAAAAATCTCATATCTCAAGAACGGTTAGTCCTATAGTAATAGAGTTGTACTTATTCTTTTCCTCATCAAAAATTACGTATAAAACAAGCATTTAATTGATATATTTGAACATACGTAGCTTTTTTTAGATTTTGCGATTTTTGAGGGCCATTTTGTAAATAAAGGTAGGTTGTTCTTTTCCGAATAATACCAAAATCTAATCAGCACCAGAGTATCCCACAAGTAACTTATCTACCTGGGAGGATGAGGATGGGAATCGGTGGAAGGAAGTTCCCACCATGATTCGGAGAGAGCCTCTACTCCTGGACGACACTCCGTCATTGGAGAATCTTTTCTCTCCAGTGATTCCTACTTTTGTAGGACTTTCTATCTCTTTCTGCTCTCTTCCTTCTCTTCTACAGTCTCCCTTTCCCTCCCACCCAGGCTACCCTGTCCCCTTCACTCTGAGTGGGTTCTCTCCAACTTTCTTTTTCTTTGTAGTCTGGTCCTGGGGTATTGTCCCAGTTTGTTTTATAGTATATAGTGTGTCTGTCTAAGTAGCAGCGTATTAGCGGGTTGCCACCAGTTGGTGGTTTTGGAGTTTCCTCCGTAGCAGAGATTTTCTTGGGTAGTATTCTAGTATGTCTTCGGGTTGTGTCAGCAGGGGTATTGTCCCTGTCCTTCTCCTCCACCCTAGTGGCGGATGCTTTTTTCGGATTATACGCGTTGCCGGGGGATTGTCCCGGCCTCTCCTTTTGGGGCTTAGTCCCCCCTGGGTACACCCTCTGCTATTAGTGTAATTTCTGTTAATTCCCTTTCAGATCTAATGCACCTTTCCCTTTCAGCGTTCCGCTTCTCCTCATAGAACTTTTTATGGATGCCTCTTCTTCCCTTCTCTTTTCAGGTGGAAGAAAGAAGCCTTACGTGGCAAGCTTGCTCTGCGTAGGACTCGTCGGTTGGCCAGCCTGTCTACCCTCCGTCCTACGCCCCTGTAACTTTTCCTTTCCAGGTTCACCTTGGGATCCTGCATTTTGTAAGTTGTGCTTGCTCCCTGCGCGCGCCTTAGTTTGTAACCTTGTTAGTTCTTTAGTTAGTTAGTAACCTTGTTAACCTCTAGTTTGCGGCGATACCGGCTGCCCTCTTTTCCTAGTCTCACTTTGCCTCTAAGGCACGAGACTTCTTGCTTTCTAGCTTAGGTTCTCTCTTCTTCCTTCTGTCTTGCTTTCATGTAGCCTCCTTGGTTTGCCCCTTTTGGGTTGTATGTTGTTTAGACAAGTTAGCTTCTTTTTAGATTAGCTGATTAGTTTTTTATAGTATTTTTTAGAATAGTATTTTCTGTTGTTAGACTCTTCCGTCCGGTTTTACTCAGCGTGGGCCCCTTTTTCTTGGGCACCCCCTCAGTCTCGAGCTTGCTGCCTCCTCGGTTTCGCACTGCTCTCCTTGGGCTGTGCCCACGCCCCGCTTTACTTGTCCTGTTCGCCATTTTGGCGTTTGCTTGCGCGCTCTTCCCTTCTTGGCCCTCCCGGGGGTCCTTTCTTTCCTTTTTAGCATAGTTTTCTCCTTTCTGTTAGTCTTTCTTTCTTTAGCCTAGTATTTCTCTCCTCTCCTAGTCTTATCTTCTTAGGTTAAGCTAACCTGGCAGTACAGGTTTAAACCCGGGTTACGACAGCGCCTCTTTAAGTTGTATACTGCCTCTGCATAACTACCGAAGGGTAGAAAGTCGAAATCCTCTGCAAAAAAGAAAAATCTTCCTGGCATGCCAAACAAGATGGCTACAATCCTTGGTCCTTCTGGTAGGTCACTGAAATCGACTTCTATCGTTTCCCGCTGCCGTGACGCCTCTTCTCCCTTCAGGAGTTGGGGATTTTTCATCAGTCCAGACGCCCTCTTCTAGGGAAGGTTCCCTTGGGGTCGTCTGTGCTGCTTCTGCTTGCTGCTGCTGTTCTCCGGGGTGTGGTGTGTATGGTCTTGGGTCCTGGAGCCAAATCTCCTATTTGGTATTTACCACAGCACTATCTCTCTTGGACCTCAGCTTGGTCGTCGGTTGACGACCCTCAGTCGTGGGGGAACAAACCTGTTAGCCTTGTGGTAGATCAGGTCCTCAAGGCTGTCTGACAGTACGCGGGTCGTCCAGGTGTGGTGTGTGTGGTCAAGGGTCCATAAGTAGCCTGTCCAGTTTTCGGCGTTAGTCCAGCCTTGGGTTATCGGTCTAGTTTTTGACCACTATTCCTCTTCTGGACCTTAGCCGGGTCGTCTGTAGGCGACTCTCAGCGGTGGAGAAACAAAACCTGAAGGCCGTGCGGCAGAACAGGTCTCCACTTAGCTGTCTGCCAGTAACTTATCTACCAAATTTTGTGAAATTTGGTCAGTTAGTATTTTAGATAGAGTGGATACATGGCATTTTTGAGGGACATTTCGTAAAAAAAGGCAGGTTGTTCTTTTCCGATTAATACCAAAATCTAATCAGCACCAGAGTATCATACAAGTTACTTATCTACCAAATTTTGTGAAATTTGGTCAATTAGTATTTTAGCTAGAGTGGATACATGAAATTTTTACGGGCCATTTCGCAAAAAAAGGCGGTGTTCTGTTTTTACGAATCATACTAAAAACTAATCAGGGTCATACCCAAGTGACTTACCTACTAAATTTTATGAAATTCGGTTCATAAGTTTTTGAGTTAGAGTGGATACATACATTGCACAGACACACACACACACACAGAGAGACAGATAGACACACACACAGAGAGAGAGACAGATAGACACACATACACAGACGTCACGCTAAAAATAGTTTTTTCGTATTCTAGAGGTCTCGAAACGTGTAGATCCGTCGAAAACTTGAGTTGCGATTTTCGACATGATTCCAATACTTTCCCTATACATTACCATGTATTGCAGGGAAAGTAAAATGTATAAGATCCACAGTACCGTGTTTTTATCGTTGATTTGTACATTTGGGGCATTTTCGGGTGACAACATGTACAACTATTTCAAAGTAACCAATTAACTTATATTTCACGAATCTCTAAATAAACAATTATCAGTATTGATAGCATCCTCAATAAGAGGTATAGCCCATATATTCAAATATTTTAATAATTAATTCATCAATTAGGAGTCTTTTTCATTAATTTAGCTTCATTTTTGCAATTTTGACAATAATTTTGTCAATCTGGGGGAAGTATTGTCAAGTTTACGATAATTTGCTAAATTATTCACTAAGTTCCCAAATGTATCACCAAGTGTTACAGACAAACGGAGAGCATTTCTGATATACTAGAAGGTATACACGTCATATGATAGAAATCACAATTTGAGAAACAGTGCTTCCAATTTGGAGTCATTTTTATCAATTTGACATTAAATATTCGTTAATTTGGCAACATTTAAAAATTTACCAAGTTGGTGATATTCCGCCAAATTCGTCGCCAAAATCTCGTCAAATGTTATGGATGAAGAAATAAGTTATTCTTATTGCAGATAAATGACTATTGGCGTCCAAATAAAAAAATCTGATGTGGGCAGCACATGACTTTCCCTGCAGAATTAAATCCACGTTATCTTTATTTTAATTAAATTTAATTCACTTTTGATTCAATTTTCGTTCTCATTTGGTAACTGGACTTATTTTCAAAGGTGACGTAGAGAAAACACGAAAAAACTAAAATATCTCGAGAATGGTTAGTCCTAGTGCAATGGTGTTGATCTTATTCCTTTCATCGTTAAAAATTACGTATAAAACAAGCATTTAATGGATATATTTGAGCATACGTAGTTTTTTATTTTAGATTTCGGCGATTTTTGCTGGCCATTTTTGCAAAACAAGCAGGGTTTTCTTTCCGAATCGTACCAAAATCTATTCAGCACCAGGGTAACCAACAAAAGACTTATCTACTGAATTTTGTGAAATTCGGTCCATTAGTTTTTTAGTCTTTTGCGGGCCATTTTGCAAAAAGAGGCAGGTTCTTTTATTCCGAATGGTACCCAAAACTAATCAGCAACAGATTCGTCCACAAGTGATCTACCTACTAAATTTTATGAAATTCAGTCCATTAGTTTTTTAGTTAGAGGGGATACAAAATCTGCACAAACACACACACACAGACGTCACGCTAAAAATAGTTTTTCGTATTCTAGAGGTCTCGAAATGCGTAGATCCGTCGAAAACTCGAGTTACGATTTTCGGCATGATTCCAATACTGTCCCCTATACATTACCATGTATTGCAGGGAAAGTAAAAATATAACACAAAGTACATTTTCTCAATTGTACGAGCTAGATCCACGAAAATGATGTCATCAAATTTATCGCATGATATTACTTATAAAAAGTATATTACTTATAAAATATGATATTACTTATAAAAAGTATATTACTTATAAAATATGATATTACTTATGAAATATATTTCGCAATAGCTAATATATTTTTTAATTTTATATGATTTCTTGATAATTTTTTTTAAATGTGCAATATCTCGAGAACGGTTCGTGCTAGCGTTCTAAAAGTTATATCAATCGTTTTCTAGTAAAAAATTACATAAGATATGACAACTTGCTTAACTATTAAAAGTTTTGATTTTTCAAAATATCACTCTGAAAATTTAGGCGGGTTTCGATTGTCCGATTGCGTATGAAAACATCATGCTTTCAGTATTTTCGGATTCTAATTTGTGCATCAAATTTCATTCGAATCGCTCCATTTGTTCATGAGATATCGTTTTTACTGACACACACATACACACAGACATCATCTTAGAAACGTTTGATTCTTATTCAGAGCTGCTTGAAACGTGCTCTCCCGTCGAAAACTCGAATTCGAATTTTCGACCTCGTCGCAATACTTTCCTTATGCATTATGTATATAAGGAAAGTAATAACAGTTTGAAAGTTTCAGTGCGTCCAATAAATAACAGATAGTTATGAACTGAAAAAATATTTTTAATAAGTTTCTCTTCTCTTTCTTAGGAAGGAAATGTAACTTTTCAATCTTGATATTTTAAAATAATGAAAATTATTTTCTGCGTGCAAAATAAGTGGTGCATTTGTTACTTCGTTTTAAATTAAATTTAAAGTATTACCTTTATCAATTTCTTCAAAATTTATTTTTGAATAAATTTTTGTAACTATAGATACCATGTTTGTCCCAAATTAAGACCACTCTCATATTAAACAGCAATGTAACAGCTACAAATAGCATTTTTTTTTTAAATTCTAGGTCAAATTGAATGACCTTGAAATGAAAAACATCGACATGGTCATGTAATATATCATCATGTAATATATCATCACCGTACATTAAACTACAAAAAATAAACCTTATTTCAACACAATCAGGAGTCCATTAGGTCAGCATATATATGCTTTTAAACATGTTTAGAATTGTAAAAAATGTACCAAATTTTCAAACTTCCAAATTTTAATAAATAAAAAATCTGATGTGGGCAGCACATTACTTTCCCTGCAGACTTATATCCACGTTTTCTTTATTTTAATTAAATTTAATTCACTTTTAATTCAATTTTCATTCTCATTTGGTAACTGAACTTATTTCCAAAGGTGGCTTAGAGAAAATACGAAAAAACTAAAATATCTCGAGAACGGCAAGACCTACTGTAATGGGGTTGATCTTATTCATTTTTTCGTTAAAAGTTACGTATAAAACAAGCATTCAATGGATATATTTGAGCATACGCAGTTTTTATTTTAGATTTTGACGATTTTTGCAGGTCATTTTGCAAAAAAAGCAGGTTATTTTTTTCTGAATCGTACTAAAATCTAATCAGCACCAGGGTGACTCACAAGCGACTTATCTACCGAATTTTATGAAATTCGGTTCATTAGTCTTTGAGCTAGAGTGGATACAGTCTTTTGCGGGCCATTTCGCAAAAAAAAAAAAAAAAAAATTATGTGGGCAGCACATGACTTTCTCTGCAGACTTATATACACGTTCTATTTATTTTAATTAAATTTAATTCACTTTTAATTCAATTTTCGTTTTCATTCGGTAACTGGACTTATTTTTAAAGGTGTCTTAGAGAACATACTAAAAAACTAAAATATCTCAAGAACGGCTAGACCTGATGTTGTTATTATCCAGACCGTCCGACCTACCAGAAAGGTGTAAGGTAACTGTTTGGACGGCCGGGAAGTGCCACCCAATTTAGACCGGAACCCAGTGGGGGAGGCATCCACAGGAACCGTACCCTCCTTCCCCTACCACCAACCTCTCGGAAGGACTTACGGACCCACATGTTTAACGTGATCGTACTTCGCGTGAACACGGCGGCAGTTTTGGCAGTGGCTGGAATCGAACCCGGGCCTACCGAGTGCAACTCCAGCGCGCTAACCAATTGGCTACCGCGCCCGGGCTAGACCTGATGTAATGGCGTTGGTCTTATTCTTTTCTTCGTTAAAAATTACGTATAAAACAAGCATTTAATGGATATATTTGGCATACGTAGTTTTTTATTTTAAATTTTAGCGATTTTTGCGGGCCATTTTGCAAAATAAGGCAAGTTATTTTTTTCCGAATCGTACCAAAATCTAATCAGTCCCAGAATGTCCTTCAAGTGATTTATCTACCGAATTTTTTGGAATTCGGTCCATTAGTTTTTCAGCTAGAGTGGATACAAGCTTTTGCGGGCCATTTCGCAAAAAAAAGGCGGGTTCTTTTATTCCGAACCGTACCCGAAACTAATCAGCACCAGATTCGCCCACAAGTGAGTGACTTACCAAATGTTATGAAATTCGGTCTATTAGTTTTTTAGTTAGAGTGGATACAAAATCTGCACAGACAGACACACACACAGACGCCACGCTAAAAATGGTTTTTTCGTATTCTAGAGGTCTTGAAACGTGTAAATCCGTCGAAAACTCGAGTTGCGATTTTCGACATGATTCCAATACTTTCCCTATACATTACAATGTATTGCAGGGAAAGTAAAAACTAATGCAAATTGATTTAGCTTAGTATCTTATATATGACTGGACAAAAAAAGAAAAAAAATTTAAAAGAATCATGAGGGGTCGGGTTGAAAATGCTCATTTTTTGTGTTTATTTGATATGGAATGACCCGAAAATCTATTTATAGTTGTGGCAGCTATGGTGTACACCAAAAACCGATCACAGACAGACAAATGGACATCATTTCAACAGTAGTCAAAATGTGTTCAGAAGTCCAGTTTGCAAATGAAAACAAAAATTGAATAATTACAAATTCGGTGTCATTTCAAACAATTGTGTGTGGTATTCTGTGCAAATATATTCAATTTAACAAATTATTGAAGAAATAATGAGAACATGAGTTTGAGTCTGTGGGGAAAGTCACGTGCTACCCACATCAGACTTTTTAAAATGCTTTAGAAGTTTTATTAGATCTGTGGTCTCCATCGGAGATGAAACAACTTCTCGGAAATCAGGTAGTTTGTAAGTGATTTTGTATTTCCTCGAGGAATTAATTAGCAGAGTCACGGATGTAATTTGAAATAAAAGCAAAAGAAAAAATCTGATGTGGGCAACACATGACTTTCCTTATATAATGTAATGAATTTACTACTTTTACAGTAAAAAAATAGGTTTTTCTTATAGTAGATACTAATATTCTTTCCAAGATATTGATATTTCAACAATTAGTCGTCATTTTCATTGATTTAGCATCATTTTTATCCATTTGGCGAGATTTTCATTAATTTGGCAACATTTCAAAAAAGTCGCCAAGTTGGCGACATTCCGCCAAATTCGTCGCCAAAATCTCGCCAAGCATAATGGACAAATAAATAAGTTATTCTTACAGCAGATAAATTAATATTGGCGTTCAAATACAAAAGTATTACTCAAAGTATCTTTTTTCATGAATGGAACGAGCTAGATCCACGAGAATGATGTCATCCAATATATCGCATGGTATTACTGAAAAGTGAACATGTCTCTTAAGAGGAAATATTTTATTTTTATTTTATATGACTTTCTGATAATTTTTTTGAAAAATGTGCAATATCTCGAGAACGGTTCATGTTAGCGTTCTAAAATTTATGTCAATCGTTTTCTAATGAAAAATTACATAAGAAATGTCTATATGCGTAACTTTATTAGTGGTTTTGATTTTTTGACTATTTTTTCCAAATTTCATTTGAAAATTTAGGGGTGTTCTTAACATTCGATTGTGTATAGAAACAATAGGCTTCCAGTGTTTACGGATTGTGATTTTTGTACCAAATTTGGATCGAATCGGTCCATTCGTTTGTCAGTTATCGTCTTCACAGACTCTCTCTCTCACACACACACATACTTTCACACACACACACACACACACACACACACAGACATCACTTCAAAAATGTTTGATTCGTGATCAGGGATGCTTGAAATGTGCTCTCCCGTCGAAAACTCGATTTCGAATTTTCGACCCCGTCACAATACTTTCCTTATACATTATGTATATAAGGAAAGTAATAGGATTTTCTTATAGTAGATACTAATATTCTTTCCAAGATATTGAATTTTCGACAATTAGTCGTCATTTTCATTGATTTAGCATCATTTTTATCCATTTGGCGAGATTTTCATTAATTTGGCAACATTTAAAAAAGTCGCCAAGTTGGCGACATTCCGCCAAATTCGTCGCCAAAATCTCGCCAAGAGTTATGGACTAGGAAAAAAATTATTCTTACAGCAGATAAATGACTATTGGCGTTCTAATACAAAAGTATTATGCAAAGTATATTTTTTCATGAATGGAACGAGCTAGATCCACGAGAATGATGTCACTCAATTTATCGCATGGTATTACATGAAAAGTGAACATGTTTCTCAATAGGAAATATTTTTTTTTCTATTTTATATGACTTTTTGATAATTTTTTTGAAAAATGTGCAATATCTCGAGAACGGTTCATGTTAGCCTTCTAAAATTTATGTCAATCGTTTTCTAATGAAAAATTACATAAGAAATGTCTATTTGCGTAACTTTATTAGCGGTTTTGATTTTTTAACGATTTTTTCAAAATTTCATTCGATAATTTAGGGGGGTTCTGAACATTCGATCACGTATAAAAACAATAGGCTTCCAGTGTTTATGGATTGTGATTTTTGTACCAAATTTGGTTCGAATCGGTCCATTCGTTCGTCAGTTATCGTCTCCACAGACTCACTGACACACACACACACATACACATACACACACACAGACATCACTTCAAAAATGTTTGATTCGTGATCAGGGATGCTTGAAACGTGCTCTCCCGTCGAAGACTCGAATTCGAATTTTCGACCCCGTCACAATACTTTCCTTATACATTATGTATATAAGGAAAGTAACAATAAATTACCATATAAACATATTTATCGATTTTTTTTTTGCGCAAGTCATTTAAAATCACCCACCTAGTGTTGGAATACAAAAGAATACCATTGTAAAACTCACTGCAAAGTAATAGGAAATTAACAAAAGATAAAGTAATTATAAAAAATAAAAACACCACTTTTTACTTTCCTTATATACATAATGTATAAGGAAAGTATTGTGACGGGGTCGAAAATTCGAATTCGAGTTTTCGACGGGGAGCACGTTTCAAGCATCCCTGATCACGAATCAAACATTTTTGAAGTGATGTCTGTGTGTGTGTGTGTGTGTGAAAGTATGTGTGTGTGTGTGTGTGTCAGTGGGTCTGTGGAGACGATAACTGACGAACGAATGGACTGATTCGAACCAAATTTGGTACAAAAATCACAATCTGTAAGCACTGGAAGCCTATTGTTTTTATACGCAATCGAATGTTCAGAACACCCTAAATTTTCGAATGAAATTTTGAAAAAATCGTCAAAAAATCAAAACCAATATTAAAGTTACGCAAATAAACATTTCTTATGTAATTTTTCATTAGAAAACGATTGACATAAATTTTAGAACGCTAACATGAACCGTTCTCGAGATATTGCACATTTTTCAAAAAAATTATCAAAAAGTCATAAAATAGAAAAAAAAATATTTCCTATTGAGAAACATGTTCACTTTTCGTATATAATATCATGCGATAAATTGGGTGACATCATTCTCGTGGATCTAGCTCGTTCCATTCATGAAAAAAGATACTTTGAGTAATACTTTTGCATTTGAACGCCAATTTATCTGCTGTAAGAACAACTTATTTCTTCGTCCATAACGCTTGGCGAGATTTTGGCGACGAAATTGGCGGAATGTCGCCAACTTGGCGACTTTGTGAAATGTTGCCAAATTAACGAACATCTCGCCACATGGATAAAAATGACGCTAAATCAATGAAAATGACGACTAATTGTCGAAAATTCAATATCTTGGAAAGGATATTAGTATCTACTAGAAGAAAAACCTATTTATTTTACTCTAAAAGTAGTAAATTCATTTCATTATATAAGGAAAGTCATGTGTTGCCCACATCAGATTTTTTATCAAACATTTAGGATTCTTATAATTGTGGAATTAGCTAATTTTACCTTATTTCTTTTATTGATCGTCAAACTCAAAGAAACCTTGATCCTACTTTATGAAATTTTCAAATATATAATATTTTGCTAGAATAGAAACTTAATCACTGAGAATGAGTGCAATTAAGTTGAATATTTCTAAGAAGTTTATCGAAGGTTACGTAAAGGCACCGCCCTCACTCAAAGAACAGGTTACCACGAAGATAACCATTCAATTATTAAGTAACGTTGAATAGAGGAATAACACCATAAATGTACCGGAACTACCACCAATCTAGGACATCGTGGGTGAGCCTGTACCACCAGGAATCTCTGACTCTCAATGGGAACGAATTGAAGTGAAATTGACTAAATTGTGCGAGAGGCTGTCCCTTCTTCCTCCATTAGAGAATAATTTGATTGTTCGCTCTCAGTTTATAGCCCTGCAATTGTTAAAATGGAAGAAGCAACTTCAAGGCAGGTATGATTTGTCTCTTTTTTTTTTATAGGTAGTCCTTCAACGCCCCCCGATTGGACAGTAAAAGATTGCGGAATGCTTAGTCCAAGACGAAACTATCCCATGTTATCAACGCTATAAAATGGCGTGTTTTCATTTCTTGGAATCATTTATTCATTTATTATGGAAACAAATTTTGACTAGAGACCCTAAATATAGTGTTCGTTTTGAAGAATCCAAAGTAGTTCATCTGTGGTCTTGTAAATTAGCTGGGTCTAGTAGTAAAGTAGTGAGTAGAAAAGCTTGTGAGTAAGAATCTGTTTTGGAATAGATTATTGAAATACGGAGTAAAGGAAGTATGTATGTCAACTGTGATTTATTGCTGGGAAAAAATGAATGCATTTATGAAATACATAAAATTAAGACAAGCAATCCGTATAAATGCTTGATTAGCAGTGTCAATGTGTGAGAAAACAAACGAACATTGGTTTATAGATTGTGATGGGTCAGAGTCGCCGGGTTCTTACACCGATATTTTATGCTTTTTTTTAACGCAGATGTACAAAGAACAAATGGTTTCATTTTTCAAGATATACCTACAAGACACCAATTGCAATGTACTTCTATACTTTCTACAACGGCCTTACCTGGATCTTTTAATTCCAATTATCAAAGAGTTGTGGGCATTTTTGCCTGAAGCAAAATATAAAGTTCTTTTATTAACCTTGGCTAAGAAATTTTTCAATAAATCGTGTTATAATATTATGACAAATGGTTGTGTAGATCTCGTTTACGAGAGTTTGATAATAGAACTATTATATGAAACTCCAAGCCATTCCAAACGCTATGTGTTTGGCTATAAATATCCGACAGCTACCCTTCGTCTAAGATACATAGAAATATCCTCAATGAAAATCATTTACTATACGCTCAGATTAGAAAGGTTCCACTTGATACTAGACATATAAAAATATTTCACCATATTTCGCAGCATATTACACGTGATGAGAAATATTTTTAAGTTTCAGGTACGGGGGATCAATTTGTATCCATTTGGCTCTTTTGAAAAAATCTGATGTGGGCAACACATGACTTTCCTTATATAATGTAATGGATTTACTACTTTTACAGTAAAAAAATAGGTTTTTCTTATAATAGATACTAATATTCTTTCCAAGATATTGAATTTTCGACAATTAGTCGTCATTTTCATTGATTTAGTGTCATTTTTATCCATTTGGCGAGATTTTCGTTAATTTGACAACATCTTAAAAAGTCGCCAAGTTGGCGACATTCCGCCAAATTCGTCGCCAAAATCTCGCCAAGCGTTATGGACGAAGAAATAGGTTATTCTTACTGCAGATAAATGACTATTAGCGTTCAAATACAAAAGTATTACTTAAAGTATCTTTTTTCATGAATGGAACGAGCTAGATCCACCAAAATGATGTCATCCAATTTATCGCATGGTATTACATATGAAAAGCGAACATATCTCTCAATAGGAAATATTTTTTATTTTATATGACTTTTTGATAATTTTTTTGAAAAATGCACAATATCTAGAGAACGATTCATGTTAGCGTTCTAAAATTTATGTCAGTCGTTTTCTAATGAAAGATTGCATAAAAAGTGCCTATTTGCGTAACTTTATTAGCGGTTTTGACTTTTTGACGATTTTTTCAAAATTTCATTCGAAAATTTAGGGGGGTTCTGAACATTCGATTGCGTATAGAAACAATAGACTTCCAGTGTTTACTGATTGTGATTTTTGTACCAAATTTTGTTCGAATCAGTCTATTCGTTCGTCAGTTATCGTCTCAACAGACTCACTGACACACACACACATACACACACACAGAGAGACATCACTTCAAAAATGTTTGATTCGTGATCAGGGATTCTTGAAACGTGCTCTCCCGTCGAAAACTCGAATTCGAATTTTCGACCCCGTCACAATACTTTCCTTATACATTATGTATATAAGGAAAGTAAAAATGGGATTTACTGAGCTTTTTGTTAAGGGAATGTTTGAATGATGAAATAATCATATTTAAAAAGCAAATTTTGAGAACCGAATTAGGTAAAGAAACATGCTTGTATATGTTAAGTGAGGCTAATGAAGAGCTCTTGAATACATGGTTAAACTGGGGATTCACCTTAAAGAAAGACATTTTTCAATTTATTTTTGAAATTTTTTTTAGAGATCACAGGTTTAATTTTGAGAAGATTCCTGATTTCAAATGGATCATCAAAATCGATTGTTTGGATAACGTAATACAAAGGTATGCTCCATCGGAAGACGCTGCAAGAAAATTTAAAACGCGGTTCGTCAAAAATTATTCTACAGATTTGTGTATTTATTTTATAAAGCAATCGAAATGGCAAGAGGCTGACCAATTTCTCACTTGCGGCTTTCCAACGGAAAGCGTTAGAAGACGATTTAAAAAATGGTTCATCGAAGAATACGCTATGTATTTATGTAAAGACATGTTAAAACTCGTTACTACAGGAAATTGAGCAATTTCTCAGCTGGTGCTTTCCATCACAAGAAGAAGTAGAGCAGTTCAGGCAAGAATTATTATTCTTTTCTGGTAGAGCACAGTGAAGGGTTTTCTTTTCAGATGTTGTCAGGATCTCCTCAGTGTATTTCCCAAGATAGTGTTGACAGTCTTATCAATTGGTTCAGACTGTCTCGAGTGAGAGGCACTAGAATTTAAAAAGGAAATTCCTTTTTATTTGAACTGTTTCGAATTAATATTTAAACGTCTGTCAATGCTTGGCGATAGAATGAGTAGTGAAAAGAATGAATTTCCGAATGAATGGCTGTTGTAAAAAACTGCGATTTTTCAAGTTAAACAAATGATTTGTTAATATATTTTATTGATCTCAGTCAATAAAAGTATATGTTCAATTTTTTGTTGTTGTATTTTGCTAATATAACAAACTACCTGAGTAATAAATTAATAGTATATAAAACCTTCCGCTGTGCACAAGCAAAGCACATTAAAGGGTTTTATAAGCAAAACACTTTTACAGGCAACCACAACTGAAAGCGGCGTTGCCCTACCTTAGCAACTTTCCCGGGACATAGGTGCCATATTTGGTGAAATATCGCTAAATTAGTTTCTATTTGAATCTACTGGAACTTTAGAAAAATATCGCCTAGTTCCGATGTCATGGTTCAGTTAGAGTTAAGTAGACGTAATACGAGTCAAAGTGAATTTTTGAAATACGTCAGTGTTTTGAGAACAGAATCGGCTGTTTTTGTAGTGTACATTTAATTGCTGTTTTATTGTAAACAGCTGCTTAGTGATCTTGTAAGGTAGTTATAAAGCTAGTCGCTGTATATTGATCCCGTCTACGCTTATTGGTACCTTTTAATAATAGCGTGAGTTGTCCAGAAATTCGGACTTATTTTTGTATTCTGAAAGTATACTCGCGATTGCAAAGGATAAGTTGTAACAAATTGGCATCTAATGTGAGACATCTGTAAACTTGACAAGCGTATAGGGTGGTAATTAGGAAAGAGATGGTGGCTTTTATTAAAATTACGAAAGGCAGACAAAAAGCGATGGATGAAAAGATTAAAGTTGGCAAGATGGGATTAAAGCCGGCTAAGAAACGATTAAGGCCAAAGGACTTGACACCTGCAAAGATTAAGGCTCTTCATATTTATATTTTTTAAATACATCAAAATTTGCATTTTTTTGCATTATCTGATATATATATAGGTACATATCGTTGCATCCGAAAACTAAGATTTAGCATAATTCTAATTTTGCTGAAAATTCTTATATCTTAGCATACTTATTTCTCAATTCATATATCATAGCATTCTACAAAAAAACGTTTTCTGATTTCATAAGTGACTTTAATTTTTATAATTTTTTTATAAGAGATCGCATTAATGATCGCAAAGTTTTTCGATGTCCTCGCACGTTCGACGGTTACCATCTACAGGTTAATATTACTGCGCATGCCCGCCTGCTTAATTTAAACCACTCTTTCCCTCCTAATATTTTTGCGAAGAGCATGGTTTTAGTATATTGTCTACGTATTTACGTTAGAAAACGTTTTCTAACAAGAACTTCATTAAATGTAAATTGAGGGGCTAAATAACTGATGCCAACTTGGAACCGTAGCTTAAATTAAAAACGACTTGTTACAAATCGCACACACAGAAACTCTCTTTCTGGTTTTTTCTTCGTTTAATAAAGGTATATTACAATATAAAGGTTATTATAATTCTACTTTAAATTTCCCTTATTTGTAAGAATATATTTATGACTCTCGAAAAATTCTTAAATTGCTGCGAGGGGCAGGTTTGTCTCGTCTGTCTTAAAAGTTTGCCGACCCCAGAATTAAGAGATGTATTTTGTCAGAATATCGGACTAGAATCCACGAAGTTATCAACGATGGTATGTTAGGATGTAACGTTTGCACTCATACCCCTCGGCAACAAAATGCATTGGAATTCCTAACATCTAACAACTACGGCGGTATGCAGCTGCAGTAAAGTACAAAAATCTATTTTTCGTTCGACTAGAAAAAAAAGCATAATTTTTGTTGTTTAGGGTGAAAGGAGATTTATTTTAAATTCTAACGGCCTTTAGTGCAGAAATTTCTGCTCTAAAGAAAACTGTGTATATAAACAATGAAAACTTCACACACGCAATTTGTGAAAAAGATCTTAGCAGATGAACAAATTTCAGACCTGATTCTAAATTATCAATGCATCAGTTGCACTTATAAACACTACAACCGCTTGTCTATGTGTCGGCCATTATTGTTTCTAGAATGAAAATGTATTCCAGATTTTCATGCTTTGATGAGACCCACCATACACATACAGTTTGGCCTTCAATTAGAACTGACAGGCAAAACTGTGACAATTATTCCTGTTTGCATAGCCTAACTAACGCAGGGGCATGCGGGTCAGCTGTCCCGGGGCCCTGCATCAGGGGGGGGGGGGAATTAAACAATTGCAGCATCGAAAAATGAACGGCAGAACTAAATAAAATGTATGCCATCGGAATATGTCCCCCCAGCGGATAGATTCACCTTGTGTACATGGAAGAGCATGCTGGTATCTTGGTTAAAGAAAGTTACTAATAATTAAAATTAAATTAAAATTTGCAAGAAACACATTTTGTATAACCTTTTCTAGCATGCTGGCATCTTGGCTGAAGAAAGTTGCCAATAATGTAAATTCCATTAAAATATGTAAGAATCACATTTTGTATACCCTTTTCTAGCATGCTGACATTTTGTCTAAAGAAAGTTGCCAATCATCTAAATTCCATTAAAATATGTAAGAATCACATTTTGTATACCCTTTTTTAGCATGCTGGCATCTTGGCTAAAGAAAGTTTCCAGTAATCTAAATCCCATTAAAATATACAAGAATCCCATTTTGTACATCTTTATCTAGAATGCAATTATGTTTTTAAAAAATATTTTTGTTCATTTCATATATATCGAGAAGTGAAGGGGGCCCCGGACCCCAATTAAGCTGTGTCGAGTCCTGCCTATTTGTCCCGCGCCAGATACAAATTGGATTGTTGGGTCATCATTTTTAGTCGAATCTCTTTGTGAGCGGAATGCAGTAAACATAGTGCAGAAAGTGTATGCTGGTGGAATATGTCATCAATTTATTAATCGTTTGTATACGTAGGGATCATATGTGCTTTACAGAAGAAACGGAAACGCTATAATGCAGGACTCCAACTTTGCCATAAATTAGAATGTCATTTTCTTGCAATCGATGCCAATTCTGAAAGAACTTCAAAATTCCAAAAGGAGCTTCAATCTTGTATATCTGGCTACCGAGACATGTACAAGCGTCTAGTGAAACAACAGTCGTCGCAAAAACTGATCACCGACTACATGGTAACTGAAAAAAAGTCAACTCTAAACGAGTGCGAGGTAGTATCTTCAAGTGACGAAAGCGATTTTGAACCAGTTTACCACAAGAAAGTTCGCGCATTGTCAGACTACGAAGGATAATGGTTATACGTTTTGAAAAGTTTTGTATGTGTAAAATAAGTACATATGTAAATAAAATATTTAAAAATGTTCGCATGTGTATTTTCTAAATCAGATTCCAAAAGGTTTGGCGAGATTCCAAGTAGCTGCCAAGCCTCGTGTCTTGATTTCGTTTAAAAAAGCAATTCCTAGTTATTTCGTAAGGTTTTGAGTTATTTTCTACGTGAGACTTTTTTTATGGGGTCCCTATTCACAGCATAAAAAAAAATACTTTTTAATTGTGTTGCGAAAACTATTTTTTATAGCTACTGGTCAAGTTTGGTGCGATTTTTTTTATGCGTTTTCTTTTATGCGGCCCCTATCCACTCCACAAAAATAGGTTTGAGTGTATACCATCAGTCCAAATTTAAATATAAAAATTACAAGACGCCGAAGTGAGGGTGTACTCAAAGTCTGAAGATCAATAGTCTTTATTGCTTCTCAAAGGAGAGCAAAAGAGATCCTCTCTTTGCACAGGCGGCACCAGGCTTTCTCAATTGGGGGTGCTATGCATTGGGGGCTCACAATTGGGGGTGCTCATGCGAAGCATGTGTAATTTAAAAATAACAAATAATTTACTTGTGCGACTTTAATTCATTATATTTTGTCCACCGATTTCTGCATGATATAGCCATGGTCTTAATTCGTAAAAAAAAAAAAAAAAATACTAAATAAAAAGGAATTTGAAAACTATGAAGACGCTAGCACAGATGCCAATGGAATATTGACAGTGTTCTGCCAAACTTGATACGAAACTAATCGTCTCTGTATCCTTCCGCGATAGGCGCGAGTTCATGACAGCCAGATTTCTTTATTGAAGACTTCATTCTGTGCAGTCATTTGGAACTGGGTCTAGCCAAAGACCCTAAAAACATCTTATCTCAGACTTATAAATCCGTAAAAAAAAATAAATAAAATAACAACTTTAAAAGTGAGAGAGCGAGAGAAAGAAATTGAAAATTGTAGAACAGGGGCGAGGAGTTAGAATAAGGAGGGGGCTGCAGGAACTGCAGGGAGCAAGATGTTAAAATAAAAAAGAGTGTTTGCGCAATTTATAATGGGGGATGCTGAAGCACCTGTAACATTCACGATTGTGATAATCCTTGTTTATTATTTTCCAAAAAGAAAACTGGTTGGTAACCCAGATAGAAATCTTTTGACCGTGCGACCATGATTGCAATAGTGAAATAGAACGTAAAAGTAAACTCAAAACGGTTTTGAAAGAGAATAATACAAACACAGACAATGATGAGGAACATTATGCAAACCCATGGACTTAAAAACTTGGCCACGCCATATATTTCAGTTTGACAACAGCGCCGGCTGGTAGAACTGCGGGAATTCCAACTTCAAAGACAAAATTTTAGTTGAAAGATAATCTTGTTTCGCAGAACTCAAATTTGTTCTTATAACATTTTCCTACCAAGAATTAATCGCCATGGGGGAAGGGGGGTTGCTAGGGGTACTTCAACACCCCCATTACAAATTGCGCAAATACTCCTTTTTACTTAACTGCTTATTATTCCATCAGTTTTCAGTCTCTCTCTCTCTCTCTCTCTCTTATTAACGTTATAAATTTATTTATTTTTTTACGGATTTATACATCTGACATCAGCACCCTCAATTGTGAAAGCCTGGCGCCGCCTATGTTAATCGATCTCAGATATTATACGAGTCACGCTTTATCAATACACCAAAATTTTCGAATTTGATAAATTTAAAAATGAATTTCTTGACTTTGGACAAAATTCATGACACAAAACCTAATAATAGGCTCAAATTTCTTTTTATAGTATATTAAGTATTTTTAGTATTTTTTGAGAACAATAAAAGTTTAGGAAAAACAGGTACTTTTACTCCCCCCCCCGCTCAAAAAATAAATAAATAAAATAAAATAAAATTGAGACATTATTATTTTTAAAAGAACGCACATTGTTTATAATTTTCATGACCTACATTTGTCAAACCCCAGAGAAATCACTGATGTCATGAAAAACATGATTAGTGTTTGTATCAAAAAATAATCTGAACTCTATTTAAATAAGCTAAAAACTTTGCAAAGAAAATTTAAAGCGGGAGTTATTTTGCGAAAAAAAAAATCACTTTTATTATTTATATATGAATATTTATTTCATTCTTAATTTAATTTTATATCAGATCAGCTAAATACATGTCCTGTATTGACTAATAATGTACAAAATAATTAAATTAATTATTTTGCATAAATATGTGAATACAATTTATTACACCGATAAATTATCATTATACCGTTATCAGCTAATTTTCGCTTGACCAACATTATTCCATCAAGTGTATCTCCCTTGTAACGTAAAAATCAATTACTTTTGTTTTTCAATTTTAAACAAATGTTGAGGATTCTCAGTACTACCATAGAATATCTAATTTCTCATCGTTAAAAACAAAGATACCTTGATCCTATTTGACGAAAAATTCAAATAATTAATATTCTGCTAAAATGTACCTGAGCTGAGAATGCGTGCAATCAGGGCAGCTCATAAGGGAGACTGACACCACCAGAATTTGTGTGTGTGTGTGTGTGTGTGTCGGGGGGGGGGGGGGATCTCCAGAGGCCCGGACCTTCGAGGAGTAATTTAAGTGATACTAGCTCTTTGGCCCGAACCGTCAATATTTTCTTTTTGAGGTTGAAGAAGACGCATAAAACTCAAAAGAGAAAATCAAATATGGGGGGGGGGAGGGGGCGTGATAAATATTTGAGGGGTGCCAGTAATTTCTATGGGAAGTCCTGGTACAATTAAGATAAGTGTTGATTAGGTGCATATTATAAAGATATTTGTTGATTCCAGCTTTGTAAAGATAGTATTTCGAAAACCTAACCTTTAACTTAATGAGCACAAATCTTTGACAAATACTTATTTTAGACACATTTGAGTAAGCATCGTTTTGGGTCAAGGTTTAAGAGTCTTTAGATCAGGTCGGGGTCTACATTTGAAAATACCTTCAAGCTTGGACTGTGTTCGGGTATAATGCCGGCTGTTACCCAGGAAGCCTTCTAACGCGCACACACTGATGTGCATCTTTCCAAAAGTATTTGAAATATTTTCAGCTTATGACGTGATTAAAATATCGGATTTGACATTTTTGTTTTTAAAAAACAATAATTTATATCAGTTGTATAAGAAACCAAAATTATAATACGACAGATGTTTAAGGAATTCAGAACACGTGTTTTTATATAACATTTTCAATAAAAATTAATAAATTAACACAGGATAAAGCAAAATACGATTTACCTTGTGAATTGTTTCTTCCACTTCGGGCTCATAATATTCATTTAGAGATCGATTGGAAGCTCGTAAAGCATCTCTAGTTCCAGTTAAAGTCAAAAGTGTTTGATCAGTTTCGTGGTCAGCCATATTGACGACAAAACAAGATCAGCTGATTGTTTTGACACGATTTTCAGGCACAATTTCTTTACTGCTGGGATAAAAGAGATTGAAAACAACTTTTTCTCTTGCAAAGAACCTTTATTAACAGCTTGTGTTCTTCAAAGCAATTTACCTTCGTTTGCTGCCGATTTATCCATTATTTAATGTGAATTGCACACAGAATTACTTCCATATTCATATTTCAAATTCTGAAATTTAATTATCGTCTGCTGTTTATGAATTTTTATTTTAAAGGAATCAAAATTAATATAAAACAGTTAACAATTTATTTTATCACATGCATATAAAGGCGACTGGAGTTTACTTTGAATTCGTATAAATATTTAGTTTGAATTAAATATATTTTATATAAATATGATTTTGTGTAGAAATTTATCGAAAAACATTTAACAATGTTGTGTTACAAATGCACTTATTGGAGTCAAAAACTAAGATACAGGTGGAATAATTTTATAATGAATTCCTGATATGTAAGTAGATTAAGGCAGAAATATTATTTTGTATGTATATGTGTGTAGATTTGAATTCTACATTTAGTAGTATAAACAGCCGAATGTTAAATCAATGCTATTTAAATTAGAATATTGTACGTGGTATAAATTATTTTTCAGTTCTACGTTAAGTGCAATTCTACGTAACAGTTCTATGTTAAGTACAAATATAGTACTTTTATTTATAAATATCGAAACGTAATTGCAGTGCGTTTTGAATTTTACAAAAAAAGTTCTTTAAATGATGGATTGTTTTATCACATTTACACGAATTATTATTTAAATTTTAATTCTAAAGATCATAATCTCGTTATCGAAGATATGTAAGAGTGTATTTTGGCAGTTTTTACCATAATAGGAATCGTCGGCCTCAGCTCCAGTTCTGCTTAATGTACAACTAAATCAGCATATCCAGGTTGGGAACAATTGAAGAAAAAGCACACCACAAAGTATAAACACCGTCTTGAATTTTCACCGATCAGTAAACATTTGTGAACGTAGCTGTACTTCGGCCACTGCATAGAGCAGCCATGTATTGATATCAATCAGCGCATGCGCGACTTAAAAGAACATGTGACGATCGATTTGCGTAGAATTATGGTGGGTTGATAAATAAGTGTGTAGGAGACGGGGAGAGAACTCATAAGACTGCTGACGTCATCCCTCTCTTCAAAAATGGTCAAAATCCAAATTCTGCTGATAGCTACAGACCCATCAGCCTTCTATCTAGCCTTTCCAAAATTTTTGAGTTAGTGTTGCTTAGACGTTTGACTAGTTTCTGCAGATCGAAAGACATTTTAATTCCTGAACAGCACGGCTTTCGATCTGATTTTTCCACGCATTCCCAACTCATGCGTGTAGTTGAAACTATTCACAAAAACTCTACCAACAAGCAGTACACCAGCATTGTATTTTTTGACATCAGTAAAGCTTTTGATAAAGCCTTTATTCCGGGTCTGATCACCAAGCTGGTCCGACTTGGTATTTCGACGCAACTTTTGGTTCTCATCAACTCGTATCTTGCTAAACGTTCTTTCCGCGTACGAGTTGAACATTTTTACTCTTCCCTTCGGCCAATCAGAGCCGGGGTACCTCAGGGCGGAAATTTAAGCCCACTTCTATTTAACTTATATATCAACGATATACCCAAAAACCCTTATATTAGGCTGGCCATCTTTGCCGATGACACAGCCCTGATGTCTAGAAGCTCCAAGCCACATCACACTATTAACACACTCCAAAGATACATAAAGAATAGTCTTGAGCACTGGCTCGTGAACTGGAGAATCAAAATTAATCCGACCAAGAGTGCAGTAGTCATTTTTCGACCGAACTACCGAGAACTTAGCATCAGTAACTTTTCCCTTAAAATTTTCAACGATCCGATCCCCTTTTCACAGTCTGCAAAGTATTTGGGAGTCACTTTGGACTCCAAATTACTTTTCTCTGAGCATATCACAAATAAAATTGCAACTGCTAATAAAACCTTTGTAGCCCTCCTCCCACTTCTCGGTAGAAAGTCTCACTTGTCCCTTTATAATAAACTGCTCATCTACAAACAAATCATCGCACCTGCGTTTTTGTATGCTTGTCCTGTCTGGGGTTCGGCTGCAAAAACGCACATAGAGAAATTGCAAGTGTTTCAAAATAAAGTCTTGCGCTGTATTGTTAATGCGCCCTGGTTTGTCCAGAACGAGGTGATTCATCACGACCTTAAAGTCCCACACGTTGCTGGGCACATTCGGACCACTTCTCAAAAATTCTTCAGGAAGAATAGTAGCAAACCCTGCCTGAGAGGTGTCGATAGTAGCTATGACACTTCCACGACTTCCTACCTTGGGAAAAGAAGGCCTAGACACCTTCTCACCGGGCCTGCGGTGCCTCCGTGGAAGCGCCCCAGATATTCTGCGCCCCAGGCAGGCGTTTCCTAACCTTGTACGCCGGCAGACGTTGAAGTTCGCACTTTTCCACTCTGGAGCTGCCTCGGCAGACCCTGAGTGAAATGGAGCGCTCTGATTCGTCCTCCCCGGCGTACCCTCAATCCCTTTGATCTTGCATTGTCCGCGCCTTTGATGCCAGCCCGGTCACTTTGAAATTCAGAGACAGCTCTGACTTGACTTGTAAATAAATTTAAATTGTACTAAATTAATGTTTATATATTTATAACTGTAAATTTAATGTATTGTGTGCCTGAAAACGGCCTTCTTTTTTCACAACGAGCGACGGAATTGTAAATATTGTAAATATTGTTAATTGTAATAATCATAAACTGTACTTTTTGCAACTTAACCTCTAACTTAAAGTATTACTAAATTATAAACTAAGTTACAAATTATCTATACTGACTTCTTATATTAAGCATATCTTGAATTTAATTTCTGCACTTAATTTAAATTGTAAAAACTTACTAAACTTAGAAATCGTCAGCGAGCATTTTCTATTGGTCACCAGCCCCTGGCCCCGCCCTCCCCTTCTCTTGCAGCCACAGCAGCTCAGTACTCAGTCATTCAAGAGACAGCCACTCCAAGATGCAGGCGACTACTTGAACATCCGTCGCCACTGGACTCATCAAAGCACCCATAAACTTGAAGCGTGCATATTGCTATTTTTCTCCAACAGCACAAAAAACACTAACAGTGGACATTGTTATTTTCGATGTGGGCGTGAGGGACCTTCGGTCCCATGGAAGCCCGTAACGAAGCGTCTTGGCTTGGCTTCTGTTTACACAGTTCCCTGGTTTACACCAGCAGGAGCAAATTTACTGAGAGGCGAAATAAGTAAACTCTTAGGTCTCGGAAGTTCTAATAACAACACATACATAATAAGATTTACATATCTAACGCATGGACATAAGCAGGATTTTTTTCCCCAAAGAGGTGATAAAATTAATTGCATTAAACATTTAAAGGTTACTATCAACTTTGAAATATGTATTGCTACCAAGTAAATTTTAATAGATTGTATGAGCATCACATTTTAAAAATGAGTGTGTATAGTACTTTTAAAAACTAGCATGTACCAATTTTAAAAAATGAGTGTGTACCACCTTTAAAAAATATTCCCCCTTTAATGACATAACTCTAACCTTCCAGGAGACAGGGCAACCAAACTAACAAATTGGACATTCATAAACATCCCAAATGCAATAATCTTAAGGTTTCCATTTAGGTATAAGTTTAAATTATTTTTACTTTCCCTGCAATACATGGTAATGTATAACGAAAGTATTGGAATTATGCCGAAAATCGCAACTCGAGTCGATCTACACTTTGCGGGACACGAAAACACTATTTTTAGAGTGACGTCTGTGTGTGTGTATGTGTTTGTCTCTGTGTCTGTCTGTTTGTCCCTCTGTTTTGCAATGTATGTATCCACTCTAACTCAAAAACTAATGGACCGAATTTTATAAAATATGGTAGGTAAGTTGTGACCCTGGTGCTGAATAGTTTTTGGTACGGTTCAAAAACAACCCGCCTTTTTTTGCGAAATGACCATCAATAATTGCCTGTATTCACTCTAGCTGAAAAACTAATAAATCAAATTTCACAAAATTTGGTAGATAAGTCACTTGTGGGTTACCCTGGTGCTGATTAGATATTGGTACGATTCGGAAAAAAGTAACCTGCTTTTTTTTTGTGAAATGGCCCTCAAAACTCGTCAATATCTAAAATAAAATACTACATATGCTCAAACATATCAATTAAATCTGATTTTATACATAATGTTTAACAATGAAAAGAATAAGACCAATCCCATTACACTAGGGTTAGCCAGGCCAACGGCCCTACCGTGCTGAAAACACTGGTTCTCGTTAGATCACCGAAGTCAAGCAGCATCGGGCGCGGTTAGTACTTGGGTGGGTGACCACCTGGGAACACCGCGTGCTGTTGGTACTTTTCGGGCGCGGTAGCCCAGTGGTTTGCGCGCTGGATTTGCACGCTGCCACAACTGCGGCCGTGTTCATGCGGAGTACAATCACGTTAAACATGTGGGTCCGTGAGTCCTTCCGAGAGGTTGGTGGTAGAGGAAGGAGAGTACGGTCCCTGTGGATGTCTCCCCCACTGGGTTCCGGTCTAAATTGGGTGGCACTTCCCGGCCGTCCAAACGGTTACCTTACACTTTTCTGGTAGGTCGGACGGTCTGGGTCTCAACAACAACAATACTAAGGTTAGCAGTTTTCTAGATATTTTAGTTTTTTCGCATTTGCGCTGCCCCACCGTTGAAAAAACATCCAGTTACCAACTGAGAACGAAAATGGAATTAAAAGTGCCAATTCAGTTTCATTTTAAATAATTATGGGCGTTATTTTGTACAATTAAACTCAATATAATGAATTATTAAAGCAATAGAGAACGTGAATATGAGTCTGCAGGGAAAGTCATGTGCTGCCTACATCAGATTTTTATTAAAATGTACAGGTGGAGAAAACACACAGTTGTGGTTAAATGTTCTATTTCTAAAAACATTTTTTTTTCTTTTCATATTGGCTTTTAATTAAATTAACATTTAATTAAAAGCCAATAGACCAACCGCCTGAGCCCCACTAAATACGGCCATGATTTGAAGTGTCTCCACTTAGTTTTCTCGGACATTCATATTCCTCAGACCTACGCGGGTCAGGTTTGACCCAATTCGCATCCGCAACGAAGGAAATTGTCGACTCGCTACCCGATTCGAAGAGCTTTTGACTGTAATAAGCGACTCGCAATGGAATTGCATTTCAAAATTCTATTCGGTAGATTTTTAAATCTCTAACACATATGCACAATTTTCTGCTGTTTACAGTTTGTAACCCTTGCCATTTATCCAATTCTCTCATTAAAAAAATGTGATACGCGGTACAGCCTTTAAAAATAATTTTTAATGCCATCAACATTTGGTTGGCCCTTAATTTCTTTTTTCTTGCCTTACATTTGTTATATTGATGATATTAGATATTGAATGATTCAATATTATTATTCGTATGATTCAATATGAAGTGAAGGAAATTTCAGGTTTGAAAAATAAAATAGAATTTTTCTTTTAATTGAAAAAAATATAGTTTTGCAATTGAAAAATTTCGAACAAAATGTGTAGGAATACATAGAATAATCACAGAAATAATACAACATTCACTGTATTTGCTCACTTTTCGTTTGCAATTTTTCTAATATGTATCTATAATGTGTCTACATCAGATTGGTCAACGCCAGATTTGAAAATTTCAGGAGTCATATGTTTTTAACTCAAAAAAGCCGTACAATACCGTGTGGTACCAGTAATGACTTTTAAAATAAATTGTACTGAAAATCTAATGATTTGATAGTTTTTTAACATATGGCTCTTTATTAGAGTGTAAAGAACTTACAAGTGTTGGACAAGATAGACATTGCGCATGCGCTACATTCAGGGGAGATAAAGATCACATATTACTGAGGTGCTTTGTAACGAAATGTCGTCAAAAGTAATACATAAAGTAATGTACATATAATTTTATAATTATAATGAAAGAGTAATTCCAAATATACATGGGCGTAAGTAAGATTTTTTCCAGGGGATGGGGGGGCTAAAATTGATTGCATTAAAAATTTAGAGATTGCTATCAATCTTGAAATATATATTGTTACAAAGAGTAAATTTGAATAGATGGTGTGAGCATCACATTTTAAAAATGAGTGTGCATAGCACTTTTAAAAATTAGTATGCACCAATTTTTAAAAATTAGTGTGTACCACCTTTAAAATATATTCCCCCTTTCATAACATAACTTTAACCTTCCTGGAGACAGAGCAACCAAACTAACAAATTGGACATTCATAAACATAACAAATGCAATAATCCATTAGATGTAAGTTTAAATAGTTTTTATTAATATACATTTAATATACATACGTAAGAGAAAACATACAGTTGTGGTTGAATGTTCTATTTCCAAAAATCATTTTTCTTTCTCTCATATTGGCTTTTAATTAAATTAACAATTTTCCAGGGGGTGCTTTGGCACCCCCTAACAGTCCCCTCCTCTAAATATGCCCATGCAAACATATATAATTTTATAATTATAATGAAACAGTAAATCCTTAAAATTATGTTTAAAGCGAAAATCTGGTTAAAAAATATAGACCCATTAAAATACGAAAAAAAAAAAAAAAATTCATCATGATCGTTAAATATTTTGCCGTGAATCGGCCTACATTTTAGGATAATTCCATTAAAATTTAATTGAAGCGTTTATTGCGAAAAATATAATTTTGGGTTTTGGAAAAGTGATATAAATCTACGGCCTACGTTTTTTGCAAGTTCTTCACAGTATTTAATTAAGTGCTACCCTTTGTTAAAGCTGCAGACAGCACAAAAGTTCTGGTTAGATCAAGCATGCAGATTGATTTTAATTGCTCTACTGTAAGATATACAGTTGTCCAAATAAAAATCGTTATTTCAGCTCTTCGGATCGTACACAGGGAGGCGTCAAGGGGGGTTGATCCCCCTTCGGGGAGTCCTATGTCTATGGCCATGGCCTATGTCTATGGCCATGGTCTTTCTAAATAACTTGGCCATGGCTTACTAGCATCCCCCCTCCCTGCTATAGGGGCACTTTGCGTTTTGTCAGGGAAAATTTGTGGGATTTATAAATTTTGTTTCGTATGTTAATTTAATTTTTAGCAATTGCTTATGTTCTTCTTACTTACTTTGTAAATATCCATGATTTGATTCCTTCGTCGGGTAAAGCTACTTCTATGCAGGGAAATACAAACCGAGGAGCAGGGGCGGCATTTCAGCATTCCATTTGGGGGTGGGAGACTTGTATGTATGAAAATCCACAATATGAAATAAATAAAATGTTTGTTAACAGGAGGAGTGGGGAGGAGATTGATCACAAAATTGAATTGACGTTGATAAAAATAATTGTTGTTAACATGATTTTTGTACATAATTGTGTTAACATAATTGTTGTTAACATAATTTTTCTAAATACAAATATCTATATTTATTTACATTTTATTGAAGTTTTAAACGCCGGTTCTTAGAGTCTGGAAGAGGAGAAAATTTTGTTACAATATCATCATAATCCAGTGGTATATCTTGTTCTATAGCTAAAACAGCTAAAGATGAAAGTCTTTCTTGTCTCATTGTACTGCGAAAATAATTTTTCAGCAACCTGAGATACGACTGAATGTTCCTTTCACAACTGTCTGAGCTGATTGGCATAGTCAAAAACAATTTAACTAATAATGTCATGACAGAAAATACATTTTTTAAATTCCTCTCTTTAAAATAATCCAGGCGACTTTTAAAATTGGCATGGTCTATGTTTTCATTTTTCACCATTGAATAAAACAGTCGCAATTCACATAGCAATTCCTCTTTCTGAAAGTTATATACTTTGCATATGGCTGAAACATTTTCTTTTTCAACATCTGTTCCGGATAGTACTGAACTAAGGGCAAATAAAACAGATATATTGCTCTCATTAAATCTTGTCTCAATTTCATTAGATACTGAATCTATAATTTCATATTGAATATTGATAATATTGATTCTGTGATATGATTTAGCATCATCATGGGGATCTTCTTCACCGCATCCGAATTCGTTTGGAATTTGTTTACGTCTTTTCAGTTTTGGTCCAGAATAAGAATTTTTTTCGCAAAGTTCTGTCACAAAACTCCACACTGAATTGAAATATACATCAGTGTGAAAAGAACTAAGAGTCAATAGTAGCTTTAGCCAAACCTTGCACAGCCTGAAAATTAAGATCAGATGACTGAAGATGCTTTGAGAGAGTATTGCATTGATCAAAAGCACTGTTCAATACAAACAAAGTGAACAAAAATTCAAACGATGTCATGCATGTTAAAGGGGCTTCCGCTCTTCCACCATTGAGAGAATCGTTTTCAGATAATTCTTCCAGTGTTAAAATCACCACTTTAAAAATATCAAGTAGTGTTTTTATGGCTTTAACTCTGGAAGACCACCTCGTATCACTAGTGATTGTAGAGTTGAAAAGCCTCCAGAAAAAGTATTTGTTGATGAGCGAATTTTTCCTAAAATAGCATGTCTTTTATAGGATGTTTCTATGAAAGAATATAATGCATTGAGCTGCTAAAATGCATTTCTAGAGGAAGGAATGGATGAGCATGTTCTAACTGCACACAAACTTAATCGGACACTTGAAAGTTTCAAGTGAAAAGGATTCGTTCCAGCCGGAAGTTGGAACTTCACTGTGAAGGTTGGAGCTTTTGAAGCTGCATGGCGTGAGAAAACTGACCAGTGGACAGTCGATAAAAAATGGGAGAAGCCGATAGACGACGAGGATAAAATTTGGGGGCGCGACCGCGCCCCCTCGCGTCCCCTATTTGCCGCCGCTGCCGAGGAGGTCTCACACTATTCATCATCAGGATTAGAATCTCCTTCTTCTGTGTTACCATACTGTAAAGTTATATACTGTAGTGAGTCCAATAGTGTTTTTTCCCTTCATCCCATTCATCCATATATAGCATTGCAGGTATACAGGGTGCCCTAAAACTAATCCTATGCAGGGAAATACAAACCGAGGAGGTCTCACACTATTCATCATCAGGATTAAAATCTCCTTCTTCTGTATCACCACACTGTAGAGTTATATACTGTAGTGAGTCCAGTAGTGTTTTTTCCCTTCATACCATTCGTCCATATATAGCATTGCAGGTATACAGGGTGTCCCAGAAACATTGACCTCGGCTTTTATTCCTTAAATATTGATCTTAGACATATATAATAAATTAAAAAGTTGCATAAAAAAAGGTACAGAATTTTATGAAATCGATTAAAATTTTCAAGGGGATTAAATTTTAAGAAATACAAAATTTAAATTTTTATACGGCCCCTGTACAAAAATATTTCCAATGAGAAAAATGTGCCAAATACACTAATAAGGTGATGTACAGAATTTCAGCATTTTATCATAAAAAAGTCCCAGAGATATGAAAAGACAAAAATGCTGACTTAAACCACTTTTCGATGCATCGACATGGGTTCTCCGAGGGGAAAAATCATATCGGCAGATCGCGTTTCAGGGATCATATACAAATTACGAAAGAAAACAATGACTACATAAATAAATAATAATTTTGCTATTTATTGGTACAAAAGTATCTACACTGTGTAGAAATAATAACTTTACACAAAGATTACAAAGTTTGTTCAAAATGTTTTCCATCCTTGCCAATACAGAGCTGTATTCGCCTGATAACACTTCTGTGCACTCGATCAAGTTCTTATTCGGTGATGTCACGATAACCATCTTGAATGCGTTGTTGCAACTCTGCTTTATTTAAGGGAGGTGACAGATAAACAGTTGTGCGTAAACGCCCCCACAAATAAAAATCCATAGGCTTAAATCAGGTGATCTAGGGAGAAATTCGACTGGCCCATGCAAGCCAATCCACTTGTCTGTAAACTCGTTATTTAACCAGTGTTTCACAACTGTAGTATGGTGAGCTGGAGATCCGTTATGTTGAAACCATACATGTGGAAGTTCTGTTAGGGGCAGTTCATCCATAAAGTCAGGAATAACCGCATTCAGAATCTCATTAACATATCTGTCACCCGTCAACGTACCATCATACAGTATGGGTCTAAGCAAACGATTTCTGAAAATACTACACCATACATTCACAGGGCACGGTAACCCAGCGGTTAGCGCGCGGGAATTGCACTCGGTAGGCCCGGGTTTGATTCCCGCCACTGCCAAAACTGCCGTCGTGTTCACGCGGAGTGCGATCACGTTAAACATGTGGGTCCGTAAGTCCTTCTAAGAGGTTGGTGGTAGGGGAAGGAGGGTATGGTCCCTGTGAATGCCTCCCCCACTGGGTTCCGGTCTGAATTGGGTGGCACTTCCCTGCCATCCAAACAGTTACCTTACATCTTTCTGGTAGGTCGACTGGTGTGAGTCTCAACAACAACCATAGATTCACAGAAAATTGTTTGTGATGATGAATACCACGAATGAATTTGGGTTAGACAAGAAGTGCTCATTTTAAGGATTTGCAGAATATGCAGAGGATATGATGAAAGAGGGATTTGCAGCTTCCTGATTTAGAGCCCAATTATAAAAATCTTGACGACGTTGATAATCTGTTGGGTCCTGTCCTTGCACACCATGAATATTAAACGGATGCCATTTATTCAGTCTCAGTATTCTCCACGCTGTTGCACGTGGTACGTTCATTTCTGAAGCAGCGGCACAATGTGGATGACTGCAAAAGTAAGCCAAAATATCAATTTCTACATCAGTTGCGTGAATTCTGGGTCTACCTATTCCACCTACACGATGTACGCTTCCTCTTTCATGCACTCGTTGCACCAATCGGGAAATACATCTCCCAGAAGGATATCGAGAATTGGGAAAAGTACGTTGATATTCCCGTGCAGTTCCGTTAGCATTGCGATTGCATAAACTGTACAACATAAGCATTTCCAAAAGTTCTTCATTGCTGTATTGCGACATACTGTCGGTACAGGCTAACTAGACTTTCAAAATGTAGCAGAAATGTGAAATATTTAAGGGTCGCTCAAATTGCCCGACTGCGCGCGCTACGCTTGCGTGAGCGAGGCGATTTATCAATGGCAGAGCAAAAACAACTTTCTCATGTGATGATGCGTCTGTTGCGGTTGTGTAGAAAACCCAGACCACACGACCAACCCGAAGGCTGATGGTTGCTGTTTGTGTGGCCGGGGTTGCGATTGTGTGACGCATCGATCAGAGGCAGATATTTGCATATGCATGCATTTCTAAGCTGTTTTACTGTTCATTTTGATTGTGCCATATCCACGTTTTATTCTGTAATTAATCATGTAAAATTTCAAGGTATTTTTCAGGGAACATATTTTTTAAAAATTATAAATAAATCTAAAGATAAGAGGCAGATATTATTTGCCTCTGATGCATTTCTGCGTTGCGTCAATTGCACTCTTGCTATAAACGTTTACATTTTAATTTGCGGTTAATCCCTCACCAACTTTTTTTAAATATATCTCTGGAATTTTTTATGATAAAATACTGAAATTTTGTACATCACCTTATTGGTGTATGGGGCGCATTTTACTCATTAGACATGTTTTTGTACGAGGCCGTATAAGAATTTAAATTTTATATTTCATAAAATTTAATTCCCTGAAAAAATTTTCTCGACTTCTTAAAATTGTATACTTTTTTTTTTACGCAACTTTGTAATTTATTATATATGTCTAAGATCAATATTTAAGGAATAAATGCTGAGGTCAATGGTTTTGGGACACCCTGTATATGCATGCTTGATATGAAAGAACACTGTCAAGGAAATTGGGCACATTTGAGAAAAAAATATTATCTTTGCTTTGTTTTGCTTTGTGGTACTACTCAACTCGTATCCTATTACAGTTTGTTTTCGATGAATCGAGTGTTTTCCCAAAAAACAGTTCGCATTTTATATAATTTTTTCATCAGGAGGAGCAACCCCAGAAATGGATTAACAATTTTCCTGATGAAATTGCAGCTTTAAGTGCTCAAGGTTTGTCTTTAACCTCCTCGTTGTGTTAGAAGCAGCTGAACTGTGCACGGCAGGTACACAATTTAGATAAAATATCGCTCGTGTTTTCCATCATTTTGTGGAGTGTATATCTGACAGATGTCCACGTGTTTTTTATTATCCACGGTTCCTTAAGGCCCTTTTTAAAAACCCTGTTTAAAGTGCAGCGACTACGACATCTGTGTTTGCTGAATCATAACTCTTTCAACAGAGTCTGTTTCAATTCTGTTCCCCCCCCCCCCACCTCTCACTAAGCCACTTATTGAGGGGGGGGGGATGAAAAGAAAGATAAAAATATTCGAGTAAGATATAAAAAAATTGGACGCACTGAGACTACAAGAAAATTAGCAAATTTTTCATTTATGCAGTCGCTGGTGGTAAAAAATACTATTTCTTTTTATTTATCTTAGTTTTAGGAAAAGAGTAATGTGCGAAAAATCTGCAACAATTCTTATAGATATATATCAACTCAGCCCAAATAACAGAAAAATAAAGCAATCGATTTAGATTAATTAGAAATAAGGGCAATAAAATACGACTAGAATGAAAATAAAAAATATATAATAATATATTCGATTGGGATCAAAAATATAGGCGCAATGAGATGGAAATAAAAATACAAAATTTAATTACTAAATCTATAATTATTTTAAGAAAAAAAACTCTTATAGGTTTCGAGTAATCGTCTTGTCAAGTTGAAGAAGATTAAAATTTTTTCGTTTTTCAAGCTTATAATGTTCACATTACAAAAAGTAATAGTGCTAGCTATGAGCAATAAGCAAAAATGTGTAGCTCTTTGAAAGCCAAACATATGTATATATAATTGGATTTGGAATTGAGCTATTTCATAGTTTTCGAAATATAGTGGTTATAATTTCGGTATTTTAATATTTTAACCTGAGTAGGAGTACTTAAAACGTCACAATTGTTGCAGTGCAATCTGTTTACTTACTTCTTGGTGAAATATTGCTGCATAAGCAAGAGATATTTTATTTTGTTTTAAAAAGAATTAGCGGTTAATTGAACTTGATAATGAAAGATGTTTGAAAGATGTTTAATGGTTGGTGAGGTTTGAACAAATCGATAAAAATATACTTATTGAAGTATGTATTTATGTGCCGCAAAGCAAGTTAATATATTAACTTAAATGTAAAACTTCGTCAAATATATCCTGTAAGTTTAATTTATATACCGAAAAGCAAGGTAGTAAAATGATTTGATATGTTGGCATGAGGTCTATGGTCGGAGTATCCAGGTGAATCCGGGCGAAATCTAAAAGTGCTAGCTAACTGTAAACAGTTAGCGAGTCATTTAGTGCTTTGAAAGCCTGTAAACGAAATAAATGAGTCTAAAAAATTAAATAAACTTCTTGAACTTTACTGAAGTTTTATTTCACAAAATATCATTCACGCAAAAACATTTCTGCTTCATAGAACTGGAACCACCCCCAGTGTTTCTCTCAGACATAAACTAAAGAAACTAAATAAAACCCGCGATTAATATTTTTAACCTTAAAAATGTTCTAAACCCTAAACTGCCAAAATACTAGGTAATACGCAGATCTGCATCAACCCCCACAAACTAACTAAACCCAAATATGCAGTAAACTGCTACACCAGGTGCCAGGTCAAAATAAACAAGAAAGATCAATCATGTATAAAGCATAGATTATGAAATACTTTCCAACTTCAATGTAATTTTATAAAAAAACATCTCTAAAATGCGATACATTCCTCGGTAATATTTTAAAAATTGTCACAATACTACAAAAATCGATGCAAAAATCTATTATATTTGAAAACTTAAAACTTCATCGAAAAAAATGAACTTCATTCAAATGACGGCATTGAAATATAAATTGCCTAGTTTAAACATCTCTAAAATGCAATACATTCCTCGGTAATATTTTTAAAATTATCATAATACTACAATAATTTATTATATTTGAAAACTTCATCGAGAGCAAATGAATTTTATTCAAATGACGTCATCGAAATATAAATCGCCTCTATATAAAAGCAGCATTTCATTCATAAACATTTTTTCATTCCTTTCATTCTTCACAATACTATAATAATTTATTTTATTTAAAAATTTAAAACCATGGACGTACAAGTAATTTAACTCTATGCTTAAAATTTCATCAAAAATATCGTCTGGTTCTCTGTGTAAAATCAATGAATGTTTCATTCAGATCAGCTACATTGCAGACTCCATGAGCTAAATAATTTTGTGTTAAAAAAATGCAGCAATTCTTATACAACTCATTCTACATCTTTTGGTATTTACATTCTCCATAAGTGAAAATTAGGCTTCGTTGTAGAAATAATCAAAGTTTGATCATTTAAACTCAAATATTGTAATTACGTTCTTTCAGTATGTAGATGCACAGAATTTAAGCAAAAATAAATTTAATAACACTTAAAGTTTAAATACATTTTATAAACATTTGAAAAATAGGAATACTTATTAAACGCATGCCAACACGCCTCCTTTTGGCAAAAATCACACTTAAACATAAAAAATTTTAATTTGTGCTAGAATTTCATTCAGAAATTGTAGAAAATTAAAATATATACATTTCACGTTATATTAAAAGCTTGCTAGGTTTGCGGATGGCAAAATTATTTCTAATTGCAGCTCACAATTTGACAGTCCAGCAGAAGTGAAGCTCTATTTTATGTAATATCTTAACATTTTTACAAAATAGCGCTCATTTGCGTCAAATTAACATTGGCGACAAACTCACTAACTCTGCACAGTCTGATTAGAATCCTCGAATTCGAGAAAAGTGTTATTCACCCATTTCTACTTATAACGGTAGCGATTCTATCTTTCGTACTATATGGCCTACTTGGCTATAATTTTTGAAAATAATTTACTCATGAGCATGATAAAAAGAATAATTAAACTCTTGGAAATATATTTATTATAAAATATATCTCTTTTTTTCTTTCTGGAGAATATAGCAAGAGTCAGAATTTAATTGAATTTGTTTTTCTCCCTATATTAAACAATTTTTATTTAATAAACTACCTAACATATTTTACTGAAATTTTTTTATATATTTTATGGGATAATTTGAATATTTCCTAAAACTTTCGAAGCAATTTGTGAATTTTAAATTCGCTTAAAATATGTTTGGAAAATGAGGTCCCATAGGGTTCAATGTATTTCATTTTTACAACTCGGGTTCAATCCAAAACTAATTGGGTGGTATTATTCATTTATATTCCCATAGGTTCCACAGACCATCTGAAAAACATACTAAAATTTCATTTTGATAAAGTCATTTTTACGGCAGTTATCGTGCTAACGGATAGACTGACAGAATGAACAAAGTCATAATCACTTGTCAACTATGTTGTAAAGTGTTAAAAATAGTAAATAAAAACAACGAACTTTCATATAATGTGTAAATGAAATAATGTCAAAGCAGGATGATAAGTAACATATTGTGATACTGGAGATTAAAGACGCTTCGCGGCTGATGCTTTCGGTTCTGGACGACGAATTCGTTCTTTGATAACACACTCTGTCAACTATCTCAGAGACAGAGCAGCCAAACTAGCAAAGTAGATATATGAACATATCAAACACAAAGGAGAGCACACGCAGGCGCCGAATGCCCGAATTTCAACCAGCATTTTTCTTAGTTTTCTCTCATATTGCTTAACATTCGTGTTAGATTTCTTGTGATTCTTATTATTTTAACAATCTGAAAATCTATTTATTCTGTCAAAATTGTGCTCCAATAGTGTTCAATAGTTCAATGAAAGTTCGTTTGTAATGTTATTAAAATATTGTGTAAAGAATAACCTCTTTTTCAGGGAGGTGTTTTGACAGGTGTACCGTTACCTCCGATATCGGACGTACGACTCCTCTACTCCCACGGATATGCAAAATTATCGAGCATAAAAATATATCAAATTTAATCAAAACTTCTGTTGCGAAATCTTTTTCAGACCAATTTAAAACTAGCTAGAAATACACAAAAAAAAATGTGTGATTTTAAAATTTCCAGTTTGTATGGCAAATACATAAGTATTATTATAAGCACTATTGTGAGGGATAAATTTAAATTGGTATAAAACTAATATGTGTGTAGAAATGAAGTTAATAAATTTGTGTGTTATATATATAAATAAAAACTATTTAATAAAATAATAAGAAAAATATACTTTTTGTATATATTTTATATAAATCATTTTAAACATTTAGCAACCAGCGCCCGGCTAGCTCAGTCGGTAGAGCACGAGACTCTTAATCTCGGGGTCGTGGGTTCGAGCCCCACGTTGGGCGATTTTTTCATCCCCATAAATGTGATTTTAATTTACTTTTTAGAAATATATTTCTTCATTATTTCTTATTTATGTTGCTCCGTCAATTTTCTAAACAAAGGCGCAATTCGATTGCCATAAACACAGACCACCATTAAATATTTAGCCTTATAATAAATAAGTTGGTATATTTTCTTTTTACATTTTCAACACAAAAAAAAAAGCTGTAATATAACAATATTTTTCTATCTCTTCAAATATAATTTCTTTTAGACTTATAGTGAAGCATATAACTTTATAATATTTTAAATAATATAGTAGAGTAATAAAATTATGAAAAAGTCGGTAAATCTTGGATCGCTAGGTTCTTTTTTGCTATTGTTTATTTATAATTTATTTTTAATCAACAAATAAAATGAACTATTTGAAACAACGATTAAATTGCTGTTAAAATTAATTTCTTCAAACAAATGTATTTAATTTTTTTGACTTGTTTTAAGAAGTCTCAAGAAACATATTAATTAACATAATTAACACAATTTTGAAAGTTATAAAGTAATGAATCCAAGTTATTGGTAAAATACATTAAAAAGTTTAAAACGTCAACTGCATCAAAAAGTTATGTGCATTTTTATTATATTTATTTCAAGCTTGAACCTTCAGAACAAAGCTCCAAAGTATACAAAATGTTATTCTTTGAAAATATTATATATTAATATGTTCCTGTTACATTTGCTATATGTTTAAAAGTCTTAAAATTTCAAGCTGGAAAAAAGCGTGAATTGCTTTAGCCATAAAATTTAATTCCAAAAGGAAACTAAATTAATATAAAAGAGCTTCAACAAACAAAACATTTGATTTTACTGCTTATTTTGTTTTATGCGTAATGAAGAAGTATTAGTTAAACATATGAAACATAGATGGCGACACTACAAATAAGTTTAAGAAAGCTATGAATTGAGATTGTCTCTAGGATTCATGCTAGAATTATTCAAAATAATAATTTATATTTGATGTGCGTGTGTGTGTGTGTGTGTGTGTGGGGGGGGGGGGGGGGGGGGGGGGGGTTACAATATGTGGTGTAGTCGTATCAGGGTGCAGTCCGGTGCTTTTTATGTATCCATGGCGCGCCCTGCATTATAAAATGACAGTAAGTATTTAATAATTTTTTATATTTTCATTATTTAACATTAATTTGTTATGTGTCTATCTACACGAAACCTAACGTAGCACAAAGACTCAGGCCCCCCACATCAAATTACGGGACAGGATACCAGGTAGTGCCGTGGGCCCCCATGTAAATTAAGAGAGTGATTACCCCCCCCCCCCCCCCCCCCCCCCCCCGATATCCAACGCATTTTCGGCAAACCTTACTTTAGTAAAACTTTTGCTTTGTCTTTTTAATTAATTTAAAGTTGCATTCTCTAGTTAGAAAATAGTAAAACACAGCAGAAATAACAATCACTTAATGAAACGAAAAATTAAATGTATATTCATCAATAAAGTAAGAAAAAAGAAGATTTAGTAAGTACATACTAGTACTACATATACTAGTACTTACCAGATATTATACGTTTTTGGGATGTTTTCAATAAGTAAATCAATCCAAAAGTTTTATACAAATTTTAAATATACATCTATTTTGCAAAAATAATTTTATAAAACTATATAAAATTCTGATAAAATAAATAACGTTCATTCTAAGATCAAGACTTTACAGCAATTAAAAATAATGTTGGAAAAAATATAAAAATTAAATTAAACATACCTTAATACCCTGTGCTAATTCATCTTAATTACAAATTATTAATTGAAGCATTCCCATTATGTTTAAAGTACCTTGAAGCATTCCCTTATACTGAGCATCATCAACGCAAACTGAACAACTTCGTTTCCAGAGGACTTACTACTCACATAAACCTAGCTTAGGAATATTCTGTTAGACAAAAAGTCTTTCAAGGACGACCCCTCGGCTTCCAGGATAATATACAACACTTTGCCTTTAGGCATCTACTACAGAACTTGAGAGCTGAATGTCCTCCAGAACTGCAAAAGAGAGTCGGTAGACTGGACACCCTGATGTGTTAATTGCTTTGGGACAACTGATTGTTCCCATAAGATCGTATCTCATTTGTGAAAAAGACCCCTCTAGACAGATGACCACGACACAGTGCTCACTCTCTGTGAATTTTTTTTTGTAAAGGCATTTATTTTATCAGTTCAATGCTTGCAAATTTCGGAAGCCAAATAACAAACAATTATTTTTATTGCCTTGAGAACCAAAGAGGGCTCTTTGTTGGAAGCTAGTGCTTCGCAAAGGTGCTTCGCCCTCCCTTCAAAATCGGGCAATTTACGGGAAGTACTTATAGTTGTGTTGATGGCATAGCACACAAGACATCTTCCTTGTACGCTACGGGCCCCCGTCTTTGTTTTTTCTTTTGACTTTTTTGCAACAAATGTGGGATCAAAGAAATAGAACAAGTTCCCTCACGTATCACATGTTTAATTTCTACAATTCTTTGAGTTTTATTTTATGGTTTCAAAAGACTTGCGTTTGCTTTCTATTTATTCTATACTTGTAATTTTATAATGGCACAAAATATGCTATATTGTATCATAAAAATTTTTTATTATAAATTCATATGCACAAATAATACTGTAAAAAATATTTTCTCCGGGCACCTTCACGGGTCCCTACTGTTCGCCGGGCCCCAGTACCATGGTCCCAACTGAACTCCCCCCCCCCCCTTTGTGGGGACCTTGCAAAGATTCACTCCTTTATTGCATAACAAGATAATAATTATTTTATTAGAAAACAATTGTGATCAAACTGTGCTACTGCATTACCTGCAGCTTGTCAACCAAGAACACAAAAAAATAAAGAAAAATTATGGTGCTACATTAAGTGATTGTCTCTACATCTGTCAAGTGCACCTTTGTGGTCCTGCTTGTGCAAGACCCAAATTAATAACAATAATAATGATAATAATAAACATATTATTAAAACAGATACTTGCACCTGCTGGTAGGTCAGGAGGTCTGGGTCAAACCAAAAAACAAACATCATGTTAGCAACTATGACATCACCATATTGTGTTGGTTGGGGTATCAAGTATTTTATGTCATTGTGATGCAGTTTGTAAATCACCCCAGCACTGCTTATTTTGCGACTACACCACTGTGCACAAGCCCAAAGTGCACAGACAGGCTAAACTTAGAGGACTGACTGTACGGGCTCGATCCGCGCTTTGTTAACTTTCGCAGATCACATTTTTCACCGAAATTCTGCTCAAACAGTTGCGAAATATTTTCTGAAAGATAAAACGCAATGCTTAGATTATGTTAAAACTAAATGCAATACTCAATAAAATATAGAATGTATTTTTTATTTTAATCCAAAATATTATTGGTGCTGCCATCTGTTGTCGTAATTTAATTCATACGAACTATTTTTGTTTTTTAATGAACATTTTTGAATATCTATTCCTTCTAATATAGTATTAAATACAACAACAGTTCATATATAATAATGCCACAATCACGGAAAGATAATTTCTTGTTCTATAAATTTGATTAGGGGATCTGAATGTACATCACTGAGGACTGCAGCTTTTTCTTCAAGTTCCTTTGTCTTCCAGTCCAAGTTCAATTACCTTTCTGTAATCGTGGCATTATTATATATGATCTGTTGTATTTAATACCGTATTAAAAGGAATAGACATTTAAAAATGTTCATTAAAAAGCATAAATAATAAGTAGTACGTATGAATTAAATTACGACAACAGATGGCAGCACCAAAATTATTTTGGATTAAAATAAAAAATATATTCTATATTTTATTGAGTATTAAATTGAGTTTTAATATAATCTAAGCATTTTATTTTATTTTTCAGAAAATATTTCACAACTGTTTGAGCAGAATTTCCGCGAAAAACGTGATTTGCGAAAGTTAGCAAAGGGGCAGAAGATGTACTGACGCTCACCCTTAAGAAAGTTTCAGTTTGAGTCCGGTTCAGTAACTTCGCCAAGGGAGTGGTTTTGGAGTGGGACAGCCTAGTGAATAACGCGAGGAGATTGCACTTGGACGACCCGAATTCGGTTTCGGCTCTGCTAAAACCGTCTCCGTGTTCACGCCGAGTACGGGTATGTTAAATATGTGGATCCGTAAGTCCTTCCGAAAGGTTGATGGTAGGGGAAGGAGGGTATGGTCCCTGTGGTTGGCGCCCACACTGGATTCTAGTCAAAATTGGGTGGCAATATCCCCGCCGTCTAGACAGATACCTTACACCATTGGGTAGATCGGAGAGTCTGTGTCGAAGAAGAAGAAAGGTGTGGTTTTAGACATTTAGTGGGTCATAACCCTCCCCAAAAGTCCAATCTGTTCCAGTATTAAAATTGTACGTAGTATAGTAGGGTGTGCAATGCTAAATGAAAAAAAAAAGTTTTTTTTTTTTTTTAAATCCCGAGTTGTACCAAAATCAAGTCAGCACCAGGGTCACACACAAGTGACTAACCTATAAAATTTTATGAAATGTGGTCCATTAGTTAGAGTGGATAAATACATCGCTCAGATACACACACAGATACATACACAGACGTCTAAAAATAGTTTTTTCATGTTGTAGAGGTCCCAAAGCGTGTAGATCCGTCGAAAACTCCAGTTGCGATTTTCGAACAGATCCCAATACTTTCCTTATACATTACCGTGTATTGCCGTGAAAGTAAAATGGGCAGCACATGACTCCACCTATGGACTCAAATTCATTTTCTTTTTACTTTCTATACAATAATATATAGGTAAAGCAGGGATATATATTGAAAGTATTGGAATCTTGTGTCAAAAATTGCAACTCGAGAGTTTTGGGCAGATTTACAAATTTTGGGACTTCTAGAATACGAAAGAACTATTTTTAGAATGACGTATGTATCTGTCTGTCTGTCTGTCTGTCTCGCTCTCTCTCTCTCTCTCTCTCTCTCTCTGTCTGTGTATGTGTGTGTGTCTGCGCAATGTATGTATCCACTCTAATCCATAAACTAGTTAACCAAATATCATAAAATTTTACAAGCAAGTCACTTGTGGGTTACTCTGGTGCCGATTAAATTTTGGTACAATTTGGAATAAAAGCACCTGTATTTTTTTCTTATTTTTTTCTCCCATTATTTATTTATTTATTTATTTATTTTTTCAAAATAGCCCACCTATGCTCAATTGTATAAAGTAAATGCTTCTTTTATATGTAATTTTTTACGATATAAGAGTAAGATCAGTCCAATTACTCTAGGAGAGGCATCCACACTTTTAACTTTTATTTACACCTATACTTTTCTGATATTATATCCATTTTGCATATTCATTTCATAACATATGCATTTTAGTCTTCAATTCCTCAAAATTCCAAAAAACTTTAATATCTCGAGAACGGTTCATCCTAGAGTCATGGGGACAGTCCTGTTTGGTTTGTTATCACGAAGAATAAGTATATTATTAATATATATCAGCACTTTTAGTCATTTATTTATGATTTTCACGTTCTTTGGGGATCATTTTGCGAATAAAAAGTTCGTTATATTTTGTCCAAATCATGCCAAAATCTAATCAGCATCGGGATAAGCCTCAAGGGACTTAACAATTAAATTTTAAGAAATTTCATCAAACAGTTTTTGACTACGGTGGAAAACGTCTTCAAGTTCCTCAAAACTAAACATTAAATAAATATCTCGAGAATGGTTCATCAGTAATAGGATTGGTTTTTTACGAAAAATTGTCAAAAATTAGGTATAAAACTAGTATTCAATTGATGCACTTAAGCAAGCATAGCATTTTATTTTGAATTTCGACGATTTTTGCAGGCTATTTTTCAAAAAAGACAGTTTCTTTTTTTTCTTGAATTATACCAAAATCTAATCAGCCCTGGAGTAATCTACCAGATTTTTGGGAAATTTGGTCAACTACTTTTTTAGCTAGAGTGAATGCATTCGAGTTTTACGGGCCATTTCACATAAAAGGCAGGTATTACCAACAGGTATTCCTAGTAGTACCAACATTTAATCAACACCAGGGTAACCCACAAGAGACTTATAAAATTTTATGAAATTTGATTAATCAGATTTTGAGTTAATGGATACACACCCACACATACAGACAGACAGAGAGAGAGAGAGAGAGACGTCACGCAAAAAATAGATTTTTCGTGTTCTAGAGGTGGTTTCAAAACGTGTAAGTCCATCGAAAACTCGAGTTTCAATTTTTGACACGATTTCAATATTTTCCATTGTCATGTGTTCTACACATACATCACGATGTGTTGCAGGGAAAGTAAAAAATCTGATGTGGGCAGCACATGACTTTCCCTGCTGATCATTTGGTAACTGGATTTATTTTCAAAGGTGGCGTAGAGAAAATACAAAAAAACTAAAATATCTCGAGAACGGCTAGTCCTAATGTAATGGGGTTGATCTTATTCTTTTTTTCGTTAAAAATTACGTTTGAAACAAGCTTTTAATGGATATATTTGAGCATACGTAGTTTTTTATTTTAGAGTTTGACAACTTTTTAGATTTTGACATTTTACAAAAAAAGGCAGATTATGTTTTTCCGAATAGCATCAAAATCTAATCAGCACCAGGGCAACCCATAAAAGATTTATCGACCGCATTTCGTAAAATTCGGTCCATTAGTTTTTTAGTTAGAGTGGATACAAAATCTGCACAGACAGACACACAGACACACACACAGACGTCACGCTAAAAGTAGTTTATTCGAGTTCTAGAGGTCTCGAAACTTGTAGATCCTTCGAAAACTCGAGTTGCGATTTTCGGCATGATTCCAACACTTTCCCTATACATTACAGTGTATTGCCTAGAAAGTGAAAATGAATTAACATTAAATATAAAAGGTCATTGTTTTCAATTGATAAATCATTTTAAATTATTCTTCAAATAAAGTGGCATTAGACGAATATCCTTCTTTTGAAGATAAAGAGCAATTAATTCATTGGTAGTTCATGATACAGCAATTTAATGGATGATTTTAGAAAGAACTTTTTTGTCAGCTTCTGTATTAAACAAAAGAAGGAATTTAAAAGCATTTCAGAAAGAGCAATTATATTTTGAATTGTTTTGTTCGACGTACTTATGTGAAGCTGGATATTCTTTAATGCTGTACATATATAGAAAGACACTCGACTTGGAGTCAAATTTACGTTTAAATAGAACCATGTAAAATAAACTATATTTCTGTCAAGCAAGTACAAGCATCTCATTAAATAATTTTGTTAGTCTCATTGTTAATCAATTTTTTTTTTCAAATGGTCAGGCACTTTGACCTTCGTCATTCGCCTTTATTACAGCGGCCAGAGTGTGAACCATTTAGCCGTCCATTGACGTTGCCCCAGGCGCACCAGAGGGGGGCGGATCACATTGCGCCCATAACACAAACATCCATGCCTTACGTGGGGCTCGAACCCACAACGTGGCGGTCGAGCGATTGCTACGGAAACGCTTGCCTTGACCACTCGACAACCACGTTGGCCAATCAATAATTATAGTGTTTATAAATCATATTGTTAATCGTACTTGCTAATATATGTTATTACTTTCACTGAAATGCATGGTAATGTATAGAGAAAGTATTGGAATTATGTCTAAAATCGCAACTCGAGTTTTTGACGGATTTATACATTTCGGGACCGCTAGAATGCACAAAAACTATCTTTGGTGCGTATGTGTGTGTGTGTGTGTCTCTGTGTGTGTCTGTGCAATGTATGTATCCAGTCTAACTCAAAAACTAATGGACCAAATTTCATAAAATTTTATATGTAAGTCACTTGTGACATACTCTGGTACTAATTAGATTTCGGTACTATTTGGAAAAGAAAACCTGCCTTTTTATTTACGAAAAGGCCCGCAAAAATCTAAAATAAAAGACTACGTATGCTCAAATGTATCGATTAAATACTTGTTTTATACGTAATTTTTGATGAGGAAAATAATAAGACCCACCCTATTACTCTAGATAACTAACCGTTCTCGAGGTATTATAGTTTCTTTCGCAATTTTGTTACATCTGCCTTTGAAAAGATGTCCAGTTATTAAATAAAAACAAAAATTGAATTAGAAGTGCAAATTCGGTGTTATTTTGTGCAGTTAAACTCAAACTTATGAATTATTAAAGAAATAAAGAGAAAATGGATTTGAGTTTGTAGGAAAAGTCATATGCTGCTCACATCAGATTTTTTTTTGTTGTTGTTGGTGGTGGACTGGTGGTGGTACTGAATTTGGTTTTGGTGGTTCGCATTTATGAAGATGTTGAGAACCTCTGTCCTAGAGGAGTAATGGGATTGATTTTTTTTTTCGTTTCGTCGTTAAACATTGCGTATAAAACAAGTACTCAATTATTGCATTTCAGCCTATTTGTTCTAGAATGTTTGAAATTTACTGATTTGTCGAAAACTCGAGTTCCCATTTTCGACATGATTCGCATATTTTTCCTACACATTGGAATTGTATTGAAGGAAACGTAAGAATCTGATGTGGGCGGCACATGACTTTCTTTAACAGACACACCAATTCATTTTTAACATTTTTGCAACATTGTTGAAAAGTGACTTTGTTCATACTGTTCTGTCTGTATGTCCGTTCGCACGACAACGGCCGTGAAAATGACTTTGAAAATGAAATTTTAGCATGTTGTTGAGACGGTCTGTGAGACATATGGGAATGTAAATGAATAATATCATCCAATTAGTTTTAGATTGAACCCGGGTTGAAAAAATGAAATAAATTGAACCCTATGAGACATAAATTTTCAAACATTTCTTAAGCAGAGTTAAAATTCACAAATTGCTTCGAACATTTTAGGAAATATTCAAATTATCCTATAAAAAATATAAAAAACTTTCAGCAAAATATGTTTGGAAGTCTTTTAAATAAAAAAAAAAATAATAATAATTACACCCATATAATATAAAGAGATCACGTGCCCCACTTCAAAATAAAATATGGCATCCATCTTCTTTTTCCCAGAGTAAAAATCGTGATTTTTAAGTTCTTTCAAATTTATATTTAGTATTGCATCCGTCCTAAAACCGCTTTATTTTTACGTTTTTTCTGTGCATCTATATTCTGTGCCAACGCAATATGCCCAAATACTAAAATACGTAGTTTGGGACAATAAGAAGAACTCTGTAGCTCTTTGAAAGCCCTACACGTGTATATAATTGGATGAAAAATGTGTCTGTCCAGACGAGTTTTTATTTCCCTTTTTCATACTCCCACTCAAAAATCGAAATTATCTTCGAAACTATAAAATATAGATATAAATAGTAGGCGGTAAAAATAGGTATGAGGAAATTTATTTTAAAAAAAACTGTTTTAGTTTTCGAATAATCGTCTTATCAAGTTTAAGAATATTGAAAATTTTACGTTGTTCAAGTTTGTATAATGCTTAAACTTTAAAATAAAAGGCGATAGCAATAAACAATAAGCAAGAGTGTAGAAGGCCCAGACCACACGACCAACCCGAAGGTTTATGGCAGAATAAGCAAGAGTGTGTAACTCTCTTTGCAAGTTCTATAAGTGTATACAATCAGATTTCGGATTGAGTTATTTATATATATATACACGATATATGAGAGGTTATTTGTTAGATATATAAGAGATTACTTGATAATCAATATTTGATTTCAATTTTTGATTAATATAAGAGGTTATTTGATAATTTGATATATAAGAGGATATTTGATAATAAATTTTTTATTTTCAATTTTTCTTTGTTATTTAAATTACGTTTATTGCGTTTATTTACGTTATATTTATGATTTTTTTTATCATATTTACGTTTTTATTAAATTACGTTTGAAATCATATTTACGTTTTCAAAGATTGTAATGCTTAAAAAAAATAAGCGATAGCAATAAGCAAGAATGCGTAGCTCTTTGTAAGCCCTATAAGTGTATATAATCAGATTTCGGATTGAGTTATTTCTTTTTCGATATACCAAAATTTGAATTTTATTTTACAAATTGTTATTCACACAAAACCATTTCAGCTCAATTGGACTAAAGCCCCCTCTAATTTCTTTCAGTTGAACCTCTCTAAAACGCTCTAGGCTCAAATCACTCCTTGGTCCTTTACTCCCCACCCCCCTCTTTCCTATCTGGAATATACGACTAATTCTTCTTTGACAATAATTGCTTATTAAATTATCACTAACATCGTATATGCCTTTTCAATTCAATATCAACCAGGAAATAACCTTTCCGGGGGAACAAATCGAACACAACGCAGAAGTGGGATATTCCTGCTCCTCCTCGTTCCCCTTACAGCTGGATCGTGTGCATCAGACGAAAAATATTGATCGGACGGGAAAAGAATATCTGTTGTGTCTGGGCCGCGCGTCTGTGTGAATCTGCCCCCCATGAATTGGCTTGATGGCAAGAAAAAGTCGTTTAATTTCAATCGGATGCAGGACTGCGATGCCAAGATTGACACGGGAGGCAATGCGTAAAATTTGGGCACCCAGTAATACCCATCACCCCCCTGCTATACTTAAGAATTTGATAAAAAAATCTTAAGCAATATTTAACCAATATGTTATTTTCAAAATTCTTGGGGGGAGGGGGGGGGGAACCACTGGTCAATGGGGAAAATTCAAGGATAAGATTTACAACATTGACTAGCTTGATGCTCACCTTTATGACCTTGAACGTCTAGGGGGTGTGAGAGGTATTGCCCTCTCTTACCCTCCCCTATAGACGCCCGTTGTTGACACAATATTGCACAATATAAATAGTCTCTTAGATTACATTAATAGAAACTTAACTATAAGTTATGTTTCCAAACCGCTCAAATACTCTCAGAATATGTCCATAGAAAATGAACTAATGTAATATATTTATTTTAATGAAACAATAGTTCGATTTTATTCATGAAAGTCATGGAAAAGAAAATATTTTCAAAATAATTGGTTTTATCGGTTGAAGATCATGTAGTTCTTTCACCAATGTTATTTTTTTTTAGAATTTCTATTATTTTCAAAGGAAAGCAGAATAATAAATTTATTAAAAATATTGGTGTGATTAACATATGACATTCCCTACATAATATGGACTTTCATACTCATATGCAAAATTCATATGAAAGTGCAATTGACATTGAATTAATATCTCGTGAAATAAATGGTTTTTAGCGAGTTGTTTGACGTCGAAATACAAAACTATCACAAAAAATGTCCTCTGTCGTGAATGGAAAGAGCTTGATCTACAAGAATGACCTTAGTCAATGTGCCGTATAATGCTGAATATGAAATGTGAATATATTTAACAATGCTTACTATTATTCTGAATACGAAATGTAAACATATTTAACAATGCTTACTATTGGTATAATTTTGTTACATTTTCCGTACATTAGAAGATTATACCCATGTATTAGAAAATTTACTTGCACCACAATATATGGATTTTAAAAATATTTTCTCAATATAAACGAGACTGTGTAAGAATTTAAAAATTTCAACAATCTCTAAAAAATAATAAACTCAAAGGCCGTAATGGATTATAATCTAATCAAAAATGCAATCCCGATAAAATTAATTCCAAGTCTACGCCGAAACTTTCATCCAATTCGGTTCAGCCATTTTCCCGTGATGATGAGATAAACAAACAAATAAACACAAAGAAATATTTTCAATTTTATTTATATAGATATTCCAGACGCCAAAGCTAAATAATTTTGCGTGATAAAATAGCAAACTCATTCAAGTCACCTAACAACCACTTGAACATTTTACATTCTGCATACATAAAAATTAGGCTTCGTTGTAGAAATAATCAAAGTTCAATGATCATTTAAAATAAATAATATTGTAATTGCGTAGGCACAGAATTTAGATACACAGATAATAAGGAAAAGTAAAGAGAATTTAAGACGGATGCAACACTAAATATAAATATAAACGGTCCTTAAAAATCACGATTTTGACATAGCGAAAAAAAAAGTTGGATGCCATATTTTATTTTCAACTTAGTCCAGTGATCTCTTCATATAATATAAGTGTAATGTTTATATCAACTTTTATTTAAAAAACACTTCATATTTTGATGAATATTTTTTAAACATTTTACGTGACATTTTAAATATTTTCTAAAATTTTCGAAGAAATTTGTGAATTTTAACTTCATTTAAAAAAAGTTTGAAAAATTATGTCCCATAGGATTCAGTGTATTTCATTTTTTCAACCCGGGTTCAATCCAAGTCTCGGTGATATTATTCTTTTACATGTCCCACAGACCGTCTCAAAAGCATGCTACATTTTCATATTGATAAAATCATTTTTACGGCAGTTATCGTACGAACGAATAGACAGACAGACATACATACATACAGAGAGACAGGATGAACAAAGTCATAAACACTTTGCAAAAATGTTGGAAAGTGTTAAACTACGAAAAGGTTAGAAGAGACCACTTTAAACGGATGGCATTTATTACCGAACTCGAGAAAATAATTTTTACTTTTTATTAGGACACGCAGTATTGTATTTTTTTCTAAGGATTAAATAATGAACAAAATCAAAATAAATCTGCGGGCTCGACCGGGATTTGAACCGGAACCGCACCCAAAGCGAGAATCATACCCCTAGACCACCGAGCCACAGAATATTTGCACTGGCCAATATAACACGTTACGTATTCTTTTAAGAGAATTGAATATATTAAAAAGACAAGAAAAGACGAATTTAAATGCGAAGGAATTAATTGCTGAACTCCAGAAAATAATTTTACATTCCATTAGGGCAGGCAAAATTAAATTTTCTTCTATGGACTAAATAATGAAAAAAAAAATCAAAATAAACATGCGAGCTCGATCGGGATTTAAACCTGGGATCTCTCGCCCCCAAAGCGAGAAACATACCCCTAGACCACCGGGCCACAGGATATTTGCACTGAACACTATATATTAAAAATACGTTACATATGTTATTAAGAGAATTGAAAATATGAAAAGGACCACACCATAAAGGTAATGAGCAAAATCAAGTTAAGTACATGGGCTCGCCCGGGATTTGAACCCGAGGCCTCTCGCACCAGAATCGAGAATCGTACGCCTAGACCAATGACCCACGGGAGATTCAGACTGAACATTATTAAAAACGAATTACAATTTTATATAGGAAAAGAAAAATACTAAAAAGGTAAATGTAAGACTTTTAAAATGGATATAGTTTATAAAAGCATGCGAGAAAATATTATCTACCTTCTATAACGACTAGCAATATGATGATTTATTTCCTTGCTCTAAAAATAATGAGCAAAATCAAATTAAAAGTGTGGGCTCGCTCGGGAAATCTCGCACCCTAAGCGAGAATCATACCCCTAGACAACCGAGCCACAGGATACGTATAATGGACGAAATATATAAAACAATCGTAAATTTCTATGATAAGAAAGCAAAAATAATAGAAGGAAAAGAAGGGACCCCTTTAAAAGGGAATGAATTAATTGCTGAACTCGTGAAAATAATTTTACATTCTATTAGGACAGACAATATTATGTTTCCTTCTATGGACTAAATAATGAATAAAATCAAAATAAGCATGCGAGCTCGACCGGGATTTGAACCGTCACCTCCGAAACCAGAGGCCGGAGTACTAACTTTTACTAGCATCTCAATCCTGCGGTCATTCCCAATGGGAAGCAAAATCCGGCGCAATGCGCATGCTCACGGACTCTTCCCCTCCAGTGCTTTAATATTTCGTCAAGGGGTGATATAAATAGTGTGCAGAAGCTGAAAAGCTGACAGTCTGACATGCTTCCCAATTACAGTTTTACGATTAAAATTATAAAAATGCGATCCAAAATGTACAGCATTGCATCCTAATGAGAATATTTACGAATATGTACAGTGTTACCTTGGATTTTAATGTTCGTTCTGAGATTTTACGATTTTTAAGCATTTGAATTTCTAATGTAATGGTTGAATGGTAAACAGAACGATGTACTGCCCTCTATTTTCCCTCTCCAGGAGGGGGGGGGGGGGATGCCGTTGCCTATCTATCAATGTTTTAGGTACAGAATATTAAAAAATAGATAGTGTTAAATGCGACACTCAAACATGTCGGGGGAGGGGGCGATATCCGCGCCTGGAGGTATTCCTCCCCCAGTAGCTTATCATTATGTATTACAGCACTAAGAGGTTTGTTTACACAACGCTATTAACTCGCAAAGTAATATGTTCATGCAAATCGCCCTCCTCTCTTAAAATTCATGCTTAATTCACACCTGAGACACAGGAATTAAAGTAAACCTGCAAATGAATAACTTCACATAGGTAGCGATAAGAAAATACCTTTTTTTCCACTTGTGTGTAAAATTACGAATGTAATTTTCAAGTGTATAAATTACGAAATCATAAAATATTATATTATTTAAAATAAAACTTTCCTTTACCATACATTTAAAACCGGATTAGAATTTAAAAAATAGAGGGCAGTTCATCGTTCTGTTTACGATTCAACCATTACTTTACAAATTCCAATGCCTAAAAATCGTAAAATCTCAGAACGAACATTAAAATCCAAGGTAACACTGTACATATTCGTAAATATTCTCATTGGGATGCAATGCTGTACATTTTGGATCGCATTTTTATAATTTTAATCGTAAAACTGTAATTGGGAAGCATGTCAGACTGTCAGCTTCTGCACACTTTTTATATCACCCCTTGACGAAATATTGAAGCACTGGAGGGGAAAAGTCCGTGAGCATGCGCATTGCGCCGGATTTTGTTTCCCATTGGGAATGACCGCAGGATTGAGATGCTAGTCTAACTTTTGACGTTTCGGCTTGTAGGACCACTGCGAGTAGGTAGGTCCAGATCGGAGCTTTTCGGAGCATTTGCTATTTGCTTCCCTTTTGTTTCTCTGTTTGATGTAAAGGAATAATAATTTGTCAGTAAATCAATAATATTAATTAAATTTGGAAGTTTAAAATTTTCTACAAATCGTAGAACAAACAAAGTGAAACACAAGGAAATGCTGTATTTATGCTTGGTCACAAATAATTCGATAATTTACATTAAAATGGGTGATTTAAAAGATTAATATTGCTGTAAATTTCTTTAAAATAAAATATTTATAATGACTCAAATTTACTCTGGGGGGGGGGGGGGGCAGAATGAATTCCATTCAGCTAGTCAGTGATGTTTTAATAAAAGTTAAAAAAGAACCCTGGGTATTTATTACTTAATCAAGCATTTTATTTAAGGGTGAGCGTTAGTAAATTTTCTGCCCTATCCGCGCTTTGTTAACTTTCGCGGCACACATATTTCGTCGAAATTCTGCTCAAACAGTTGCGAAATATTTTCTAAAAGATAAAATGCAATGCTTAGATTATATTAAAACTAAATTTAATGCCCCAAAAAACATAGAATATATTTTTTATTTTAATCCAAAATATTTTTGGTGCTGCCATCTGTTGTCGTAATTTAATTTATACCGATTATTTTTATTTTTCAATGAACATTTTTAAATATCTATTCCTTCTAATACAGTGTTAAATACAACAACAGATCGTATATAATAATGCCACAATCACGGAAAGGTAATTTATCATTCTATAAATTTGATAAGGGATCTGAATGTACATCACTGAGGACTGCAGTTTTGTCTTCAAGTTCCTTTGTCTTCAAGTCCAAGTTCAATTACGTTTTCGTGATTATGGCATTATATATGATCTGTTGTTGTATTTAATAGCGTATTAGAAGGAATAGACATTTAAAAATGTTCATTAAAAAATAAAAATAGTCGGTATGAATTAAATTGCGACAACAGATGGCAGCACCAAAAACATTTAAAATTAAAATAAAACATATATTCTATGTTTCATTGGGTATTAAATTTAGTTTTAATATAATCTAAGCATAGCATTTTATCTATACGAAAATATTTCGCAACAGTTTGAGCAGAATTTCGGCGAAATATGTGTGCCGCGAAAGTTAACAAAGCGCGGATAGGGCAGAAAGTTTACTGACGCTCACCCTTAAATAATTTTTCAGTACTACACTTACAGCTAAAGTATGCTGAAACTAAAATGCTTACTGAATACTATCTTTTTCTTTCAATGTCATAAGATAATCGTAAAAAATAATCTCAGAATTTAACTTTCAATATGCTAATTTATTTATTTATTTTTATTTTATTTATATTTTTTGTTGTTGTTGTAAATTTTAAAATGATTTAGAATTAAGATAAAATACTAGTTTAATGTCCTTCATTAACATATACACTATAATTTGTAGAAGTTCAGGTTTTCTAATATAGTACATCTTATATTCCTTTCTTTACTACCACACATTAGCAAATAGTAAACAATTTTGCTTAATTATAGAGTTTGAAATCCCTCAGTGGCTTTGCAAATTTATTAAAGCTGTATAATAGAACTTTTTGGCATCAAAATTACTTTTATAATTCCATTGAATTGAAAATGTAAGAAAGATTAAATTAGCTTTGTATTATTAAAATAACTTTAACTAATATAATGAAATATGCAATGGTAACCTGAAATTGTAAGTTGGTTACTTTACTTTTTTCCAAGCAATTTTAACAATTTTTAATAATATAATAACAGTTTATTCGCTACAGTAAAAAAAATGTGAACAACCTTAACCCATTTTTTTTTAAATTTCAGCCTGCCATCACAAATAATGAAAAATATACATGCAATATATTAAGATACTAAATCTTTTACATTCAATTACTTGTCAAACGGTTAAAAATATGCTATTTGATGTATAAATTATTACATTTTACAATATAATTTTACTTTTATAACTTTCGTGTAGCATTTTTATTGCTACGATTTCTTACTATTGACAATATCTTAAAAGGAGAATTAAATTTTTTTATTTATATAAATAAAATTGAAAATTCATTTATCTGTCTGTGTGTGTTTATCTATTTACTAATTATCAGCAGCTGCATCGAATTTCATGAAAATTTTGTGGGTAACCTTGAAATAGTCCCACTTAAAATTTAGTCCATGTTTCAAGTTTCTAGGACCAGGGATTGTCGAGATATGAATAAAACCCCCACAATTAAACCTTCCACAGAAATAGTATTATGTAGATGATAAATTTAGCAAATTTATTAAGAAAATTATATGATGATGCTTAGTAACGCAATTAAATCAAATGTGTTTATCAGACAGACGATAATTATTAAATTTTTTCCGATTTAAATAATAAAGAAATTGATATAAAAGAAAATTTTATAAATAATCAGAATTTCATCTTTTGCTAGATTACATCGATTATAACTTTCGGGTTTAAATATTACGGGAATTAATAACATTTTCAATTTAATGCCTCATATGTTTTATTTTTGCAAAACTCATGATGTGTCTTGTCAATTAATTCATATATTGTGTTTAGTTAATTATTCATATATTATGTTTAGTTAATAAATTTCAAAAATAAAGACTCCAAATATTAAAACTTCACTACAAATTCTGAATTTTAAGTTTCTTGTACTATATAATCAGTACGAAGAACGGTCATACTGTTAGTCTATTATAAAATATCCCAAAACTAACAACATTATTAAATATTTTAAAATATTTGCAGGAAACTGAATAATTTAAGACTACAAATTAAGTACACTAGGCAAATGCAATGAATGACACAAGATAACCTGATCCGAAGTCAAGCAGCATCGGACGCGGTTAGTACTTGGGTGGGTGACCACCTGGGAACACCGCGTGCTGTTGGCACATTTCGGGCGCGGTAGCCTGGTGGATTACGCGCTGGATTTGCACGCTGTCACAACTGCCGCCATGTTCATGCGAAGTACGATCACGTTAAACATGCGAGTCCGTAAATCCTTCCGAGAGGTTGGTGGTAGGGGAAGGAGGGTACGGTCCGTGTGGATGCCTCCCCCACTGGGTTCCGGTCTAAATTGGGTGGCACTTCCCGGCCGTCCAAACAGTTACCTTACACCTTTCTGGTAGGTCGGACGGTCTGGGTCTCAACAACAACAACAACAAGCTAACCTGATAAAATATACATTTTAAGCATTGAATGATATTAAATACTTCACAATTATTTAACAAAGCTTAATTTTACAAGTGCCTGGGCAGTTTTCTTAATTAATGTGACAACAATAAGATTTTAAAACTAGCTAAAAAAACTCTAAAGAAATTTGTTGACGATATATATAGCAACAAAACAATTTAGAATCCAGTTAGCTTTAATTGAAAAGAAATTTAGACAAGAAGGAATAATATAATTCATATATTTTGAATGGCATATATTTAAAATGACATGAGAAGAAGCAAGATATGGTAAGCACTTTCTTCTAAGGAACACCTACACATCTACACTCTGTATTTTGGTGTTAATTATATCCAATGCATGACGATAAAAGTAATAAATTATTTCCCTGAATTGATGCGGATTTTGTATAAGGAATTATCACACAAAACACAATATTGGAATAGTGTTTAAAGGGGAAAAATCCGTTGACTGTTACATCACCACGAGCCACACGAGGCAGCTATTCAATGACTTCCTTCTTTGTGTGGGCTGCTGCGGATAGAATTTTCCAGAAAAGGTCAGGCGAAATTCGAAGGCCAGATTTGGGCCTACAGCTCCTACTTTTCGAAATGCAGGGGGGGGGGGTCAGTAGATTCGCCTCTACTTTCGGGGGTGACGTTTGGATCCGGGACTGAAGAGACCGTAAGAGACTGAGTGGCAGAGAAAGGGATAGAAGATACAGAATAACTGCCGGAGGGGGGCCTCCGACAGGTCTCACCATACGCAGGAAGGTTAAACTGCTGCACAAGTCCATTTAAGAGTCCTTCAGAATGGGCCAGGCTGCCCAGGATTTCTTCTTTTCCTTGAGTATCTGGGAGCAGTCTTAGGCTATAGTTGAGCTTCTTGATAAGCTTCCTGAGGTTGTCAGCAGCAGACCTTGGGTCATTAAGAAATCCAGTAAGGGTGTCGTCCACTTCATTAACCGTAAAATCCATATTGGCAGTAGAATTATCCATATTTGTATTAGAAGTATCCAAATTCACAGCGGCAGTATCCACATAGGCAGTAGAACATTCACCACGTGGGAATCAATCGGGTCCGGGTTAATCACCTCTCGTCGCGGCTGCGACGCCATTGTACGGGGCACCAACACGAGCACAAACACAATCACACGCCGACACTAAGAAAAGCACGGTAGGGTCACTAAATCCGCGGCGACAGGGCCGATAAGCACACCGGTAGCAGGAGCACAGGGAAAAAGCAGGTTCTCGCACGGAGTACAAGCACCGAATGATAAGCATTGATAATGAAACACTTTCCTACTGAAATGCAAATTCATTTAAAAATTTTTAAAAGTGATACATTTTATATGTGATACATATATTGACATACATATATTGTGATACAAATTTATTGTGAAAATTGTGATACATACATATATTGTGATACAAATTGATACATATATTTTACATTATTACAGTAATTTATTATACTTAAATATTTAAAACTGTATCAAATACAAATCATCTGATTCTCTATGCAAAATCAATGCATATTTCATTCATATAACTTGTATTCCAGACTCCAGAGCTAAATAATTTTGTGTGAAAAAAATTCAGCAATTCTTATGTAACTCATCTTACAATCGCTTCAGATATTTGCATTCTGCATAAGTTAAAATTAGGCTTCGTTGAAGAAATAATAAAAGTTTAGGGATCATTTAAAAATCACAACTATTGAAATTGCATAGGCACGGAATTTAGATACACAGATAATACACAGATACGCAGATAATATATGTGTGAGTGTGTGTATGTATTCAAAGTATTGGAATCATGCCGAAGATCGGAACTCGAATTTTCGAAGGATCTACACTTTTTGGGACTTCTCAAACACGAAAAAACTATTTTTAGGAAGACGTCTGTGTGTGTAAGAGTGTATCTGTGTATGTTTCTGTGTGTCTGTGAGGAAATTACATCCACTCTAATTGAAAAACTAAGGGACCGAATTTCATAAAATTTGGTAGCCATGTTTTTTGTGGGAAATCCTGATGTTCATTAGATTATAGTACTATTCGTAATGAAAGAATCTGTCTTCTTTGCGAAATGGCCGGCAGAAATTGCCTTTATCAACTCTAGCTAAAAACTAATGGAACAAATTTAACAAAATTTGGTGTATAATATTTCAATGACCTACAAGTGATTTATTAACCAAATTTAACAATATTTGGTACATAAATCATTTGTAGGTTATTCTAGTACGATTCAGGAAAATGGAATGGGCTATTTTTGCGAAATGGCCAGCAAAAATCGTTAAATATACAAATAAAGGACTACGTGTGCTCAATTATATCAATTAAATTCCTATTTTATACGTGATTTTTGACAACAAAAAGAATAAGACTAACCCCATTACTCTAAGACTAGCCGTTCTTGAGATATTCTAGTTTTTTCGCGTTTTCGCTACGCCGCCTTTGACAATAAGTCCAGCTATCAAATGAGAACCAAATTTAAGTTTAACTTGCAAATTCAATGTCATTTAAAATACTTATGACTGTTATTTTGTGCAGATACACTCAAATTATTATTGAAGAAATAAAGAGAACGTGAATATGAGTCTGCAGGGAAAGACATGTCCTGCCCACATCAGAATTTTTAACAAAATTACAACAATGATTTATAGAAGTGAACGGGGATTATTTGCAGGCCATTTCGAAAAAAATGTATGATCATATTTAAAGATCCACCAAATTTTTGTAGAATAAAATGTTCAACAAATTTAAGTTGACAACCAAATTTTAACTCTCTAGGACGTAGGAAAGTGCATTAAAAATGCCATCAAATAAGTATATCATGAAAAGTTATATAAAATTAAAAAAAAATTTGAAAAATTATTATCTACCAGATTTATTTTAAAATGTGAAACCTCTCTCATATACAAAATGATTAAACTCTTGGAAAGATATTTATTATACAACATATCTCTTTTTTCTTTCTGGAGGCTATCCCAAAAGTTAGAATTTAATTGAATTTGTTTTTTTCCCTATATTAAATAATTTTTAATTAAAAAACTACTTAACATATTTGAAAAATTAGGTCCCATAGGGTTAAATGCATTTCATTTTTTCAACCCGGCTTCATTAAAAAACTAATTGGGTGATATTATTTATTTATATTCCCATAGGTCCCACTGACCGTCTGAAAAACATACTAAAATTTTATTTTGATGAAGTCATTTTCACGGCAGTTATCGTGCTAACGGACAGACACACAGACAGATAGACAGAATGTATAAAGTCATAAACACTTTTCAACTATGTTGTAAAGTGTTAAAAACGCATTACATATTTGTGTAGGAAAACAAAAATGCTAAAAAGATAAATGTAGAACACTTAAATTGGAAAGAGTTTATAAAAGAATGCAAGAACATATTTTTTACCGTCTATTATAACAAGCAACATTATGTTTTATTTTCATGCTAAAAATATTGAGCAAAATCAAATTAAAAGATTGGCCTCGACCGGGATTTGAACCCGGGAACTCTCACGAGAACCATATGCCTAGACCACCGAGCCACAGGACACGTATAATGGACGAAATATATAAAAAAATTGTAACTTTCTGTAAGAAAGCAAAAACAATAGAAAGAAAAGAACATACCCCTTTAAAAGGGAATGAATTAATTGCTGAACTCGTGAAAATAATTTTACATTCTATTGGGACAGACAAAATTATGTTTCCTTCTATGGACTAAATAATGAATAAAATCAAAATGTATAAGCTGACTCGATCGGGATTTGAACCGGGGACTTTTCGCATCCAAAGCGAGAATCATACCCCTAGGACACCGAGCCACAGTGTATTTGCACTGGACACTATATATTAAAAACACACCACATATTCTTTTAAGAGAATTGAAAATATTAAAAGAACAACACAATAAAGATAATGAGCAAAATCATGATAAATGCATGGGTTTGACTGCGATTTTAACCCAGGACCTCTCGCACCTCTAGCGAGAATCATACGCCTATAGGGGTATGATTCTCGCTTCGGGTGCGAGAGGTCCCGGGTTCAAATCCTGGTCGAGCCCGCATATTTATTTGGATTTTTTCGTTATTTAGTCCATAGAAGAAAACGTAATTTTGCCTCTCCTAATAGAAAGTAAAATTATTTCCTCGATTTCAGGAATTAAATTAATCCCTTTTATATTTATTTTATTTATTTTATTTTATTCAATTTACGTGGCAACTACAGATGAAATCCAGTTACAGTAGTCATACAAAAATAAAAAATAACAGAATATACAAGAACACTAAATCCTATACATGTGAAGCGCATTCAAACAGGTTTTTTAAAAAAAACAGGAGTCAAATTAAATATATCAATGAACCCTGAGGAACACCTGAGGAGTTACTGTATAGTCTAGAGATTACACCAAAGTACTTTTTAGAATACAGTCCATCTGTAATATAAGAGTGCAACCACATCCCCAAATCAACACTAAATCCGGCAACAATTAGTCTACGGGCTAACAACCCCAGATCGATGTGATCAAAAGCTGTACTAGAGTCAGTATAAATAACATCCAGTTGATTTTTGGTTTTAATAGCATCAATAATATCACTGGTAAAACAAGCCAAATTAGTTAAAGTTGATCGCATTGGCATAAACCAATGCCGGTACGGAGAAATCCATTTCTTTATTTGGGAAAACATCATTTCATGCATAAAACATTCAAAAACTTTAGAAAAATGGGAAAGAATTGTAATAGGCCTGTAGTTAGTAATATCATGCGTGTTGCTCTTTTTATGTACAGGAATAACTTGACCATATTTCCAGACATTGGGAAAAGTTATAGTTTTAATTGAAAGATTAAACAAAATAAGCAGGGGGTAAGTTAGAGAGTCAGCACAAACCTTAATAATTAAAGAGGGAACATCATCATAGCTTGTAGTCTGGCTGGATTTTAACTTCTTTAGGGATTTGGCAACATCATTTTCAGAAATATATTTAGCATTAATTAAGTCAATGTTATTGATTTCACTGTACTTGGTCAAGAGTTCGAAATTACTAGGTTGGCTACTCTTAATATAAGCAGAGTCAAAGAAATCCGCGAAGCACTTATCAATATCATTGTCGGTAGTATAATCAGTATTATTATAACTCATTGTTGAGATCCTATGACTACCAGATGAATCGCCTTTACAAAAATTCCAGAAATCTTTATTGTTCTTGTTGAGTTCTAGTTCCATGATAGGAACGTGATTAGTAAAATCAGATTTAATTCCATCCTTAACAACCCTGCGTAGTCTATGAAATTCCTGTAAATCACTTTTATCACCAGAATCTAATAGATTTATTACACTTCCTTTTTAGTTTAATATTACGGATAGTACTAGAAGAGTGCCACGATTTATATTTACGCTTAGAAGGGATATATCAAGGTATACGTAAGTCAAATATCCCATAGATACAGACATAAAAACTCGATGGAGCATCGTTGACATTTGCATATATATTTAAAAAGTTCAACTCACTATTATAGAAATAGTCATATAGCATAGGATAATTGGCTTTTTAAAGTGGTCTCTTCTTGTCTTTCCATTATTTTTGCTTTCTTGTAATAGAAAGTTACGATTTTTTAATATACGAGTATTTTGTCCATTATACGTGTAATGTGGCTCGGTGGTCTAGGGGTATGATTTTCGCTTAGGGTGCGAGAGGTCCCGGGTTCAAATCCCGGTCGAGCCCAATATTTGATTTTGCTCAATATATTTAGCTTGAAAACAAAACATAATATTGCTAGTCCTAATAGAACCTAAAAATATTTTCTTGCATTTTCTTAGAAATTTTTTCCATTTTAGGAGTTCTGCATTTACATTTTTAGCATTTCTGCTTTCCTATACAAGTATGTAATGCGTTTTTAATAATATTTAGGTTAAATCCCCCGTAGTTCCGTGGTCTAGGCGTATGGTCCTGGCTTCGGGTGCGAGAGGTGTCGGGTTCAAATCCCGGTTGAGCCCATGATTTAATCTGCATTTTGCTCATTTCCTGTATTGTCTAGTCCTTTTAATATTTTCTTCTCTTAAAAGAATATGTAACGTGTTTTTTATATATAATGTCCATTGCAAAAGTCCTGCGGCTCGGAGGTCTAGGGGTATGATTCTCGCTTTGGGTGCGAGAGGTCCCGGGTTCAAATCCCGGTCGAGCCCATGCATTTTTCTTGATTTTGCTCATTATTTTTATTGTGTTGTCCATTTAATATTTTCAATCCTATTAAAAGAATATGTAATGTGTTTTAAATATATATTGTCCAGTGCAAATATCCTGTGGTTCGGTGGTCTAATGGTATGATTCTCGCTTACGGTGCGAGAGATCCCTGTCGAACCCACACTTTTAATTTGATTTTTCTTGTTATTTTTAGAGCAAGGATATAAAACATACTATTGCTAATCTTTATAAAAGGTAGACAATATTTTCTGGCATTCTTTTATAAACTTTATCCGCTTTTAAAGTTCTACATATACTTCTCTAGTATTTTTGATTTCATTTACAAAAATGTAATGCTTTTTTTATAATATGCAGGTTAAAATTTCCGTGGCTCGGTGGTATATGCGTATTATTCTCGCTACGGGTACGAGAGGTTCTGGGTTCGAATCGCGGTCATACCCATGCATTTAACTTGGTTTGGCTCATCATCTTTATGGTGTTTACCTTTTAATATTTTCAAATCTTTTAAAAGAATGTGTAATGTGTTTTTAATATTTTCAAATCTTTTAAAAGAATGTGTAATGTGTTTTTAATATTTAGTGTCCAGTGCAAGTATCTTGTGGCTCGGTGGTCTAGGCGTTTATGCCAATGCGATCAACTTTAACTAATTCGGCTTGTTTTATCAGTGATATTATTGATGCTATTAAAACCAGAAGTCAACTGGATGTTATTTATACTGACTCTAGTACAGCTTTTGATCACGTCGATCTGGGGTTGTTAGCCCGTAGACTAATTGTTGCCGGATTTAGTGTTGATTTGGGGATGTGGTTGCACTCTTATATTACAGATGGACTGTATTCTAAAAAGTACTTTGGTGTAATCTCTAGACTATACAGTAACTCCTCAGGTGTTCCTCAGGGTTCTAATCTGGGTCCACTCCTTTTTTTAATTTTTTTCAATGAAATTCCCAGGATTTTTAACACTAGAAAATGTCTTATGTTTGCAGACGATTTGAAACTTTATATGGAAATCCAACTCTTTGACTGATTGTGAATTGATGCAGAAAGATCTTGATGAACTGTATAACAGGACTGTTTTAAATAAACTCCATTTAAACGTCTCTAAATGCTATATTATGAGCATAGCAAGGATCCGTAATATTCTCAGTTACAAATACATTTTAAATAATTTGCCTTTATCGAGTTGTACTCATGATATTGATTTGGGTGTCACTATCCATGATACTTTTAACTTTCAGAGTCATATCGGCAATACTATTAAAAAGCATACCAAAGACTTGGTTTCACCCTAAGACCATCTCGTGTCCTTGCCCGATCTGATACTATAATTTTTATCTTTAATACCCTTGTTAGACCAATATTGGAATATTGTGCAACGATCTGGGACCCGGTTTACGGACTGCATTCAGAACGAGTAGAAATTGTGCAAAATAAACTCTTACGTGTTATGGATTACAGATTGTCTGGCTACTGTTCTTACGATATACATATGAGTGAACTCAGAAATATTGTTTAAAGTCTCTTAAAAAAGAAGAAAATGATTCTGCCTTTTATTTTATTATAAAGCTTATAATATCACTATTGATTGCCCCAACTTACTTTCTTGTCTGGAATTTCATATACCAGTTAATAATACAAGGAAATAAATTTTGTTTTACAATACCACTGTTAAACACAACTACTTTAAAAGCTTTTCTGTCTATAAATTTGAAGATCTTTATAATTCCTTTTGTACTGATATTGATATATTTAATTTGACTCCTGTTTTTTTAAAAAACCTGTTTGAATGCGCTTCACATGTATACGATTTAGTGTTCTTGTATATTCTGTTAGTTTTTATTTTTGTATGACTACTGTAACTGGATTTCATCTGTAGTTGCCACGTAAATTGAATAAAATAAAATAAATAAAATAAATATAAAAGGGAATAATTTAATTCCTTAAATCGAGGAAATAATTTTACTTTCTATTAGGAGAGGCAAAATTACGTTTTCTTCTATGGACTAAATAACGAAAAAATCCAAATAAATATGCGTGCTCGACCAGGATTTGAACCCGGGACCTCTCGCACCCGAAGCGAGAATCATACCCCTAGGCCACCGAGTCACAAGATACTTACACTGGACACTAAATATTAAAAACACATTACACATTCTTTTAAAAGGTTTGAAAATATTAAAAGGTAAACACCATGAAGATGATGAGCAAAACCAAGTTAAATGCATGGGTATGACCGCGATTCGAACCCAGAACCTCTCGTACCCGTAGCGAGAATAATACGCATATACCACCGAGCCACGGAAATTTTAACCTGCATATTATAAAAAAAGCATTACATTTTTGTAAATGAAAACAAAAATACTAGAGAAGTATATGTAGAACTTTAAAAGCGGATAAAGTTTATAAAAGAATGCCAGAAAATATTGTCTACCTTTTATAAAGATTAGCAATAGTATGTTTTATACCCTTGCTCTAAAAATAATAAGAAAAATCAAATTAAAAGTGTGGGTTCGACAGGGATCTCTCGCACCCTAAGCGAGAATCATACCATTAGACCACCGAACCACAGGATATTTGCACTGGACAATATATATTAAAAACACATTACATATTCTTTTAAATTTATTGAAAATATTAAATGGACAACACAATAAAAATAATGAGCAAAATCAAGAAAAATGCATGGGCTCGACCCGGATTTGAACCCGGGACCTCTCGCACCCAAAGCGAGAATCATACCCCTAGACCACCGAGCCGCAGGACTTTTGCAATGGACATTATATATAAAAAACACGTTACATATTCTTTTAAGAGAAGAAAATATTAAAAGGACTAGACAATACAGGAAATGAGCAAAATGCAGATTAAATCATGGGCTCGACCGGGATTTGAACCCGACACCTCTCGCACCCGAAGCCAGGACCATACGCCTAGACCACGGAACTACGGGGGATTTAACCTGAATATTATTAAAAACGCATTACATACTTGTATAGGAAAGCAGAAATGCTAAAAATGTAAATGCAGAACTCCTAAAATGGAAAAAATTTCTAAGAAAATGCAAGAAAATATTTTTAGGTTCTATTAGGACTAGCAATATTATGTTTTGTTTTCAAGCTAAATATATTGAGCAAAATCAAATTAAAAGATTGGGCTCGACCGGGATCTCTCGCACCCTAAGCGAGAATCATACCCCTAGACCACCGAGCCACATTATACGTATAATGGACAAAATATATTAAAAAATCGTAACTTTCTATTACAAGAAAGCAAAAATAATGAAAAGACAAGAAGAGACCACTTTAAAAAGCCAATTATCCTATGCTATATGACTATTTCTATAATAGTGAGTGGAACTTTTTAAATATATATGCAAATGTCAACGATGCTCTATCGAGTTTTTATGTCTGTATCTATGGGATATTTGACTTACGTATACCTTGATATATCCCTTCTAAGCGTAAATATAAATCGTGGCACTCTTCTAGTACTATCCGTAATATTAAACTAAAAAGGTAGAAGTGTAATAAATCTATTAGATTCTGGTGATAAAAGTGATTTACAGGAATTGCATAGACTACGCAGGGTTGTTAAGGATGGAATTAAATCTGATTTTACTAATCACGTTGCTATCATGGAACTAGAACTCAACAAGAACAATAAAGATTTCTGGAATTTTTGTAAAGGCGATTCATCTGGTAGTCATAGGATCTCAACAATGAGTTATAATAATACTGATTATACTACCGACAATGATATTGATAAGTTCTTCGCGGATTTCTTTGACTCTGCTTATATTAAGAGTAGCCAACCTAGTAATTTCGAACTCTTGACCAAGTACAGTGAAATCAATAACATTGACTTAATTAATGCTAAATATATTTCTGAAAATGATGTTGCCAAATCCCTAAAGAAGTTAAAATCCAGCCAGACTACAAGCTGTGATGATGTTCCCTCTTTAATTATTAAGGTTTGTGCTGACTCTCTAACTTACCCCCTGCTTATTTTGTTTAATCTTTCAATTAAAACTATAACTTTTCCCAATGTCTGGAAATATGGTCAAGTTATTCCTGTACATAAAAAGAGCAACACGCATGATATTACTAACTACAGGCCTATTACCATTCTTTCCCATTTTTCTAAAGTTTTTGAATGTTTTATGCATGAAACGATGTTTTCCCAAATAAAGAAATGGATTTCTCCGTACCGGCATTGGTTTATGCCAATGCGATCAACTTTAACTAATTCGGCTTGTTTTACCAGTGATATTATTGATGCTATTAAAACCAAAAATCAACTGGATGTTATTTATACTGACTCTATTACAGCTTTTGATCACATCGATCTGGGGTTGTTAGCCCGTAGACTAATTGTTGCCGGATTTAGTGTTGATTTGGGGATGTGGTTGCACTCTTATATTACAGATGGACTGTAATCTAAAAAGTATTTTGGTGTAATCTCTAGACTATACAGTAACTCCTCAGGTGTTCCTCAGGGTTCTAATCTGGGTCCACTCCTTTTTTAAATTTTTATCAATGAAATTCCCAGGATTTTTAACACTAGAAAATGTCTTATATTTGCAGACGATTTGAAACTTTATATGGAAATCAACTCTATGACTGATTGTGAATTGATGCAGAAAGATCTTGATGAACTGTATAACTGGACTGTTTTAAATAAACTCCATTTAAACGTCTCTAAATGCTATATTATGAGCATAGCAAGGATCCGTAATATTCTCAGTTACAACTACATTTTAAATAATTTGCCTTTATCGCGTTGAACTCATGATATTGATTTGGGTGTCACTATCCATGATACTTTTAACTTTCAGAGTCATATCGGCAATAATATTAAAAAGCATACCAAAGACTTGGTTTCACCCTAAGACCATCTCGTGTCCTTGCCCGATCTGATACTATAATTTTTATCTTTAATACCCTTGTTAGACCAATATTGGAATATTGTGCAACGATCTGGGACCCGGTTTACGGACTGAATTCAGAACGAGTAGAAATTGTGCAAAATAAACTCTTACGTGTTATGGATTACAGATTGTCTGGCTACTGTTCTTACGATATGCATATGAGTCAACTCAGACGGAAATATTGTTTAAAGTCTCTAAAAAAAAGAAGAAAATGATTCTGCCTTTTATTTTATTATAAAGCTTATAATATCACTATTGATTGCCCCAACTTAATTTCTTGTCTGGAATTTCATATACCAGTTAATAATACAAGGAAAAAAATTTTGTTTTACAATACCACTGTTAAACACAACTACTTTAAAAGCTTTTCTGTCTATAAATTTGAAGATCTTTATAATACCTTTTGTACTGATATTGATATATTTAATTTGACTCCTGTCTTTTTTAAAAAACCTGTTTGAATGCGCTTCACATGTATACGACTTAGTGTTCTTGTATATTCCGTTATTTTTTATTTTTGTATGACTACTGTAACTGGATTTCATCTGTAGTTGCCACGTAAATTGAATAAAATAAAATAAATATAAATGGGAATAATTTAATTCCTGAAATCGAGGAAATAATTTTACTTTCTATTAGGAGAGGCAAAACTACGTTTTCTTCTATCGAATAAATAACGAAAAAATCCAAATAAATTTGCGGGCTCGACCAGGATTTGAACCCGGGACCTCTCGCACCCGAAGCGAGAATCATACCCCTAGACCACCGAGCCACAAGATACTTGCACTGGACACTAAATATTAAAAACACATTACACATTCTTTTAAAAGATTTGAAAATATTAAAAACACATTACACATACTTTTAAAAGATTTGAAAATATTAAAAGGTAAACACCATAAAGATGATGAGCAAAACCAAGTTAAATGCATGGGTATGACCGCGATTCGAACCTAGAACCTCTCGTACCCGTAGCGAGAATATTACGCATATACCACCGAGCCACGGAAATTTTAACCTGCATATTATAAAAAAAGCATTACATTTTTGTAAATGAAAACAAAAATACTAGAGAAGTATATGTAGAACTTTAAAAGCGGATAAAGTTTATAAAAGAATGCCAGAAAATATTGTCTACCTTTTATAAAGATTAGCAATATTATGTTTTATACCCTTGCTCTAAAAATAATAAGAAAAATCAAATTAAAAATGTGGGTTCGACAGGGATCTCTCGCACCCTAAGCGAGAATCATACCATTAGACCACCGAACCACAGGATATTTGCACTGGACAATATATATTAAAAACACATTACATATTCTTTTAAATGGATTGAAAATATTAAATGGACAACACAATAAAAATAATGAGCAAAATCAAGAAAAATGCATGGGCTCGACCGGGATTTGAACCCGGGACCTCTCGCACCCAAAGCGAGAATCATACCCCTAGACCACCGAGCCGCAGGACTTTTGCAACGGACATTATATATAAAAAACACGTTACATATTCTTTTAAGAGAAGAAAATATTAAAAGGACTAGACAATACAGGAAATGAGCAAAATGCAGATTAAATCATGGGCTCGACCGGGATTTGAACCCGACACCTCTCGCACCCGAAGCCAGGACCATACGCCTAGACCACGGAACTACGGGGGATTTAACCTAAATATTATTAAAAACGCATTACATACTTGTATAGGAAAGCAGAAATGCTAAAAATGTAAATGCAGAACTCCTAAAATGGAAAAAATTTCTAAGAAAATGCAAGAAAATATTTTTAGGTTCTATTAGGACTAGCAATATTATGTTTTGTTTTCAAGCTAAATATATTGAGCAAAATCAAATTAAAAGAATGGACTCGACCGGGATTTGAACCCGGGACCTCTCGCACCCTAAGCGAGAATCATACCCCTAGACCACCGAGCCACATTATACGCATAATGGACAAAATATATTAAAAAATCGTAACTTTCTATTACAAGAAAGCAAAAATAATGGAAAGACAAGAAGAGACCACTTTAAAAAGCCAATTATCCTATGCTATATGACTATTTCTATAATAGTGAGTGGAACTTTTTAAATATATATGCAAATGTCAACGATGCTCTATCGAGTTTTTATGTCTGTATCTATGGGATATTTGACTTACGTATACCTTGATATATCCCTTCTAAGCGTAAATATAAATCGTGGCACTCTTCTAGTACTATCCGTAATATTAAACTAAAAAGGAAGTGTAATAAATCTATTAGATTCTGGTGATAAAAGTGATTTACAGGAATTTCATAGACTACGCAGGGTTGTTAAGGATGAAATTAAATCTGATTTTACTAATCACGTTGCTATCATGGAACTAGAACTCAACAAGAACAATAAAGTTTTCTGGAATTTTTGTAAAGGCGATTCATCTGGTAGTCATAGGATCTCAACAATGAGTTATAATAATACTGATTATACTACCGACAATGATATTGATAAGTGCTTCGCGGATTTCTTTGACTCTGCTTATATTAAGAGTAGCCAACCTAGTAATTTCGAACTCTTGACCAAGTACAGTGAAATCAATAACATTGACTTAATTAATGCTAAATATATTTCTGAAAATGATGTTGCCAAATCCCTAAAGAAGTTAAAATCCAGCCAGACTACAAGCTGTGATGATGTTCCCTCTTTAATTATTAAGGTTTGTGCTGACTCTCTAACTTACCCCCTGCTTATTTTGTTTAATCTTTCAATTAAAACTATAACTTTTCCCAATGTCTGGAAATATGGTCAAGTTATTCCTGTACATAAAAAGAGCAACACGCATGATATTACTAACTACAGGCCTATTACCATTCTTTCCCATTTTTCTAAAGTTTTTGAAAGATTTATGCATGAAACGATGTTTTCCCAAATAAAGAAATGGATTTCTCCGTACCGGCATTGGTTTATGCCAATGCGATCAACTTTAACTAATTTGGCTTGTTTTACCAGTGATATTATTGATGCTATTAAAACCAAAATCAACTGGATGTTATTTATACTGACTCTAGTACAGCTTTTGATCACATCGATCTGGGGTTGTTAGCCCGTAGACTAATTGTTGCCGGATTTAGTGTTGATTTGGGGATGTGGTTGCACTCTTATATTACAGATGGACTGTATTCTAAAAAGTACTTTGGTGTAATCTCTAGACTATACAGTAACTCCTCAGGTGTTCCTCAGGGTTCTAATCTGGGTCCAATCCTTTTTTTAATTTTTATCAATGAAATTCCCAGGATTTTTAACACTAGTAAATGTCTTATATTTGCAGACGATTTGAAACTTTATATGGAAATCAACTCTATGACTGATTGTGAATTGATGCAGAAAGATCTTGATGAACTGTATAACTGGACTGTTTTAAATAAACTCCATTTAAACGTCTCTAAATGCTATATTATGAGCATAGCAAGGATCCGTAATATTCTCAGTTACAACTACATTTTAAATAATTTGCCTTTATCGCGTTGAACTCATGATATTGATTTGGGTGTCACTATCCATGATACTTTTAACTTTCAGAGTCATATCGGCAATACTATTAAAAAGCATACCAAAGACTTGGTTTCACCCTAAGACCATCTCGTGTCCTTGCCCGATCTGATACTATAATTTTTATCTTTAATACCCTTGTTAGACCAATATTGGAATATTGTGCAACGATCTGGGACCCGGTTTACGGACTGCATTCAGAACGAGTAGAAATTGTGCAAAATAAACTCTTACGTGTTATGGATTACAGATTGTCTGGCTACTGTTCTTACGATATGCATATGAGTGAACTCAGACGGAAATATTGTTTAAAGTCTCTTAAAAAAAGAAGAAAATGATTCTGCCTTTTATTTTATAATAAAGCTTATAATATCACTATTGATTGCCCCAACTTACTTTCTTGTCTGGAATTTCATATACCAGTTAATAATACAAGGAAAAAAATTTTGTTTTACAATACCACTGTTAAACACAACTACTTTAAAAGCTTTTCTGTCTATAAATTTGAAGATTTTTATAATACCTTTTGTACTGATATTGATATATTTAATTTGACTCCTGTCTTTTTTAAAAAACCTGTTTGAATGCGCTTCACACACGACTTAGTGTTCTTGTATATTCCGTTATTTTTTATTTTTGTATGACTACTGTAACTGGATTTCATCTGTAGTTGCCACGTAAATTGAATAAAATAAAATAAATAAAATAAATATAAAAGGGAATAATTTAATTCCTGAAATCGGGGAAATAATTTTACTTTCTATTAGGAGAGGCAAAACTACGTTTTCTTCTAACGAATAAATAACGAAAAAATCCAAATAAATTTGCGGGCTCGACCAGGATTTGAACCCGGGACCTCTCGCACCCAAAGCGAGAATCAAACCCCTAGACCACCGAGCCACAAGATACTTGCACTGGACACTAAATATTAAAAACACATTACACATTCTTTTAAAAGATTTGAAAATATTAAAAACACATTACACATACTTTTAAAAGATTTGAAAATATTAAAAGGTAAACACCATAAAGATGATGAGCAAAACCAAGTTAAATGCATGGGTATGACCGCGATTCGAACCCAGAACCTCTCGTACCCGTAGCGAGAATAATACGCATATACCACCGAGCCACGGAAATTTTAACCTGCATATTATAAAAAAAGCATTACATTTTTGTAAATGAAAACAAAAATACTAGAGAAGTATATGTAGAACTTTAAAAGCGGATAAAGTTTATAAAAGAATGCCAGAAAATATTGTCTACCTTTTATAAAGATTAGCAATATTATGTTTTATACCCTTGCTCTAAAAATAATAAGAAAAATCAAATTAAAAATGTGGGTTCGACAGGGATCTCTCGCACCCTAAGCGAGAATCATACCATTAGACCACCGAACCACAGGATATTTGCACTGGACAATACATATTAAAAACACATTACATATTCTTTTAAATGGATTGAAAATATTAAATGGACAACACAATAAAAATAATGAGCAAAATCAAGAAAAATGCATGGGCTCGACCGGGATTTGAACCCGGGACCTCTCGCACCCAAAGCGAGAATCATACCCCTAGACCACCGAGCCGCAGGACTTTTGCAATGGACATTATATATAAAAAACACGTTACATATTCTTTTAAGAGAAGAAAATATTAAAAGGACTAGACAATACAGGAAATGAGCAAAATGCAGATTAAATCATGTACTCGACCGGGATTTGAACCCGACACCCCTCGCACCCGAAGCCAGGACCATACGCCTAGACCACGGAACTACGGGGGATTTAACCTAAATATTATTAAAAACGCATTACATACTTGTATAGGAAAGCAGAAATGCTAAAAATGTAAATGCAGAACTCCTAAAATGGAAAAAATTTCTAAGAAAATGCAAGAAAATATTTTTAGGTTCTATTAGGACTAGCAATATTATGTTTTGTTTTCAAGCTAAATATATTGAGCAAAATCAAATTAAAAGATTGGGCTCGACCGGGATCTCTCGCACCCTAAGCGAGAATCATACCCCTAGACCACCGAGCCACATTATACGCATAATGGACAAAATATATTAAAAAATCGTAACTTTCTATTACAAGAAAGCAAAAATAATGGAAAGACAAGAAGAGACCACTTTAAAAAGCCAATTATCCTATGCTATATGACTATTTCTATAATAGTGAGTGCAACTTTTTAAATATATATGCAAATGTCAACGATGCTCTATCGAGTTTTTATGTCTGTATCTATGGGATATTTGACTTACGTATACCTTGATATATCCCTTCTAAGCGTAAATATAGATCGTGGCACTCTTCTAGTACTATCCGTAATATTAAACTAAAAATGAAGTGTAATAAATCTATTAGATTCTGGTGATAAAAGTGATTTACAGGAATTTCATAGACTACGCAGGGTTGTTAAGGATGGAATTAAATCTGATTTTACTAATCACGTTGCTATCATGGAACTAGAACTCAACAAGAACAATAAAGATTTCTGGAATTTTTGTAAAGGCGATTCATCTGGTAGTCATAGGATCTCAACAATGAGTTATAATAATACTGATTATACTACCGACAATGATATTGATAAGTGCTTCGCGGATTTCTTTGACTCTGCTTATATTAAGAGTAGCCAACCTAGTAATTTCGAACTCTTGACCAAGTACAGTGAAATCAATAACATTGACTTAATTAATGCTAAATATATTTCTGAAAATGATGTTGCCAAATCCCTAAAGAAGTTAAAATCCAGCCAGACTACAAGCTGTGATGATGTTCCCTCTTTAATTATTAAGGTTTGTGCTGACTCTCTAACTTACCCCCTGCTTATTTTGTTTAATCTTTCAATTAAAACTATAACTTTTCCCAATGTCTGGAAATATGGTCAAGTTATTCCTGTACATAAAAAGAGCAACACGCATGATATTACTAACTACAGGCCTATTACCATTCTTTCCCATTTTTCTAAAGTTTTTGAATGTTTTATGCATGAAACGATGTTTTCCCAAATAAAGAAATGGATTTCTCCGTACCGGCATTGGTTTATGCCAATGCGATACACTTTAACTAATTCGGCTTGTTTTACCAGTGATATTATTGATGCTATTAAAACCAAAAATCAACTGGATGTTATTTATACTGACTCTAGTACAGCTTTTGATCACATCGATCTGGGGTTGTTAGCCCGTAGTCCAATTGTTGCCGGATATAGTGTTGATTTGGGGATGTGGTTGCACTCTTATATTACAGATGGACTGTATTTTAAAAAGTACTTTGGTGTAATCTCTAGACTATACAGTAACTCCTCAGGTGTTCCTCAGGGTTCTAATCTGGGTCCACTCCTTTTTTTAAGTTTTATCAATGAAATTCCCAGGATTTTTAACACTAGAAAATGTCTTATATTTGCAGACGATTTGAAACTTTATATGGAAATCAACTCTATGACTGATTGTGAATTGATGCAGAAAGATCTTGATGAACTGTATAACTGGACTGTTTTAAATAAACTCCAATTAAACGTCTCTAAATGCTATATTATAAGCATAGCAAGGATCCGTAATATTCTCAGTTACAACTACATTTTAAATAATTTGCCTTTATCGCGTTGAACTCATGATATTGATTTGGGTGTCACTATCCATGATACTTTTAACTTTCAGAGTCATATCGGCAATACTATTAAAAAGCATATCAAAAACTTGGTTTCACCCTAAGACCATCTCGTGTCCTTGCCCGATCTGATACTATAATTTTTATCTTTAATACCCTTGTTAGACCAATATTGGAATATTGTGCAACGATCTGGGACCCGGTTTACGGACTGCATTCAGAACGAGTAGAAATTGTGCAAAATAAACTCTTACGTGTTATGGATTACAGATTGTCTGGCTACTGTTCTTACGATATGCATATGAGTGAACTCAGACGGAAATATTGTTTAAAGTCTCTTAAAAAAAGAAGAAAATTATTCTGCCTTTTATTTTATTATAAAGCTTATAATATCACTATTGATTGCCCCAACTTACTTTCTTGTCTGGAATTTCATATACCAGTTAATAATACAAGGAAAAAAATTTTGTTTTACAATAGCACTGTTAAACACAACTAATTTAAAAGCTTTTCTGTCTATAAATTTGAAGATCTTTATTATACCTTTTGTACTGATATTGATATATTTAATTTGACTCCTGTCTTTTTTAAAAAACCTGTTTGAATGCGCTTCACATGTATACGACTTAGTGTTCTTGTATATTCCGTTATTTTTTATTTTTGTATGACTACTGTAACTGGATTTCATCTGTAGTTGCCACGTAAATTGAATAAAATAAAATAAATAAAATAAATATAAAAGGGAATAATTTAATTCCTGAAATCGAGGAAATAATTTTACTTTCTATTAGGAGAGGCAAAACTACGTTTTCTTCTATCGAATAAATAACGAAAAAATCCAAATAAATTTGCGGGCTCGACCAGGATTTGAACCCGGGACCTCTCGCACCCGAAGCGAGAATCATACCCCTAGACCACCGAGCCACAAGATACTTGCACTGGACACTAAATATTAAAAACACATTACACATTCTTTTAAAAGATTTGAAAATATTAAAAACACATTACACATACTTTTAAAAGATTTGAAAATATTAAAAGGTAAACACCATAAAGATGATGAGCAAAACCAAGTTAAATGCATGGGTATGACCGCGATTCGAACCCAGAACCTCTCGTACCCGTAGCGAGAATAATACGCATATACCACCGAGCCACGGAAATTTTAACCTGCATATTATAAAAAAAGCATTACATTTTTGTAAATGAAAACAAAAATACTAGAGAAGTATATGTAGAACTTTAAAAGCGGATAAAGTTTATAAAAGAATGCCAGAAAATATTGTCTACCTTTTATAAAGATTAGCAATATTATGTTTTATACCCTTGCTCTAAAAATAATAAGAAAAATCAAATTAAAAATGTGGGTTCGACAGGGATCTCTCGCACCCTAAGCGAGAATCATACCATTAGACCACCCAACCACAGGATATTTGCACTGGACAATACATATTAAAAACACATTACATATTCTTTTAAATGGATTGAAAATATTAAATGGACAACACAATAAAAATAATGAGCAAAATCAAGAAAAATGCATGGGCTCGACCGGGATTTGAACCCGGGACCTTTCGCACCCAAAGCGAGAATCATACCCCTAGACCACCGAGCCGCAGGACTTTTGCAATGGACATTATATATAAAAAACACGTTACATATTCTTTTAAGAGAAGAAAATATTAAAAGGACTAGACAATACAGGAAATGAGCAAAATGCAGATTAAATCATGGGCTCGACCGGGATTTGAACCCGACACCTCTCGCACCCGAAGCCAGGACCATACGCCTAGACCACGGAACTACGGGGGATTTAACCTAAATATTATTAAAAACGCATTACATACTTGTATAGGAAAGCAGAAATGCTAAAAATGTAAATGCAGAACTCCTAAAATGGAAAAAATTTCTAAGAAAATGCAAGAAAATATTTTTAGGTTCTATTAGGACTAGCAATATTATGTTTTGTTTTCAAGCTAAATATATTGAGCAAAATCAAATTAAAAGATTGGGCTCGACCGGGATCTCTCGCACCCTAAGCGAGAATCATACCCCTAGACCACCGAGCCACATTATACGCATAATGGACAAAATATATTAAAAAATCGTAACTTTCTATTACAAGAAAGCAAAAATAATGGAAAGACAAGAAGAGACCACTTTAAAAAGCCAATTATCCTATGCTATATGACTATTTCTATAATAGTGAGTGCAACTTTTTAAATATATATGCAAATGTCAACGATGCTCTATCGAGTTTTTATGTCTGTATCTATGGGATATTTGACTTACGTATACCTTGATATATCCCTTCTAAGCGTAAATATAAATCGTGGCACTCTTCTAGTACTATCCGTAATATTAAACTAAAAAGGAAGTGTAATAAATCTATTAGATTCTGGTGATAAAAGTGATTTACAGGAATTTCATAGACTACGCAGGGTTGTTAAGGATGGAATTAAATCTGATTTTACTAATCACGTTGCTATCATGGAACTAGAACTCAACAAGAACAATAAAGATTTCTGGAATTTTTGTAAAGGCGATTCATCTGGTAGTCATAGGATCTCAACAATGAGTTATAATAATACTGATTATACTACCGACAATGATATTGATAAGTGCTTCGCGGATTTCTTTGACTCTGCTTATATTAAGAGTAGCCAACCTAGTAATTTCGAACTCTTGACCAAGTACAGTGAAATCAAAAACATTGACTTAATTAATGCTAAATATATTTCTGAAAATGATGTTGCCAAATCCCTAAAGAAGTTAAAATCCAGCCAGACTACAAGCTGTGATGATGTTCCCTCTTTAATTATTAAGGTTTGTGCTGACTCTCTAACTTACCCCCTGCTTATTTTGTTTAATCTTTCAATTAAAACTATAACTTTTCCCAATGTCTGGAAATATGGTCAAGTTATTCCTGTACATAAAAAGAGCAACACGCATGATATTACTAACTACAGGCCTATTACCATTCTTTCCCATTTTTCTAAAGTTTTTGAATGTTTTATGCATGAAACGATGTTTTCCCAAATAAAGAAATGGATTTCTCCGTACCGGCATTGGTTTATGCCAATGCGATCAACTTTAACTAATTCGGCTTGTTTTACCAGTGATATTATTGATGCTATTAAAACCAAAAATCAACTGGATGTTATTTATACTGACTCTATTACAGCTTTTGATCACATCGATCTGGGGTTGTTAGCCCGTAGACTAATTGTTGCCGGATTTAGTGTTGATTTGGGGATGTGGTTGCACTCTTATATTACAGATGGACTGTAATCTAAAAAGTATTTTGGTGTAATCTCTAGACTATACAGTAACTCCTCAGGTGTTCCTCAGGGTTCTAATCTGGGTCCACTCCTTTTTTAAATTTTTATCAATGAAATTCCCAGGATTTTTAACACTAGAAAATGTCTTATATTTGCAGACGATTTGAAACTTTATATGGAAATCAACTCTATGACTGATTGTGAATTGATGCAGAAAGATCTTGATGAACTGTATAACTGGACTGTTTTAAATAAACTCCATTTAAACGTCTCTAAATGCTATATTATGAGCATAGCAAGGATCCGTAATATTCTCAGTTACAACTACATTTTAAATAATTTGCCTTTATCGCGTTGAACTCATGATATTGATTTGGGTGTCACTATCCATGATACTTTTAACTTTCAGAGTCATATCGGCAATAATATTAAAAAGCATACCAAAGACTTGGTTTCACCCTAAGACCATCTCGTGTCCTTGCCCGATCTGATACTATAATTTTTATCTTTAATACCCTTGTTAGACCAATATTGGAATATTGTGCAACGATCTGGGACCCGGTTTACGGACTGAATTCAGAACGAGTGGAAATTGTGCAAAATAAACTCTTACGTGTTATGGATTACAGATTGTCTGGCTACTGTTCTTACGATATGCATATGAGTCAACTCAGACGGAAATATTGTTTAAAGTCTCTAAAAAAAAGAAGAAAATGATTCTGCCTTTTATTTTATTATAAAGCTTATAATATCACTATTGATTGCCCCAACTTAATTTCTTGTCTGGAATTTCATATACCAGTTAATAATACAAGGAAAAAAATTTTGTTTTACAATACCACTGTTAAACACAACTACTTTAAAAGCTTTTCTGTCTATAAATTTGAAGATCTTTATAATACCTTTTGTACTGATATTGATATATTTAATTTGACTCCTGTCTTTTTTAAAAAACCTGTTTGAATGCGCTTCACATGTATACGACTTAGTGTTCTTGTATATTCCGTTATTTTTTATTTTTGTATGACTACTGTAACTGGATTTCATCTGTAGTTGCCACGTAAATTGAATAAAATAAAATAAATATAAATGGGAATAATTTAATTCCTGAAATCGAGGAAATAATTTTACTTTCTATTAGGAGAGGCAAAACTACGTTTTCTTCTATCGAATAAATAACGAAAAAATCCAAATAAATTTGCGGGCTCGACCAGGATTTGAACCCGGGACCTCTCGCACCCGAAGCGAGAATCATACCCCTAGACCACCGAGCCACAAGATACTTGCACTGGACACTAAATATTAAAAACACATTACACATTCTTTTAAAAGATTTGAAAATATTAAAAACACATTACACATACTTTTAAAAGATTTGAAAATATTAAAAGGTAAACACCATAAAGATGATGAGCAAAACCAAGTTAAATGCATGGGTATGACCGCGATTCGAACCCAGAACCTCTCGTACCCGTAGCGAGAATATTACGCATATACCACCGAGCCACGGAAATTTTAACCTGCATATTATAAAAAAAGCATTACATTTTTGTAAATGAAAACAAAAATACTAGAGAAGTATATGTAGAACTTTAAAAGCGGATAAAGTTTATAAAAGAATGCCAGAAAATATTGTCTACCTTTTATAAAGATTAGCAATATTATGTTTTATACCCTTGCTCTAAAAATAATAAGAAAAATCAAATTAAAAATGTGGGTTCGACAGGGATCTCTCGCACCCTAAGCGAGAATCATACCATTAGACCACCGAACCACAGGATATTTGCACTGGACAATATATATTAAAAACACATTACATATTCTTTTAAATGGATTGAAAATATTAAATGGACAACACAATAAAAATAATGAGCAAAATCAAGAAAAATGCATGGGCTCGACCGGGATTTGAACCCGGGACCTCTCGCACCCAAAGCGAGAATCATACCCCTAGACCACCGAGCCGCAGGACTTTTGCAACGGACATTATATATAAAAAACACGTTACATATTCTTTTAAGAGAAGAAAATATTAAAAGGACTAGACAATACAGGAAATGAGCAAAATGCAGATTAAATCATGGGCTCGACCGGGATTTGAACCCGACACCTCTCGCACCCGAAGCCAGGACCATACGCCTAGACCACGGAACTACGGGGGATTTAACCTAAATATTATTAAAAACGCATTACATACTTGTATAGGAAAGCAGAAATGCTAAAAATGTAAATGCAGAACTCCTAAAATGGAAAAAATTTCTAAGAAAATGCAAGAAAATATTTTTAGGTTCTATTAGGACTAGCAATATTATGTTTTGTTTTCAAGCTAAATATATTGAGCAAAATCAAATTAAAAGAATGGACTCGACCGGGATTTGAACCCGGGACCTCTCGCACCCTAAGCGAGAATCATACCCCTAGACCACCGAGCCACATTATACGCATAATGGACAAAATATATTAAAAAATCGTAACTTTCTATTACAAGAAAGCAAAAATAATGGAAAGACAAGAAGAGACCACTTTAAAAAGCCAATTATCCTATGCTATATGACTATTTCTATAATAGTGAGTGGAACTTTTTAAATATATATGCAAATGTCAACGATGCTCTATCGAGTTTTTATGTCTGTATCTATGGGATATTTGACTTACGTATACCTTGATATATCCCTTCTAAGCGTAAATATAAATCGTGGCACTCTTCTAGTACTATCCGTAATATTAAACTAAAAAGGAAGTGTAATAAATCTATTAGATTCTGGTGATAAAAGTGATTTACAGGAATTTCATAGACTACGCAGGGTTGTTAAGGATGAAATTAAATCTGATTTTACTAATCACGTTGCTATCATGGAACTAGAACTCAACAAGAACAATAAAGTTTTCTGGAATTTTTGTAAAGGCGATTCATCTGGTAGTCATAGGATCTCAACAATGAGTTATAATAATACTGATTATACTACCGACAATGATATTGATAAGTGCTTCGCGGATTTCTTTGACTCTGCTTATATTAAGAGTAGCCAACCTAGTAATTTCGAACTCTTGACCAAGTACAGTGAAATCAATAACATTGACTTAATTAATGCTAAATATATTTCTGAAAATGATGTTGCCAAATCCCTAAAGAAGTTAAAATCCAGCCAGACTACAAGCTGTGATGATGTTCCCTCTTTAATTATTAAGGTTTGTGCTGACTCTCTAACTTACCCCCTGCTTATTTTGTTTAATCTTTCAATTAAAACTATAACTTTTCCCAATGTCTGGAAATATGGTCAAGTTATTCCTGTACATAAAAAGAGCAACACGCATGATATTACTAACTACAGGCCTATTACCATTCTTTCCCATTTTTCTAAAGTTTTTGAAAGATTTATGCATGAAACGATGTTTTCCCAAATAAAGAAATGGATTTCTCCGTACCGGCATTGGTTTATGCCAATGCGATCAACTTTAACTAATTTGGCTTGTTTTACCAGTGATATTATTGATGCTATTAAAACCAAAATCAACTGGATGTTATTTATACTGACTCTAGTACAGCTTTTGATCACATCGATCTGGGGTTGTTAGCCCGTAGACTAATTGTTGCCGGATTTAGTGTTGATTTGGGGATGTGGTTGCACTCTTATATTACAGATGGACTGTATTCTAAAAAGTACTTTGGTGTAATCTCTAGACTATACAGTAACTCCTCAGGTGTTCCTCAGGGTTCTAATCTGGGTCCAATCCTTTTTTTAATTTTTATCAATGAAATTCCCAGGATTTTTAACACTAGTAAATGTCTTATATTTGCAGACGATTTGAAACTTTATATGGAAATCAACTCTATGACTGATTGTGAATTGATGCAGAAAGATCTTGATGAACTGTATAACTGGACTGTTTTAAATAAACTCCATTTAAACGTCTCTAAATGCTATATTATGAGCATAGCAAGGATCCGTAATATTCTCAGTTACAACTACATTTTAAATAATTTGCCTTTATCGCGTTGAACTCATGATATTGATTTGGGTGTCACTATCCATGATACTTTTAACTTTCAGAGTCATATCGGCAATACTATTAAAAAGCATACCAAAGACTTGGTTTCACCCTAAGACCATCTCGTGTCCTTGCCCGATCTGATACTATAATTTTTATCTTTAATACCCTTGTTAGACCAATATTGGAATATTGTGCAACGATCTGGGACCCGGTTTACGGACTGCATTCAGAACGAGTAGAAATTGTGCAAAATAAACTCTTACGTGTTATGGATTACAGATTGTCTGGCTACTGTTCTTACGATATGCATATGAGTGAACTCAGACGGAAATATTGTTTAAAGTCTCTTAAAAAAAGAAGAAAATGATTCTGCCTTTTATTTTATAATAAAGCTTATAATATCACTATTGATTGCCCCAACTTACTTTCTTGTCTGGAATTTCATATACCAGTTAATAATACAAGGAAAAAAATTTTGTTTTACAATACCACTGTTAAACACAACTACTTTAAAAGCTTTTCTGTCTATAAATTTGAAGATTTTTATAATACCTTTTGTACTGATATTGATATATTTAATTTGACTCCTGTCTTTTTTAAAAAACCTGTTTGAATGCGCTTCACACACGACTTAGTGTTCTTGTATATTCCGTTATTTTTTATTTTTGTATGACTACTGTAACTGGATTTCATCTGTAGTTGCCACGTAAATTGAATAAAATAAAATAAATAAAATAAATATAAAAGGGAATAATTTAATTCCTGAAATCGGGGAAATAATTTTACTTTCTATTAGGAGAGGCAAAACTACGTTTTCTTCTAACGAATAAATAACGAAAAAATCCAAATAAATTTGCGGGCTCGACCAGGATTTGAACCCGGGACCTCTCGCACCCAAAGCGAGAATCAAACCCCTAGACCACCGAGCCACAAGATACTTGCACTGGACACTAAATATTAAAAACACATTACACATTCTTTTAAAAGATTTGAAAATATTAAAAACACATTACACATACTTTTAAAAGATTTGAAAATATTAAAAGGTAAACACCATAAAGATGATGAGCAAAACCAAGTTAAATGCATGGGTATGACCGCGATTCGAACCCAGAACCTCTCGTACCCGTAGCGAGAATAATACGCATATACCACCGAGCCACGGAAATTTTAACCTGCATATTATAAAAAAAGCATTACATTTTTGTAAATGAAAACAAAAATACTAGAGAAGTATATGTAGAACTTTAAAAGCGGATAAAGTTTATAAAAGAATGCCAGAAAATATTGTCTACCTTTTATAAAGATTAGCAATATTATGTTTTATACCCTTGCTCTAAAAATAATAAGAAAAATCAAATTAAAAATGTGGGTTCGACAGGGATCTCTCGCACCCTAAGCGAGAATCATACCATTAGACCACCGAACCACAGGATATTTGCACTGGACAATACATATTAAAAACACATTACATATTCTTTTAAATGGATTGAAAATATTAAATGGACAACACAATAAAAATAATGAGCAAAATCAAGAAAAATGCATGGGCTCGACCGGGATTTGAACCCGGGACCTCTCGCACCCAAAGCGAGAATCATACCCCTAGACCACCGAGCCGCAGGACTTTTGCAATGGACATTATATATAAAAAACACGTTACATATTCTTTTAAGAGAAGAAAATATTAAAAGGACTAGACAATACAGGAAATGAGCAAAATGCAGATTAAATCATGTACTCGACCGGGATTTGAACCCGACACCCCTCGCACCCGAAGCCAGGACCATACGCCTAGACCACGGAACTACGGGGGATTTAACCTAAATATTATTAAAAACGCATTACATACTTGTATAGGAAAGCAGAAATGCTAAAAATGTAAATGCAGAACTCCTAAAATGGAAAAAATTTCTAAGAAAATGCAAGAAAATATTTTTAGGTTCTATTAGGACTAGCAATATTATGTTTTGTTTTCAAGCTAAATATATTGAGCAAAATCAAATTAAAAGATTGGGCTCGACCGGGATCTCTCGCACCCTAAGCGAGAATCATACCCCTAGACCACCGAGCCACATTATACGCATAATGGACAAAATATATTAAAAAATCGTAACTTTCTATTACAAGAAAGCAAAAATAATGGAAAGACAAGAAGAGACCACTTTAAAAAGCCAATTATCCTATGCTATATGACTATTTCTATAATAGTGAGTGCAACTTTTTAAATATATATGCAAATGTCAACGATGCTCTATCGAGTTTTTATGTCTGTATCTATGGGATATTTGACTTACGTATACCTTGATATATCCCTTCTAAGCGTAAATATAGATCGTGGCACTCTTCTAGTACTATCCGTAATATTAAACTAAAAATGAAGTGTAATAAATCTATTAGATTCTGGTGATAAAAGTGATTTACAGGAATTTCATAGACTACGCAGGGTTGTTAAGGATGGAATTAAATCTGATTTTACTAATCACGTTGCTATCATGGAACTAGAACTCAACAAGAACAATAAAGATTTCTGGAATTTTTGTAAAGGCGATTCATCTGGTAGTCATAGGATCTCAACAATGAGTTATAATAATACTGATTATACTACCGACAATGATATTGATAAGTGCTTCGCGGATTTCTTTGACTCTGCTTATATTAAGAGTAGCCAACCTAGTAATTTCGAACTCTTGACCAAGTACAGTGAAATCAATAACATTGACTTAATTAATGCTAAATATATTTCTGAAAATGATGTTGCCAAATCCCTAAAGAAGTTAAAATCCAGCCAGACTACAAGCTGTGATGATGTTCCCTCTTTAATTATTAAGGTTTGTGCTGACTCTCTAACTTACCCCCTGCTTATTTTGTTTAATCTTTCAATTAAAACTATAACTTTTCCCAATGTCTGGAAATATGGTCAAGTTATTCCTGTACATAAAAAGAGCAACACGCATGATATTACTAACTACAGGCCTATTACCATTCTTTCCCATTTTTCTAAAGTTTTTGAATGTTTTATGCATGAAACGATGTTTTCCCAAATAAAGAAATGGATTTCTCCGTACCGGCATTGGTTTATGCCAATGCGATACACTTTAACTAATTCGGCTTGTTTTACCAGTGATATTATTGATGCTATTAAAACCAAAAATCAACTGGATGTTATTTATACTGACTCTAGTACAGCTTTTGATCACATCGATCTGGGGTTGTTAGCCCGTAGTCCAATTGTTGCCGGATATAGTGTTGATTTGGGGATGTGGTTGCACTCTTATATTACAGATGGACTGTATTTTAAAAAGTACTTTGGTGTAATCTCTAGACTATACAGTAACTCCTCAGGTGTTCCTCAGGGTTCTAATCTGGGTCCACTCCTTTTTTTAAGTTTTATCAATGAAATTCCCAGGATTTTTAACACTAGAAAATGTCTTATATTTGCAGACGATTTGAAACTTTATATGGAAATCAACTCTATGACTGATTGTGAATTGATGCAGAAAGATCTTGATGAACTGTATAACTGGACTGTTTTAAATAAACTCCAATTAAACGTCTCTAAATGCTATATTATAAGCATAGCAAGGATCCGTAATATTCTCAGTTACAACTACATTTTAAATAATTTGCCTTTATCGCGTTGAACTCATGATATTGATTTGGGTGTCACTATCCATGATACTTTTAACTTTCAGAGTCATATCGGCAATACTATTAAAAAGCATATCAAAAACTTGGTTTCACCCTAAGACCATCTCGTGTCCTTGCCCGATCTGATACTATAATTTTTATCTTTAATACCCTTGTTAGACCAATATTGGAATATTGTGCAACGATCTGGGACCCGGTTTACGGACTGCATTCAGAACGAGTAGAAATTGTGCAAAATAAACTCTTACGTGTTATGGATTACAGATTGTCTGGCTACTGTTCTTACGATATGCATATGAGTGAACTCAGACGGAAATATTGTTTAAAGTCTCTTAAAAAAAGAAGAAAATTATTCTGCCTTTTATTTTATTATAAAGCTTATAATATCACTATTGATTGCCCCAACTTACTTTCTTGTCTGGAATTTCATATACCAGTTAATAATACAAGGAAAAAAATTTTGTTTTACAATAGCACTGTTAAACACAACTAATTTAAAAGCTTTTCTGTCTATAAATTTGAAGATCTTTATTATACCTTTTGTACTGATATTGATATATTTAATTTGACTCCTGTCTTTTTTAAAAAACCTGTTTGAATGCGCTTCACATGTATACGACTTAGTGTTCTTGTATATTCCGTTATTTTTTATTTTTGTATGACTACTGTAACTGGATTTCATCTGTAGTTGCCACGTAAATTGAATAAAATAAAATAAATAAAATAAATATAAAAGGGAATAATTTAATTCCTGAAATCGAGGAAATAATTTTACTTTCTATTAGGAGAGGCAAAACTACGTTTTCTTCTATCGAATAAATAACGAAAAAATCCAAATAAATTTGCGGGCTCGACCAGGATTTGAACCCGGGACCTCTCGCACCCGAAGCGAGAATCATACCCCTAGACCACCGAGCCACAAGATACTTGCACTGGACACTAAATATTAAAAACACATTACACATTCTTTTAAAAGATTTGAAAATATTAAAAACACATTACACATACTTTTAAAAGATTTGAAAATATTAAAAGGTAAACACCATAAAGATGATGAGCAAAACCAAGTTAAATGCATGGGTATGACCGCGATTCGAACCCAGAACCTCTCGTACCCGTAGCGAGAATAATACGCATATACCACCGAGCCACGGAAATTTTAACCTGCATATTATAAAAAAAGCATTACATTTTTGTAAATGAAAACAAAAATACTAGAGAAGTATATGTAGAACTTTAAAAGCGGATAAAGTTTATAAAAGAATGCCAGAAAATATTGTCTACCTTTTATAAAGATTAGCAATATTATGTTTTATACCCTTGCTCTAAAAATAATAAGAAAAATCAAATTAAAAATGTGGGTTCGACAGGGATCTCTCGCACCCTAAGCGAGAATCATACCATTAGACCACCCAACCACAGGATATTTGCACTGGACAATACATATTAAAAACACATTACATATTCTTTTAAATGGATTGAAAATATTAAATGGACAACACAATAAAAATAATGAGCAAAATCAAGAAAAATGCATGGGCTCGACCGGGATTTGAACCCGGGACCTTTCGCACCCAAAGCGAGAATCATACCCCTAGACCACCGAGCCGCAGGACTTTTGCAATGGACATTATATATAAAAAACACGTTACATATTCTTTTAAGAGAAGAAAATATTAAAAGGACTAGACAATACAGGAAATGAGCAAAATGCAGATTAAATCATGGGCTCGACCGGGATTTGAACCCGACACCTCTCGCACCCGAAGCCAGGACCATACGCCTAGACCACGGAACTACGGGGGATTTAACCTAAATATTATTAAAAACGCATTACATACTTGTATAGGAAAGCAGAAATGCTAAAAATGTAAATGCAGAACTCCTAAAATGGAAAAAATTTCTAAGAAAATGCAAGAAAATATTTTTAGGTTCTATTAGGACTAGCAATATTATGTTTTGTTTTCAAGCTAAATATATTGAGCAAAATCAAATTAAAAGATTGGGCTCGACCGGGATCTCTCGCACCCTAAGCGAGAATCATACCCCTAGACCACCGAGCCACATTATACGCATAATGGACAAAATATATTAAAAAATCGTAACTTTCTATTACAAGAAAGCAAAAATAATGGAAAGACAAGAAGAGACCACTTTAAAAAGCCAATTATCCTATGCTATATGACTATTTCTATAATAGTGAGTGCAACTTTTTAAATATATATGCAAATGTCAACGATGCTCTATCGAGTTTTTATGTCTGTATCTATGGGATATTTGACTTACGTATACCTTGATATATCCCTTCTAAGCGTAAATATAAATCGTGGCACTCTTCTAGTACTATCCGTAATATTAAACTAAAAAGGAAGTGTAATAAATCTATTAGATTCTGGTGATAAAAGTGATTTACAGGAATTTCATAGACTACGCAGGGTTGTTAAGGATGGAATTAAATCTGATTTTACTAATCACGTTGCTATCATGGAACTAGAACTCAACAAGAACAATAAAGATTTCTGGAATTTTTGTAAAGGCGATTCATCTGGTAGTCATAGGATCTCAACAATGAGTTATAATAATACTGATTATACTACCGACAATGATATTGATAAGTGCTTCGCGGATTTCTTTGACTCTGCTTATATTAAGAGTAGCCAACCTAGTAATTTCGAACTCTTGACCAAGTACAGTGAAATCAAAAACATTGACTTAATTAATGCTAAATATATTTCTGAAAATGATGTTGCCAAATCCCTAAAGAAGTTAAAATCCAGCCAGACTACAAGCTGTGATGATGTTCCCTCTTTAATTATTAAGGTTTGTGCTGACTCTCTAACTTACCCCCTGCTTATTTTGTTTAATCTTTCAATTAAAACTATAACTTTTCCCAATGTCTGGAAATATGGTCAAGTTATTCCTGTACATAAAAAGAGCAACACGCATGATATTACTAACTACAGGCCTATTACCATTCTTTCCCATTTTTCTAAAGTTTTTGAATGTTTTATGCATGAAACGATGTTTTCCCAAATAAAGAAATGGATTTCTCCGTACCGGCATTGGTTTATGCCAATGCGATACACTTTAACTAATTCGGCTTGTTTTACCAGTGATATTATTGATGCTATTAAAACCAAAAATCAACTGGATGTTATTTATACTGACTCTAGTACAGCTTTTGATCACATCGATCTGGGGTTGTTAGCCCGTAGTCCAATTGTTGCCGGATATAGTGTTGATTTGGGGATGTGGTTGCACTCTTATATTACAGATGGACTGTATTTTAAAAAGTACTTTGGTGTAATCTCTAGACTATACAGTAACTCCTCAGGTGTTCCTCAGGGTTCTAATCTGGGTCCACTCCTTTTTTTAAGTTTTATCAATGAAATTCCCAGGATTTTTAACACTAGAAAATGTCTTATATTTGCAGACGATTTGAAACTTTATATGGAAATCAACTCTATGACTGATTGTGAATTGATGCAGAAAGATCTTGATGAACTGTATAACTGGACTGTTTTAAATAAACTCCAATTAAACGTCTCTAAATGCTATATTATAAGCATAGCAAGGATCCGTAATATTCTCAGTTACAACTACATTTTAAATAATTTGCCTTTATCGCGTTGAACTCATGATATTGATTTGGGTGTCACTATCCATGATACTTTTAACTTTCAGAGTCATATCGGCAATACTATTAAAAAGCATATCAAAAACTTGGTTTCACCCTAAGACCATCTCGTGTCCTTGCCCGATCTGATACTATAATTTTTATCTTTAATACCCTTGTTAGACCAATATTGGAATATTGTGCAACGATCTGGGACCCGGTTTACGGACTGCATTCAGAACGAGTAGAAATTGTGCAAAATAAACTCTTACGTGTTATGGATTACAGATTGTCTGGCTACTGTTCTTACGATATGCATATGAGTGAACTCAGACGGAAATATTGTTTAAAGTCTCTTAAAAAAAGAAGAAAATTATTCTGCCTTTTATTTTATTATAAAGCTTATAATATCACTATTGATTGCCCCAACTTAATTTCTTGTCTGGAATTTCATATACCAGTTAATAATACAAGGAAAAAAATTTTGTTTTACAATACCACTGTTAAACACAACTAATTTAAAAGCTTTTCTGTCTATAAATTTGAAGATCTTTATAATACCTTTTGTACTGATATTGATATATTTAATTTGACTCCTGTCTTTTTTAAAAAACCTGTTTGAATGCGCTTCACATGTATACGACTTAGTGTTCTTGTATATTCCGTTATTTTTTATTTTTGTATGACTACTGTAACTGGATTTCATCTGTAGTTGCCACGTAAATTGAATAAAATAAAATAAATAAAATAAATATAAAAGGGAATAATTTAATTCCTGAAATCGAGGAAATAATTTTACTTTCTATTAGGAGAGGCAAAACTACGTTTTCTTCTATCGAATAAATAACGAAAAAATCCAAATAAATTTGCGGGCTCGACCAGGATTTGAACCCGGGACCTCTCGCACCCGAAGCGAGAATCATACCCCTAGACCACCGAGCCACAAGATACTTGCACTGGACACTAAATATTAAAAACACATTACACATTCTTTTAAAAGATTTGAAAATATTAAAAACACATTACACATACTTTTAAAAGATTTGAAAATATTAAAAGGTAAACACCATAAAGATGATGAGCAAAACCAAGTTAAATGCATGGGTATGACCGCGATTCGAACCCAGAACCTCTCGTACCCGTAGCGAGAATAATACGCATATACCACCGAGCCACGGAAATTTTAACCTGCATATTATAAAAAAAGCATTACATTTTTGTAAATGAAAACAAAAATACTAGAGAAGTATATGTAGAACTTTAAAAGCGGATAAAGTTTATAAAAGAATGCCAGAAAATATTGTCTACCTTTTATAAAGATTAGCAATATTATGTTTTATACCCTTGCTCTAAAAATAATAAGAAAAATCAAATTAAAAATGTGGGTTCGACAGGGATCTCTCGCACCCTAAGCGAGAATCATACCATTAGACCACCCAACCACAGGATATTTGCACTGGACAATACATATTAAAAACACATTACATATTCTTTTAAATGGATTGAAAATATTAAATGGACAACACAATAAAAATAATGAGCAAAATCAAGAAAAATGCATGGGCTCGACCGGGATTTGAACCCGGGACCTCTCGCACCCAAAGCGAGAATCATACCCCTAGACCACCGAGCCGCAGGACTTTTGCAATGGACATTATATATAAAAAACACGTTACATATTCTTTTAAGAGAAGAAAATATTAAAAGGACTAGACAATACAGGAAATGAGCAAAATGCAGATTAAATCATGGGCTCAACCGGGATTTGAACCCGACACCTCTCGCACCCGAAGCCAGGACCATACGCCTAGACCACGGAACTACGGGGGATTTAACCTAAATATTATTAAAAACGCATTACATACTTGTATAGGAAAGCAGAAATGCTAAAAATGTAAATGCAGAACTCCTAAAATGGAAAAAATTTCTAAGAAAATGCAAGAAAATATTTTTAGGTTCTATTAGGACTAGCAATATTATGTTTTGTTTTCAAGCTAAATATATTGAGCAAAATCAAATTAAAAGATTGGGCTCGACCGGGATCTCTCGCACCCTAAGCGAGAATCATACCCCTAGACCACCGAGCCACATTATACGCATAATGGACAAAATATATTAAAAAATCGTAACTTTCTATTACAAGAAAGCAAAAATAATGGAAAGACAAGAAGAGACCACTTTAAAAAGCCAATTATCCTATGCTATATGACTATTTCTATAATAGTGAGTGCAACTTTTTAAATATATATGCAAATGTCAACGATGCTCTATCGAGTTTTTATGTCTGTATCTATGGGATATTTGACTTACGTATACCTTGATATATCCCTTCTAAGCGTAAATATAAATCGTGGCACTCTTCTAGTACTATCCGTAATATTAAACTAAAAAGGAAGTGTAATAAATCTATTAGATTCTGGTGATAAAAGTGATTTACAGGAATTTCATAGACTACGCAGGGTTGTTAAGGATGGAATTAAATCTGATTTTACTAATCACGTTGCTATCATGGAACTAGAACTCAACAAGAACAATAAAGATTTCTGGAATTTTTGTAAAGGCGATTCATCTGGTAGTCATAGGATCTCAACAATGAGTTATAATAATACTGATTATACTACCGACAATGATATTGATAAGTGCTTCGCGGATTTCTTTGACTCTGCTTATATTAAGAGTAGCCAACCTAGTAATTTCGAACTCTTGACCAAGTACAGTGAAATCAATAACATTGACTTAATTAATGCTAAATATATTTCTGAAAATGATGTTGCCAAATCCCTAAAAAAGTTAAAATCCAGCCAGACTACAAGCTGTGATGATGTTCCCTCTTTAATTATTAAGGTTTGTGCTGACTCTCTAACTTACCCCCTGCTTATTTTGTTTAATCTTTCAATTAAAACTATAACTTTTCCCAATGTCTGGAAATATGGTCAAGTTATTCCTGTACATAAAAAGAGCAACACGCATGATATTACTAACTACAGGCCTATTACCATTCTTTCCCATTTTTCTAAAGTTTTTGAATGTTTTATGCATGAAACGATGTTTTCCCAAATAAAGAAATGGATTTCTCCGTACCGGCATTGGTTTATGCCAATGCGATACACTTTAACTAATTCGGCTTGTTTTACCAGTGATATTATTGATGCTATTAAAACCAAAAATCAACTGGATGTTATTTATACTGACTCTAGTACAGCTTTTGATCACATCGATCTGGGGTTGTTAGCCCGTAGTCCAATTGTTGCCGGATATAGTGTTGATTTGGGGATGTGGTTGCACTCTTATATTACAGATGGACTGTATTCTAAAAAGTACTTTGGTGTAATCTCTAGACTATACAGTAACTCCTCAGATGTTCCTCAGGGTTCTAATCTGGGTCCACTCCTTTTTTTAAGTTTTATCAATGAAATTCCCAGGATTTTTAACACTAGAAAATGTCTTATATTTGCAGACGATTTGAAACTTTATATGGAAATCAACTCTATGACTGATTGTGAATTGATGCAGAAAGATCTTGATGAACTGTATAACTGGACTGTTTTAAATAAACTCCATTTAAACGTCTCTAAATGCTATATTATAAGCATAGCAAGGATCCGTAATATTCTCAGTTACAACTACATTTTAAATAATTTGCCTTTATCGCGTTGAACTCATGATATTGATTTGGGTGTCACTATCCATGATACTTTTAACTTTCAGAGTCATATCGGCAATACTATTAAAAAGCATATCAAAGACTTGGTTTCACCCTAAGACCATCTCGTGTCCTTGCCCGATCTGATACTATAATTTTTATCTTTAATACCCTTGTTACACCAATATTGGAATATTGTGCAACGATCTGGGACCCGGTTTACGGACTGCATTCAGAACGAGTAGAAATTGTGCAAAATAAACTCTTACGTGTTATGGATTACAGATTGTCTGGCTACTGTTCTTACGATATGCATATGAGTGAACTCAGACGGAAATATTGTTTAAAGTCTCTTAAAAAAAGAAGAAAATTATTCTGCCTTTTATTTTATTATAAAGCTTATAATATCACTATTGATTGCCCCAACTTACTTTCTTGTCTGGAATTTCATATACCAGTTAATAATACAAGGAAAAAAATTTTGTTTTACAATACCACTGTTAAACACAACTACTTTAAAAGCTTTTCTGTCTATAAATTTGAAGATCTTTATAATACCTTTTGTACTGATATTGATATATTTAATTTGACTCCTGTCTTTTTTAAAAAACCTGTTTGAATGCGCTTCACATGTATACGACTTAGTGTTCTTGTATATTCCGTTATTTTTTATTTTTGTATGACTACTGTAACTGGATTTCATCTGTAGTTGCCACGTAAATTGATTAAATAAAATAAATAAAATAAATATAAAAGGGAATAATTTAATTCCTGAAATCGAGGAAATAATTTTACTTTCTATTAGGAGAGGCAAAACTACGTTTTCTTCTAACGAATAAATAACGAAAAAATCCAAATAAATTTGCGGGCTCGACCAGGATTTGAACCCGGGACCTCTCGCACCCGAAGCGAGAATCGTACCCCTAGACCACCGAGCCACAAGATACTTGCACTGGACACTAAATATTAAAAACACATTACACATTCTTTTAAAAGATTTGAAAATATTAATAACACATTACACATACTTTTAAAAGATTTGAAAATATTAAAAGGTAAACACCATAAAGATGATGAGCAAAACCAAGTTAAATGCATGGGTATGACCGCGATTCGAACCCAGAACCTCTCGTACCCGTAGCGAGAATATTACGCATATACCACCGAGCCACGGAAATTTTAACCTGCATATTATAAAAAAAGCATTACATTTTTGTAAATGAAAACAAAAATACTAGAGAAGTATATGTAGAACTTTAAAAGCGGATAAAGTTTATAAAAGAATGCCAGAAAATATTGTCTACCTTTTATAAAGATTAGCAATATTATGTTTTATACCCTTGCTCTAAAAATAATAAGAAAAATCAAATTAAAAATGTGGGTTCGACAGGGATCTCTCGCACCCTAAGCGAGAATCATACCATTAGACCACCGAACCACAGGATATTTGCACTGGACAATATATATTAAAAACACATTACATATTCTTTTAAATGGATTGAAAATATTAAATGGACAACACAATAAAAATAATGAGCAAAATCAAGAAAAATGCATGGGCTCGACCGGGATTTGAACCCGGGACCTCTCGCACCCAAAGCGAGAAACCGGCCATCCACCTTGCTACTCTAAGTCCTCGGACGAGTCGGATGGTCAGGGTTTTCGACCCAAAGCGAGAATCATACCCCTAGACCACCGAGCCGCAGGACTTTTGCAATGGACATTATATATAAAAAACACGTTACATATTCTTTTAAGAGAAGAAAATATTAAAAGGACTAGACAATACAGGAAATGAGCAAAATGCGGATTAAATCATGGGCTCGACCGGGATTTGAACCCGACACCTCTCGCACCCGAAGCCAGGACCATACGCCTAGACCACGGAACTACGGGGGATTTAACCTAAATATTATTAAAAACGCATTACATACTTGTATAGGAAAGCAGAAATGCTAAAAATGCAAATGCAGAACTCCTAAAATGGAAAAAATTTCTAAGAAAATGCAAGAAAATATTTTTAGGTTCTATTAGGACTAGCAATATTATGTTTTGTTTTCAAGCTAAATATATTGAGCAAAATCAAATTAAAAGATTGGGCTCGACCGGGATCTCTCGCACCCTAAGCGAGAATCATACCCCTAGACCACCGAGCCACATTATACGCATAATGGACAAAATATATTAAAAAATCGTAACTTTCTATTACAAGAAAGCAAAAATAATGGAAAGACAAAAAGAGACCACTTTAAAAAGCCAATTATCCTATGCTATATGACTATTTCTATAATAGTGAGTGCAACTTTTTAAATATATATGCAAATGTCAACGATGCTCTATCGAGTTTTTATGTCTGTATCTATGGGATATTTGACTTACGTATACCTTGATATATCCCTTCTAAGCGTAAATATAAATCGTGGCACTCTTCTAGTACTATCCGTAATATTAAACTAAAAAGGAAGTGTAATAAATCTATTAGATTCTGGTGATAAAAGTGATTTACAGGAATTTCATAGACTACGCAGGGTTGTTAAGGATGGAATTAAATCTGATTTTACTAATCACGTTGCTATCATGGAACTAGAACTCAACAAGAACAATAAAGATTTCTGGAATTTTTGTAAAGGCGATTCATCTGGTAGTCATAGGATCTCAACAATGAGTTATAATAATACTGATTATACTACCGACAATGATATTGATAAGTGCTTCGCGGATTTCTTTGACTCTGCTTATATTAAGATTAGCCAACCTAGTAATTTCGAACTCTTTACCAAGTACAGTGAAATCAAATACATTGACTTAATTAATGCTAAATATATTTCTGAAAATGATGTTGCCAAATCCCTAAAGAAGTTAAAATCCAGCCAGACTACAAGCTGTGATGATGTTCCCTCATTAATTATTAAGGTTTGTGCTGACTCTCTAACTTACCCCCTGCTTATTTTGTTTAATCTTTCAATTAAAACTATAACTTTTCCCAATGTCTGGAAATATGGTCGAGTTATTCCTGTACATAAAAAGAGCAACACGCATGATATTACTAACTACAGGCCTGTTACCATTCTTTCCCATTTTTCTAAAGTTTTTGAATGTTTTATGCATGAAACGATGTTTTCCCAAATAAAGAAATGGATTTCTCCGTACCGGCATTGGTTTATGCCAATGCGATACACTTTAACTAATTCGGCTTGTTTTACCAGTGATATTATTGATGCTATTAAAACCAAAAATCAACTGGATGTTATTTATACTGACTCTAGTACAGCTTTTGATCACATCGATCTGGGGTTGTTAGCCCGTAGTCCAATTGTTGCCGGATTTAGTGTTGATTTGGGGATGTGGTTGCACTCTTATATTACAGATGGACTGTATTCTAAAAAGTACTTTGGTGTAATCTCTAGACTATACAGTAACTCCTCAGGTGTTCCTCAGGGTTCTAATCTGGGTCCACTCCTTTTTTTAAGTTTTATCAATGAAATTCCCAGGATTTTTAACACTAGAATATGTCTTATATTTGCAGACGATTTGAAACTTTATATGGAAATCAACTCTATGACTGATTGTGAATTGATGCAGAAAGATCTTGATGAACTGTATAACTGGACTGTTTTAAATAAACTCCATTTAAACGTCTCTAAATGCTATATTATGAGCATAGCAAGGATCCGTAATATTCTCAGTTACAACTACATTTTAAATAATTTGCCTTTATCGCGTTGAACTCATGATATTGATTTGGGTGTCACTATCCATGATACTTTTAACTTTCAGAGTCATATCGGCAATACTATTAAAAAGCATATCAAAGACTTGGTTTCACCCTAAGACCATCTCGTGTCCTTGCCCGATCTGATACTATAATTTTTATCTTTAATACCCTTGTTAGACCAATATTGGAATATTGTGCAACGATCTGGGACCCGGTTTACGGACTGCATTCAGAACGAGTAGAAATTGTGCAAAATAAACTCTTACGTGTTATGGATTACAGATTGTCTGGCTACTGTTCTTACGATATGCATATGAGTGAACTCAGACGGAAATATTGTTTGAAGTCTCTTAAAAAAAGAAGAAAATGATTCTGCCTTTTATTTTATTATAAAGCTTATAATATCACTATTGATTGCCCCAACTTACTTTCTTGTCTGGAATTTCATATACCAGTTAATAATACAAGGAAAAAAGTTTTGTTTTACAATACCACTGTTAAACACAACTACTTTAAAAGCTTTTCTGTCTATAAATTTAAAGATCTTTATAATACCTTTTGTACTGATATTGATATATTTAATTTGACTCCTGTCTTTTTTAAAAAACCTGTTTGAATGCGCTTCACATGTATACGACTTAGTGTTCTTGTATATTCCGTTATTTTTTATTTTTGTATGACTACTGTAACTGGATTTCATCTGTAGTTGCCACGTAAATTGAATAAAATAAAATAAATAAAATAAATATAAAAGGGAATAATTTAATTCCTGAAATCGAGGAAATAATTTTACTTTCTATTAGGAGAGGCAAAACTACGTTTTCTTCTATCGAATAAATAACGAAAAAATCCAAATAAATTTGCGGGCTCGACCAGGATTTGAACCCGGGACCACTCGCACCCGAAGCGAGAATCATACCCCTAGACCACCGAGCCACAAGATACTTGCACTGGACACTAAATATTAAAAACACATTACACATTCTTTTAAAAGATTTGAAAATATTAAAAACACATTACACATACTTTTAAAAGATTTGAAAATATTAAAAGGTAAACACCATAAAGATGATGAGCAAAACCAAGTTAAATGCATGGGTATGACCGCGATTCGAACCCAAAACCTCTCGTACCCGTAGCGAGAATAATACGCATATACCACCGAGCCACGGAAATTTTAACCTGCATATTATAAAAAAAGCATTACATTTTTGTAAATGAAAACAAAAATACTAGAGAAGTATATGTAGAACTTTAAAAGCGGATAAAGTTTATAAAAGAATGCCAGAAAATATTGTCTACCTTTTATAAAGATTAGCAATATTATGTTTTATACCCTTGCTCTAAAAATAATAAGAAAAATCAAATTAAAAGTGTGGGTTCGACAGGGATCTCTCGCACCCTAAGCGAGAATCATACCATTAGACCACCGAACCACAGGATATTTGCACTGGACAATATATATTAAAAACACATTACATATTCTTTTAAATGGATTGAAAATATTAAATGGACAACACAATAAAAATAATGAGCAAAATCAAGAAAAATGCATGGGCTCGACCGGGATTTGAACCCAGGACCTCTCGCACCCAAAGCGAGAATCATACCCCTAGACCACCGAGCCGCAGGACTTTTGCAATGGACATTATATATAAAAAACACGTTACATATTCTTTTAAGAGAAGAAAATATTAAAAGGACTAGACAATACAGGAAATGAGCAAAATGCAGATTAAATCATGGGCTCGACCGGGATTTGAACCCGACACCTCTCGCACCCGAAGCCAGGACCATACGCCTAGACCACGGAACTACGGGGGATTTAACCTAAATATTATTAAAAACGCATTACATACTTGTATAGGAAAGCAGAAATGCTAAAAATGTAAATGCAGAACTCCTAAAATGGAAAAAATTTCTAAGAAAATGCAAGAAAATATTTTTAGGTTCTATTAGGACTAGCAATATTATGTTTTGTTTTCAAGCTAAATATATTGAGCAAAATCAAATTAAAAGATTGGGCTCGACCGGGATTTGAACCCGGGACCTCTCGCACCCTAAGCGAGAATCATACCCCTAGACCACCGAGCCACATTATACGTATAATGGACAAAATATATTAAAAAATCGTAACTTTCTATTACAAGAAAGCAAAAATAATGGAAAGACAAGAAGAGACCACTTTAAAAAGCCAATTATCCTATGCTATATGACTATTTCTATAATAGTGAGTGCAACTTTTTAAATATATATGCAAATGTCAACGATGCTCTATCGAGTTTTTATGTCTGTATCTATGGGATATTTGACTTACGTATACCTTGATATATCCCTTCTAAGCGTAAATATAAATCGTGGCACTCTTCTAGTACTATCCGTAATATTAAACTAAAAAGGAAGTGTAATAAATCTATTAGATTCTGGTGATAAAAGTGATTTACAGGAATTTCATAGACTACGCAGGGTTGTTAAGGATGGAATTAAATCTGATTTTACTAATCACGTTGCTATCATGGAACTAGAACTCAACAAGAACAATAAAGATTTCTGGAATTTTTGTAAAGGCGATTCATCTGGTAGTCATAGGATCTCAACAATGAGTTATAATAATACTGATTATACTACCGACAATGATATTGATAAGTGCTTCGCGGATTTCTTTGACTCTGCTTATATTAAGAGTAGCCAACCTAGTAATTTCGAACTCTTGACCAAGTACAGTGAAATCAATAACATTGACTTAATTAATGCTAAATATATTTCTGAAAATGATGTTGCCAAATCCCTAAAGAAGTTAAAATCCAGCCAGACTACAAGCTGTGATGATGTTCCCTCTTTAATTATTGAGGTTTGTGCTGACTCTCTAACTTACCCCCTGCTTATTTTGTTTAATATTTCAATTAAAACTATAACTTTTCCCAATGTCTGGAAATATGGTCAAGTTATTCCTGTACATAAAAAGAGCAACACGCATGATATTACTAACTACAGGCCTATTACCATTCTTTCCCATTTTTCTAAAGTTTTTGAATGTTTTATGCATGAAACGATGTTTTCCCAAATAAAGAAATGGATTTCTCCGTACCGGCATTGGTTTATGCCAATGCGATACACTTTAACTAATTCGGCTTGTTTTACCAGTGATATTATTGATGCTATTAAAACCAAAAATCAACTGGATGTTATTTATACTGACTCTAGTACAGCTTTTGATCCCATCGATCTGGGGTTGTTAGCCCGTAGTCCAATTGTTGCCGGATTTAGTGTTGATTTGGGGATGTGGTTGAACTCTTATATTACAGATGGGCTGTATTCTAAAAAGTACTTTGGTGTAATCTCTAGACTATACAGTAACTCCTCAGGTGTTCCTCAGGGTTCTAATCTGGGTCCACTCCTTTTTTTAAGTTTTATCAATGAAATTCCCAGGATTTTTAACACTAGAAAATGTCTTATATTTGCAGACGATTTGAAACTTTATATGGAAATCAACTCTATGACTGATTGTGAATTGATGCAGAAAGATCTTGATGAACTGTATAACTGGACTGTTTTAAATAAACTCCATTTAAACGTCTCTAAATGCTATATTATGAGCATAGCAAGGATCCGTAATATTCTCAGTTACAACTACATTTTAAATAATTTGCCTTTATCGCGTTGAACTCATGATATTGATTTGGGTGTCACTATCCATGATACTTTTAACTTTCAGAGTCATATTGGCAATACTATTAAAAAGCATATCAAAGACTTGGTTTCACTCTAAGACCATCTCGTGTCCTTGCCCGATCTGATACTATAATTTTTATCTTTAATACCCTTGTTAGACCAATATTGGAATATTGTGCAACGATCTGGGACCCGGTTTACGGACTGCATTCAGAACGAGTAGAAATTGTGCAAAATAAACTCTTACGTGTTATGGATTACAGATTGTCTGGCTACTGTTCTTACGATATGCATATGAGTGAACTCAGAAGGAAATATTGTTTAAAGTCTCTTAAAAAAAGAAGAAAATGATTCTGCCTTTTATTTTATTATAAAGCTTATAATATCACTATTGATTGCCCCAACTTACTTTCTTGTCTGGAATTTCATATACCAGTTAATAATACAAGGAAAAAAATTTTGTTTTACAATACCACTGTTAAACACAACTACTTTAAAAGCTTTTCTGTCTATAAATTTGAAGATCTTTATAATACCTTTTGTACTGATATTGATATATTTAATTTGACTCCTGTCTTTTTTAAAAAACCTGTTTGAATGCGCTTCACATGTATACGACTTAGTGTTCTTGTATATTCCGTTATTTTTTATTTTTGTATGACTACTGTAACTGGATTTCATCTGTAGTTGCCACGTAAATTGAATAAAATAAAATAAATAAAATAAATATAAAAGGGAATAATTTAATTCCTGAAATCGAGGAAATAATTTTACTTTCTATTAGGAGAGGCAAAACTACGTTTTCTTCTATCGAATAAATAACGAAAAAATCCAAATAAATTTGCGGGCTCGACCAGGATTTGAACCCGGGACCTCTCGCACCCGAAGCGAGAATCATACCCCTAGACCACCGAGCCACAAGATACTTGCACTGGACACTAAATATTAAAAACACATTACACATTCTTTTAAAAGATTTGAAAATATTAAAAACACATTACACATACTTTTAAAAGATTTGAAAATATTAAAAGGTAAACACCATAAAGATGATGAGCAAAACCAAGTTAAATGCATGGGTATGACCGCGATTCGAACCCAGAACCTCTCGTACCCGTAGGGAGAATAATACGCATATACAACCGAGCCACGGAAATTTTAACCTGCATATTATAAAAAAAGCATTACATTTTTGTAAATGAAAACAAAAATACTAGAGAAGTATATGTAGAACTTTAAAAGCGGATAAAGTTTATAAAAGAATGCCAGAAAATATTGTCTACCTTTTATAAAGATTAGCAATATTATGTTTTATACCCTTGCTCTAAAAATAATAAGAAAAATCAAATTAAAAGTGTGGGTTCGACCGGGATCTCTCGCACCCTAAGCGAGAATCATACCATTAGACCACCGAACCACAGGATATTTGCACTGGACAATATATATTAAAAACACATTACATATTCTTTTAAATGGATTGAAAATATTAAATGGACAACACAATAAAAATAATGAGCAAAATCAAGAAAAATGCATGGGCTCGACCGGGATTTGAACCCGGGACCTCTCGCACCCAAAGCGAGAATCATACCCCTAGACCACCGAGCCGCAGGACTTTTGCAATGGACATTATATATAAAAAACACGTTACATATTCTTTTAAGAGAAGAAAATATTAAAAGGACTAGACAATACAGGAAATGAGCAAAATGCAGATTAAATCATGGGCTCGACCGGGATTTGAACCCGACACCTCTCGCACCCGAAGCCAGGACCATACGCCTAGACCACGGAACTACGGGGGATTTAACCTAAATATTATTAAAAACGCATTACATACTTGTATAGGAAAGCAGAAATGCTAAAAATGTAAATGCAGAACTCCTAAAATGGAAAAAATTTCTAAGAAAATGCAAGAAAATATTTTTAGGTTCTATTAGGACTAGCAATATTATGTTTTGTTTTCAAGCTAAATATATTGAGCAAAATCAAATTAAAAGATTGGGCTCGACCGGGATTTGAACCCGGGTCCTCTCGCACCCTAAGCGAGAATCATACCCCTAGACCACCGAGCCACATTATACGTATAATGGACAAAATATATTAAAAAATCGTAACTTTCTATTACAAGAAAGCAAAAATAATGGAAAGACAAGAAGAGACCACTTTAAAAAGCCAATTATCCTATGCTATATGACTATTTCTATAATAGTGAGTGCAACTTTTTAAATATATATGCAAATGTCAACGATGCTCTATCGAGTTTTTATGTCTGTATCTATGGGATATTTGACTTACGTATACCTTGATATATCCCTTCTAAGCGTAAATATAAATCGTGGCACTCTTCTAGTACTATCCGTAATATTAAACTAAAAAGGAAGTGTAATAAATCTATTAGATTCTGGTGATAAAAGTGATTTACAGGAATTTCATAGACTACGCAGGGTTGTTAAGGATGGAATTAAATCTGATTTTACTAATCACGTTGCTATCATGGAACTAGAACTCAACAAGAACAATAAAGATTTCTGGAATTTTTGTAAAGGCGATTCATCTGGTAGTCATAGGATCTCAACAATGAGTTATAATAATACTGATTATACTACCGACAATGATATTGATAAGTGCTTCGCGGATTTCTTTGACTCTGCTTATATTAAGATTAGCCAACCTAGTAATTTCGAACTCTTGACCAAGTACAGTGAAATCAAAAACATTGACTTAATTAATGCTAAATATATTTCTGAAAATGATGTTGCCAAATCCCTAAAGAAGTTAAAATCCAGCCAGACTACAAGCTGTGATGATGTTCCCTCTTTAATTATTAAGGTTTGTGCTGACTCTCTAACTTACCCCCTGCTTATTTTGTTTAATCTTTCAATTAAAACTATAACTTTTCCTAATGTCTGGAAATATGGTCGAGTTATTCCTGTACATAAAAAGAGCAACACGCATGATATTACTAACTACAGGCCTGTTACCATTCTTTCCCATTTTTCTAAAGTTTTTGAATGTTTTATGCATGAAACGATGTTTTCCCAAATAAAGAAATGGATTTCTCCGTACCGGCATTGGTTTATGCCAATGCGATACACTTTAACTAATTCGGCTTGTTTTACCAGTGATATTATTGATGCTATTAAAACCAAAAATCAACTGGATGTTATTTATACTGACTCTAGTACAGCTTTTGATCACATCGATCTGGGGTTGTTAGCCCGTAGTCCAATTGTTGCCGGATTTATTGTTGATTTGGGGATGTGGTTGCACTCTTATATTACAGATGGACTGTATTCTAAAAAGTACTTTGGTGTAATCTCTAGACTATACAGTAACTCCTCAGGTGTTCCTCAGGGTTCTAATCTGGGTCCACTCCTTTTTTTAAGTTTTATCAATGAAATTCCCAGGATTTTTAACACTAGAAAATGTCTTATATTTGCAGACGATTTGAAACTTTATATGGAAATCAACTCTATGACTGATTGTGAATTGATGCAGAAAGATCTTGATGAACTGTATAACTGGACTGTTTTAAATAAACTCCATTTAAACGTCTCTAAATGCTATATTATGAGCATAGCAAGGATCCGTAATATTCTCAGTTACAACTACATTTTAAATAATTTGCCTTTATCGCGTTGAACTCATGATATTGATTTGGGTGTCACTATCCATGATACTTTTAACTTTCAGAGTCATATCGGCAATACTATTAAAAAGCATATCAAAGACTTGGTTTCACCCTAAGACCATCTCGTGTCCTTGCCCGATCTGATACTATAATTTTTATCTTTAATACCCTTGTTAGACCAATATTGGAATATTGTGCAACGATCTGGGACCCGGTTTACGGACTGCATTCAGAACGAGTAGAAATTGTGCAAAATAAACTCTTACGTGTTATGGATTACAGATTGTCTGGCTACTGTTCTTACGATATGCATATGAGTGAACTCAGACGGAAATATTGTTTGAAGTCTCTTAAAAAAAGAAGAAAATGATTCTGCCTTTTATTTTATTATAAAGCTTATAATATCACTATTGATTGCCCCAACTTACTTTCTTGTCTGGAATTTCATATACCAGTTAATAATACAAGGAAAAAAATTTTGTTTTACAATACCACTGTTAAACACAACTACTTTAAAAGCTTTTCTGTCTATAAATTTGAAGATCTTTATAATACCTTTTGTACTGATATTGATATATTTAATTTGACTCCTGTCTTTTTTAAAAAACCTGTTTGAATGCGCTTCACATGTATACGACTTAGTGTTCTTGTATATTCCGTTATTTTTTATTTTTGTATGACTACTGTAACTGGATTTCATCTGTAGTTGCCACGTAAATTGAATAAAATAAAATAAATAAAATAAATATAAAAGGGAATAATATAATTCCTGAAATCGAGGAAATAATTTTACTTTCTATTAGGAGAGGCAAAACTACGTTTTCTTCTATCGAATAAATAACGAAAAAATCCAAATAAATTTGCGGGCTCGACCAGGATTTGAACCCGGGACCTCTCGCACCCGAAGCGAGAATCATACCCCTAGACCACCGAGCCACAAGATACTTGCACTGGACACTAAATATTAAAAACACATTACACATTCTTTTAAAAGATTTGAAAATATTAAAAACACATTACACATACTTTTAAAAGATTTGAAAATATTAAAAGGTAAACACCATAAAGATGATGAGCAAAACCAAGTTAAATGCATGGGTATGACCGCGATTCGAACCCAGAACCTCTCGTACCCGTAGCGAGAATAATACGCATATACAACCGAGCCACGGAAATTTTAACCTGCATATTATAAAAAAAACATTACATTTTTGTAAATGAAAACAAAAATACTAGAGAAGTATATGTAGAACTTTAAAAGCGGATAAAGTTTATAAAAGAATGCCAGAAAATATTGTCTACCTTTTATAAAGATTAGCAATATTATGTTTTATACCCTTGCTCTAAAAATAATAAGAAAAATCAAATTAAAAGTGTGGGTTCGACCGGGATCTCTCGCACCCTAAGCGAGAATCATACCATTAGACCACCGAACCACAGGATATTTGCACTGGACAATATATATTAAAAACACATTACATATTCTTTTAAATGGATTGAAAATATTAAATGGACAACACAATAAAAATAATGAGCAAAATCAAGAAAAATGCATGGGCTCGACCGGGATTTGAACCCGGGACCTCTCGCACCCAAAGCGAGAATCATACCCCTAGACCACCGAGCCGCAGGACTTTTGCAATGGACATTATATATAAAAAACACGTTACATATTCTTTTAAGAGAAGAAAATATTAAAAGGACTAGACAATACAGGAAATGAGCAAAATGCAGATTAAATCATGGGCTCGACCGGGATTTGAACCCGACACCTCTCGCACCCGAAGCCAGGACCATACGCCTAGACCACGGAACTACGGGGGATTTAACCTAAATATTATTAAAAACGCATTACATACTTGTATAGGAAAGCAGAAATGCTAAAAATGTAAATGCAGAACTCCTAAAATGGAAAAAATTTCTAAGAAAATGCAAGAAAATATTTTTAGGTTCTATTAGGACTAGCAATATTATGTTTTGTTTTCAAGCTAAATATATTGAGCAAAATCAAATTAAAAGATTGGGCTCGACCGGGATTTGAACCCGGGACCTCTCGCACCCTAAGCGAGAATCATACCCCTAGACCACCGAGCCACATTATACGTATAATGGACAAAATATATTAAAAAATCGTAACTTTCTATTACAAGAAAGCAAAAATAATGGAAAGACAAGAAGAGACCACTTTAAAAAGCCAATTATCCTATGCTATATGACTATTTCTATAATAGTGAGTGCAACTTTTTAAATATATATGCAAATGTCAACGATGCTCTATCGAGTTTTTATGTCTGTATCTATGGGATATTTGACTTACGTATACCTTGATATATCCCTTCTAAGCGTAAATATAAATCGTGGCACTCTTCTAGTACTATCCGTAATATTAAACTAAAAAGGAAGTGTAATAAATCTATTAGATTCTGGTGATAAAAGTGATTTACAGGAATTTCATAGACTACGCAGGGTTGTTAAGGATGGAATTAAATCTGATTTTACTAATCACGTTGCTATCATGGAACTAGAACTCAACAAGAACAATAAAGATTTCTGGAATTTTTGTAAAGGCGATTCATCTGGTAGTCATAGGATCTCAACAATGAGTTATAATAATACTGATTATACTACCGACAATGATATTGATAAGTGCTTCGCGGATTTCTTTGACTCTGCTTATATTAAGAGTAGCCAACCTAGTAATTTCGAACTCTTGACCAAGTACAGTGAAATCAATAACATTGACTTAATTAATGCTAAATATATTTCTGAAAATGATGTTGCCAAATCCCTAAAGAAGTTAAAATCCAGCCAGACTACAAGCTGTGATGATGTTCCCTCTTTAATTATTGAGGTTTGTGCTGACACTCTAACTTACCCCCTGCTTATTTTGTTTAATATTTCAATTAAAACTATAACTTTTCCCAATGTCTGGAAATATGGTCCAGTTATTCCTGTACATAAAAAGAGCAACACGCATGATATTACTAACTACAGGCCTATTACCATTCTTTCCCATTTTTCTAAAGTTTTTGAATGTTTTATGCATGAAACGATGTTTTCCCAAATAAAGAAATGGATTTCTCCGTACCGGCATTGGTTTATGCCAATGCGATACACTTTAACTAATTCGTCTTGTTTTACCAGTGATATTATTGATGCTATTAAAACCAAAAATCAACTGGATGTTATTTATACTGACTCTAGTACAGCTTTTGATCCCATCGATCTGGGGTTGTTAGCCCGTAGTCCAATTGTTGCCGGATTTAGTGTTGATTTGGGGATGTGGTTGCACTCTTATATTACAGATGGACTGTATTCTAAAAAGTACTTGTTTTTAATCTCTAGACTATACAGTAACTCCTGAGGTGTTCCTCAGGGTTCTAATCTGGGTCCACTCCTTTTTTTAAGTTTTATCAATGAAATTCCCAGGATTTTTAACACTAGAAAATGTCTTATATTTGCAGACGATTTGAAACTTTATATGGAAATCAACTCTATGACTGATTGTGAATTGATGCAGAAAGATCTTGATGAACTGTATAACTGGACTGTTTTAAATAAACTCCATTTAAACGTCTCTAAATGCTATATTATGAGCATAGCAAGGATCCGTAATATTCTCAGTTACAACTACATTTTAAATAATTTGTTTTTATCGCGTTGAACTCATGATATTGATTTGGGTGTCACTATCCATGATACTTTTAACTTTCAGAGTCATATTGGCAATACTATTAAAAAGCATATCAAAGACTTGGTTTCACTCTAAGACCATCTCGTGTCCTTGCCCGATCTGATACTATAATTTTTATCTTTAATACCCTTGTTAGACCAATATTGGAATATTGTGCAACGATCTGGGACCCGGTTTACGGACTGCATTCAGAACGAGTAGAAATTGTGCAAAATAAACTCTTACGTGTTATGGATTACAGATTGTCTGGCTACTGTTCTTACGATATGCATATGAGTGAACTCAGAAGGAAATATTGTTTAAAGTCTCTTAAAAAAAGAAGAAAATGATTCTGCCTTTTATTTTATTATAAAGCTTATAATATCACTATTGATTGCCCCAACTTACTTTCTTGTCTGGAATTTCATATACCAGTTAATAATACAAGGAAAAAAATTTTGTTTTACAATACCACTGTTAAACACAACTACTTTAAAAGCTTTTCTGTCTATAAATTTGAAGATCTTTATAATACCTTTTGTACTGATATTGATATATTTAATTTGACTCCTGTCTTTTTTAAAAAACCTGTTTGAATGCGCTTCACATGTATACGAATTAGTGTTCTTGTATATTCCGTTATTTTTTATTTTTGTATGACTACTGTAACTGGATTTCATCTGTAGTTGCCACGTAAATTGAATAAAATAAAATAAATAAAATAAATATAAAAGGGAATAATTTAATTCCTGAAATCGAGGAAATAATTTTACTTTCTATTAGGAGAGGCAAAACTACGTTTTCTTCTATCGAATAAATAACGAAAAAATCCAAATAAATTTGCGGGCTCGACCAGGATTTGAACCCGGGACCTCTCGCACCCGAAGCGAGAATCATACCCCTAGACCACCGAGCCACAAGATACTTGCACTGGACACTAAATATTAAAAACACATTACACATTCTTTTAAAAGATTTGAAAATATTAAAAACACATTACACATACTTTTAAAAGATTTGAAAATATTAAAAGGTAAACACCATAAAGATGATGAGCAAAACCAAGTTAAATGCATGGGTATGACCGCGATTCGAACCCAGAACCTCTCGTACCCGTAGCGAGAATAATACGCATATACAACCGAGCCACGGAAATTTTAACCTGCATATTATAAAAAAAACATTACATTTTTGTAAATGAAAACAAAAATACTAGAGAAGTATATGTAGAAATTTAAAAGCGGATAAAGTTTATAAAAGAATGCCAGAAAATATTGTCTACCTTTTATAAAGATTAGCAATATTATGTTTTATACCCTTGCTCTAAAAATAATAAGAAAAATCAAATTAAAAGTGTGGGTTCGACCGGGATCTCTCGCACCCTAAGCGAGAATCATACCATTAGACCACCGAACCACAGGATATTTGCACTGGACAATATATATTAAAAACACATTACATATTCTTTTAAATGGATTGAAAATATTAAATGGACAACACAATAAAAATAATGAGCAAAATCAAGAAAAATGCATGGGCTCGACCGGGATTTGAACCCGGGACCTCTCGCACCCAAAGCGAGAATCATACCCCTAGACCACCGAGCCGCAGGACTTTTGCAATGGACATTATATATAAAAAACACGTTACATATTCTTTTAAGAGAAGAAAATATTAAAAGGACTAGACAATACAGGAAATGAGCAAAATGCAGATTAAATCATGGGCTCGACCGGGATTTGAACCCGACACCTCTCGCACCCGAAGCCAGGACCATACGCCTAGACCACGGAACTACGGGGGATTTAACCTAAATATTATTAAAAACGCATTACATACTTGTATAGGAAAGCAGAAATGCTAAAAATGTAAATGCAGAACTCCTAAAATGGAAAAAATTTCTAAGAAAATGCAAGAAAATATTTTTAGGTTCTATTAGGACTAGCAATATTATGTTTTGTTTTCAAGCTAAATATATTGAGCAAAATCAAATTAAAAGATTGGGATCGACCGGGATTTGAACCCGGGACCTCTCGCACCCTAAGCCAGAATCATACCCCTAGACCACCGAGCCACATTATACGTATAATGGACAAAATATATTAAAAAATCGTAACTTTCTATTACAAGAAAGCAAAAATAATGGAAAGACAAAAAGAGACCACTTTAAAAAGCCAATTATCCTATGCTATATGACTATTTCTATAATAGTGAGTGCAACTTTTTAAATATATATGCAAATGTCAACGATGCTCTATCGAGTTTTTATGTCTGTATCTATGGGATATTTGACTTACGTATACCTTGATATATCCCTTCTAAGCGTAAATATAAATCGTGGCACTCTTCTAGTACTATCCGTAATATTAAACTAAAAAGGAAGTGTAATAAATCTATTAGATTCTGGTGATAAAAGTGATTTACAGGAATTTCATAGACTACGCAGGGTTGTTAAGGATGGAATTAAATCTGATTTTACTAATCACGTTGCTATCATGGAACTAGAACTCAACAAGAACAATAAAGATTTCTGGAATTTTTGTAAAGGCGATTCATCTGGTAGTCATAGGATCTCAACAATGAGTTATAATAATACTGATTATACTACCGACAATGATATTGATAAGTGCTTCGCGGATTTCTTTGACTCTGCTTATATTAAGATTAGCCAACCTAGTAATTTCGAACTCTTTACCAAGTACAGTGAAATCAAAAACATTGACTTAATTAATGCTAAATATATTTCTGAAAATGATGTTGCCAAATCCCTAAAGAAGTTAAAATCCAGCCAGACTACAAGCTGTGATGATGTTCCCTCATTAATTATTAAGGTTTGTGCTGACTCTCTAACTTACCCCCTGCTTATTTTGTTTAATCTTTCAATTAAAACTATAACTTTTCCCAATGTCTGGAAATATGGTCGAGTTACTCCTGTACATAAAAAGAGCAACACGCATGATATTACTAACTACAGGCCTGTTACCATTCTTTCCCATTTTTCTAAAGTTTTTGAATGTTTTATGCATGAAACGATGTTTTCCCAAATAAAGAAATGGATTTCTCCGTACCGGCATTGGTTTATGCCAATGCGATACACTTTAACTAATTCGGCTTGTTTTACCAGTGATATTATTGATGCTATTAAAACCAAAAATCAACTGGATGTTATTTATACTGACTCTAGTACAGCTTTTGATCACATCGATCTGGGGTTGTTAGCCCGTAGTCCAATTGTTGCCGGATTTAGTGTTGATTTGGGGATGTGGTTGCACTCTTATATTACAGATGGACTGTATTCTAAAAAGTACTTTGGTGTAATCTCTAGACTATACAGTAACTCCTCAGGTGTTCCTCAGGGTTCTAATCTGGGTCCACTCCTTTTTTTAAGTTTTATCAATGAAATTCCCAGGATTTTTAACACTAGAATATGTCTTATATTTGCAGACGATTTGAAACTTTATATGGAAATCAACTCTATGACTGATTGTGAATTGATGCAGAAAGATCTTGATGAACTGTATAACTGGACTGTTTTAAATAAACTCCATTTAAACGTCTCTAAATGCTATATTATGAGCATAGCAAGGATCCGTAATATTCTCAGTTACAACTACATTTTAAATAATTTGCCTTTATCGCGTTGAACTCATGATATTGATTTGGGTGTCACTATCCATGATACTTTTAACTTTCAGAGTCATATCGGCAATACTATTAAAAAGCATATCAAAGACTTGGTTTCACCCTAAGACCATCTCGTGTCCTTGCCCGATCTGATACTATAATTTTTATCTTTAATACCCTTGTTAGACCAATATTGGAATATTGTGCAACGATCTGGGACCCGGTTTACGGACTGCATTCAGAACGAGTAGAAATTGTGCAAAATAAACTCTTACGTGTTATGGATTACAGATTGTCTGGCTACTGTTCTTACGATATGCATATGAGTGAACTCAGACGGAAATATTGTTTGAAGTCTCTTAAAAAAAGAAGAAAATGATTCTGCCTTTTATTTTATTATAAAGCTTATAATATCACTATTGATTGCCCCAACTTACTTTCTTGTCTGGAATTTCATATACCAGTTAATAATACAAGGAAAAAAATTTTGTTTTACAATACCACTGTTAAACACAACTACTTTAAAAGCTTTTCTGTCTATAAATTTAAAGATCTTTATAATACCTTTTGTACTGATATTGATATATTTAATTTGACTCCTGTCTTTTTTAAAAAACCTGTTTGAATGCGCTTCACATGTATACGACTTAGTGTTCTTGTATATTCCGTTATTTTTTAATTTTGTATGACTACTGTAACTGGATTTCATCTGTAGTTGCCACGTAAATTGAATAAAATAAAATAAATAAAATAAATATAAAAGGGAATAATTTAATTCCTGAAATCGAGGAAATAATTTTACTTTCTATTAGGAGAGGCAAAACTACGTTTTCTTCTATCGAATAAATAACGAAAAAATCCAAATAAATTTGCGGGCTCGACCAGGATTTGAACCCGGGACCACTCGCACCCGAAGCGAGAATCATACCCCTAGACCACCGAGCCACAAGATACTTGCACTGGACACTAAATATTAAAAACACATTACACATTCTTTTAAAAGATTTGAAAATATTAAAAACACATTACACATACATTTAAAAGATTTGAAAATATTAAAAGGTAAACACCATAAAGATGATGAGCAAAACCAAGTTAAATGCATGGGTATGACCGCGATTCGAACCCAAAACCTCTCGTACCCGTAGCGAGAATAATACGCATATACCACCGAGCCACGGAAATTTTAACCTGCATATTATAAAAAAAGCATTACATTTTTGTAAATGAAAACAAAAATACTAGAGAAGTATATGTAGAACTTTAAAAGCGGATAAAGTTTATAAAAGAATGCCAGAAAATATTGTCTACCTTTTATAAAGATTAGCAATATTATGTTTTATACCCTTGCTCTAAAAATAATAAGAAAAATCAAATTAAAAGTGTGGGTTCGACCGGGATCTCTCGCACCCTAAGCGAGAATCATACCATTAGACCACCGAACCACAGGATATTTGCACTGGACAATATATATTAAAAACACATTACATATTCTTTTAAATGGATTGAAAATATTAAATGGACAACACAATAAAAATAATGAGCAAAATCAAGAAAAATGCATGGGCTCGACCGGGATTTGAACCCGGGACCTCTCGCACCCAAAGCGAGAATCATACCCCTAGACCACCGAGCCGCAGGACTTCTGCAATGGACATTATATATAAAAAACACGTTACATATTCTTTTAAGAGAAGAAAATATTAAAAGGACTAGACAATACAGGAAATGAGCAAAATGCAGATTAAATCATGGGCTCGACCGGGATTTGAACCCGACACCTCTCGCACCCGAAGCCAGGACCATACGCCTAGACCACGGAACTACGGGGGATTTAACCTAAATATTATTAAAAACGCATTACATACTTGTATAGGAAAGCAGAAATGCTAAAAATGTAAATGCAGAACTCCTAAAATGGAAAAAATTTCTAAGAAAATGCAAGAAAATATTTTTAGGTTCTATTAGGACTAGCAATATTATGTTTTGTTTTCAAGCTAAATATATTGAGCAAAATCAAATTAAAAGATTGGGCTCGACCGGGATTTGAACCCGGGACCTCTCGCACCCTAAGCGAGAATCATACCCCTAGACCACCGAGCCACATTATACGTATAATGGACAAAATATATTAAAAAATCGTAACTTTCTATTACAAGAAAGCAAAAATAATGGAAAGACAAGAAGAGACCACTTTAAAAAGCCAATTATCCTATGCTATATGACTATTTCTATAATAGTGAGTGCAACTTTTTAAATATATATGCAAATGTCAACGATGCTCTATCGAGTTTTTATGTCTGTATCTATGGGATATTTGACTTACGTATACCTTGATATATCCCTTCTAAGCGTAAATATAAATCGTGGCACTCTTCTAGTACTATCCGTAATATTAAACTAAAAAGGAAGTGTAATAAATCTATTAGATTCTGGTGATAAAAGTGATTTACAGGAATTTCATAGACTACGCAGGGTTGTTAAGGATGGAATTAAATCTGATTTTACTAATCACGTTGCTATCATGGAACTAGAACTCAACAAGAAAAATAAAGATTTCTGGAATTTTTGTAAAGGCGATTCATCTGGTAGTCATAGGATCTCAACAATGAGTTATAATAATACTGATTATACTACCGACAATGATATTGATAAGTGCTTCGCGGATTTCTTTGACTCTGCTTATATTAAGAGTAGCCAACCTAGTAATTTCGAACTCTTGACCAAGTACAGTGAAATCAATAACATTGACTTAATTAATGCTAAATATATTTCTGAAAATGATGTTGCCAAATCCCTAAAGAAGTTAAAATCCAGCCAGACTACAAGCTGTGATGATGTTCCCTCTTTAATTATTGAGGTTTGTGCTGACTCTCTAACTTACCCCCTGCTTATTTTGTTTAATATTTCAATTAAAACTATAACTTTTCCCAATGTCTGGAAATATGGTCAAGTTATTCCTGTACATAAAAAGAGCAACACGCATGATATTACTAACTACAGGCCTATTACCATTCTTTCCCATTTTTCTAAAGTTTTTGAATGTTTTATGCATGAAACGATGTTTTCCCAAATAAAGAAATGGATTTCTCCGTACCGGCATTGGTTTATGCCAATGCGATACACTTTAACTAATTCGGCTTGTTTTACCAGTGATATTATTGATGCTATTAAAACCAAAAATCAACTGGATGTTATTTATACTGACTCTAGTACAGCTTTTGATCCCATCGATCTGGGGTTGTTAGCCCGTAGTCCAATTGTTGCCGGATTTAGTGTTGATTTGGGGATGTGGTTGCACTCTTATATTACAGATGGACTGTATTCTAAAAAGTACTTTGGTGTAATCTCTAGACTATACAGTAACTCCTGAGGTGTTCCTCAGGGTTCTAATCTGGGTCCACTCCTTTTTTTAAGTTTATCAATGAAATTCCCAGGATTTTTAACACTAGAAAATGTCTTATATTTGCAGACGATTTGAAACTTTATATGGAAATCAACTCTATGACTGATTGTGAATTGATGCAGAAAGATCTTGATGAACTGTATAACTGGACTGTTTTAAATAAACTCCATTTAAACGTCTCTAAATGCTATATTATGAGCATAGCAAGGATCCGTAATATTCTCAGTTACAACTACATTTTAAATAATTTGCCTTTATCGCGTTGAACTCATGATATTGATTTGGGTGTCACTATCCATGATACTTTTAACTTTCAGAGTCATATCGGCAATACTATTAAAAAGCATATCAAAGACTTGGTTTCACCCTAAGACCATCTCGTGTCCTTGCCCGATCTGATACTATAATTTTTATCTTTAATACCCTTGTTAGACCAATATTGGAATATTGTGCAACGATCTGGGACCCGGTTTACGGACTGCATTCAGAACGAGTAGAAATTGTGCAAAATAAACTCTTACGTGTTATGGATTACAGATTGTCTGGCTACTGTTCTTACGATATGCATATGAGTGAACTCAGACGGAAATATTGTTTGAAGTCTCTTAAAAAAAGAAGAAAATGATTCTGCCTTTTATTTTATTATAAAGCTTATAATATCACTATTGATTGCCCCAACTTACTTTCTTGTCTGGAATTTCATATACCAGTTAATAATACAAGGAAAAAAATTTTGTTTTACAATACCACTGTTAAACACAACTACTTTAAAAGCTTTTCTGTCTATAAATTTGAAGATCTTTATAATACCTTTTGTACTGATATTGATATATTTAATTTGACTCCTGTCTTTTTTAAAAAACCTGTTTGAATGCGCTTCACATGTATACGACTTAGTGTTCTTGTATATTCCGTTATTTTTTATTTTTGTATGACTACTGTAACTGGATTTCATCTGTAGTTGCCACGTAAATTGAATAAAATAAAATAAATAAAATAAATATAAAAGGGAATAATATAATTCCTGAAATCGAGGAAATAATTTTACTTTCTATTAGGAGAGGCAAAACTACGTTTTCTTCTATCGAATAAATAACGAAAAAATCCAAATAAATTTGCGGGCTCGACCAGGATTTGAACCCGGGACCTCTCGCACCCGAAGCGAGAATCATACCCCTAGACCACCGAGCCACAAGATACTTGCACTGGACACTAAATATTAAAAACACATTACACATTCTTTTAAAAGATTTGAAAATATTAAAAACACATTACACATACTTTTAAAAGATTTGAAAATATTAAAAGGTAAACACCATAAAGATGATGAGCAAAACCAAGTTAAATGCATGGGTATGACCGCGATTCGAACCCAGAACCTCTCGTACCCGTAGCGAGAATAATACGCATATACAACCGAGCCACGGAAATTTTAACCTGCATATTATAAAAAAAACATTACATTTTTGTAAATGAAAACAAAAATACTAGAGAAGTATATGTAGAACTTTAAAAGCGGATAAAGTTTATAAAAGAATGCCAGAAAATATTGTCTACCTTTTATAAAGATTAGCAATATTATGTTTTATACCCTTGCTCTAAAAATAATAAGAAAAATCAAATTAAAAGTGTGGGTTCGACCGGGATCTCTCGCACCCTAAGCGAGAATCATACCATTAGACCACCGAACCACAGGATATTTGCACTGGACAATATATATTAAAAACACATTACATATTCTTTTAAATGGATTGAAAATATTAAATGGACAACACAATAAAAATAATGAGCAAAATCAAGAAAAATGCATGGGCTCGACCGGGATTTGAACCCGGGACCTCTCGCACCCAAAGCGAGAATCATACCCCTAGACCACCGAGCCTCAGGACTTTTGCAATGGACATTATATATAAAAAACACGTTACATATTCTTTTAAGAGAAGAAAATATTAAAAGGACTAGACAATACAGGAAATGAGCAAAATGCAGATTAAATCATGGGCTCGACCGGGATTTGAACCCGACACCTCTCGCACCCGAAGCCAGGACCATACGCCTAGACCACGGAACTACGGGGGATTTAACCTAAATATTATTAAAAACGCATTACATACTTGTATAGGAAAGCAGAAATGCTAAAAATGTAAATGCAGAACTCCTAAAATGGAAAAAATTTCTAAGAAAATGCAAGAAAATATTTTTAGGTTCTATTAGGACTAGCAATATTATGTTTTGTTTTCAAGCTAAATATATTGAGCAAAATCAAATTAAAAGATTGGGCTCGACCGGGATTTGAACCCGGGACCTCTCGCACCCTAAGCGAGAATCATACCCCTAGACCACCGAGCCACATTATACGTATAATGGACAAAATATATTAAAAAATCGTAACTTTCTATTACAAGAAAGCAAAAATAATGGAAAGACAAGAAGAGACCACTTTAAAAAGCCAATTATCCTATGCTATATGACTATTTCTATAATAGTGAGTGCAACTTTTTAAATATATATGCAAATGTCAACGATGCTCTATCGAGTTTTTATGTCTGTATCTATGGGATATTTGACTTACGTATACCTTGATATATCCCTTCTAAGCGTAAATATAAATCGTGGCACTCTTCTAGTACTATCCGTAATATTAAACTAAAAAGGAAGTGTAATAAATCTATTAGATTCTGGTGATAAAAGTGATTTACAGGAATTTCATAGACTACGCAGGGTTGTTAAGGATGGAATTAAATCTGATTTTACTAATCACGTTGCTATCATGGAACTAGAACTCAACAAGAACAATAAAGATTTCTGGAATTTTTGTAAAGGCGATTCATCTGGTAGTCATAGGATCTCAACAATGAGTTATAATAATACTGATTATACTACCGACAATGATATTGATAAGTGCTTCGCGGATTTCTTTGACTCTGCTTATATTAAGAGTAGCCAACCTAGTAATTTCGAACTCTTGACCAAGTACAGTGAAATCAATAACATTGACTTAATTAATGCTAAATATATTTCTGAAAATGATGTTGCCAAATCCCTAAAGAAGTTAAAATCCAGCCAGACTACAAGCTGTGATGATGTTCCCTCTTTAATTATTGAGGTTTGTGCTGACACTCTAACTTACCCCCTGCTTATTTTGTTTAATATTTCAATTAAAACTATAACTTTTCCCAATGTCTGGAAATATGGTCAAGTTATTCCTGTACATAAAAAGAGCAACACGCATGATATTACTAACTACAGGCCTATTACCATTCTTTCCCATTTTTCTAAAGTTTTTGAATGTTTTATGCATGAAACGATGTTTTCCCAAATAAAGAAATGGATTTCTCCGTACCGGCATTGGTTTATGCCAATGCGATACACTTTAACTAATTCGTCTTGTTTTACCAGTGATATTATTGATGCTATTAAAACCAAAAATCAACTGGATGTTATTTATACTGACTCTAGTACAGCTTTTGATCCCATCGATCTGGGGTTGTTAGCCCGTAGTCCAATTGTTGCCGGATTTAGTGTTGATTTGGGGATGTGGTTGCACTCTTATATTACAGATGGACTGTATTCTAAAAAGTACTTTGGTGTAATCTCTAGACTATACAGTAACTCCTGAGGTGTTCCTCAGGGTTCTAATCTGGGTCCACTCCTTTTTTTAAGTTTTATCAATGAAATTCCCAGGATTTTTAACACTAGAAAATGTCTCATATTTGCAGACGATTTGAAACTTTATATGGAAATCAACTCTATGACTGATTGTGAATTGATGCAGAAAGATCTTGATGAACTGTATAACTGGACTGTTTTAAATAAACTCCATTTAAACGTCTCTAAATGCTATATTATGAGCATAGCAAGGATCCGTAATATTCTCAGTTACAACTACATTTTAAATAATTTGTTTTTATCGCGTTGAACTCATGATATTGATTTGGGTGTCACTATCCATGATACTTTTAACTTTCAGAGTCATATTGGCAATACTATTAAAAAGCATATCAAAGACTTGGTTTCACTCTAAGACCATCTCGTGTCCTTGCCCGATCTGATACTATAATTTTTATCTTTAATACCCTTGTTAGACCAATATTGGAATATTGTGCAACGATCTGGGACCCGGTTTACGGACTGCATTCAGAACGAGTAGAAATTGTGCAAAATAAACTCTTACGTGTTATGGATTACAGATTGTCTGGCTACTGTTCTTACGATATGCATATGAGTGAACTCAGAAGGAAATATTGTTTAAAGTCTCTTAAAAAAAGAAGAAAATGATTCTGCCTTTTATTTTATTATAAAGCTTATAATATCACTATTGATTGCCCCAACTTACTTTCTTGTCTGGAATTTCATATACCAGTTAATAATACAAGGAAAAAAATTTTGTTTTACAATACCACTGTTAAACACAACTACTTTAAAAGCTTTTCTGTCTATAAATTTGAAGATCTTTATAATACCTTTTGTACTGATATTGATATATTTAATTTGACTCCTGTCTTTTTTAAAAAACCTGTTTGAATGCGCTTCACATGTATACGAATTAGTGTTCTTGTATATTCCGTTATTTTTTATTTTTGTATGACTACTGTAACTGGATTTCATCTGTAGTTGCCACGTAAATTGAATAAAATAAAATAAATAAAATAAATATAAAAGGGAATAATTTAATTCCTGAAATCGAGGAAATAATTTTACTTTCTATTAGGAGAGGCAAAACTACGTTTTCTTCTATCGAATAAATAACGAAAAAATCCAAATAAATTTGCGGGCTCGACCAGGATTTGAACCCGGGACCTCTCGCACCCGAAGCGAGAATCATACCCCTAGACCACCGAGCCACAAGATACTTGCACTGGACACTAAATATTAAAAACACATTACACATTCTTTTAAAAGATTTGAAAATATTAAAAACACATTACACATACTTTTAAAAGATTTGAAAATATTAAAAGGTAAACACCATAAAGATGATGAGCAAAACCAAGTTAAATGCATGGGTATGACCGCGATTCGAACCCGGAACCTCTCGTACCCGTAGCGAGAATAATACGCATATACAACCGAGCCACGGAAATTTTAACCTGCATATTATAAAAAAAGCATTACATTTTTGTAAATGAAAACAAAAATACTAGAGAAGTATATGTAGAACTTTAAAAGCGGATAAAGTTTATAAAAGAATGCCAGAAAATATTGTCTACCTTTTATAAAGATTAGCAATATTATGTTTTATACCCTTGCTCTAAAAATAATAAGAAAAATCAAATTAAAAGTGTGGGTTCGACAGGGATCTCTCGCACCCTAAGCGAGAATCATACCATTAGACCACCGAACCACAGGATATTTGCACTGGACAATATATATTAAAAACACATTACATATTCTTTTAAATGGATTGAAAATATTAAATGGACAACACAATAAAAATAATGAGCAAAATCAAGAAAAATGCATGGGCTCGACCGGGATTTGAACCCGGGACCTCTCGCACCCAAAGCGAGAATCATACCCCTAGACCACCGAGCCGCAGGACTTTTGCAATGGACATTATATATAAAAAACACGTTACATATTCTTTTAAGAGAAGAAAATATTAAAAGGACTAGACAATACAGGAAATGAGCAAAATGCAGATTAAATCATGGGCTCGACCGGGATTTGAACCCGACACCTCTCGCACCCGAAGCCAGGACCATACGCCTAGACCACGGAACTACGGGGGATTTAACCTAAATATTATTAAAAACGCATTACATACTTGTATAGGAAAGCAGAAATGCTAAAAATGTAAATGCAGAACTCCTAAAATGGAAAAAATTTCTAAGAAAATGCAAGAAAATATTTTTAGGTTCTATTAGGACTAGCAATATTATGTTTTGTTTTCAAGCTAAATATATTGAGCAAAATCAAATTAAAAGATTGGGCTCGACCGGGATTTGAACCCGGGACCTCTCGCACCCTAAGCGAGAATCATACCCCTAGACCACCGAGCCACATTATACGTATAATGGACAAAATATATTAAAAAATCGTAACTTTCTATTACAAGAAAGCAAAAATAATGGAAAGACAAGAAGAGACCACTTTAAAAAGCCAATTATCCTATGCTATATGACTATTTCTATAATAGTGAGTGCAACTTTTTAAATATATATGCAAATGTCAACGATGCTCTATCGAGTTTTTATGTCTGTATCTATGGGATATTTGACTTACGTATACCTTGATATATCCCTTCTAAGCGTAAATATAAATCGTGGCACTCTTCTAGTACTATCCGTAATATTAAACTAAAAAGGAAGTGTAATAAATCTATTAGATTCTGGTGATAAAAGTGATTTACAGGAATTTCATAGACTACGCAGGGTTGTTAAGGATGGAATTAAATCTGATTTTACTAATCACGTTGCTATCATGGAACTAGAACTCAACAAGAACAATAAAGATTTCTGGAATTTTTGTAAAGGCGATTCATCTGTTAGTTATAAGATCTCAACAATGAGTTATAATAATACTGATTATACTACCGACAATGATATTGATAAGTGCTTCGCGGATTTCTTTGACTCTGCTTATATTAAGAGTAGCCAACCTAGTAATTTCGAACTCTTGACCAAGTACAGTGAAATCAATAACATTGACTTAATTAATGCTAAATATATTTCTGAAAATGATGTTGCCAAATCCCTAAAGAAGTTAAAATCCAGCCAGACTACAAGCTGTGATGATGTTCCCTCTTTAATTATTAAGGTTTGTGCTGACTCTCTAACTTACCCCCTGCTTATTTTGTTTAATCTTTCAATTAAAACTATAACTTTTCCCAATGTCTGGAAATATGGTCAAGTTATTCCTGTACATAAAAAGAGCAACACGCATGATATTACTAACTACAGGCCTATTACCATTCTTTCCCATTTTTCTAAAGTTTTTGAATGTTTTATGCATGAAACGATGTTTTCCCAAATAAAGAAATGGATTTCTCCGTACCGGCATTGGTTTATGCCAATGCGATACACTTTAACTAATTCGGCTTGTTTTACCAGTGATATTATTGATGCTATTAAAACCAAAAATCAACTGGATGTTATTTATACTGACTCTAGTTCAGCTTTTGATCACATCGATCTGGGGTTGTTAGCCCGTAGTCCAATTGTTGCCGGATTTAGTGTTGATTTGGGGATGTGGTTGCACTCTTATATTACAGATGGACTGTATTCCAAAAAGTACTTTGGTGTAATCTCTAGACTATACAGTAACTCCTCAGGTGTTCCTCAGGGTTCTAATCTGGGTCCACTCCTTTTTTTAAGTTTCATCAATGAAATTCCCAGGATTTTTAACACTAGAAAATGTCTTATATTTGCAGACGATTTGAAACTTTATATGGAAATCAACTCTATGACTGATTGTGAATTGATGCAGAAAGATCTTGATGAACTGTATAACTGGACTGTTTTAAATAAACTCCATTTAAACGTCTCTAAATGCTATATTATGAGCATAGCAAGGATCCGTAATATTCTCAGTTACAACTACATTTTAAATAATTTGCCTTTATCGCGTTGAACTCATGATATTGATTTGGGTGTCACTATCCATGATACTTTTAACTTTCAGAGTCATATCGGCAATACTATTGAAAAGCATATCAAAGACTTGGTTTCACCCTAAGACCATCTAGTGTCCTTGCCCGATCTGATACTATAATTTTTATCTTTAATACCCTTGTTAGACCAATATTGGAATATTGTGCAACGATCTGGGACCCGGTTTACGGACTGCATTCAGAACGAGTAGAAATTGTGCAAAATAAACTCTTACGTGTTATGGATTACAGATTGTCTGGCTACTGTTCTTACGATATGCATATGAGTGAACTCAGAAGGAAATATTGTTTAAAGTCTCTTAAAAAAAGAAGAAAATGATTCTGCCTTTTATTTTATTATAAAGCTTATAATATCACTATTGATTGCCCCAACTTACTTTCTTGTCTGGAATTTCATATACCAGTTAATAATACAAGGAAAAAAATTTTGTTTTACAATACCACTGTTAAACACAACTACTTTAAAAGCTTTTCTGTCTATAAATTTGAAGATCTTTATAATACCTTTTGTACTGATATTGATATATTTAATTTGACTCCTGTCTTTTTGAAAAAACCTGTTTGAATGCGCTTCACATGTATACGACTTAGTGTTCTTGTATATTCCGTTATTTTTTATTTTTGTATGACTACTGTAACTGGATTTCATCTGTAGTTGCCACGTAAATTGAATAAAATAAAATAAATAAAATAAATATAAAAGGGAATAATTTAATTCCTGAAATCGAGGAAATAATTTTACTTTCTATTAGGAGAGGCAAAACTACGTTTTCTTCTATCGAATAAATAACGAAAAAATCCAAATAAATTTGCGGGCTCGACCAGGATTTGAACCCGGGACCACTCGCACCCGAAGCGAGAATCATACCCCTAGACCACCGAGCCACAAGATACTTGCACTGGACACTAAATATTAAAAACACATTACACATTCTTTTAAAAGATTTGAAAATATTAAAAACACATTACACATACATTTAAAAGATTTGAAAATATTAAAAGGTAAACACCATAAAGATGATGAGCAAAACCAAGTTAAATGCATGGGTATGACCGCGATTCGAACCCAAAACCTCTCGTACCCGTAGCGAGAATAATACGCATATACCACCGAGCCACGGAAATTTTAACCTGCATATTATAAAAAAAGCATTACATTTTTGTAAATGAAAACAAAAATACTAGAGAAGTATATGTAGAACTTTAAAAGCGGATAAAGTTTATAAAAGAATGCCAGAAAATATTGTCTACCTTTTATAAAGATTAGCAATATTATGTTTTATACCCTTGCTCTAAAAATAATAAGAAAAATCAAATTAAAAGTGTGGGTTCGACAGGGATCTCTCGCACCCTAAGCGAGAATCATACCATTAGACCACCGAACCACAGGATATTTGCACTGGACAATATATATTAAAAACACATTACATATTCTTTTAAATGGATTGAAAATATTAAATGGACAACACAATAAAAATAATGAGCAAAATCAAGAAAAATGCATGGGCTCGACCGGGATTTGAACCCGGGACCTCTCGCACCCAAAGCGAGAATCATACCCCTAGACCACCGAGCCGCAGGACTTCTGCAATGGACATTATATATAAAAAACACGTTACATATTCTTTTAAGAGAAGAAAATATTAAAAGGACTAGACAATACAGGAAATGAGCAAAATGCAGATTAAATCATGGGCTCGACCGGGATTTGAACCCGACACCTCTCGCACCCGAAGCCAGGACCATACGCCTAGACCACGGAACTACGGGGGATTTAACCTAAATATTATTAAAAACGCATTACATACTTGTATAGGAAAGCAGAAATGCTAAAAATGTAAATGCAGAACTCCTAAAATGGAAAAAATTTCTAAGAAAATGCAAGAAAATATTTTTAGGTTCTATTAGGACTAGCAATATTATGTTTTGTTTTCAAGCTAAATATATTGAGCAAAATCAAATTAAAAGATTGGGCTCGACCGGGATTTGAACCCGGGACCTCTCGCACCCTAAGCGAGAATCATACCCCTAGACCACCGAGCCACATTATACGTATAATGGACAAAATATATTAAAAAATCGTAACTTTCTATTACAAGAAAGCAAAAATAATGGAAAGACAAGAAGAGACCACTTTAAAAAGCCAATTATCCTATGCTATATGACTATTTCTATAATAGTGAGTGCAACTTTTTAAATATATATGCAAATGTCAACGATGCTCTATCGAGTTTTTATGTCTGTATCTATGGGATATTTGACTTACGTATACCTTGATATATCCCTTCTAAGCGTAAATATAAATCGTGGCACTCTTCTAGTACTATCCGTAATATTAAACTAAAAAGGAAGTGTAATAAATCTATTAGATTCTGGTGATAAAAGTGATTTACAGGAATTTCATAGACTACGCAGGGTTGTTAAGGATGGAATTAAATCTGATTTTACTAATCACGTTGCTATCATGGAACTAGAACTCAACAAGAAAAATAAAGATTTCTGGAATTTTTGTAAAGGCGATTCATCTGGTAGTCATAGGATCTCAACAATGAGTTATAATAATACTGATTATACTACCGACAATGATATTGATAAGTGCTTCGCGGATTTCTTTGACTCTGCTTATATTAAGAGTAGCCAACCTAGTAATTTCGAACTCTTGACCAAGTACAGTGAAATCAATAACATTGACTTAATTAATGCTAAATATATTTCTGAAAATGATGTTGCCAAATCCCTAAAGAAGTTAAAATCCAGCCAGACTACAAGCTGTGATGATGTTCCCTCTTTAATTATTGAGGTTTGTGCTGACTCTCTAACTTACCCCCTGCTTATTTTGTTTAATATTTCAATTAAAACTATAACTTTTCCCAATGTCTGGAAATATGGTCAAGTTATTCCTGTACATAAAAAGAGCAACACGCATGATATTACTAACTACAGGCCTATTACCATTCTTTCCCATTTTTCTAAAGTTTTTGAATGTTTTATGCATGAAACGATGTTTTCCCAAATAAAGAAATGGATTTCTCCGTACCGGCATTGGTTTATGCCAATGCGATACACTTTAACTAATTCGGCTTGTTTTACCAGTGATATTATTGATGCTATTAAAACCAAAAATCAACTGGATGTTATTTATACTGACTCTAGTACAGCTTTTGATCCCATCGATCTGGGGTTGTTAGCCCGTAGTCCAATTGTTGCCGGATTTAGTGTTGATTTGGGGATGTGGTTGCACTCTTATATTACAGATGGACTGTATTCTAAAAAGTACTTTGGTGTAATCTCTAGACTATACAGTAACTCCTGAGGTGTTCCTCAGGGTTCTAATCTGGGTCCACTCCTTTTTTTAAGTTTATCAATGAAATTCCCAGGATTTTTAACACTAGAAAATGTCTTATATTTGCAGACGATTTGAAACTTTATATGGAAATCAACTCTATGACTGATTGTGAATTGATGCAGAAAGATCTTGATGAACTGTATAACTGGACTGTTTTAAATAAACTCCATTTAAACGTCTCTAAATGCTATATTATGAGCATAGCAAGGATCCGTAATATTCTCAGTTACAACTACATTTTAAATAATTTGCCTTTATCGCGTTGAACTCATGATATTGATTTGGGTGTCACTATCCATGATACTTTTAACTTTCAGAGTCATATCGGCAATACTATTAAAAAGCATATCAAAGACTTGGTTTCACCCTAAGACCATCTCGTGTCCTTGCCCGATCTGATACTATAATTTTTATCTTTAATACCCTTGTTAGACCAATATTGGAATATTGTGCAACGATCTGGGACCCGGTTTACGGACTGCATTCAGAACGAGTAGAAATTGTGCAAAATAAACTCTTACGTGTTATGGATTACAGATTGTCTGGCTACTGTTCTTACGATATGCATATGAGTGAACTCAGACGGAAATATTGTTTGAAGTCTCTTAAAAAAAGAAGAAAATGATTCTGCCTTTTATTTTATTATAAAGCTTATAATATCACTATTGATTGCCCCAACTTACTTTCTTGTCTGGAATTTCATATACCAGTTAATAATACAAGGAAAAAAATTTTGTTTTACAATACCACTGTTAAACACAACTACTTTAAAAGCTTTTCTGTCTATAAATTTGAAGATCTTTATAATACCTTTTGTACTGATATTGATATATTTAATTTGACTCCTGTCTTTTTTAAAAAACCTGTTTGAATGCGCTTCACATGTATACGACTTAGTGTTCTTGTATATTCCGTTATTTTTTATTTTTGTATGACTACTGTAACTGGATTTCATCTGTAGTTGCCACGTAAATTGAATAAAATAAAATAAATAAAATAAATATAAAAGGGAATAATATAATTCCTGAAATCGAGGAAATAATTTTACTTTCTATTAGGAGAGGCAAAACTACGTTTTCTTCTATCGAATAAATAACGAAAAAATCCAAATAAATTTGCGGGCTCGACCAGGATTTGAACCCGGGACCTCTCGCACCCGAAGCGAGAATCATACCCCTAGACCACCGAGCCACAAGATACTTGCACTGGACACTAAATATTAAAAACACATTACACATTCTTTTAAAAGATTTGAAAATATTAAAAACACATTACACATACTTTTAAAAGATTTGAAAATATTAAAAGGTAAACACCATAAAGATGATGAGCAAAACCAAGTTAAATGCATGGGTATGACCGCGATTCGAACCCAGAACCTCTCGTACCCGTAGCGAGAATAATACGCATATACAACCGAGCCACGGAAATTTTAACCTGCATATTATAAAAAAAACATTACATTTTTGTAAATGAAAACAAAAATACTAGAGAAGTATATGTAGAACTTTAAAAGCGGATAAAGTTTATAAAAGAATGCCAGAAAATATTGTCTACCTTTTATAAAGATTAGCAATATTATGTTTTATACCCTTGCTCTAAAAATAATAAGAAAAATCAAATTAAAAGTGTGGGTTCGACCGGGATCTCTCGCACCCTAAGCGAGAATCATACCATTAGACCACCGAACCACAGGATATTTGCACTGGACAATATATATTAAAAACACATTACATATTCTTTTAAATGGATTGAAAATATTAAATGGACAACACAATAAAAATAATGAGCAAAATCAAGAAAAATGCATGGGCTCGACCGGGATTTGAACCCGGGACCTCTCGCACCCAAAGCGAGAATCATACCCCTAGACCACCGAGCCTCAGGACTTTTGCAATGGACATTATATATAAAAAACACGTTACATATTCTTTTAAGAGAAGAAAATATTAAAAGGACTAGACAATACAGGAAATGAGCAAAATGCAGATTAAATCATGGGCTCGACCGGGATTTGAACCCGACACCTCTCGCACCCGAAGCCAGGACCATACGCCTAGACCACGGAACTACGGGGGATTTAACCTAAATATTATTAAAAACGCATTACATACTTGTATAGGAAAGCAGAAATGCTAAAAATGTAAATGCAGAACTCCTAAAATGGAAAAAATTTCTAAGAAAATGCAAGAAAATATTTTTAGGTTCTATTAGGACTAGCAATATTATGTTTTGTTTTCAAGCTAAATATATTGAGCAAAATCAAATTAAAAGATTGGGCTCGACCGGGATTTGAACCCGGGACCTCTCGCACCCTAAGCGAGAATCATACCCCTAGACCACCGAGCCACATTATACGTATAATGGACAAAATATATTAAAAAATCGTAACTTTCTATTACAAGAAAGCAAAAATAATGGAAAGACAAGAAGAGACCACTTTAAAAAGCCAATTATCCTATGCTATATGACTATTTCTATAATAGTGAGTGCAACTTTTTAAATATATATGCAAATGTCAACGATGCTCTATCGAGTTTTTATGTCTGTATCTATGGGATATTTGACTTACGTATACCTTGATATATCCCTTCTAAGCGTAAATATAAATCGTGGCACTCTTCTAGTACTATCCGTAATATTAAACTAAAAAGGAAGTGTAATAAATCTATTAGATTCTGGTGATAAAAGTGATTTACAGGAATTTCATAGACTACGCAGGGTTGTTAAGGATGGAATTAAATCTGATTTTACTAATCACGTTGCTATCATGGAACTAGAACTCAACAAGAACAATAAAGATTTCTGGAATTTTTGTAAAGGCGATTCATCTGGTAGTCATAGGATCTCAACAATGAGTTATAATAATACTGATTATACTACCGACAATGATATTGATAAGTGCTTCGCGGATTTCTTTGACTCTGCTTATATTAAGAGTAGCCAACCTAGTAATTTCGAACTCTTGACCAAGTACAGTGAAATCAATAACATTGACTTAATTAATGCTAAATATATTTCTGAAAATGATGTTGCCAAATCCCTAAAGAAGTTAAAATCCAGCCAGACTACAAGCTGTGATGATGTTCCCTCTTTAATTATTGAGGTTTGTGCTGACACTCTAACTTACCCCCTGCTTATTTTGTTTAATATTTCAATTAAAACTATAACTTTTCCCAATGTCTGGAAATATGGTCAAGTTATTCCTGTACATAAAAAGAGCAACACGCATGATATTACTAACTACAGGCCTATTACCATTCTTTCCCATTTTTCTAAAGTTTTTGAATGTTTTATGCATGAAACGATGTTTTCCCAAATAAAGAAATGGATTTCTCCGTACCGGCATTGGTTTATGCCAATGCGATACACTTTAACTAATTCGTCTTGTTTTACCAGTGATATTATTGATGCTATTAAAACCAAAAATCAACTGGATGTTATTTATACTGACTCTAGTACAGCTTTTGATCCCATCGATCTGGGGTTGTTAGCCCGTAGTCCAATTGTTGCCGGATTTAGTGTTGATTTGGGGATGTGGTTGCACTCTTATATTACAGATGGACTGTATTCTAAAAAGTACTTTGGTGTAATCTCTAGACTATACAGTAACTCCTGAGGTGTTCCTCAGGGTTCTAATCTGGGTCCACTCCTTTTTTTAAGTTTTATCAATGAAATTCCCAGGATTTTTAACACTAGAAAATGTCTCATATTTGCAGACGATTTGAAACTTTATATGGAAATCAACTCTATGACTGATTGTGAATTGATGCAGAAAGATCTTGATGAACTGTATAACTGGACTGTTTTAAATAAACTCCATTTAAACGTCTCTAAATGCTATATTATGAGCATAGCAAGGATCCGTAATATTCTCAGTTACAACTACATTTTAAATAATTTGTTTTTATCGCGTTGAACTCATGATATTGATTTGGGTGTCACTATCCATGATACTTTTAACTTTCAGAGTCATATTGGCAATACTATTAAAAAGCATATCAAAGACTTGGTTTCACTCTAAGACCATCTCGTGTCCTTGCCCGATCTGATACTATAATTTTTATCTTTAATACCCTTGTTAGACCAATATTGGAATATTGTGCAACGATCTGGGACCCGGTTTACGGACTGCATTCAGAACGAGTAGAAATTGTGCAAAATAAACTCTTACGTGTTATGGATTACAGATTGTCTGGCTACTGTTCTTACGATATGCATATGAGTGAACTCAGAAGGAAATATTGTTTAAAGTCTCTTAAAAAAAGAAGAAAATGATTCTGCCTTTTATTTTATTATAAAGCTTATAATATCACTATTGATTGCCCCAACTTACTTTCTTGTCTGGAATTTCATATACCAGTTAATAATACAAGGAAAAAAATTTTGTTTTACAATACCACTGTTAAACACAACTACTTTAAAAGCTTTTCTGTCTATAAATTTGAAGATCTTTATAATACCTTTTGTACTGATATTGATATATTTAATTTGACTCCTGTCTTTTTTAAAAAACCTGTTTGAATGCGCTTCACATGTATACGAATTAGTGTTCTTGTATATTCCGTTATTTTTTATTTTTGTATGACTACTGTAACTGGATTTCATCTGTAGTTGCCACGTAAATTGAATAAAATAAAATAAATAAAATAAATATAAAAGGGAATAATTTAATTCCTGAAATCGAGGAAATAATTTTACTTTCTATTAGGAGAGGCAAAACTACGTTTTCTTCTATCGAATAAATAACGAAAAAATCCAAATAAATTTGCGGGCTCGACCAGGATTTGAACCCGGGACCTCTCGCACCCGAAGCGAGAATCATACCCCTAGACCACCGAGCCACAAGATACTTGCACTGGACACTAAATATTAAAAACACATTACACATTCTTTTAAAAGATTTGAAAATATTAAAAACACATTACACATACTTTTAAAAGATTTGAAAATATTAAAAGGTAAACACCATAAAGATGATGAGCAAAACCAAGTTAAATGCATGGGTATGACCGCGATTCGAACCCGGAACCTCTCGTACCCGTAGCGAGAATAATACGCATATACAACCGAGCCACGGAAATTTTAACCTGCATATTATAAAAAAAGCATTACATTTTTGTAAATGAAAACAAAAATACTAGAGAAGTATATGTAGAACTTTAAAAGCGGATAAAGTTTATAAAAGAATGCCAGAAAATATTGTCTACCTTTTATAAAGATTAGCAATATTATGTTTTATACCCTTGCTCTAAAAATAATAAGAAAAATCAAATTAAAAGTGTGGGTTCGACAGGGATCTCTCGCACCCTAAGCGAGTATCATACCATTAGACCACCGAACCACAGGATATTTGCACTGGACAATATATATTAAAAACACATTACATATTCTTTTAAATGGATTGAAAATATTAAATGGACAACACAATAAAAATAATGAGCAAAATCAAGAAAAATGCATGGGCTCGACCGGGATTTGAACCCGGGACCTCTCGCACCCAAAGCGAGAATCATACCCCTAGACCACCGAGCCGCAGGACTTTTGCAATGGACATTATATATAAAAAACACGTTACATATTCTTTTAAGAGAAGAAAATATTAAAAGGACTAGACAATACAGGAAATGAGCAAAATGCAGATTAAATCATGGGCTCGACCGGGATTTGAACCCGACACCTCTCGCACCCGAAGCCAGGACCATACGCCTAGACCACGGAACTACGGGGGATTTAACCTAAATATTATTAAAAACGCATTACATACTTGTATAGGAAAGCAGAAATGCTAAAAATGTAAATGCAGAACTCCTAAAATGGAAAAAATTTCTAAGAAAATGCAAGAAAATATTTTTAGGTTCTATTAGGACTAGCAATATTATGTTTTGTTTTCAAGCTAAATATATTGAGCAAAATCAAATTAAAAGATTGGGCTCGACCGGGATTTGAACCCGGGACCTCTCGCACCCTAAGCGAGAATCATACCCCTAGACCACCGAGCCACATTATACGTATAATGGACAAAATATATTAAAAAATCGTAACTTTCTATTACAAGAAAGCAAAAATAATGGAAAGACAAGAAGAGACCACTTTAAAAAGCCAATTATCCTATGCTATATGACTATTTCTATAATAGTGAGTGCAACTTTTTAAATATATATGCAAATGTCAACGATGCTCTATCGAGTTTTTATGTCTGTATCTATGGGATATTTGACTTACGTATACCTTGATATATCCCTTCTAAGCGTAAATATAAATCGTGGCACTCTTCTAGTACTATCCGTAATATTAAACTAAAAAGGAAGTGTAATAAATCTATTAGATTCTGGTGATAAAAGTGATTTACAGGAATTTCATAGACTACGCAGGGTTGTTAAGGATGGAATTAAATCTGATTTTACTAATCACGTTGCTATCATGGAACTAGAACTCAACAAGAACAATAAAGATTTCTGGAATTTTTGTAAAGGCGATTCATCTGTTAGTTATAAGATCTCAACAATGAGTTATAATAATACTGATTATACTACCGACAATGATATTGATAAGTGCTTCGCGGATTTCTTTGACTCTGCTTATATTAAGAGTAGCCAACCTAGTAATTTCGAACTCTTGACCAAGTACAGTGAAATCAATAACATTGACTTAATTAATGCTAAATATATTTCTGAAAATGATGTTGCCAAATCCCTAAAGAAGTTAAAATCCAGCCAGACTACAAGCTGTGATGATGTTCCCTCTTTAATTATTAAGGTTTGTGCTGACTCTCTAACTTACCCCCTGCTTATTTTGTTTAATCTTTCAATTAAAACTATAACTTTTCCCAATGTCTGGAAATATGGTCAAGTTATTCCTGTACATAAAAAGAGCAACACGCATGATATTACTAACTACAGGCCTATTACCATTCTTTCCCATTTTTCTAAAGTTTTTGAATGTTTTATGCATGAAACGATGTTTTCCCAAATAAAGAAATGGATTTCTCCGTACCGGCATTGGTTTATGCCAATGCGATACACTTTAACTAATTCGGCTTGTTTTACCAGTGATATTATTGATGCTATTAAAACCAAAAATCAACTGGATGTTATTTATACTGACTCTAGTTCAGCTTTTGATCACATCGATCTGGGGTTGTTAGCCCGTAGTCCAATTGTTGCCGGATTTAGTGTTGATTTGGGGATGTGGTTGCACTCTTATATTACAGATGGACTGTATTCCAAAAAGTACTTTGGTGTAATCTCTAGACTATACAGTAACTCCTCAGGTGTTCCTCAGGGTTCTAATCTGGGTCCACTCCTTTTTTTAAGTTTCATCAATGAAATTCCCAGGATTTTTAACACTAGAAAATGTCTTATATTTGCAGACGATTTGAAACTTTATATGGAAATCAACTCTATGACTGATTGTGAATTGATGCAGAAAGATCTTGATGAACTGTATAACTGGACTGTTTTAAATAAACTCCATTTAAACGTCTCTAAATGCTATATTATGAGCATAGCAAGGATCCGTAATATTCTCAGTTACAACTACATTTTAAATAATTTGCCTTTATCGCGTTGAACTCATGATATTGATTTGGGTGTCACTATCCATGATACTTTTAACTTTCAGAGTCATATCGGCAATACTATTGAAAAGCATATCAAAGACTTGGTTTCACCCTAAGACCATCTAGTGTCCTTGCCCGATCTGATACTATAATTTTTATCTTTAATACCCTTGTTAGACCAATATTGGAATATTGTGCAACGATCTGGGACCCGGTTTACGGACTGCATTCAGAACGAGTAGAAATTGTGCAAAATAAACTCTTACGTGTTATGGATTACAGATTGTCTGGCTACTGTTCTTACGATATGCATATGAGTGAACTCAGAAGGAAATATTGTTTAAAGTCTCTTAAAAAAAGAAGAAAATGATTCTGCCTTTTATTTTATTATAAAGCTTATAATATCACTATTGATTGCCCCAACTTACTTTCTTGTCTGGAATTTCATATACCAGTTAATAATACAAGGAAAAAAATTTTGTTTTACAATACCACTGTTAAACACAACTACTTTAAAAGCTTTTCTGTCTATAAATTTGAAGATCTTTATAATACCTTTTGTACTGATATTGATATATTTAATTTGACTCCTGTCTTTTTGAAAAAACCTGTTTGAATGCGCTTCACATGTATACGACTTAGTGTTCTTGTATATTCCGTTATTTTTTATTTTTGTATGACTACTGTAACTGGATTTCATCTGTAGTTGCCACGTAAATTGAATAAAATAAAATAAATAAAATAAATATAAAAGGGAATAATTTAATTCCTGAAATCGAGGAAATAATTTTACTTTCTATTAGGAGAGGCAAAACTACGTTTTCTTCTATCGAATAAATAACGAAAAAATCCAAATAAATTTGCGGGCTCGACCAGGATTTGAACCCGGGACCACTCGCACCCGAAGCGAGAATCATACCCCTAGACCACCGAGCCACAAGATACTTGCACTGGACACTAAATATTAAAAACACATTACACATTCTTTTAAAAGATTTGAAAATATTAAAAACACATTACACATACTTTTAAAAGATTTGAAAATATTAAAAGGTAAACACAATAAAGATGATGAGCAAAACCAAGTTAAATGCATGGGTATGACCGCGATTCGAACCCAGAACCTCTCGTACCCGTAGCGAGAATAATACGCATATACAACCGAGCCACGGAAATTTTAATCTGCATATTATAAAAAAAACATTACATTTTTGTAAATGAAAACAAAAATACTAGAGAAGTATATGTAGAACTTTAAAAGCGGATAAAGTTTATAAAAGAATGCCAGAAAATATTGTCTACCTTTTATAAAGATTAGCAATATTATGTTTTATACCCTTGCTCTAAAAATAATAAGAAAAATCAAATTAAAAGTGTGGGTTCGACAGGGATCTCTCGCACCCTAAGCGAGAATCATACCATTAGACCACCGAACCACAGGATATTTGCACTGGACAATATATATTAAAAACACATTACATATTCTTTTAAATGGATTGAAAATATTAAATGGACAACACAATAAATATAATGAGCAAAATCAAGAAAAATGCATGGGCTCGACCGGGATTTGAACCCGGGACCTCTCGCACCCAAAGCGAGAATCATACCCCTAGACCACCGAGCCGCAGGACTTTTGCAATGGACATTATATATAAAAAACACGTTACATATTCTTTTAAGAGAAGAAAATATTAAAAGGACTAGACAATACAGGAAATGAGCAAAATGCAGATTAAATCATGGGCTCGACCGGGATTTGAACCCGACACCTCTCGCACCCGAAGCCAGGACCATACGCCTAGACCACGGAACTACGGGGGATTTAACCTAAATATTATTAAAAACGCATTACATACTTGTATAGGAAAGCAGAAATGCTAAAAATGTAAATGCAGAACTCCTAAAATGGAAAAAATTTCTAAGAAAATGCAAGAAAATATTTTTAGGTTCTATTAGGACTAGCAATATTATGTTTTGTTTTCAAGCTAAATATATTGAGCAAAATCAAATTAAAAGATTGGGCTCGACCGGGATTTGAACCCGGGACCTCTCGCACCCTAAGCGAGAATCATACCCCTAGACCACCGAGCCACATTATACGTATAATGGACAAAATATATTAAAAAATCGTAACTTTCTATTACAAGAAAGCAAAAATAATGGAAAGACAAGAAGAGACCACTTTAAAAAGCCAATTATCCTATGCTATATGACTATTTCTATAATAGTGAGTGCAACTTTTTAAATATATATGCAAATGTCAACGATGCTCTATCGAGTTTTTATGTCTGTATCTATGGGATATTTGACTTACGTATACCTTGATATATCCCTTCTAAGCGTAAATATAAATCGTGGCACTCTTCTAGTACTATCCGTAATATTAAACTAAAAAGGAAGTGTAATAAATCTATTAGATTCTGGTGATAAAAGTGATTTACAGGAATTTCATAGACTACGCAGGGTTGTTAAGGATGGAATTAAATCTGATTTTACTAATCACGTTGCTATCATGGAACTAGAACTCAACAAGAACAATAAAGATTTCTGGAATTTTTGTAAAGGCGATTCATCTGGTAGTCATAGGATCTCAACAATGAGTTATAATAATACTGATTATACTACCGACAATGATATTGATAAGTGCTTCGCGGATTTCTTTGACTCTGCTTATATTAAGAGTAGCCAACCTAGTAATTTCGAACTCTTGACCAAGTACAGTGAAATCAATAACATTGACTTAATTAATGCTAAATATATTTCTGAAAATGATGTTGCCAAATCCCTAAAGAAGTTAAAATCCAGCCAGACTACAAGCTGTGATGATGTTCCCTCTTTAATTATTGAGGTTTGTGCTGACACTCTAACTTACCCCCTGCTTATTTTGTTTAATATTTCAATTAAAACTATAACTTTTCCCAATGTCTGGAAATATGGTCAAGTTATTCCTGTACATAAAAAGAGCAACACGCATGATATTACTAACTACAGGCCTATTACCATTCTTTCCCATTTTTCTAAAGTTTTTGAATGTTTTATGCATGAAACGATGTTTTCCCAAATAAAGAAATGGATTTCTCCGTACCGGCATTGGTTTATGCCAATGCGATACACTTTAACTAATTCGTCTTGTTTTACCAGTGATATTATTGATGCTATTAAAACCAAAAATCAACTGGATGTTATTTATACTGACTCTAGTACAGCTTTTGATCCCATCGATCTGGGGTTGTTAGCCCGTAGTCCAATTGTTGCCGGATTTAGTGTTGATTTGGGGATGTGGTTGCACTCTTATATTACAGATGGACTGTATTCTAAAAAGTACTTTGGTGTAATCTCTAGACTATACAGTAACTCCTGAGGTGTTCCTCAGGGTTCTAATCTGGGTCCACTCCTTTTTTTAAGTTTTATCAATGAAATTCCCAGGATTTTTAACACTAGAAAATGTCTCATATTTGCAGACGATTTGAAACTTTATATGGAAATCAACTCTATGACTGATTGTGAATTGATGCAGAAAGATCTTGATGAACTGTATAACTGGACTGTTTTAAATAAACTCCATTTAAACGTCTCTAAATGCTATATTATGAGCATAGCAAGGATCCGTAATATTCTCAGTTACAACTACATTTTAAATAATTTGTTTTTATCGCGTTGAACTCATGATATTGATTTGGGTGTCACTATCCATGATACTTTTAACTTTCAGAGTCATATTGGCAATACTATTAAAAAGCATATCAAAGACTTGGTTTCACTCTAAGACCATCTCGTGTCCTTGCCCGATCTGATACTATAATTTTTATCTTTAATACCCTTGTTAGACCAATATTGGAATATTGTGCAACGATCTGGGACCCGGTTTACGGACTGCATTCAGAACGAGTAGAAATTGTGCAAAATAAACTCTTACGTGTTATGGATTACAGATTGTCTGGCTACTGTTCTTACGATATGCATATGAGTGAACTCAGAAGGAAATATTGTTTAAAGTCTCTTAAAAAAAGAAGAAAATGATTCTGCCTTTTATTTTATTATAAAGCTTATAATATCACTATTGATTGCCCCAACTTACTTTCTTGTCTGGAATTTCATATACCAGTTAATAATACAAGGAAAAAAATTTTGTTTTACAATACCACTGTTAAACACAACTACTTTAAAAGCTTTTCTGTCTATAAATTTGAAGATCTTTATAATACCTTTTGTACTGATATTGATATATTTAATTTGACTCCTGTCTTTTTTAAAAAACCTGTTTGAATGCGCTTCACATGTATACGAATTAGTGTTCTTGTATATTCCGTTATTTTTTATTTTTGTATGACTACTGTAACTGGATTTCATCTGTAGTTGCCACGTAAATTGAATAAAATAAAATAAATAAAATAAATATAAAAGGGAATAATTTAATTCCTGAAATCGAGGAAATAATTTTACTTTCTATTAGGAGAGGCAAAACTACGTTTTCTTCTATCGAATAAATAACGAAAAAATCCAAATAAATTTGCGGGCTCGACCAGGATTTGAACCCGGGACCTCTCGCACCCGAAGCGAGAATCATACCCCTAGACCACCGAGCCACAAGATACTTGCACTGGACACTAAATATTAAAAACACATTACACATTCTTTTAAAAGATTTGAAAATATTAAAAACACATTACACATACTTTTAAAAGATTTGAAAATATTAAAAGGTAAACACCATAAAGATGATGAGCAAAACCAAGTTAAATGCATGGGTATGACCGCGATTCGAACCCGGAACCTCTCGTACCCGTAGCGAGAATAATACGCATATACAACCGAGCCACGGAAATTTTAACCTGCATATTATAAAAAAAGCATTACATTTTTGTAAATGAAAACAAAAATACTAGAGAAGTATATGTAGAACTTTAAAAGCGGATAAAGTTTATAAAAGAATGCCAGAAAATATTGTCTACCTTTTATAAAGATTAGCAATATTATGTTTTATACCCTTGCTCTAAAAATAATAAGAAAAATCAAATTAAAAGTGTGGGTTCGACAGGGATCTCTCGCACCCTAAGCGAGAATCATACCATTAGACCACCGAACCACAGGATATTTGCACTGGACAATATATATTAAAAACACATTACATATTCTTTTAAATGGATTGAAAATATTAAATGGACAACACAATAAAAATAATGAGCAAAATCAAGAAAAATGCATGGGCTCGACCGGGATTTGAACCCGGGACCTCTCGCACCCAAAGCGAGAATCATACCCCTAGACCACCGAGCCGCAGGACTTTTGCAATGGACATTATATATAAAAAACACGTTACATATTCTTTTAAGAGAAGAAAATATTAAAAGGACTAGACAATACAGGAAATGAGCAAAATGCAGATTAAATCATGGGCTCGACCGGGATTTGAACCCGACACCTCTCGCACCCGAAGCCAGGACCATACGCCTAGACCACGGAACTACGGGGGATTTAACCTAAATATTATTAAAAACGCATTACATACTTGTATAGGAAAGCAGAAATGCTAAAAATGTAAATGCAGAACTCCTAAAATGGAAAAAATTTCTAAGAAAATGCAAGAAAATATTTTTAGGTTCTATTAGGACTAGCAATATTATGTTTTGTTTTCAAGCTAAATATATTGAGCAAAATCAAATTAAAAGATTGGGCTCGACCGGGATTTGAACCCGGGACCTCTCGCACCCTAAGCGAGAATCATACCCCTAGACCACCGAGCCACATTATACGTATAATGGACAAAATATATTAAAAAATCGTAACTTTCTATTACAAGAAAGCAAAAATAATGGAAAGACAAGAAGAGACCACTTTAAAAAGCCAATTATCCTATGCTATATGACTATTTCTATAATAGTGAGTGCAACTTTTTAAATATATATGCAAATGTCAACGATGCTCTATCGAGTTTTTATGTCTGTATCTATGGGATATTTGACTTACGTATACCTTGATATATCCCTTCTAAGCGTAAATATAAATCGTGGCACTCTTCTAGTACTATCCGTAATATTAAACTAAAAAGGAAGTGTAATAAATCTATTAGATTCTGGTGATAAAAGTGATTTACAGGAATTTCATAGACTACGCAGGGTTGTTAAGGATGGAATTAAATCTGATTTTACTAATCACGTTGCTATCATGGAACTAGAACTCAACAAGAACAATAAAGATTTCTGGAATTTTTGTAAAGGCGATTCATCTGTTAGTTATAAGATCTCAACAATGAGTTATAATAATACTGATTATACTACCGACAATGATATTGATAAGTGCTTCGCGGATTTCTTTGACTCTGCTTATATTAAGAGTAGCCAACCTAGTAATTTCGAACTCTTGACCAAGTACAGTGAAATCAATAACATTGACTTAATTAATGCTAAATATATTTCTGAAAATGATGTTGCCAAATCCCTAAAGAAGTTAAAATCCAGCCAGACTACAAGCTGTGATGATGTTCCCTCTTTAATTATTAAGGTTTGTGCTGACTCTCTAACTTACCCCCTGCTTATTTTGTTTAATCTTTCAATTAAAACTATAACTTTTCCCAATGTCTGGAAATATGGTCAAGTTATTCCTGTACATAAAAAGAGCAACACGCATGATATTACTAACTACAGGCCTATTACCATTCTTTCCCATTTTTCTAAAGTTTTTGAATGTTTTATGCATGAAACGATGTTTTCCCAAATAAAGAAATGGATTTCTCCGTACCGGCATTGGTTTATGCCAATGCGATACACTTTAACTAATTCGGCTTGTTTTACCAGTGATATTATTGATGCTATTAAAACCAAAAATCAACTGGATGTTATTTATACTGACTCTAGTTCAGCTTTTGATCACATCGATCTGGGGTTGTTAGCCCGTAGTCCAATTGTTGCCGGATTTAGTGTTGATTTGGGGATGTGGTTGCACTCTTATATTACAGATGGACTGTATTCCAAAAAGTACTTTGGTGTAATCTCTAGACTATACAGTAACTCCTCAGGTGTTCCTCAGGGTTCTAATCTGGGTCCACTCCTTTTTTTAAGTTTCATCAATGAAATTCCCAGGATTTTTAACACTAGAAAATGTCTTATATTTGCAGACGATTTGAAACTTTATATGGAAATCAACTCTATGACTGATTGTGAATTGATGCAGAAAGATCTTGATGAACTGTATAACTGGACTGTTTTAAATAAACTCCATTTAAACGTCTCTAAATGCTATATTATGAGCATAGCAAGGATCCGTAATATTCTCAGTTACAACTACATTTTAAATAATTTGCCTTTATCGCGTTGAACTCATGATATTGATTTGGGTGTCACTATCCATGATACTTTTAACTTTCAGAGTCATATCGGCAATACTATTGAAAAGCATATCAAAGACTTGGTTTCACCCTAAGACCATCTAGTGTCCTTGCCCGATCTGATACTATAATTTTTATCTTTAATACCCTTGTTAGACCAATATTGGAATATTGTGCAACGATCTGGGACCCGGTTTACGGACTGCATTCAGAACGAGTAGAAATTGTGCAAAATAAACTCTTACGTGTTATGGATTACAGATTGTCTGGCTACTGTTCTTACGATATGCATATGAGTGAACTCAGAAGGAAATATTGTTTAAAGTCTCTTAAAAAAAGAAGAAAATGATTCTGCCTTTTATTTTATTATAAAGCTTATAATATCACTATTGATTGCCCCAACTTACTTTCTTGTCTGGAATTTCATATACCAGTTAATAATACAAGGAAAAAAATTTTGTTTTACAATACCACTGTTAAACACAACTACTTTAAAAGCTTTTCTGTCTATAAATTTGAAGATCTTTATAATACCTTTTGTACTGATATTGATATATTTAATTTGACTCCTGTCTTTTTGAAAAAACCTGTTTGAATGCGCTTCACATGTATACGACTTAGTGTTCTTGTATATTCCGTTATTTTTTATTTTTGTATGACTACTGTAACTGGATTTCATCTGTAGTTGCCACGTAAATTGAATAAAATAAAATAAATAAAATAAATATAAAAGGGAATAATTTAATTCCTGAAATCGAGGAAATAATTTTACTTTCTATTAGGAGAGGCAAAACTACGTTTTCTTCTATCGAATAAATAACGAAAAAATCCAAATAAATTTGCGGGCTCGACCAGGATTTGAACCCGGGACCACTCGCACCCGAAGCGAGAATCATACCCCTAGACCACCGAGCCACAAGATACTTGCACTGGACACTAAATATTAAAAACACATTACACATTCTTTTAAAAGATTTGAAAATATTAAAAACACATTACACATACATTTAAAAGATTTGAAAATATTAAAAGGTAAACACCATAAAGATGATGAGCAAAACCAAGTTAAATGCATGGGTATGACCGCGATTCGAACCCAAAACCTCTCGTACCCGTAGCGAGAATAATACGCATATACCACCGAGCCACGGAAATTTTAACCTGCATATTATAAAAAAAGCATTACATTTTTGTAAATGAAAACAAAAATACTAGAGAAGTATATGTAGAACTTTAAAAGCGGATAAAGTTTATAAAAGAATGCCAGAAAATATTGTCTACCTTTTATAAAGATTAGCAATATTATGTTTTATACCCTTGCTCTAAAAATAATAAGAAAAATCAAATTAAAAGTGTGGGTTCGACAGGGATCTCTCGCACCCTAAGCGAGAATCATACCATTAGACCACCGAACCACAGGATATTTGCACTGGACAATATATATTAAAAACACATTACATATTCTTTTAAATGGATTGAAAATATTAAATGGACAACACAATAAAAATAATGAGCAAAATCAAGAAAAATGCATGGGCTCGACCGGGATTTGAACCCGGGACCTCTCGCACCCAAAGCGAGAATCATACCCCTAGACCACCGAGCCGCAGGACTTCTGCAATGGACATTATATATAAAAAACACGTTACATATTCTTTTAAGAGAAGAAAATATTAAAAGGACTAGACAATACAGGAAATGAGCAAAATGCAGATTAAATCATGGGCTCGACCGGGATTTGAACCCGACACCTCTCGCACCCGAAGCCAGGACCATACGCCTAGACCACGGAACTACGGGGGATTTAACCTAAATATTATTAAAAACGCATTACATACTTGTATAGGAAAGCAGAAATGCTAAAAATGTAAATGCAGAACTCCTAAAATGGAAAAAATTTCTAAGAAAATGCAAGAAAATATTTTTAGGTTCTATTAGGACTAGCAATATTATGTTTTGTTTTCAAGCTAAATATATTGAGCAAAATCAAATTAAAAGATTGGGCTCGACCGGGATTTGAACCCGGGACCTCTCGCACCCTAAGCGAGAATCATACCCCTAGACCACCGAGCCACATTATACGTATAATGGACAAAATATATTAAAAAATCGTAACTTTCTATTACAAGAAAGCAAAAATAATGGAAAGACAAGAAGAGACCACTTTAAAAAGCCAATTATCCTATGCTATATGACTATTTCTATAATAGTGAGTGCAACTTTTTAAATATATATGCAAATGTCAACGATGCTCTATCGAGTTTTTATGTCTGTATCTATGGGATATTTGACTTACGTATACCTTGATATATCCCTTCTAAGCGTAAATATAAATCGTGGCACTCTTCTAGTACTATCCGTAATATTAAACTAAAAAGGAAGTGTAATAAATCTATTAGATTCTGGTGATAAAAGTGATTTACAGGAATTTCATAGACTACGCAGGGTTGTTAAGGATGGAATTAAATCTGATTTTACTAATCACGTTGCTATCATGGAACTAGAACTCAACAAGAAAAATAAAGATTTCTGGAATTTTTGTAAAGGCGATTCATCTGGTAGTCATAGGATCTCAACAATGAGTTATAATAATACTGATTATACTACCGACAATGATATTGATAAGTGCTTCGCGGATTTCTTTGACTCTGCTTATATTAAGAGTAGCCAACCTAGTAATTTCGAACTCTTGACCAAGTACAGTGAAATCAATAACATTGACTTAATTAATGCTAAATATATTTCTGAAAATGATGTTGCCAAATCCCTAAAGAAGTTAAAATCCAGCCAGACTACAAGCTGTGATGATGTTCCCTCTTTAATTATTGAGGTTTGTGCTGACTCTCTAACTTACCCCCTGCTTATTTTGTTTAATATTTCAATTAAAACTATAACTTTTCCCAATGTCTGGAAATATGGTCAAGTTATTCCTGTACATAAAAAGAGCAACACGCATGATATTACTAACTACAGGCCTATTACCATTCTTTCCCATTTTTCTAAAGTTTTTGAATGTTTTATGCATGAAACGATGTTTTCCCAAATAAAGAAATGGATTTCTCCGTACCGGCATTGGTTTATGCCAATGCGATACACTTTAACTAATTCGGCTTGTTTTACCAGTGATATTATTGATGCTATTAAAACCAAAAATCAACTGGATGTTATTTATACTGACTCTAGTACAGCTTTTGATCCCATCGATCTGGGGTTGTTAGCCCGTAGTCCAATTGTTGCCGGATTTAGTGTTGATTTGGGGATGTGGTTGCACTCTTATATTACAGATGGACTGTATTCTAAAAAGTACTTTGGTGTAATCTCTAGACTATACAGTAACTCCTGAGGTGTTCCTCAGGGTTCTAATCTGGGTCCACTCCTTTTTTTAAGTTTATCAATGAAATTCCCAGGATTTTTAACACTAGAAAATGTCTTATATTTGCAGACGATTTGAAACTTTATATGGAAATCAACTCTATGACTGATTGTGAATTGATGCAGAAAGATCTTGATGAACTGTATAACTGGACTGTTTTAAATAAACTCCATTTAAACGTCTCTAAATGCTATATTATGAGCATAGCAAGGATCCGTAATATTCTCAGTTACAACTACATTTTAAATAATTTGCCTTTATCGCGTTGAACTCATGATATTGATTTGGGTGTCACTATCCATGATACTTTTAACTTTCAGAGTCATATCGGCAATACTATTAAAAAGCATATCAAAGACTTGGTTTCACCCTAAGACCATCTCGTGTCCTTGCCCGATCTGATACTATAATTTTTATCTTTAATACCCTTGTTAGACCAATATTGGAATATTGTGCAACGATCTGGGACCCGGTTTACGGACTGCATTCAGAACGAGTAGAAATTGTGCAAAATAAACTCTTACGTGTTATGGATTACAGATTGTCTGGCTACTGTTCTTACGATATGCATATGAGTGAACTCAGACGGAAATATTGTTTGAAGTCTCTTAAAAAAAGAAGAAAATGATTCTGCCTTTTATTTTATTATAAAGCTTATAATATCACTATTGATTGCCCCAACTTACTTTCTTGTCTGGAATTTCATATACCAGTTAATAATACAAGGAAAAAAATTTTGTTTTACAATACCACTGTTAAACACAACTACTTTAAAAGCTTTTCTGTCTATAAATTTGAAGATCTTTATAATACCTTTTGTACTGATATTGATATATTTAATTTGACTCCTGTCTTTTTTAAAAAACCTGTTTGAATGCGCTTCACATGTATACGACTTAGTGTTCTTGTATATTCCGTTATTTTTTATTTTTGTATGACTACTGTAACTGGATTTCATCTGTAGTTGCCACGTAAATTGAATAAAATAAAATAAATAAAATAAATATAAAAGGGAATAATATAATTCCTGAAATCGAGGAAATAATTTTACTTTCTATTAGGAGAGGCAAAACTACGTTTTCTTCTATCGAATAAATAACGAAAAAATCCAAATAAATTTGCGGGCTCGACCAGGATTTGAACCCGGGACCTCTCGCACCCGAAGCGAGAATCATACCCCTAGACCACCGAGCCACAAGATACTTGCACTGGACACTAAATATTAAAAACACATTACACATTCTTTTAAAAGATTTGAAAATATTAAAAACACATTACACATACTTTTAAAAGATTTGAAAATATTAAAAGGTAAACACCATAAAGATGATGAGCAAAACCAAGTTAAATGCATGGGTATGACCGCGATTCGAACCCAGAACCTCTCGTACCCGTAGCGAGAATAATACGCATATACAACCGAGCCACGGAAATTTTAACCTGCATATTATAAAAAAAACATTACATTTTTGTAAATGAAAACAAAAATACTAGAGAAGTATATGTAGAACTTTAAAAGCGGATAAAGTTTATAAAAGAATGCCAGAAAATATTGTCTACCTTTTATAAAGATTAGCAATATTATGTTTTATACCCTTGCTCTAAAAATAATAAGAAAAATCAAATTAAAAGTGTGGGTTCGACCGGGATCTCTCGCACCCTAAGCGAGAATCATACCATTAGACCACCGAACCACAGGATATTTGCACTGGACAATATATATTAAAAACACATTACATATTCTTTTAAATGGATTGAAAATATTAAATGGACAACACAATAAAAATAATGAGCAAAATCAAGAAAAATGCATGGGCTCGACCGGGATTTGAACCCGGGACCTCTCGCACCCAAAGCGAGAATCATACCCCTAGACCACCGAGCCTCAGGACTTTTGCAATGGACATTATATATAAAAAACACGTTACATATTCTTTTAAGAGAAGAAAATATTAAAAGGACTAGACAATACAGGAAATGAGCAAAATGCAGATTAAATCATGGGCTCGACCGGGATTTGAACCCGACACCTCTCGCACCCGAAGCCAGGACCATACGCCTAGACCACGGAACTACGGGGGATTTAACCTAAATATTATTAAAAACGCATTACATACTTGTATAGGAAAGCAGAAATGCTAAAAATGTAAATGCAGAACTCCTAAAATGGAAAAAATTTCTAAGAAAATGCAAGAAAATATTTTTAGGTTCTATTAGGACTAGCAATATTATGTTTTGTTTTCAAGCTAAATATATTGAGCAAAATCAAATTAAAAGATTGGGCTCGACCGGGATTTGAACCCGGGACCTCTCGCACCCTAAGCGAGAATCATACCCCTAGACCACCGAGCCACATTATACGTATAATGGACAAAATATATTAAAAAATCGTAACTTTCTATTACAAGAAAGCAAAAATAATGGAAAGACAAGAAGAGACCACTTTAAAAAGCCAATTATCCTATGCTATATGACTATTTCTATAATAGTGAGTGCAACTTTTTAAATATATATGCAAATGTCAACGATGCTCTATCGAGTTTTTATGTCTGTATCTATGGGATATTTGACTTACGTATACCTTGATATATCCCTTCTAAGCGTAAATATAAATCGTGGCACTCTTCTAGTACTATCCGTAATATTAAACTAAAAAGGAAGTGTAATAAATCTATTAGATTCTGGTGATAAAAGTGATTTACAGGAATTTCATAGACTACGCAGGGTTGTTAAGGATGGAATTAAATCTGATTTTACTAATCACGTTGCTATCATGGAACTAGAACTCAACAAGAACAATAAAGATTTCTGGAATTTTTGTAAAGGCGATTCATCTGGTAGTCATAGGATCTCAACAATGAGTTATAATAATACTGATTATACTACCGACAATGATATTGATAAGTGCTTCGCGGATTTCTTTGACTCTGCTTATATTAAGAGTAGCCAACCTAGTAATTTCGAACTCTTGACCAAGTACAGTGAAATCAATAACATTGACTTAATTAATGCTAAATATATTTCTGAAAATGATGTTGCCAAATCCCTAAAGAAGTTAAAATCCAGCCAGACTACAAGCTGTGATGATGTTCCCTCTTTAATTATTGAGGTTTGTGCTGACACTCTAACTTACCCCCTGCTTATTTTGTTTAATATTTCAATTAAAACTATAACTTTTCCCAATGTCTGGAAATATGGTCAAGTTATTCCTGTACATAAAAAGAGCAACACGCATGATATTACTAACTACAGGCCTATTACCATTCTTTCCCATTTTTCTAAAGTTTTTGAATGTTTTATGCATGAAACGATGTTTTCCCAAATAAAGAAATGGATTTCTCCGTACCGGCATTGGTTTATGCCAATGCGATACACTTTAACTAATTCGTCTTGTTTTACCAGTGATATTATTGATGCTATTAAAACCAAAAATCAACTGGATGTTATTTATACTGACTCTAGTACAGCTTTTGATCCCATCGATCTGGGGTTGTTAGCCCGTAGTCCAATTGTTGCCGGATTTAGTGTTGATTTGGGGATGTGGTTGCACTCTTATATTACAGATGGACTGTATTCTAAAAAGTACTTTGGTGTAATCTCTAGACTATACAGTAACTCCTGAGGTGTTCCTCAGGGTTCTAATCTGGGTCCACTCCTTTTTTTAAGTTTTATCAATGAAATTCCCAGGATTTTTAACACTAGAAAATGTCTCATATTTGCAGACGATTTGAAACTTTATATGGAAATCAACTCTATGACTGATTGTGAATTGATGCAGAAAGATCTTGATGAACTGTATAACTGGACTGTTTTAAATAAACTCCATTTAAACGTCTCTAAATGCTATATTATGAGCATAGCAAGGATCCGTAATATTCTCAGTTACAACTACATTTTAAATAATTTGTTTTTATCGCGTTGAACTCATGATATTGATTTGGGTGTCACTATCCATGATACTTTTAACTTTCAGAGTCATATTGGCAATACTATTAAAAAGCATATCAAAGACTTGGTTTCACTCTAAGACCATCTCGTGTCCTTGCCCGATCTGATACTATAATTTTTATCTTTAATACCCTTGTTAGACCAATATTGGAATATTGTGCAACGATCTGGGACCCGGTTTACGGACTGCATTCAGAACGAGTAGAAATTGTGCAAAATAAACTCTTACGTGTTATGGATTACAGATTGTCTGGCTACTGTTCTTACGATATGCATATGAGTGAACTCAGAAGGAAATATTGTTTAAAGTCTCTTAAAAAAAGAAGAAAATGATTCTGCCTTTTATTTTATTATAAAGCTTATAATATCACTATTGATTGCCCCAACTTACTTTCTTGTCTGGAATTTCATATACCAGTTAATAATACAAGGAAAAAAATTTTGTTTTACAATACCACTGTTAAACACAACTACTTTAAAAGCTTTTCTGTCTATAAATTTGAAGATCTTTATAATACCTTTTGTACTGATATTGATATATTTAATTTGACTCCTGTCTTTTTTAAAAAACCTGTTTGAATGCGCTTCACATGTATACGAATTAGTGTTCTTGTATATTCCGTTATTTTTTATTTTTGTATGACTACTGTAACTGGATTTCATCTGTAGTTGCCACGTAAATTGAATAAAATAAAATAAATAAAATAAATATAAAAGGGAATAATTTAATTCCTGAAATCGAGGAAATAATTTTACTTTCTATTAGGAGAGGCAAAACTACGTTTTCTTCTATCGAATAAATAACGAAAAAATCCAAATAAATTTGCGGGCTCGACCAGGATTTGAACCCGGGACCTCTCGCACCCGAAGCGAGAATCATACCCCTAGACCACCGAGCCACAAGATACTTGCACTGGACACTAAATATTAAAAACACATTACACATTCTTTTAAAAGATTTGAAAATATTAAAAACACATTACACATACTTTTAAAAGATTTGAAAATATTAAAAGGTAAACACCATAAAGATGATGAGCAAAACCAAGTTAAATGCATGGGTATGACCGCGATTCGAACCCGGAACCTCTCGTACCCGTAGCGAGAATAATACGCATATACAACCGAGCCACGGAAATTTTAACCTGCATATTATAAAAAAAGCATTACATTTTTGTAAATGAAAACAAAAATACTAGAGAAGTATATGTAGAACTTTAAAAGCGGATAAAGTTTATAAAAGAATGCCAGAAAATATTGTCTACCTTTTATAAAGATTAGCAATATTATGTTTTATACCCTTGCTCTAAAAATAATAAGAAAAATCAAATTAAAAGTGTGGGTTCGACAGGGATCTCTCGCACCCTAAGCGAGTATCATACCATTAGACCACCGAACCACAGGATATTTGCACTGGACAATATATATTAAAAACACATTACATATTCTTTTAAATGGATTGAAAATATTAAATGGACAACACAATAAAAATAATGAGCAAAATCAAGAAAAATGCATGGGCTCGACCGGGATTTGAACCCGGGACCTCTCGCACCCAAAGCGAGAATCATACCCCTAGACCACCGAGCCGCAGGACTTTTGCAATGGACATTATATATAAAAAACACGTTACATATTCTTTTAAGAGAAGAAAATATTAAAAGGACTAGACAATACAGGAAATGAGCAAAATGCAGATTAAATCATGGGCTCGACCGGGATTTGAACCCGACACCTCTCGCACCCGAAGCCAGGACCATACGCCTAGACCACGGAACTACGGGGGATTTAACCTAAATATTATTAAAAACGCATTACATACTTGTATAGGAAAGCAGAAATGCTAAAAATGTAAATGCAGAACTCCTAAAATGGAAAAAATTTCTAAGAAAATGCAAGAAAATATTTTTAGGTTCTATTAGGACTAGCAATATTATGTTTTGTTTTCAAGCTAAATATATTGAGCAAAATCAAATTAAAAGATTGGGCTCGACCGGGATTTGAACCCGGGACCTCTCGCACCCTAAGCGAGAATCATACCCCTAGACCACCGAGCCACATTATACGTATAATGGACAAAATATATTAAAAAATCGTAACTTTCTATTACAAGAAAGCAAAAATAATGGAAAGACAAGAAGAGACCACTTTAAAAAGCCAATTATCCTATGCTATATGACTATTTCTATAATAGTGAGTGCAACTTTTTAAATATATATGCAAATGTCAACGATGCTCTATCGAGTTTTTATGTCTGTATCTATGGGATATTTGACTTACGTATACCTTGATATATCCCTTCTAAGCGTAAATATAAATCGTGGCACTCTTCTAGTACTATCCGTAATATTAAACTAAAAAGGAAGTGTAATAAATCTATTAGATTCTGGTGATAAAAGTGATTTACAGGAATTTCATAGACTACGCAGGGTTGTTAAGGATGGAATTAAATCTGATTTTACTAATCACGTTGCTATCATGGAACTAGAACTCAACAAGAACAATAAAGATTTCTGGAATTTTTGTAAAGGCGATTCATCTGTTAGTTATAAGATCTCAACAATGAGTTATAATAATACTGATTATACTACCGACAATGATATTGATAAGTGCTTCGCGGATTTCTTTGACTCTGCTTATATTAAGAGTAGCCAACCTAGTAATTTCGAACTCTTGACCAAGTACAGTGAAATCAATAACATTGACTTAATTAATGCTAAATATATTTCTGAAAATGATGTTGCCAAATCCCTAAAGAAGTTAAAATCCAGCCAGACTACAAGCTGTGATGATGTTCCCTCTTTAATTATTAAGGTTTGTGCTGACTCTCTAACTTACCCCCTGCTTATTTTGTTTAATCTTTCAATTAAAACTATAACTTTTCCCAATGTCTGGAAATATGGTCAAGTTATTCCTGTACATAAAAAGAGCAACACGCATGATATTACTAACTACAGGCCTATTACCATTCTTTCCCATTTTTCTAAAGTTTTTGAATGTTTTATGCATGAAACGATGTTTTCCCAAATAAAGAAATGGATTTCTCCGTACCGGCATTGGTTTATGCCAATGCGATACACTTTAACTAATTCGGCTTGTTTTACCAGTGATATTATTGATGCTATTAAAACCAAAAATCAACTGGATGTTATTTATACTGACTCTAGTTCAGCTTTTGATCACATCGATCTGGGGTTGTTAGCCCGTAGTCCAATTGTTGCCGGATTTAGTGTTGATTTGGGGATGTGGTTGCACTCTTATATTACAGATGGACTGTATTCCAAAAAGTACTTTGGTGTAATCTCTAGACTATACAGTAACTCCTCAGGTGTTCCTCAGGGTTCTAATCTGGGTCCACTCCTTTTTTTAAGTTTCATCAATGAAATTCCCAGGATTTTTAACACTAGAAAATGTCTTATATTTGCAGACGATTTGAAACTTTATATGGAAATCAACTCTATGACTGATTGTGAATTGATGCAGAAAGATCTTGATGAACTGTATAACTGGACTGTTTTAAATAAACTCCATTTAAACGTCTCTAAATGCTATATTATGAGCATAGCAAGGATCCGTAATATTCTCAGTTACAACTACATTTTAAATAATTTGCCTTTATCGCGTTGAACTCATGATATTGATTTGGGTGTCACTATCCATGATACTTTTAACTTTCAGAGTCATATCGGCAATACTATTGAAAAGCATATCAAAGACTTGGTTTCACCCTAAGACCATCTAGTGTCCTTGCCCGATCTGATACTATAATTTTTATCTTTAATACCCTTGTTAGACCAATATTGGAATATTGTGCAACGATCTGGGACCCGGTTTACGGACTGCATTCAGAACGAGTAGAAATTGTGCAAAATAAACTCTTACGTGTTATGGATTACAGATTGTCTGGCTACTGTTCTTACGATATGCATATGAGTGAACTCAGAAGGAAATATTGTTTAAAGTCTCTTAAAAAAAGAAGAAAATGATTCTGCCTTTTATTTTATTATAAAGCTTATAATATCACTATTGATTGCCCCAACTTACTTTCTTGTCTGGAATTTCATATACCAGTTAATAATACAAGGAAAAAAATTTTGTTTTACAATACCACTGTTAAACACAACTACTTTAAAAGCTTTTCTGTCTATAAATTTGAAGATCTTTATAATACCTTTTGTACTGATATTGATATATTTAATTTGACTCCTGTCTTTTTGAAAAAACCTGTTTGAATGCGCTTCACATGTATACGACTTAGTGTTCTTGTATATTCCGTTATTTTTTATTTTTGTATGACTACTGTAACTGGATTTCATCTGTAGTTGCCACGTAAATTGAATAAAATAAAATAAATAAAATAAATATAAAAGGGAATAATTTAATTCCTGAAATCGAGGAAATAATTTTACTTTCTATTAGGAGAGGCAAAACTACGTTTTCTTCTATCGAATAAATAACGAAAAAATCCAAATAAATTTGCGGGCTCGACCAGGATTTGAACCCGGGACCACTCGCACCCGAAGCGAGAATCATACCCCTAGACCACCGAGCCACAAGATACTTGCACTGGACACTAAATATTAAAAACACATTACACATTCTTTTAAAAGATTTGAAAATATTAAAAACACATTACACATACTTTTAAAAGATTTGAAAATATTAAAAGGTAAACACAATAAAGATGATGAGCAAAACCAAGTTAAATGCATGGGTATGACCGCGATTCGAACCCAGAACCTCTCGTACCCGTAGCGAGAATAATACGCATATACAACCGAGCCACGGAAATTTTAATCTGCATATTATAAAAAAAACATTACATTTTTGTAAATGAAAACAAAAATACTAGAGAAGTATATGTAGAACTTTAAAAGCGGATAAAGTTTATAAAAGAATGCCAGAAAATATTGTCTACCTTTTATAAAGATTAGCAATATTATGTTTTATACCCTTGCTCTAAAAATAATAAGAAAAATCAAATTAAAAGTGTGGGTTCGACAGGGATCTCTCGCACCCTAAGCGAGAATCATACCATTAGACCACCGAACCACAGGATATTTGCACTGGACAATATATATTAAAAACACATTACATATTCTTTTAAATGGATTGAAAATATTAAATGGACAACACAATAAATATAATGAGCAAAATCAAGAAAAATGCATGGGCTCGACCGGGATTTGAACCCGGGACCTCTCGCACCCAAAGCGAGAATCATACCCCTAGACCACCGAGCCGCAGGACTTTTGCAATGGACATTATATATAAAAAACACGTTACATATTCTTTTAAGAGAAGAAAATATTAAAAGGACTAGACAATACAGGAAATGAGCAAAATGCAGATTAAATCATGGGCTCGACCGGGATTTGAACCCGACACCTCTCGCACCCGAAGCCAGGACCATACGCCTAGACCACGGAACTACGGGGGATTTAACCTAAATATTATTAAAAACGCATTACATACTTGTATAGGAAAGCAGAAATGCTAAAAATGTAAATGCAGAACTCCTAAAATGGAAAAAATTTCTAAGAAAATGCAAGAAAATATTTTTAGGTTCTATTAGGACTAGCAATATTATGTTTTGTTTTCAAGCTAAATATATTGAGCAAAATCAAATTAAAAGATTGGGCTCGACCGGGATTTGAACCCGGGACCTCTCGCACCCTAAGCGAGAATCATACCCCTAGACCACCGAGCCACATTATACGTATAATGGACAAAATATATTAAAAAATCGTAACTTTCTATTACAAGAAAGCAAAAATAATGGAAAGACAAGAAGAGACCACTTTAAAAAGCCAATTATCCTATGCTATATGACTATTTCTATAATAGTGAGTGCAACTTTTTAAATATATATGCAAATGTCAACGATGCTCTATCGAGTTTTTATGTCTGTATCTATGGGATATTTGACTTACGTATACCTTGATATATCCCTTCTAAGCGTAAATATAAATCGTGGCACTCTTCTAGTACTATCCGTAATATTAAACTAAAAAGGAAGTGTAATAAATCTATTAGATTCTGGTGATAAAAGTGATTTACAGGAATTTCATAGACTACGCAGGGTTGTTAAGGATGGAATTAAATCTGATTTTACTAATCACGTTGCTATCATGGAACTAGAACTCAACAAGAACAATAAAGATTTCTGGAATTTTTGTAAAGGCGATTCATCTGGTAGTCATAGGATCTCAACAATGAGTTATAATAATACTGATTATACTACCGACAATGATATTGATAAGTGCTTCGCGGATTTCTTTGACTCTGCTTATATTAAGAGTAGCCAACCTAGTAATTTCGAACTCTTGACCAAGTACAGTGAAATCAATAACATTGACTTAATTAATGCTAAATATATTTCTGAAAATGATGTTGCCAAATCCCTAAAGAAGTTAAAATCCAGCCAGACTACAAGCTGTGATGATGTTCCCTCTTTAATTATTGAGGTTTGTGCTGACTCTCTAACTTACCCCCTGCTTATTTTGTTTAATCTTTCAATTAAAACTATAACTTTTCCCAATGTCTGGAAATATGGTCAAGTTATTCCTGTACATAAAAAGAGCAACACGCATGATATTACTAACTACAGGCCTATTACCATTCTTTCCCATTTTTCTAAAGTTTTTGAATGTTTTATGCATGAAACGATGTTTTCCCAAATAAAGAAATGGATTTCTCCGTACCGGCATTGGTTTATGCCAATGCGATACACTTTAACTAATTCGGCTTGTTTTACCAGTGATATTATTGATGCTATTAAAACCAAAAATCAACTGGATGTTATTTATACTGACTCTAGTACAGCTTTTGATCACATCGATCTGGGGTTGTTAGCCCGTAGTCCAATTGTTGCCGGATTTAGTGTTGATTTGGGGATGTGGTTGCACTCTTATATTACAGATGGACTGTATTCCAAAAAGTACTTTGGTGTAATCTCTAGACTATACAGTAACTCCTCAGGTGTTCCTCAGGGTTCTAATCTGGGTCCACTCCTTTTTTTAAGTTTCATCAATGAAATTCCCAGGATTTTTAACACTAGAAAATGTCTTATATTTGCAGACGATTTGAAACTTTATATGGAAATCAACTCTATGACTGATTGTGAATTGATGCAGAAAGATCTTGATGAACTGTATAACTGGACTGTTTTAAATAAACTCCATTTAAACGTCTCTAAATGCTATATTATGAGCATAGCAAGGATCCGTAATATTCTCAGTTACAACTACATTTTAAATAATTTGCCTTTATCGCGTTGAACTCATGATATTGATTTGGGTGTCACTATCCATGATACTTTTAACTTTCAGAGTCATATCGGCAATACTATTGAAAAGCATATCAAAGACTTGGTTTCACCCTAAGACCATCTAGTGTCCTTGCCCGATCTGATACTATAATTTTTATCTTTAATACCCTTGTTAGACCAATATTGGAATATTGTGCAACGATCTGGGACCCGGTTTACGGACTGCATTCAGAACGAGTAGAAATTGTGCAAAATAAACTCTTACGTGTTATGGATTACAGATTGTCTGGCTACTGTTCTTACGATATGCATATGAGTGAACTCAGAAGGAAATATTGTTTAAAGTCTCTTAAAAAAAGAAGAAAATGATTCTGCCTTTTATTTTATTATAAAGCTTATAATATCACTATTGATTGCCCCAACTTACTTTCTTGTCTGGAATTTCATATACCAGTTAATAATACAAGGAAAAAAATTTTGTTTTACAATACCACTGTTAAACACAACTACTTTAAAAGCTTTTCTGTCTATAAATTTGAAGATCTTTATAATACCTTTTGTACTGATATTGATATATTTAATTTGACTCCTGTCTTTTTGAAAAAACCTGTTTGAATGCGCTTCACATGTATACGACTTAGTGTTCTTGTATATTCCGTTATTTTTTATTTTTGTATGACTACTGTAACTGGATTTCATCTGTAGTTGCCACGTAAATTGAATAAAATAAAATAAATAAAATAAATATAAAAGGGAATAATTTAATTCCTGAAATCGAGGAAATAATTTTACTTTCTATTAGGAGAGGCAAAACTACGTTTTCTTCTATCGAATAAATAACGAAAAAATCCAAATAAATTTGCGGGCTCGACCAGGATTTGAACCCGGGACCACTCGCACCCGAAGCGAGAATCATACCCCTAGACCACCGAGCCACAAGATACTTGCACTGGACACTAAATATTAAAAACACATTACACATTCTTTTAAAAGATTTGAAAATATTAAAAACACATTACACATACTTTTAAAAGATTTGAAAATATTAAAAGGTAAACACAATAAAGATGATGAGCAAAACCAAGTTAAATGCATGGGTATGACCGCGATTCGAACTCAAAACCTCTCGTACCCGTAGCGAGAATAATACGCATATACCACCGAGCCACGGAAATTTTAACCTGCATATTATAAAAAAAGCATTACATTTATGTAAATGAAAACAAAAATAATAGAGAAGTATATGTAGAACTTTAAAAGCGGATAAAGTTTATAAAAGAATGCCAGAAAATATTGTCTACCTTTTATAATGATTAGCAATATTATGTTTTATACCCTTGCTCTAAAAATAATAAGAAAAATCAAATTAAAAGTGTGGGTTCGACAGGGATCTCTCGCACTCTAAGCGAGAATCATACCATTAGACCACCGAACCACAGTATATTTGCACTGGACAATATATATTAAAAACACATTACATATTCTTTTAAATGGATTGAAAATATTAAATGGACAACACAATAAAAATAATGAGCAAAATCAAGAAAAATGCATGGGCTCGACCGGGATTTGAACCCGGGACCCCTCGCACCCAAAGCGAGAATCATACCCCTAGACCACCGAGCCGCAGGACTTTTGCAATGGACATTATATATAAAAAACACGTTACATATTCTTTTAAGAGAAGAAAATATTAAAAGGACTAGACAATACAGGAAATGAGCAAAATGCAGATTAAATCATGGGCTCGACCGGGATTTGAACCCGACACCTCTCGCACCCGAAGCCAGGACCATACGCCTAGACCACGGAACTACGGGGGATTTAACCTAAATATTATTAAAAACGCATTACATACTTGTATAGGAAAGCAGAAATGCTAAAAATGTAAATGCAGAACTCCTAAAATGGAAAAAATTTCTAAGAAAATGCAAGAAAATATTTTTAGGTTCTATTAGGACTAGCAATATTATGTTTTGTTTTCAAGCTAAATATATTGAGCAAAATCAAATTAAAAGATTGGGCTCGACCGGGATCTCTCGCACCCTAAGCGAGAATCATACCCCTAGACCACCGAGCCACATTATACGTATAATGGACAAAATATATTAAAAAATCGTAACTTTCTATTACAAGAAAGCAAAAATAATGGAAAGACAAGAAGAGACCACTTTAAAAAGCCAATTATCCTATGCTATATGACTATTTCTATAATAGTGAGTGCAACTTTTTAAATATATATGCAAATGTCAACGATGCTCTATCGAGTTTTTATGTCTGTATCTATGGGATATTTGACTTACGTATACCTTGATATATCCCTTCTAAGCGTAAATATAAATCGTGGCACTCTTCTAGTACTATCCGTAATATTAAACTAAAAAGGAAGTGTAATAAATCTATTAGATTCTGGTGATAAAAGTGATTTACAGGAATTTCATAGACTACGCAGGGTTGTTAAGGATGGAATTAAATCTGATTTTACTAATCACGTTGCTATCATGGAACTAGAACTCAACAAGAACAATAAAGATTTCTGGAATTTTTGTAAAGGCGATTCATCTGGTAGTCATAGGATCTCAACAATGAGTTATAATAATACTGATTATACTACCGACAATGATATTGATAAGTGCTTCGCGGATTTCTTTGACTCTGCTTATATTAAGAGTAGCCAACCTAGTAATTTCGAACTCTTGACCAAGTACAGTGAAATCAATAACATTGACTTAATTAATGCTAAATATATTTCTGAAAATGATGTTGCCAAATCCCTAAAGAAGTTAAAATCCAGCCAGACTACAAGCTGTGATGATGTTCCCTCTTTAATTATTAAGGTTTGTGCTGACTCTCTAACTTACCCCCTGCTTATTTTGTTTAATCTTTCAATTAAAACTATAACTTTTCCCAATGTCTGGAAATATGGTCAAGTTATTCCTGTACATAAAAAGAGCAACACGCATGATATTACTAACTACAGGCCTATTACCATTCTTTCCCATTTTTCTAAAGTTTTTGAATGTTTTATGCATGAAACGATGTTTTCCCAAATAAAGAAATGGATTTCTCCGTACCGGCATTGGTTTATGCCAATGCGATACACTTTAACTAATTCGGCTTGTTTTACCAGTGATATTATTGATGCTATTAAAACCAAAAATCAACTGGATGTTATTTATACTGACTCTAGTACAGCTTTTGATCACATCGATCTGGGGTTGTTAGCCTGTAGTCTAATTGTTGCCGGATTTAGTGTTGATTTGGGGATGTGGTTGCACTCTTATATTACAGATAGACTGTATTCTAAAAAGTACTTTGGTGTAATCTCTAGACTATACAGTAACTCCTCAGGTGTTCCTCAGGGTTCTAATCTGGGTCCACTCCTTTTTTTAATTTTTATCAATGAAATTCCCAGGATTTTTAACACTAGAAAATGTCTTATATTTGCAGACGATTTGAAACTTTATATGGAAATCAACTCTATGACTGATTGTGAATTGATGCAGAAAGATCTTGATGAACTGTATAACTGGACTGTTTTAAATAAACTCCATTTAAACGTCTCTAAATGCTATATTATGAGCATAGCAAGGATCCGTAATATTCTCAGTTACAACTACATTTTAAATAATTTGCCTTTATCGCGTTGAACTCATGATATTGATTTGGGTGTCACTATCCATGATACTTTTAACTTTCAGAGTCATATCGGCAATACTATTAAAAAGCATATCAAAGACTTGGTTTCACCCTAAGACCATCTCGTGTCCTTGCCCGATCTGATACTATAATTTTTATCTTTAATACCCTTGTTAGACCAATATTGGAATATTGTGCAACGATCTGGGACCCGGTTTACGGACTGCATTCAGAACGAGTAGAAATTGTGCAAAATAAACTCTTACGTGTTATGGATTACAGATTGTCTGGCTACTGTTCTTACGATATGCATATGAGTGAACTCAGACGGAAATATTGTTTAAAGTCTCTTAAAAAAAGAAGAAAATGATTCTGCCTTTTATTTTATTATAAAGCTTATAATATCACTATTGATTGCCCCAACTTACTTTCTTGTCTGGAATTTCATATACCAGTTAATAATACAAGGAAAAAAATTTTGTTTTACAATACCACTGTTAAACACAACTACTTTAAAAGCTTTTCTGTCTATAAATTTGAAGATCTTTATAATACCTTTTGTACTGATATTGATATATTTAATTTGACTCCTGTCTATTTTAAAAGACCTGTTTGAATGCGCTTCACATGTATACGACTTAGTGTTCTTGTATATTCCGTTATTTTTTATTTTTGTATGACTACTGTAACTGGATTTCATCTGTAGTTGCCACGTAAATTGAATAAAATAAAATAAATAAAATAAATATAAAAGGGAATAATTTAATTCCTGAAATCGAGGAAATAATTTTACTTTCTATTAGGAGAGGCAAAACTACGTTTTCTTCTATCGAATAAATAACGAAAAAATCCAAATAAATTTGCGGGCTCGACCAGGATTTGAACCCGGGACCTCTCGCACCCGAAGCGAGAATCATACCCCTAGACCACCGAGCCACAAGATACTTGCACTGGACACTAAATATTAAAAACACATTACACATTCTTTTAAAAGATTTGAAAATATTAAAAACACATTACACATACTTTTAAAAGATTTGAAAATATTAAAAGGTAAACACCATAAAGATGATGAGCAAAACCAAGTTAAATGCATGGGTATGACCGCGATTCGAACCCAGAACCTCTCGTACCCGTAGCGAGAATAATACGCATATACCACCGAGCCACGGAAATTTTAACCTGCATATTATAAAAAAAGCATTACATTTTTGTAAATGAAAACAAAAATACTAGAGAAGTATATGTAGAACTTTAAAAGCGGATAAAGTTTATAAAAGAATGCCAGAAAATATTGTCTACCTTTTATAAAGATTAGCAATATTATGTTTTATACCCTTGCTCTAAAAATAATAAGAAAAATCAAATTAAAAGTGTGGGTTCGACAGGGATCTCTCGCACCCTAAGCGAGAATCATACCATTAGACCACCGAACCACAGGATATTTGCACTGGACTATATATATTAAAAACACATTACATATTCTTTTAAATGGATTGAAAATATTAAATGGACAACACAATAAAAATAATGAGCAAAATCAAGAAAAATGCATGGGCTCGACCGGGATTTGAACCCGGGACCTCTCGCACCCGAAGCGAGAATCATACCTCTAGACCACCGAGCCGCAGGACTTTTGCAATGGACATTATATATAAAAAACACGTTACATATTCTTTTAAGAGAAGAAAATATTAAAAGGACTAGACAATACAGGAAATGAGCAAAATGCAGATTAAATCATGGGTTCGACCGGGATTTGAACCCGACACCTCTCGCACCCGAAGCCAGGACCATGCGCCTAGACCACGGAACTACGGGGGATTTAACCTAAATATTATTAAAAACGCATTACATACTTGTATAGGAAAGCAGAAATGCTAAAAATGTAAATGCAGAACTCCTAAAATGGAAAAAATTTCTAAGAAAATGCAAGAAAATATTTTTAGGTTCTATTAGGACTAGCAATATTATGTTTTGTTTTCAAGCTAAATATATTGAGCAAAATCAAATTAAAAGATTGGGCTCGACCGGGATTTGAACCCGGGACCTCTCGCACCCTAAGCGAGAATCATACCCCTAGACCACCGAGCCACATTATATGTATAATGGACAAAATATATTAAAAAATCGTAACTTTCTATTACAAGAAAGCAAAAATAATGGAAAGACAAGAAGAGACCACTTTAAAAAGCCAATTATCCTATGCTATATGACTATTTCTATAATAGTGAGTGCAACTTTTAAAATATATATGCAAATGTCAACGATGCTCTATCGAGTTTTTATGTCTGTATCTATGGGATATTTGACTTACGTATACCTTGATATATCCCTTCTAAGCGTAAATATAAATCGTGGCACTCTTCTAGTACTATCCGTAATATTAAACTAAAAAGGAAGTGTAATAAATCTATTAGATTCTGGTGATAAAAGTGATTTACAGGAATTTCATAGACTACGCAGGGTTGTTAAGGATGGAATTAAATCTGATTTTACTAATCACGTTGCTATCATGGAACTAGAACTCAACAAGAACAATAAAGATTTCTGGAATTTTTGTAAAGGCGATTCATCTGGTAGTCATAGGATCTCAACAATGAGTTATAATAATACTGATTATACTACCGACAATGATATTGATAAGTGCTTCGCGGATTTCTTTGACTCTGCTTATATTAAGAGTAGCCAACCTAGTAATTTCGAACTCTTGACCAAGTACAGTGAAATCAATAACATTGACTTAATTAATGCTAAATATATTTCTGAAAATGATGTTGCCAAATCCCTAAAGAAGTTAAAATCCAGCCAGACTACAAGCTGTGATGATGTTCCCTCTTTAATTATTAAGGTTTGTGCTGACTCTCTAACTTACCCCCTGCTTATTTTGTTTAATCTTTCAATTAAAACTATAACTTTTCCCAATGTCTGGAAATATGGTCAAGTTATTCCTGTACATAAAAAGAGCAACACGCATGATATTACTAACTACAGGCCTATTACCATTCTTTCCCATTTTTCTAAAGTTTTTGAATGTTTTATGCATGAAACGATGTTTTCCCAAATAAAGAAATGGATTTCTCCGTACCGGCATTGGTTTATGCCAATGCGATACACTTTAACTAATTCGGCTTGTTTTACCAGTGATATTATTGATGCTATTAAAACCAAAAATCAACTGGATGTTATTTATACTGACTCTAGTACAGCTTTTGATCACATCGATCTGGGGTTGTTAGCCCGTAGTCTAATTGTTGCCGGATTTAGTGTTGATTTGGGGATGTGGTTGCACTCTTATATTACAGATAGACTGTATTCTAAAAAGTACTTTGGTGTAATCTCTAGACTATACAGTAACTCCTCAGGTGTTCCTCAGGGTTCTAATCTGGGTCCACTCCTTTTTTTAATTTTTATCAATGAAATTCCCAGGATTTTTAACACTAGAAAATGTCTTATATTTGCAGACGATTTGAAACTTTATATGGAAATCAACTCTATGACTGATTGTGAATTGATGCAGAAAGATCTTGATGAACTGTATAACTGGACTGTTTTAAATAAACTCCATTTAAACGTCTCTAAATGCTATATTATGAGCATAGCAAGGATCCGTAATATTCTCAGTTACAACTACATTTTAAATAATTTGCCTTTATCGCGTTGAACTCATAATATTGATTTGGGTGTCACTATCCATGATACTTTTAACTTTCAGAGTCATATCGGCAATACTATTAAAAAGCATATCAAAGACTTGGTTTCACCCTAAGACCATCTCGTGTCCTTGCCCGATCTGATACTATAATTTTTATCTTTAATACCCTTGTTAGACCAATATTGGAATATTGTGCAACGATCTGGGACCCGGTTTACGGACTGCATTCAGAACGAGTAGAAATTGTGCAAAATAAACTCTTACGTGTTATGGATTACAGATTGTCTGGCTACTGTTCTTACGATATGCATATGAGTGAACTCAGACGGAAATATTGTTTAAAGTCTCTTAAAAAAAGAAGAAAATGATTCTGCCTTTTATTTTATTATAAAGCTTATAATATCACTATTGATTGCCCCAACTTACTTTCTTGTCTGGAATTTCATATACCAGTTAATAATACAAGGAAAAAAATTTTGTTTTACAATACCACTGTTAAACACAACTACTTTAAAAGCTTTTCTGTCTATAAATTTGAAGATCTTTATAATACCTTTTGTACTGATATTGATATATTTAATTTGACTCCTGTCTTTTTTAAAAGACCTGTTTGAATGCGCTTCACATGTATACGACTTAGTGTTCTTGTATATTCCGTTATTTTTTATTTTTGTATGACTACTGTAACTGGATTTCATCTGTAGTTGCCACGTAAATTGAATAAAATAAAATAAATAAAATAAATATAAAAGGGAATAATTTAATTCCTGAAATCGAGGAAATAATTTTACTTTCTATTAGGAGAGGCAAAACTACGTTTTCTTCTATCGAATAAATAACGAAAAAATCCAAATAAATTTGCGGGCTCGACCAGGATTTGAACCCGGGACCTCTCGCACCCGAAGCGAGAATCATACCCCTAGACCACCGAGCCACAAGATACTTGCACTGGACACTAAATATTAAAAACACATTACACATTCTTTTAAAAGATTTTAAAATATTAAAAACACATTACACATACTTTAAAAGATTTGAAAATATTAAAAGGTAAACACCATAAAGATGATGAGCAAAACCAAGTTAAATGCATGGGTATGACCGCGATTCGAACCCAGAACCTCTCGTACCCGTAGCGAGAATAATACGCATATACAACCGAGCCACGGAAATTTTAACCTGCATATTATAAAAAAAGCATTATATTTTTTGTAAATGAAAACAAAAATACTAGAGAAGTATATGTAGAACTTTAAAAGCGGATAAAGTTTATAAAAGAATGCCAGAAAATATTGTCTACCTTTTATAAAGATTAGCAATATTATGTTTTATACCCTTGCTCTAAAAATAATAAGAAAAATCAAATTAAAAGTGTGGGTTCGACAGGGATCTCTCGCACCCTAAGCGAGAATCATACCATTAGACCACCGAACCACAGGATATTTGCACTGGACTATATATATTAAAAACACATTACATATTCTTTTAAATGGATTGAAAATATTAAATGGACAACACAATAAAAATAATGAGCAAAATCAAGAAAAATGCATGGGCTCGACCGGGATTTGAACCCGGGACCTCTCGCACCCAAAGCGAGAATCATACCCCTAGACCACCGACCCGCAGGACTTTTGCAATGGACATTATATATAAAAAACACGTTACATATTCTTTTAAGAGAAGAAAATATTAAAAGGAATAGACAATACAGGAAATGAGCAAAATGCAGATTAAATCATGGGTTCGACCGGGATTTGAACCCGACACCTCTCGCACCCGAAGCCAGGACCATGCGCCTAGACCACGGAACTACGGGGGATTTAACCTAAATATTATTAAAAACGCATTACATACTTGTATAGGAAAGCAGAAATGCTAAAAATGTAAATGCAGAACTCCTAAAATGGAAAAAATTTCTAAGAAAATGCAAGAAAATATTTTTAGGTTCTATTAGGACTAGCAATATTATGTTTTGTTTTCAAGCTAAATATATTGAGCAAAATCAAATTAAAAGATTGGGCTCGACCGGGATTTGAACCCGGGACCTCTCGCACCCTAAGCGAGAATCATACCCCTAGACCACCGAGCCACATTATATGTATAATGGACAAAATATATTAAAAAATCGTAACTTTCTATTACAAGAAAGCAAAAATAATGGAAAGACAAGAAGAGACCACTTTAAAAAGCCAATTATCCTATGCTATATGACTATTTCTATAATAGTGAGTGCAACTTTTTAAATATATATGCAAATGTCAACGATGCTCTATAGAGTTTTTATGTCTGTATCTATGGGATATTTGACTTACGTATACCTTGATATATCCCTTCTAAGCGTAAATATAAATCGTGGCACTCTTCTAGTACTATCCGTAATATTAAACTAAAAAGGAAGTGTAATAAATCTATTAGATTCTGGTGATAAAAGTGATTTACAGGAATTTCATAGACTACGCAGGGTTGTTAAGGATGGAATTAAATCTGATTTTACTAATCACGTTGCTATCATGGAACTAGAACTCAACAAGAACAATAAAGATTTCTGGAATTTTTGTAAAGGCGATTCATCTGGTAGTCATAGGATCTCAACAATGAGTTATAATAATACTGATTATACTACCGACAATGATATTGATAAGTGCTTCGCGGATTTCTTTGACTCTGCTTATATTAAGAGTAGCCAACCTAGTAATTTCGAACTCTTGACCAAGTACAGTGAAATCAATAACATTGACTTAATTAATGCTAAATATATTTCTGAAAATGATGTTGCCAAATCCCTAAAGAAGTTAAAATCCAGCCAGACTACAAGCTGTGATGATGTTCCCTCTTTAATTATTAAGGTTTGTGCTGACTCTCTAACTTACCCCTGCTTATTTTGTTTAATCTTTCAATTAAAACTATAACTTTTCCCAATGTCTGGAAATATGGTCAAGTTATTCCTGTACATAAAAAGAGCAACACGCATGATATTACTAACTACAGGCCTATTACCATTCTTTCCCATTTTTCTAAAGTTTTTGAATGTTTTATGCATGAAACGATGTTTTCCCAAATAAAGAAATGGATTTCTCCGTACCGGCATTGGTTTATGCCAATGCGATACACTTTAACTAATTCGGCTTGTTTTACCAGTGATATTATTGATGCTATTAAAACCAAAAATCTACTGGATGTTATTTATACTGACTCCAGTACAGCTTTTGATCACATCGATCTGGGGTTGTTAGCCCGTAGTCTAATTGTTGCCGGATTTAGTGTTGATTTGGGGATGTGGTTGCACTCTTATATTACAGATAGACTGTATTCTAAAAAGTACTTTGGTGTAATCTCTAGACTATACAGTAACTCCTCAGGTGTTCCTCAGGGTTCTAATCTGGGTCCACTCCTTTTTTTAATTTTTATCAATGAAATTCCCAGGATTTTTAACACTAGAAAATGTCTTATATTTGCAGACGATTTGAAACTTTATATGGAAATCAACTCTATGACTGATTGTGAATTGATGCAGAAAGATCTTGATGAACTGTATAACTGGACTGTTTTAAATAAACTCCATTTAAACGTCTCTAAATGCTATATTATGAGCATAGCAAGGATCCGTAATATTCTCAGTTACAACTACATTTTAAATAATTTGCCTTTATCGCGTTGAACTCATGATATTGATTTGGGTGTCACTATCCATGATACTTTTAACTTTCAGAGTCATATCGGCAATACTATTAAAAAGCATATCAAAGACTTGGTTTCACCCTAAGACCATCTCGTGTCCTTGCCCGATCTGATACTATAATTTTTATCTTTAATACCCTTGTTAGACCAATATTGGAATATTGTGCAACGATCTGGGACCCGGTTTACGGACTGCATTCAGAACGAGTAGAAATTGTGCAAAATAAACTCTTACGTGTTATGGATTACAGATTGTCTGGCTACTGTTCTTACGATATGCATATGAGTGAACTCAGACGGAAATATTGTTTAAAGTCTCTTAAAAAAAGAAGAAAATGATTCTGCCTTTTATTTTATTATAAAGCTTATAATATCACTATTGATTGCCCCAACTTACTTTCTTGTCTGGAATTTCATATACCAGTTAATAATACAAGGAAAAAAATTTTGTTTTACAATACCACTGTTAAACACAACTACTTTAAAAGCTTTTCTGTCTATAAATTTGAAGATCTTTATAATACCTTTTGTACTGATATTGATATATTTAATTTGACTCCTGTCTTTTTTAAAAGACCTGTTTGAATGCGCTTCACATGTATACGACTTAGTGTTCTTGTATATTCCGTTATTTTTTATTTTTGTATGACTACTGTAACTGGATTTCATCTGTAGTTGCCACGTAAATTGAATAAAATAAAATAAATAAAATAAATATAAAAGGGAATAATTTAATTCCTGAAATCGAGGAAATAATTTTACTTTCTATTAGGAGAGGCAAAACTACGTTTTCTTCTATCGAATAAATAACGAAAAAATCCAAATAAATTTGCGGGCTCGACCAGGATTTGAACCCGGGACCTCTCGCACCCGAAGCGAGAATCATACCCCTAGACCACCGAGCCACAAGATACTTGCACTGGACACTAAATATTAAAAACACATTACACATTCTTTTAAAAGATTTGAAAATATTGAAAACAAATTACACATACTTTTAAAAGATTTGAAAATATTAAAAGGTAAACACCATAAAGATGATGAGCAAAACCAAGTTAAATGCATGGGTATGACCGCGATTCGAACCCGGAACCTCTCGTACCCGTAGCGAGAATAATACGCATATACAACCGAGCCACGGAAATTTTAACCTGCATATTATAAAAAAAGCATTACATTTTTGTAAATGAAAACAAAAATACTAGAGAAGTATATGTAGAACTTTAAAAGCGGATAAAGTTTATAAAAGAATGCCAGAAAATATTGTCTACCTTTTATAAAGATTAGCAATATTATGTTTTATACCCTTGCTCTAAAAATAATAAGAAAAATCAAATTAAAAGTGTGGGTTCGACAGGGATCTCTCGCACCCTAAGCGAGAATCATACCATTAGACCACCGAACCACAGGATATTTGCACTGGACTATATATATTAAAAACACATTACATATTCTTTTAAATGGATTGAAAATATTAAATGGACAACACAATAAAAATAATGAGCAAAATCAAGAAAAATGCATGGGCTCGACCGGGATTTGAACCCGGGACCTCTCGCACCCAAAGCGAGAATCATACCCCTAGACCACCGAGCCGCAGGACTTTTGCAATGGACATTATATATAAAAAACACGTTACATATTCTTTTAAGAGAAGAAAATATTAAAAGGACTAGACAATACAGGAAATGAGCAAAATGCAGATTAAATCATGGGTTCGACCGGGATTTGAACCCGACACCTCTCGCACCCGAAGCCAGGACCATACGCCTAGACCACGGAACTACGGGGGATTTAACCTAAATATTATTAAAAACGCATTACATACTTGTATAGGAAAGCAGAAATGCTAAAAATGTAAATGCAGAACTCCTAAAATGGAAAAAATTTCTAAGAAAATGCAAGAAAATATTTTTAGGTTCAATTAGGACTAGCAATATTATGTTTTGTTTTCAAGCTAAATATATTGAGCAAAATCAAATTAAAAGATTGGGCTCGACCGGGATTTGAACCCGGGACCTCTCGCACCCTAAGCGAGAATCATACCCCTAGACCACCGAGCCACATTATACGTATATTGGACAAAATATATTAAAAAATCGTAACTTTCTATTACAAGAAAGCAAAAATAATGGAAAGACAAGAAGAGACCACTTTAAAAAGCCAATTATCCTATGCTATATGACTATTTCTATAATAGTGAGTGCAACTTTTAAAATATATATGCAAATGTCAACGATGCTCTATCGAGTTTTTATGTCTGTATCTATGGGATATTTGACTTACGTATACCTTGATATATCCCGTCTAAGCGTAAATATAAATCGTGGCACTCTTCTAGTACTATCCGTAATATTAAACTAAAAAGGAAGTGTAATAAATCTATTAGATTCTGGTGATAAAAGTGATTTACAGGAATTTCATAGACTACGCAGGGTTGTTAAGGATGGAATTAAATCTGATTTTACTAATCACGTTGCTATCATGGAACTAGAACTCAACAAGAACAATAAAGATTTCTGGAATTTTTGTAAAGGCGATTCATCTGGTAGTCATAGGATCTCAACAATGAGTTATAATAATACTGATTATACTACCGACAATGATATTGATAAGTGCTTCGCGGATTTCTTTGACTCTGCTTATATTAAGAGTAGCCAACCTAGTAATTTCGAACTCTTGACCAAGTACAGTGAAATCAATAACATTGACTTAATTAATGCTAAATATATTTCTGAAAATGATGTTGCCAAATCCCTAAAGAAGTTAAAATCCAGCCAGACTACAAGCTGTGATGATGTTCCCTCTTTAATTATTGAGGTTTGTGCTGACTCTCTATCTTACCCCCTGCTTATTTTGTTTAATATTTCAATTAAAACTATAACTTTTCCCAATGTCTGGAAATATGGTCAAGTTATTCCTGTACATAAAAAGAGCAACACGCATGATATTACTTACTACAGGCCTATTACCATTCTTTCCCATTTTTCTAAAGTTTTTGAATGTTTTATGCATGAAACGATGTTTTCCCAAATAAAGAAATGGATTTCTCCGTACCGGCATTGGTTTATGCCAATGCGATACACTTTAACTAATTCGGCTTGTTTTACCAGTGATATTATTGATGCTATTAAAACCAAAAATCAACTGGATGTTATTTATACTGACTCTAGTACAGCTTTTGATCACATCGATCTGGGGTTGTTAGCCCGTAGTCTAATTGTTGCCGGATTTAGTGTTGATTTGGGGATGTGGTTGCACTCTTATATTACAGATAGACTGTATTCTAAAAAGTACTTTGGTGTAATCTCTAGACTATACAGTAACTCCTCAGGTGTTCCTCAGGGTTCTAATCTGGGTCCACTCCTTTTTTTAATTTTTATCAATGAAATTCCCAGGATTTTTAACACTAGAAAATGTCTTATATTTGCAGACGATTTGAAACTTTATATGGAAATCAACTCTATGACTGATTGTGAATTGATGCAGAAAGATCTTGATGAACTGTATAACTGGACTGTTTTAAATAAACTCCATTTAAACGTCTCTAAATGCTATATTATGAGCATAGCAAGGATCCGTAATATTCTCAGTTACAACTACATTTTAAATAATTTGCCTTTATCGCGTTGAACTCATGATATTGATTTGGGTGTCACTATCCATGATACTTTTAACTTTCAGAGTCATATCGGCAATACTATTAAAAAGCATATCAAAGACTTGGTTTCACCCTAAGACCATCTCGTGTCCTTGCCCGATCTGATACTATAATTTTTATCTTTAATACCCTTGTTAGACCAATATTGGAATATTGTGCAACGATCTGGGACCCGGTTTACGGACTGCATTCAGAACGAGTAGAAATTGTGCAAAATAAACTCTTACGTGTTATGGATTACAGATTGTCTGGCTACTGTTCTTACGATATGCATATGAGTGAACTCAGACGGAAATATTGTTTAAAGTCTCTTAAAAAAAGAAGAAAATGATTCTGCCTTTTATTTTATTATAAAGCTTATAATATCACTATTGATTGCCCCAACTTACTTTCTTGTCTGGAATTTCATATACCAGTTAATAATACAAGGAAAAAAATTTTGTTTTACAATACCACTGTTAAACACAACTACTTTAAAAGCTTTTCTGTCTATAAATTTGAAGATCTTTATAATACCTTTTGTACTGATATTGATATATTTAATTTGACTCCTGTCTTTTTTAAAAGACCTGTTTGAATGCGCTTCACATGTATACGACTTAGTGTTCTTGTATATTCCGTTATTTTTTATTTTTGTATGACTACTGTAACTGGATTTCATGTGTAGTTGCCACGTAAATTGAATAAAATAAAATAAATAAAATAAATATAAAAGGGAATAATTTAATTCCTGAAATCGAGGAAATAATTTTACTTTCTATTAGGAGAGGCAAAACTACGTTTTCTTCTATCGAATAAATAACGAAAAAATCCAAATAAATTTGCGGGCTCGACCAGGATTTGAACCCGGGACATCTCGCACCCGAAGCGAGAATCATACCCCTAGACCACCGAGCCACAAGATACTTGCACTGGACACTAAATATTAAAAACACATTACACATTCTTTTAAAAGATTTGAAAATATTAAAAACACATTACACATACTTTTAAAAGATTTGAAAATATTAAAAGGTAAACACCATAAAGATGATGAGCAAAACCAAGTTAAATGCATGGGTATGACCGCGATTCGAACCCGGAACCTCTCGTACCCGTAGCGAGAATAATACGCATATACAACCGAGCCACGGAAATTTTAACCTGCATATTATAAAAAAAGCATTACATTTTTGTAAATGAAAACAAAAATACTAGAGAAGTATATGTAGAACTTTAAAAGCGGATAAAGTTTATAAAAGAATGCCAGAAAATATTGTCTACCTTTTATAAAGATTAGCAATATTATGTTTTATACCCTTGCTCTAAAAATAATAAGAAAAATCAAATTAAAAGTGTGGGTTCGACAGGGATCTCTCGCACCCTAAGCGAGAATCATACCATTAGACCACCGAACCACAGGATATTTGCACTGGACTATATATATTAAAAACACATTACATATTCTTTTAAATGGATTGAAAATATTAAATGGACAACACAATAAAAATAATGAGCAAAATCAAGAAAAATGCATGGGCTCGACCGGGATTTGAACCCGGGACCTCTCGCACCCAAAGCGAGAATCATACCCCTAGACCACCGAGCCGCAGGACTTTTGCAATGGACATTATATATAAAAAACACGTTACATATTCTTTTAAGAGAAGAAAATATTAAAAGGACTAGACAATACAGGAAATGAGCAAAATGCAGATTAAATCATGGGTTCGACCGGGATTTGAACCCGACACCTCTCGCACCCGAAGCCAGGACCATACGACTAGACCACGGAACTACGGGGGATTTAACCTAAATATTATTAAAAACGCATTACATACTTGTATAGGAAAGCAGAAATGCTAAAAATGTAAATGCAGAACTCCTAAAATGGAAAAAATTTCTAAGAAAATGCAAGAAAATATTTTTAGGTTCTATTAGGACTAGCAATATTATGATTTGTTTTCAAGCTAAATATATTGAGCAAAATCAAATTAAAAGATTGGGCTCGACCGGGATTTGAACCCGGGACCTCTCGCACCCTAAGCGAGAATCATACCCCTAGACCACCGAGCCACATTATATGTATAATGGACAAAATATATTAAAAAATCGTAACTTTCTATTACAAGAAAGCAAAAATAATGGAAAGACAAGAAGAGACCACTTTAAAAAGCCAATTATCCTATGCTATATGACTATTTCTATAATAGTGAGTGCAACTTTTTAAATATATATGCAAATGTCAACGATGCTCTATCGAGTTTTTATGTCTGTATCTATGGGATATTTGACTTACGTATACCTTGATATATCCCTTCTAAGCGTAAATATAGATCGTGGCACTCTTCTAGTACTATCCGTAATATTAAACTAAAAATGAAGTGTAATAAATCTATTAGATTCTGGTGATAAAAGTGATTTACAGGAATTTCATAGACTACGCAGGGTTGTTAAGGATGGAATTAAATCTGATTTTACTAATCACGTTGCTATCATGGAACTAGAACTCAACAAGAACAATAAAGATTTCTGGAATTTTTGTAAAGGCGATTCATCTGGTAGTCATAGGATCTCAACAATGAGTTATAATAATACTGATTATACTACCGACAATGATATTGATAAGTGCTTCGCGGATTTCTTTGACTCTGCTTATATTAAGAGTAGCCAACCTAGTAATTTCGAACTCTTGACCAAGTACAGTGAAATCAATAACATTGACTTAATTAATGCTAAATATATTTCTGAAAATGATGTTGCCAAATCCCTAAAGAAGTTAAAATCCAGCCAGACTACAAGCTGTGATGATGTTCCCTCTTTAATTATTAAGGTTTGTGCTGACTCTCTAACTTACCCCCTGCTTATTTTGTTTAATCTTTCAATTAAAACTATAACTTTTCCCAATGTCTGGAAATATGGTCAAGTTATTCCTGTACATAAAAAGAGCAACACGCATGATATTACTAACTACAGGCCTATTACCATTCTTTCCCATTTTTCTAAAGTTTTTGAATGTTTTATGCATGAAACGATGTTTTCCCAAATAAAGAAATGGATTTCTCCGTACCGGCATTGGTTTATGCCAATGCGATACACTTTAACTAATTCGGCTTGTTTTACCAGTGATATTATTGATGCTATTAAAACCAAAAATCAACTGGATGTTATTTATACTGACTCTAGTACAGCTTTTGATCACATCGATCTGGGGTTGTTAGCCCGTAGTCTAATTGTTGCCGGATTTAGTGTTGATTTGGGGATGTGGTTGCACTCTTATATTACAGATAGACTGTATTCTAAAAAGTACTTTGGTGTAATCTCTAGACTATACAGTAACTCCTCAGGTGTTCCTCAGGGTTCTAATCTGGGTCCACTCCTTTTTTTAATTTTTATCAATGAAATTCCCAGGATTTTTAACACTAGAAAATGTCTTATATTTGCAGACGATTTGAAACTTTATATGGAAATCAACTCTATGACTGATTGTGAATTGATGCAGAAAGATCTTGATGAACTGTATAACTGGACTGTTTTAAATAAACTCCATTTAAACGTCTCTAAATGCTATATTATGAGCATAGCAAGGATCCGTAATATTCTCAGTTACAACTACATTTTAAATAATTTGCCTTTATCGCGTTGAACTCATGATATTGATTTGGGTGTCACTATCCATGATACTTTTAACTTTCAGAGTCATATCGGCAATACTATTAAAAAGCATATCAAAGACTTGGTTTCACCCTAAGACCATCTCGTGTCCTTGCCCGATCTGATACTATAATTTTTATCTTTAATACCCTTGTTAGACCAATATTGGAATATTGTGCAACGATCTGGGACCCGGTTTACGGACTGCATTCAGAACGAGTAGAAATTGTGCAAAATAAACTCTTACGTGTTATGGATTACAGATTGTCTGGCTACTGTTCTTACGATATGCATATGAGTGAACTCAGACGGAAATATTGTTTAAAGTCTCTTAAAAAAAGAAGAAAATGATTCTGCCTTTTATTTTATTATAAAGCTTATAATATCACTATTGATTGCCCCAACTTACTTTCTTGTCTGGAATTTCATATACCAGTTAATAATACAAGGAAAAAAATTTTGTTTTACAATACCACTGTTAAACACAACTACTTTAAAAGCTTTTCTGTCTATAAATTTGAAGATCTTTATAATACCTTTTGTACTGATATTGATATATTTAATTTGACTCCTGTCTTTTTTAAAAGACCTGTTTGAATGCGCTTCACATGTATACGACTTAGTGTTCTTGTATATTCCGTTATTTTTTATTTTTGTATGACTACTGTAACTGGATTTCATGTGTAGTTGCCACGTAAATTGAATAAAATAAAATAAATAAAATAAATATAAAAGGGAATAATTTAATTCCTGAAATCGAGGAAATAATTTTACTTTCTATTAGGAGAGGCAAAACTACGTTTTCTTCTATCGAATAAATAACGAAAAAATCCAAATAAATTTGCGGGCTCGACCAGGATTTGAACCCGGGACCACTCGCACCCGAAGCGAGAATCATACCCCTAGACCACCGAGCCACAAGATACTTGCACTGGACACTAAATATTAAAAACACATTACACATTCTTTTAAAAGATTTGAAAATATTAAAAACACATTACACATACTTTTAAAAGATTTGAAAATATTAAAAGGTAAACACAATAAAGATGATGAGCAAAACCAAGTTAAATGCATGGGTATGACCGCGATTCGAACTCAAAACCTCTCGTACCCGTAGCGAGAATAATACGCATATACCACCGAGCCACGGAAATTTTAACCTGCATATTATAAAAAAAGCATTACATTTATGTAAATGAAAACAAAAATAATAGAGAAGTATATGTAGAACTTTAAAAGCGGATAAAGTTTATAAAAGAATGCCAGAAAATATTGTCTACCTTTTATAATGATTAGCAATATTATGTTTTATACCCTTGCTCTAAAAATAATAAGAAAAATCAAATTAAAAGTGTGGGTTCGACAGGGATCTCTCGCACTCTAAGCGAGAATCATACCATTAGACCACCGAACCACAGTATATTTGCACTGGACAATATATATTAAAAACACATTACATATTCTTTTAAATGGATTGAAAATATTAAATGGACAACACAATAAAAATAATGAGCAAAATCAAGAAAAATGCATGGGCTCGACCGGGATTTGAACCCGGGACCCCTCGCACCCAAAGCGAGAATCATACCCCTAGACCACCGAGCCGCAGGACTTTTGCAATGGACATTATATATAAAAAACACGTTACATATTCTTTTAAGAGAAGAAAATATTAAAAGGACTAGACAATACAGGAAATGAGCAAAATGCAGATTAAATCATGGGCTCGACCGGGATTTGAACCCGACACCTCTCGCACCCGAAGCCAGGACCATACGCCTAGACCACGGAACTACGGGGGATTTAACCTAAATATTATTAAAAACGCATTACATACTTGTATAGGAAAGCAGAAATGCTAAAAATGTAAATGCAGAACTCCTAAAATGGAAAAAATTTCTAAGAAAATGCAAGAAAATATTTTTAGGTTCTATTAGGACTAGCAATATTATGTTTTGTTTTCAAGCTAAATATATTGAGCAAAATCAAATTAAAAGATTGGGCTCGACCGGGATCTCTCGCACCCTAAGCGAGAATCATACCCCTAGACCACCGAGCCACATTATACGTATAATGGACAAAATATATTAAAAAATCGTAACTTTCTATTACAAGAAAGCAAAAATAATGGAAAGACAAGAAGAGACCACTTTAAAAAGCCAATTATCCTATGCTATATGACTATTTCTATAATAGTGAGTGCAACTTTTTAAATATATATGCAAATGTCAACGATGCTCTATCGAGTTTTTATGTCTGTATCTATGGGATATTTGACTTACGTATACCTTGATATATCCCTTCTAAGCGTAAATATAAATCGTGGCACTCTTCTAGTACTATCCGTAATATTAAACTAAAAAGGAAGTGTAATAAATCTATTAGATTCTGGTGATAAAAGTGATTTACAGGAATTTCATAGACTACGCAGGGTTGTTAAGGATGGAATTAAATCTGATTTTACTAATCACGTTGCTATCATGGAACTAGAACTCAACAAGAACAATAAAGATTTCTGGAATTTTTGTAAAGGCGATTCATCTGGTAGTCATAGGATCTCAACAATGAGTTATAATAATACTGATTATACTACCGACAATGATATTGATAAGTGCTTCGCGGATTTCTTTGACTCTGCTTATATTAAGAGTAGCCAACCTAGTAATTTCGAACTCTTGACCAAGTACAGTGAAATCAATAACATTGACTTAATTAATGCTAAATATATTTCTGAAAATGATGTTGCCAAATCCCTAAAGAAGTTAAAATCCAGCCAGACTACAAGCTGTGATGATGTTCCCTCTTTAATTATTAAGGTTTGTGCTGACTCTCTAACTTACCCCCTGCTTATTTTGTTTAATCTTTCAATTAAAACTATAACTTTTCCCAATGTCTGGAAATATGGTCAAGTTATTCCTGTACATAAAAAGAGCAACACGCATGATATTACTAACTACAGGCCTATTACCATTCTTTCCCATTTTTCTAAAGTTTTTGAATGTTTTATGCATGAAACGATGTTTTCCCAAATAAAGAAATGGATTTCTCCGTACCGGCATTGGTTTATGCCAATGCGATACACTTTAACTAATTCGGCTTGTTTTACCAGTGATATTATTGATGCTATTAAAACCAAAAATCAACTGGATGTTATTTATACTGACTCTAGTACAGCTTTTGATCACATCGATCTGGGGTTGTTAGCCTGTAGTCTAATTGTTGCCGGATTTAGTGTTGATTTGGGGATGTGGTTGCACTCTTATATTACAGATAGACTGTATTCTAAAAAGTACTTTGGTGTAATCTCTAGACTATACAGTAACTCCTCAGGTGTTCCTCAGGGTTCTAATCTGGGTCCACTCCTTTTTTTAATTTTTATCAATGAAATTCCCAGGATTTTTAACACTAGAAAATGTCTTATATTTGCAGACGATTTGAAACTTTATATGGAAATCAACTCTATGACTGATTGTGAATTGATGCAGAAAGATCTTGATGAACTGTATAACTGGACTGTTTTAAATAAACTCCATTTAAACGTCTCTAAATGCTATATTATGAGCATAGCAAGGATCCGTAATATTCTCAGTTACAACTACATTTTAAATAATTTGCCTTTATCGCGTTGAACTCATGATATTGATTTGGGTGTCACTATCCATGATACTTTTAACTTTCAGAGTCATATCGGCAATACTATTAAAAAGCATATCAAAGACTTGGTTTCACCCTAAGACCATCTCGTGTCCTTGCCCGATCTGATACTATAATTTTTATCTTTAATACCCTTGTTAGACCAATATTGGAATATTGTGCAACGATCTGGGACCCGGTTTACGGACTGCATTCAGAACGAGTAGAAATTGTGCAAAATAAACTCTTACGTGTTATGGATTACAGATTGTCTGGCTACTGTTCTTACGATATGCATATGAGTGAACTCAGACGGAAATATTGTTTAAAGTCTCTTAAAAAAAGAAGAAAATGATTCTGCCTTTTATTTTATTATAAAGCTTATAATATCACTATTGATTGCCCCAACTTACTTTCTTGTCTGGAATTTCATATACCAGTTAATAATACAAGGAAAAAAATTTTGTTTTACAATACCACTGTTAAACACAACTACTTTAAAAGCTTTTCTGTCTATAAATTTGAAGATCTTTATAATACCTTTTGTACTGATATTGATATATTTAATTTGACTCCTGTCTATTTTAAAAGACCTGTTTGAATGCGCTTCACATGTATACGACTTAGTGTTCTTGTATATTCCGTTATTTTTTATTTTTGTATGACTACTGTAACTGGATTTCATCTGTAGTTGCCACGTAAATTGAATAAAATAAAATAAATAAAATAAATATAAAAGGGAATAATTTAATTCCTGAAATCGAGGAAATAATTTTACTTTCTATTAGGAGAGGCAAAACTACGTTTTCTTCTATCGAATAAATAACGAAAAAATCCAAATAAATTTGCGGGCTCGACCAGGATTTGAACCCGGGACCTCTCGCACCCGAAGCGAGAATCATACCCCTAGACCACCGAGCCACAAGATACTTGCACTGGACACTAAATATTAAAAACACATTACACATTCTTTTAAAAGATTTGAAAATATTAAAAACACATTACACATACTTTTAAAAGATTTGAAAATATTAAAAGGTAAACACCATAAAGATGATGAGCAAAACCAAGTTAAATGCATGGGTATGACCGCGATTCGAACCCAGAACCTCTCGTACCCGTAGCGAGAATAATACGCATATACCACCGAGCCACGGAAATTTTAACCTGCATATTATAAAAAAAGCATTACATTTTTGTAAATGAAAACAAAAATACTAGAGAAGTATATGTAGAACTTTAAAAGCGGATAAAGTTTATAAAAGAATGCCAGAAAATATTGTCTACCTTTTATAAAGATTAGCAATATTATGTTTTATACCCTTGCTCTAAAAATAATAAGAAAAATCAAATTAAAAGTGTGGGTTCGACAGGGATCTCTCGCACCCTAAGCGAGAATCATACCATTAGACCACCGAACCACAGGATATTTGCACTGGACTATATATATTAAAAACACATTACATATTCTTTTAAATGGATTGAAAATATTAAATGGACAACACAATAAAAATAATGAGCAAAATCAAGAAAAATGCATGGGCTCGACCGGGATTTGAACCCGGGACCTCTCGCACCCGAAGCGAGAATCATACCTCTAGACCACCGAGCCGCAGGACTTTTGCAATGGACATTATATATAAAAAACACGTTACATATTCTTTTAAGAGAAGAAAATATTAAAAGGACTAGACAATACAGGAAATGAGCAAAATGCAGATTAAATCATGGGTTCGACCGGGATTTGAACCCGACACCTCTCGCACCCGAAGCCAGGACCATGCGCCTAGACCACGGAACTACGGGGGATTTAACCTAAATATTATTAAAAACGCATTACATACTTGTATAGGAAAGCAGAAATGCTAAAAATGTAAATGCAGAACTCCTAAAATGGAAAAAATTTCTAAGAAAATGCAAGAAAATATTTTTAGGTTCTATTAGGACTAGCAATATTATGTTTTGTTTTCAAGCTAAATATATTGAGCAAAATCAAATTAAAAGATTGGGCTCGACCGGGATTTGAACCCGGGACCTCTCGCACCCTAAGCGAGAATCATACCCCTAGACCACCGAGCCACATTATATGTATAATGGACAAAATATATTAAAAAATCGTAACTTTCTATTACAAGAAAGCAAAAATAATGGAAAGACAAGAAGAGACCACTTTAAAAAGCCAATTATCCTATGCTATATGACTATTTCTATAATAGTGAGTGCAACTTTTAAAATATATATGCAAATGTCAACGATGCTCTATCGAGTTTTTATGTCTGTATCTATGGGATATTTGACTTACGTATACCTTGATATATCCCTTCTAAGCGTAAATATAAATCGTGGCACTCTTCTAGTACTATCCGTAATATTAAACTAAAAAGGAAGTGTAATAAATCTATTAGATTCTGGTGATAAAAGTGATTTACAGGAATTTCATAGACTACGCAGGGTTGTTAAGGATGGAATTAAATCTGATTTTACTAATCACGTTGCTATCATGGAACTAGAACTCAACAAGAACAATAAAGATTTCTGGAATTTTTGTAAAGGCGATTCATCTGGTAGTCATAGGATCTCAACAATGAGTTATAATAATACTGATTATACTACCGACAATGATATTGATAAGTGCTTCGCGGATTTCTTTGACTCTGCTTATATTAAGAGTAGCCAACCTAGTAATTTCGAACTCTTGACCAAGTACAGTGAAATCAATAACATTGACTTAATTAATGCTAAATATATTTCTGAAAATGATGTTGCCAAATCCCTAAAGAAGTTAAAATCCAGCCAGACTACAAGCTGTGATGATGTTCCCTCTTTAATTATTAAGGTTTGTGCTGACTCTCTAACTTACCCCCTGCTTATTTTGTTTAATCTTTCAATTAAAACTATAACTTTTCCCAATGTCTGGAAATATGGTCAAGTTATTCCTGTACATAAAAAGAGCAACACGCATGATATTACTAACTACAGGCCTATTACCATTCTTTCCCATTTTTCTAAAGTTTTTGAATGTTTTATGCATGAAACGATGTTTTCCCAAATAAAGAAATGGATTTCTCCGTACCGGCATTGGTTTATGCCAATGCGATACACTTTAACTAATTCGGCTTGTTTTACCAGTGATATTATTGATGCTATTAAAACCAAAAATCAACTGGATGTTATTTATACTGACTCTAGTACAGCTTTTGATCACATCGATCTGGGGTTGTTAGCCCGTAGTCTAATTGTTGCCGGATTTAGTGTTGATTTGGGGATGTGGTTGCACTCTTATATTACAGATAGACTGTATTCTAAAAAGTACTTTGGTGTAATCTCTAGACTATACAGTAACTCCTCAGGTGTTCCTCAGGGTTCTAATCTGGGTCCACTCCTTTTTTTAATTTTTATCAATGAAATTCCCAGGATTTTTAACACTAGAAAATGTCTTATATTTGCAGACGATTTGAAACTTTATATGGAAATCAACTCTATGACTGATTGTGAATTGATGCAGAAAGATCTTGATGAACTGTATAACTGGACTGTTTTAAATAAACTCCATTTAAACGTCTCTAAATGCTATATTATGAGCATAGCAAGGATCCGTAATATTCTCAGTTACAACTACATTTTAAATAATTTGCCTTTATCGCGTTGAACTCATAATATTGATTTGGGTGTCACTATCCATGATACTTTTAACTTTCAGAGTCATATCGGCAATACTATTAAAAAGCATATCAAAGACTTGGTTTCACCCTAAGACCATCTCGTGTCCTTGCCCGATCTGATACTATAATTTTTATCTTTAATACCCTTGTTAGACCAATATTGGAATATTGTGCAACGATCTGGGACCCGGTTTACGGACTGCATTCAGAACGAGTAGAAATTGTGCAAAATAAACTCTTACGTGTTATGGATTACAGATTGTCTGGCTACTGTTCTTACGATATGCATATGAGTGAACTCAGACGGAAATATTGTTTAAAGTCTCTTAAAAAAAGAAGAAAATGATTCTGCCTTTTATTTTATTATAAAGCTTATAATATCACTATTGATTGCCCCAACTTACTTTCTTGTCTGGAATTTCATATACCAGTTAATAATACAAGGAAAAAAATTTTGTTTTACAATACCACTGTTAAACACAACTACTTTAAAAGCTTTTCTGTCTATAAATTTGAAGATCTTTATAATACCTTTTGTACTGATATTGATATATTTAATTTGACTCCTGTCTTTTTTAAAAGACCTGTTTGAATGCGCTTCACATGTATACGACTTAGTGTTCTTGTATATTCCGTTATTTTTTATTTTTGTATGACTACTGTAACTGGATTTCATCTGTAGTTGCCACGTAAATTGAATAAAATAAAATAAATAAAATAAATATAAAAGGGAATAATTTAATTCCTGAAATCGAGGAAATAATTTTACTTTCTATTAGGAGAGGCAAAACTACGTTTTCTTCTATCGAATAAATAACGAAAAAATCCAAATAAATTTGCGGGCTCGACCAGGATTTGAACCCGGGACCTCTCGCACCCGAAGCGAGAATCATACCCCTAGACCACCGAGCCACAAGATACTTGCACTGGACACTAAATATTAAAAACACATTACACATTCTTTTAAAAGATTTTAAAATATTAAAAACACATTACACATACTTTAAAAGATTTGAAAATATTAAAAGGTAAACACCATAAAGATGATGAGCAAAACCAAGTTAAATGCATGGGTATGACCGCGATTCGAACCCAGAACCTCTCGTACCCGTAGCGAGAATAATACGCATATACAACCGAGCCACGGAAATTTTAACCTGCATATTATAAAAAAAGCATTATATTTTTTGTAAATGAAAACAAAAATACTAGAGAAGTATATGTAGAACTTTAAAAGCGGATAAAGTTTATAAAAGAATGCCAGAAAATATTGTCTACCTTTTATAAAGATTAGCAATATTATGTTTTATACCCTTGCTCTAAAAATAATAAGAAAAATCAAATTAAAAGTGTGGGTTCGACAGGGATCTCTCGCACCCTAAGCGAGAATCATACCATTAGACCACCGAACCACAGGATATTTGCACTGGACTATATATATTAAAAACACATTACATATTCTTTTAAATGGATTGAAAATATTAAATGGACAACACAATAAAAATAATGAGCAAAATCAAGAAAAATGCATGGGCTCGACCGGGATTTGAACCCGGGACCTCTCGCACCCAAAGCGAGAATCATACCCCTAGACCACCGACCCGCAGGACTTTTGCAATGGACATTATATATAAAAAACACGTTACATATTCTTTTAAGAGAAGAAAATATTAAAAGGAATAGACAATACAGGAAATGAGCAAAATGCAGATTAAATCATGGGTTCGACCGGGATTTGAACCCGACACCTCTCGCACCCGAAGCCAGGACCATGCGCCTAGACCACGGAACTACGGGGGATTTAACCTAAATATTATTAAAAACGCATTACATACTTGTATAGGAAAGCAGAAATGCTAAAAATGTAAATGCAGAACTCCTAAAATGGAAAAAATTTCTAAGAAAATGCAAGAAAATATTTTTAGGTTCTATTAGGACTAGCAATATTATGTTTTGTTTTCAAGCTAAATATATTGAGCAAAATCAAATTAAAAGATTGGGCTCGACCGGGATTTGAACCCGGGACCTCTCGCACCCTAAGCGAGAATCATACCCCTAGACCACCGAGCCACATTATATGTATAATGGACAAAATATATTAAAAAATCGTAACTTTCTATTACAAGAAAGCAAAAATAATGGAAAGACAAGAAGAGACCACTTTAAAAAGCCAATTATCCTATGCTATATGACTATTTCTATAATAGTGAGTGCAACTTTTTAAATATATATGCAAATGTCAACGATGCTCTATAGAGTTTTTATGTCTGTATCTATGGGATATTTGACTTACGTATACCTTGATATATCCCTTCTAAGCGTAAATATAAATCGTGGCACTCTTCTAGTACTATCCGTAATATTAAACTAAAAAGGAAGTGTAATAAATCTATTAGATTCTGGTGATAAAAGTGATTTACAGGAATTTCATAGACTACGCAGGGTTGTTAAGGATGGAATTAAATCTGATTTTACTAATCACGTTGCTATCATGGAACTAGAACTCAACAAGAACAATAAAGATTTCTGGAATTTTTGTAAAGGCGATTCATCTGGTAGTCATAGGATCTCAACAATGAGTTATAATAATACTGATTATACTACCGACAATGATATTGATAAGTGCTTCGCGGATTTCTTTGACTCTGCTTATATTAAGAGTAGCCAACCTAGTAATTTCGAACTCTTGACCAAGTACAGTGAAATCAATAACATTGACTTAATTAATGCTAAATATATTTCTGAAAATGATGTTGCCAAATCCCTAAAGAAGTTAAAATCCAGCCAGACTACAAGCTGTGATGATGTTCCCTCTTTAATTATTAAGGTTTGTGCTGACTCTCTAACTTACCCCTGCTTATTTTGTTTAATCTTTCAATTAAAACTATAACTTTTCCCAATGTCTGGAAATATGGTCAAGTTATTCCTGTACATAAAAAGAGCAACACGCATGATATTACTAACTACAGGCCTATTACCATTCTTTCCCATTTTTCTAAAGTTTTTGAATGTTTTATGCATGAAACGATGTTTTCCCAAATAAAGAAATGGATTTCTCCGTACCGGCATTGGTTTATGCCAATGCGATACACTTTAACTAATTCGGCTTGTTTTACCAGTGATATTATTGATGCTATTAAAACCAAAAATCTACTGGATGTTATTTATACTGACTCCAGTACAGCTTTTGATCACATCGATCTGGGGTTGTTAGCCCGTAGTCTAATTGTTGCCGGATTTAGTGTTGATTTGGGGATGTGGTTGCACTCTTATATTACAGATAGACTGTATTCTAAAAAGTACTTTGGTGTAATCTCTAGACTATACAGTAACTCCTCAGGTGTTCCTCAGGGTTCTAATCTGGGTCCACTCCTTTTTTTAATTTTTATCAATGAAATTCCCAGGATTTTTAACACTAGAAAATGTCTTATATTTGCAGACGATTTGAAACTTTATATGGAAATCAACTCTATGACTGATTGTGAATTGATGCAGAAAGATCTTGATGAACTGTATAACTGGACTGTTTTAAATAAACTCCATTTAAACGTCTCTAAATGCTATATTATGAGCATAGCAAGGATCCGTAATATTCTCAGTTACAACTACATTTTAAATAATTTGCCTTTATCGCGTTGAACTCATGATATTGATTTGGGTGTCACTATCCATGATACTTTTAACTTTCAGAGTCATATCGGCAATACTATTAAAAAGCATATCAAAGACTTGGTTTCACCCTAAGACCATCTCGTGTCCTTGCCCGATCTGATACTATAATTTTTATCTTTAATACCCTTGTTAGACCAATATTGGAATATTGTGCAACGATCTGGGACCCGGTTTACGGACTGCATTCAGAACGAGTAGAAATTGTGCAAAATAAACTCTTACGTGTTATGGATTACAGATTGTCTGGCTACTGTTCTTACGATATGCATATGAGTGAACTCAGACGGAAATATTGTTTAAAGTCTCTTAAAAAAAGAAGAAAATGATTCTGCCTTTTATTTTATTATAAAGCTTATAATATCACTATTGATTGCCCCAACTTACTTTCTTGTCTGGAATTTCATATACCAGTTAATAATACAAGGAAAAAAATTTTGTTTTACAATACCACTGTTAAACACAACTACTTTAAAAGCTTTTCTGTCTATAAATTTGAAGATCTTTATAATACCTTTTGTACTGATATTGATATATTTAATTTGACTCCTGTCTTTTTTAAAAGACCTGTTTGAATGCGCTTCACATGTATACGACTTAGTGTTCTTGTATATTCCGTTATTTTTTATTTTTGTATGACTACTGTAACTGGATTTCATCTGTAGTTGCCACGTAAATTGAATAAAATAAAATAAATAAAATAAATATAAAAGGGAATAATTTAATTCCTGAAATCGAGGAAATAATTTTACTTTCTATTAGGAGAGGCAAAACTACGTTTTCTTCTATCGAATAAATAACGAAAAAATCCAAATAAATTTGCGGGCTCGACCAGGATTTGAACCCGGGACCTCTCGCACCCGAAGCGAGAATCATACCCCTAGACCACCGAGCCACAAGATACTTGCACTGGACACTAAATATTAAAAACACATTACACATTCTTTTAAAAGATTTGAAAATATTGAAAACAAATTACACATACTTTTAAAAGATTTGAAAATATTAAAAGGTAAACACCATAAAGATGATGAGCAAAACCAAGTTAAATGCATGGGTATGACCGCGATTCGAACCCGGAACCTCTCGTACCCGTAGCGAGAATAATACGCATATACAACCGAGCCACGGAAATTTTAACCTGCATATTATAAAAAAAGCATTACATTTTTGTAAATGAAAACAAAAATACTAGAGAAGTATATGTAGAACTTTAAAAGCGGATAAAGTTTATAAAAGAATGCCAGAAAATATTGTCTACCTTTTATAAAGATTAGCAATATTATGTTTTATACCCTTGCTCTAAAAATAATAAGAAAAATCAAATTAAAAGTGTGGGTTCGACAGGGATCTCTCGCACCCTAAGCGAGAATCATACCATTAGACCACCGAACCACAGGATATTTGCACTGGACTATATATATTAAAAACACATTACATATTCTTTTAAATGGATTGAAAATATTAAATGGACAACACAATAAAAATAATGAGCAAAATCAAGAAAAATGCATGGGCTCGACCGGGATTTGAACCCGGGACCTCTCGCACCCAAAGCGAGAATCATACCCCTAGACCACCGAGCCGCAGGACTTTTGCAATGGACATTATATATAAAAAACACGTTACATATTCTTTTAAGAGAAGAAAATATTAAAAGGACTAGACAATACAGGAAATGAGCAAAATGCAGATTAAATCATGGGTTCGACCGGGATTTGAACCCGACACCTCTCGCACCCGAAGCCAGGACCATACGCCTAGACCACGGAACTACGGGGGATTTAACCTAAATATTATTAAAAACGCATTACATACTTGTATAGGAAAGCAGAAATGCTAAAAATGTAAATGCAGAACTCCTAAAATGGAAAAAATTTCTAAGAAAATGCAAGAAAATATTTTTAGGTTCAATTAGGACTAGCAATATTATGTTTTGTTTTCAAGCTAAATATATTGAGCAAAATCAAATTAAAAGATTGGGCTCGACCGGGATTTGAACCCGGGACCTCTCGCACCCTAAGCGAGAATCATACCCCTAGACCACCGAGCCACATTATACGTATATTGGACAAAATATATTAAAAAATCGTAACTTTCTATTACAAGAAAGCAAAAATAATGGAAAGACAAGAAGAGACCACTTTAAAAAGCCAATTATCCTATGCTATATGACTATTTCTATAATAGTGAGTGCAACTTTTAAAATATATATGCAAATGTCAACGATGCTCTATCGAGTTTTTATGTCTGTATCTATGGGATATTTGACTTACGTATACCTTGATATATCCCGTCTAAGCGTAAATATAAATCGTGGCACTCTTCTAGTACTATCCGTAATATTAAACTAAAAAGGAAGTGTAATAAATCTATTAGATTCTGGTGATAAAAGTGATTTACAGGAATTTCATAGACTACGCAGGGTTGTTAAGGATGGAATTAAATCTGATTTTACTAATCACGTTGCTATCATGGAACTAGAACTCAACAAGAACAATAAAGATTTCTGGAATTTTTGTAAAGGCGATTCATCTGGTAGTCATAGGATCTCAACAATGAGTTATAATAATACTGATTATACTACCGACAATGATATTGATAAGTGCTTCGCGGATTTCTTTGACTCTGCTTATATTAAGAGTAGCCAACCTAGTAATTTCGAACTCTTGACCAAGTACAGTGAAATCAATAACATTGACTTAATTAATGCTAAATATATTTCTGAAAATGATGTTGCCAAATCCCTAAAGAAGTTAAAATCCAGCCAGACTACAAGCTGTGATGATGTTCCCTCTTTAATTATTGAGGTTTGTGCTGACTCTCTATCTTACCCCCTGCTTATTTTGTTTAATATTTCAATTAAAACTATAACTTTTCCCAATGTCTGGAAATATGGTCAAGTTATTCCTGTACATAAAAAGAGCAACACGCATGATATTACTTACTACAGGCCTATTACCATTCTTTCCCATTTTTCTAAAGTTTTTGAATGTTTTATGCATGAAACGATGTTTTCCCAAATAAAGAAATGGATTTCTCCGTACCGGCATTGGTTTATGCCAATGCGATACACTTTAACTAATTCGGCTTGTTTTACCAGTGATATTATTGATGCTATTAAAACCAAAAATCAACTGGATGTTATTTATACTGACTCTAGTACAGCTTTTGATCACATCGATCTGGGGTTGTTAGCCCGTAGTCTAATTGTTGCCGGATTTAGTGTTGATTTGGGGATGTGGTTGCACTCTTATATTACAGATAGACTGTATTCTAAAAAGTACTTTGGTGTAATCTCTAGACTATACAGTAACTCCTCAGGTGTTCCTCAGGGTTCTAATCTGGGTCCACTCCTTTTTTTAATTTTTATCAATGAAATTCCCAGGATTTTTAACACTAGAAAATGTCTTATATTTGCAGACGATTTGAAACTTTATATGGAAATCAACTCTATGACTGATTGTGAATTGATGCAGAAAGATCTTGATGAACTGTATAACTGGACTGTTTTAAATAAACTCCATTTAAACGTCTCTAAATGCTATATTATGAGCATAGCAAGGATCCGTAATATTCTCAGTTACAACTACATTTTAAATAATTTGCCTTTATCGCGTTGAACTCATGATATTGATTTGGGTGTCACTATCCATGATACTTTTAACTTTCAGAGTCATATCGGCAATACTATTAAAAAGCATATCAAAGACTTGGTTTCACCCTAAGACCATCTCGTGTCCTTGCCCGATCTGATACTATAATTTTTATCTTTAATACCCTTGTTAGACCAATATTGGAATATTGTGCAACGATCTGGGACCCGGTTTACGGACTGCATTCAGAACGAGTAGAAATTGTGCAAAATAAACTCTTACGTGTTATGGATTACAGATTGTCTGGCTACTGTTCTTACGATATGCATATGAGTGAACTCAGACGGAAATATTGTTTAAAGTCTCTTAAAAAAAGAAGAAAATGATTCTGCCTTTTATTTTATTATAAAGCTTATAATATCACTATTGATTGCCCCAACTTACTTTCTTGTCTGGAATTTCATATACCAGTTAATAATACAAGGAAAAAAATTTTGTTTTACAATACCACTGTTAAACACAACTACTTTAAAAGCTTTTCTGTCTATAAATTTGAAGATCTTTATAATACCTTTTGTACTGATATTGATATATTTAATTTGACTCCTGTCTTTTTTAAAAGACCTGTTTGAATGCGCTTCACATGTATACGACTTAGTGTTCTTGTATATTCCGTTATTTTTTATTTTTGTATGACTACTGTAACTGGATTTCATGTGTAGTTGCCACGTAAATTGAATAAAATAAAATAAATAAAATAAATATAAAAGGGAATAATTTAATTCCTGAAATCGAGGAAATAATTTTACTTTCTATTAGGAGAGGCAAAACTACGTTTTCTTCTATCGAATAAATAACGAAAAAATCCAAATAAATTTGCGGGCTCGACCAGGATTTGAACCCGGGACATCTCGCACCCGAAGCGAGAATCATACCCCTAGACCACCGAGCCACAAGATACTTGCACTGGACACTAAATATTAAAAACACATTACACATTCTTTTAAAAGATTTGAAAATATTAAAAACACATTACACATACTTTTAAAAGATTTGAAAATATTAAAAGGTAAACACCATAAAGATGATGAGCAAAACCAAGTTAAATGCATGGGTATGACCGCGATTCGAACCCGGAACCTCTCGTACCCGTAGCGAGAATAATACGCATATACAACCGAGCCACGGAAATTTTAACCTGCATATTATAAAAAAAGCATTACATTTTTGTAAATGAAAACAAAAATACTAGAGAAGTATATGTAGAACTTTAAAAGCGGATAAAGTTTATAAAAGAATGCCAGAAAATATTGTCTACCTTTTATAAAGATTAGCAATATTATGTTTTATACCCTTGCTCTAAAAATAATAAGAAAAATCAAATTAAAAGTGTGGGTTCGACAGGGATCTCTCGCACCCTAAGCGAGAATCATACCATTAGACCACCGAACCACAGGATATTTGCACTGGACTATATATATTAAAAACACATTACATATTCTTTTAAATGGATTGAAAATATTAAATGGACAACACAATAAAAATAATGAGCAAAATCAAGAAAAATGCATGGGCTCGACCGGGATTTGAACCCGGGACCTCTCGCACCCAAAGCGAGAATCATACCCCTAGACCACCGAGCCGCAGGACTTTTGCAATGGACATTATATATAAAAAAACACGTTACATATTCTTTTAAGAGAAGAAAATATTAAAAGGACTAGACAATACAGGAAATAAGCAAAATGCAGATTAAATCATGGGCTCGACCGGGATTTGAACCCGACACCTCTCGCACCCGAAGCCAGGACCATACGCCTAGACCACGGAACTACGGGGGATTTAACCTAAATATTATTAAAAACGCATTACATACTTGTATAGGAAAGCAGAAATGCTAAAAATGTAAATGCAGAACTCCTAAAATGGAAAAAATTTCTAAGAAAATGCAAGAAAATATTTTTAGGTTCAATTAGGACTAGCAATATTATGTTTTGTTTTCAAGCTAAATATATTGAGCAAAATCAAATTAGAAGATTGGGCTCGACCGGGATTTGAACCCGGGACCTCTCGCACCCTAAGCGAGAATCATACCCCTAGACCACCGAGCCACATTATACGTATAATGGACAAAATATATTAAAAAATCGTAACTTTCTATTACAAGAAAGCAAAAATAATGGAAAGACAAGAAGAGACCACTTTAAAAAGCCAATTATCCTATGCTATATGACTATTTCTATAATAGTGAGTGCAACTTTTAAAATATATATGCAAATGTCAACGATGCTCTATCGAGTTTTTATGTCTGTATCTATGGGATATTTGACTTACGTATACCTTGATATATCCCTTCTAAGCGTAAATATAAATCGTGGCACTCTTCTAGTACTATCCGTAATATTAAACTAAAAAGGAAGTGTAATAAATCTATTAGATTCTGGTGATAAAAGTGATTTACAGGAATTTCATAGACTACGCAGGGTTGTTAAGGATGGAATTAAATCTGATTTTACTAATCACGTTGCTATCATGGAACTAGAACTCAACAAGAACAATAAAGATTTCTGGAATTTTTGTAAAGGCGATTCATCTGGTAGTCATAGGATCTCAACAATGAGTTATAATAATACTGATTATACTACCGACAATGATATTGATAAGTGCTTCGCGGATTTCTTTGACTCTGCTTATATTAAGAGTAGCCAACCTAGTAATTTCGAACTCTTGACCAAGTACAGTGAAATCAATAACATTGACTTAATTAATGCTAAATATATTTCTGAAAATGATGTTGCCAAATCCCTAAAGAAGTTAAAATCCAGCCAGACTACAAGCTGTGATGATGTTCCCTCTTTAATTATTGAGGTTTGTGCTGACTCTCTAACTTACCCCCTGCTTATTTTGTTTAATATTTCAATTAAAACTATAACTTTTCCCAATGTCTGGAAATATGGTCAAGTTATTCCTGTACATAAAAAGAGCAACACGCATGATATTACTTACTACAGGCCTATTACCATTCTTTCCCATTTTTCTAAAATTTTTGAATGTTTTATGCATGAAACGATGTTTTCCCAAATAAAGAAATGGATTTCTCCGTACCGGCATTGGTTTATGCCAATGCGATACACTTTAACTAATTCGGCTTGTTTTACCAGTGATATTATTGATGCTATTAAAACCAAAAATCAACTGGATGTTATTTATACTGACTCTAGTACAGCTTTTGATCCCATCGATCTGGGGTTGTTAGCCCGTAGTCCAATTGTTGCCGGATTTAGTGTTGATTTGGGGATGTGGTTGCACTCTTATATTACAGATGGACTGTATTCTAAAAAGTACTTTGGTGTAATCTCTAGACTATACAGTAACTCCTCAGGTGTTCCTCAGGGTTCTAATCTGGGTCCACTCCTTTTTTTAAGTTTTATCAATGAAATTCCCAGGATTTTTAACACTAGAAAATGTCTTATATTTGCAGACGATTTGAAACTTTATATGGAAATCAACTCTATGACTGATTGTGAATTGATGCAGAAAGATCTTGATGAACTGTATAACTGGACTGTTTTAAATAAACTCCATTTAAACGTCTCTAAATGCTATATTATGAGCATAGCAAGGATCCGTAATATTCTCAGTTACAACTACATTTTAAATAATTTGCCTTTATCGCGTTGAACTCATGATATTGATTTGGGTGTCACTATCCTTGATACTTTTAACTTTCAGAGTCATATCGGCAATACTATTAAAAAGCATATCAAAGACTTGGTTTCACCCTAAGACCATCTCGTGTCCTTGCCCGATCTGATACTATAATTTTTATCTTTAATACCCTTGTTAGACCAATATTGGAATATTGTGCAACGATCTGGGACCCGGTTTACGGACTGCATTCAGAACGAGTAGAAATTGTGCAAAATAAACTCTTACGTGTTATGGATTACAGATTGTCTGGCTACTGTTCTTACGATATGCATATGAGTGAACTCAGACGGAAATATTGTTTAAAGTCTCTTAAAAAAAGAAGAAAATGATTCTGCCTTTTATTTTATTATAAAGCTTATAATATCACTATTGATTGCCCCAACTTACTTTCTTGTCTGGAATTTCATATACCAGTTAATAATACAAGGAAAAAAATTTTGTTTTACAATACCACTGTTAAACACAACTACTTTAAAAGCTTTTCTGTCTATAAATTTGAAGATCTTTATAATACCTTTTGTACTAATATTGATATATTTAATTTGACTCCTGTCTTTTTTAAAAGACCTGTTTGAATGCGCTTCACATGTATACGACTTAGTGTTCTTGTATATTCCGTTATTTTTTATTTTTGTATGACTACTGTAACTGGATTTCATCTGTAGTTGCCACGTAAATTGAATAAAATAAAATAAATAAAATAAATATAAAAGGGAATAATTTAATTCCTGAAATCGAGGAAATAATTTTACTTTCTATTAGGAGAGGCAAAACTACGTTTTCTTCTATCGAATAAATAACGAAAAAATCCAAATAAATTTGCGGGCTCGACCAGGATTTGAACCCGGGACCACTCGCACCCGAAGCGAGAATCATACCCCTAGACCACCGAGCCACAAGATACTTGCACTGGACACTAAATATTAAAAACACATTACACATTCTTTTAAAAGATTTGAAAATATTAAAAACACATTACACATACTTTTAAAAGATTTGAAAATATTAAAAGGTAAACACCATAAAGATGATGAGCAAAACCAAGTTAAATGCATGGGTATGACCGCGATTCGAACCCGGAACCTCTCGTACCCGTAGCGAGAATAATACGCATATACAACCGAGCCACGGAAATTTTAACCTGCATATTATAAAAAAAGCATTACATTTTTGTAAATGAAAACAAAAATACTAGAGAAGTATATGTAGAACTTTAAAAGCGGATAAAGTTTATAAAAGAATGCCAGAAAATATTGTCTACCTTTTATAAAGATTAGCAATATTATGTTTTATACCCTTGCTCTAAAAATAATAAGAAAAATCAAATTAAAAGTGTGGGTTCGACAGGGATCTCTCGCACCCTAAGCGAGAATCATACCATTAGACCACCGAACCACAGGATATTTGCACTGGACTATATATATTAAAAACACATTACATATTCTTTTAAATGGATTGAAAATATTAAATGGACAACACAATAAAAATAATGAGCAAAATCAAGAAAAATGCATGGGCTCGACCGGGATTTGAACCCGGGACCTCTCGCACCCAAAGCGAGAATCATACCCCTAGACCACCGAGCCGCAGGACTTTTGCAATGGACATTATATATAAAAAACACGTTACATATTCTTTTAAGAGAAGAAAATATTAAAAGGACTAGACAATACAGGAAATGAGCAAAATGCAGATTAAATCATGGGTTCGACCGGGATTTGAACCCGACACCTTTCGCACCCGAAGCCAGGACCATGCGCCTAGACCACGGAACTACGGGGGATTTAACCTAAATATTATTAAAAACGCATTACATACTTGTATAGGAAAGCAGAAATGCTAAAACTGTAAATGCAGAACTCCTAAAATGGAAAAAATTTCTAAGAAAATGCAAGAAAATATTTTTAGGTTCTATTAGGACTAGCAATATTATGTTTTGTTTTCAAGCTAAATATATTGAGCAAAATCAAATTAAAAGATTGGGCTCGACCGGGATTTGAACCCGGGACCTCTCGCACCCTAAGCGAGAATCATACCCCTAGACCACCGAGCCACATTATATGTATAATGGACAAAATATATTTAAAAATCGTAACTTTCTATTACAAGAAAGCAAAAATAATGGAAAGACAAGAAGAGACCACTTTAAAAAGCCAATTATCCTATGCTATATGACTATTTCTATAATAGTGAGTGCAACTTTTAAAATATATATGCAAATGTCAACGATGCTCTATCGAGTTTTTATGTCTGTATCTATGGGATATTTGACTTACGTATACCTTGATATATCCCTTCTAAGCGTAAATATAAATCGTGGCACTCTTCTAGTACTCTCCGTAATATTAAACTAAAAAGGAAGTGTAATAAATCTATTAGATTCTGGTGATAAAAGTGATTTACAGGAATTTCATAGACTACGCAGGGTTGTTAAGGATGGAATTAAATCTGATTTTACGAATCACGTTGCTATCATGGAACTAGAACTCAACAAGAACAATAAAGATTTCTGGAATTTTTGTAAAGGCGATTCATCTGGTAGTCATAGGATCTCAACAATGAGTTATAATAATACTGATTATACTACCGACAATGATATTGATAAGTGCTTCGCGGATTTCTTTGACTCTGCTTATATTAAGAGTAGCCAACCTAGTAATTTCGAACTCTTGACCAAGTACAGTGAAATCAATAACATTGACTTAATTAATGCTAAATATATTTCTGAAAATGATGTTGCCAAATCCCTAAAGAAGTTAAAATCCAGCCAGACTACAAGCTGTGATGATGTTCCCTCTTTAATTATTAAGGTTTGTGCTGACTCTCTAACTTACCCCCTGCTTATTTTGTTTAATCTTTCAATTAAAACTATAACTTTTCCCAATGTCTGGAAATATGGTCAAGTTATTCCTGTACATAAAAAGAGCAACACGCATGATATTACTAACTACAGGCCTATTACCATTCTTTCCCATTTTTCTAAAGTTTTTGAATGTTTTATGCATGAAACGATGTTTTCCCAAATAAAGAAATGGATTTCTCCGTACCGGCATTGGTTTATGCCAATGCGATACACTTTAACTAATTCGGCTTGTTTTACCAGTGATATTATTGATGCTATTAAAACCAAAAATCAACTGGATGTTATTTATACTGACTCTAGTACAGCTTTTGATCACATCGATCTGGGGTTGTTAGCCCGTAGTCTAATTGTTGCCGGATTTAGTGTTGATTTGGGGATGTGGTTGCACTCTTATATTACAGATAGACTGTATTCTAAAAAGTACTTTGGTGTAATCTCTAGACTATACAGTAACTCCTCAGGTGTTCCTCAGGGTTCTAATCTGGGTCCACTCCTTTTTTTAATTTTTATCAATGAAATTCCCAGGATTTTTAACACTAGAAAATGTCTTATATTTGCAGACGATTTGAAACTTTATATGGAAATCAACTCTATGACTGATTGTGAATTGATGCAGAAAGATCTTGATGAACTGTATAACTGGACTGTTTTAAATAAACTCCATTTAAACGTCTCTAAATGCTATATTATGAGCATAGCAAGGATCCGTAATATTCTCAGTTACAACTACATTTTAAATAATTTGCCTTTATCGCGTTGAACTCATGATATTGATTTGGGTGTCACTATCCATGATACTTTTAACTTTCAGAGTCATATCGGCAATACTATTAAAAAGCATATCAAAGACTTGGTTTCACCCTAAGACCATCTCGTGTCCTTGCCCGATCTGATACTATAATTTTTATCTTTAATACCCTTGTTAGACCAATATTGGAATATTGTGCAACGATCTGGGACCCGGTTTACGGACTGCATTCAGAACGAGTAGAAATTGTGCAAAATAAACTCTTACGTGTTATGGATTACAGATTGTCTGGCTACTGTTCTTACGATATGCATATGAGTGAACTCAGACGGAAATATTGTTTAAAGTCTCTTAAAAAAAGAAGAAAATGATTCTGCCTTTTATTTTATTATAAAGCTTATAATATCACTATTGATTGCCCCAACTTACTTTCTTGTCTGGAATTTCATATACCAGTTAATAATACAAGGAAAAAAATTTTGTTTTACAATACCACTGTTAAACACAACTACTTTAAAAGCTTTTCTGTCTATAAATTTGAAGATCTTTATAATACCTTTTGTACTGATATTGATATATTTAATTTGACTCCTGTCTTTTTTAAAAGACCTGTTTGAATGCGCTTCACATGTATACGACTTAGTGTTCTTGTATATTCCGTTATTTTTTATTTTTGTATGACTACTGTAACTGGATTTCATCTGTAGTTGCCACGTAAATTGAATAAAATAAAATAAATAAAATAAATATAAAAGGGAATAATTTAATTCCTGAAATCGAGGAAATAATTTTACTTTCTATTAGGAGAGGCAAAACTACGTTTTCTTCTATCGAATAAATAACGAAAAAATCCAAATAAATTTGCGGGCTCGACCAGGATTTGAACCCGGGACCTCTCGCACCCGAAGCGAGAATCATACCCCTAGACCACCGAGCCACAAGATACTTGCACTGGACACTAAATATTAAAAACACATTACACATTCTTTTAAAAGATTTGAAAATATTAAAAACACATTACACATACTTTTAAAAGATTTGAAAATATTAAAAGGTAAACACCATAAAGATGATGAGCAAAACCAAGTTAAATGCATGGGTATGACCGCGATTCGAACCCGGAACCTCTCGTACCCGTAGCGAGAATAATACGCATATACAACCGAGCCACGGAAATTTTAACCTGCATATTATAAAAAAAGCATTACATTTTTGTAAATGAAAACAAAAATACTAGAGAAGTATATGTAGAACTTTAAAAGCGGATAAAGTTTATAAAAGAATGCCAGAAAATATTGTCTACCTTTTATAAAGATTAGCAATATTATGTTTTATACCCTTGCTCTAAAAATAATAAGAAAAATCAAATTAAAAGTGTGGGTTCGACAGGGATCTCTCGCACCCTAAGCGAGAATCATACCATTAGACCACCGAACCACAGGATATTTGCACTGGACTATATATATTAAAAACACATTACATATTCTTTTAAATGGATTGAAAATATTAAATGGACAACACAATAAAAATAATGAGCAAAATCAAGAAAAATGCATGGGCTCGACCGGGATTTGAACCCGGGACCTCTCGCACCCAAAGCGAGAATCATACCCCTAGACCACCGAGCCGCAGGACTTTTGCAATGGACATTATATATAAAAAACACGTTACATATTCTTTTAAGAGAAGAAAATATTAAAAGGACTAGACAATACAGGAAATGAGCAAAATGCAGATTAAATCATGGGTTCGACCGGGATTTGAACCCGACACCTCTCGCACCCGAAGCCAGGACCATACGCCTAGACCACGGAACTACGGGGGATTTAACCTAAATATTATTAAAAACGCATTACATACTTGTATAGGAAAGCAGAAATGCTAAAAATGTAAATGCAGAACTCCTAAAATGGAAAAAATTTCTAAGAAAATGCAAGAAAATATTTTTAGGTTCTATTAGGACTAGCAATATTATGTTTTGTTTTCAAGCTAAATATATTGAGCAAAATCAAATTAAAAGATTAGTCTCGACCGGGATTTGAACCCGGGACCTCTCGCACCCTAAGCGAGAATCATACCCCTAGACCACCGAGCCACATTATATGTATAATGGACAAAATATATTAAAAAATCGTAACTTTCTATTACAAGAAAGCAAAAATAATGGAAAGACAAGAAGAGACCACTTTAAAAAGCCAATTATCCTATGCTATATGACTATTTCTATAATAGTGAGTGCAACTTTTTAAATATATATGCAAATGTCAACGATGCTCTATCGAGTTTTTATGTCTGTATCTATGGGATATTTGACTTACGTATACCTTGATATATCCCTTCTAAGCGTAAATATAAATCGTGGCACTCTTCTAGTACTATCCGTAATATTAAACTAAAAAGGAAGTGTAATAAATCTATTAGATTCTGGTGATAAAAGTGATTTACAGGAATTTCATAGACTACGCAGGGTTGTTAAGGATGGAATTAAATCTGATTTTACTAATCACGTTGCTATCATGGAACTAGAACTCAACAAGAACAATAAAGATTTCTGGAATTTTTGTAAAGGCGATTCATCTGGTAGTCATAGGATCTCAACAATGAGTTATAATAATACTGATTATACTTCCGACAATGATATTGATAAGTGCTTCGCGGATTTCTTTGACTCTGCTTATATTAAGAGTAGCCAACCTAGTAATTTCGAACTCTTGACCAAGTACAGTGAAATCAATAACATTGACTTAATTAATGCTAAATATATTTCTGAAAATGATGTTGCCAAATCCCTAAAGAAGTTAAAATCCAGCCAGACTACAAGCTGTGATGATGTTCCCTCTTTAATTATTAAGGTTTGTGCTGACTCTCTAACTTACCCCTGCTTATTTTGTTTAATCTTTCAATTAAAACTATAACTTTTCCCAATGTCTGGAAATATGGTCAAGTTATTCCTGTACATAAAAAGAGCAACACGCATGATATTACTAACTACAGGCCTATTACCATTCTTTCCCATTTTTCTAAAGTTTTTGAATGTTTTATGCATGAAACGATGTTTTCCCAAATAAAGAAATGGATTTCTCCGTACCGGCATTGGTTTATGCCAATGCGATACACTTTAACTTATTCGGCTTGTTTTACCAGTGATATTATTGATGCTATTAAAACCAAAAATCAACTGGATGTTATTTATACTGACTCTAGTACAGCTTTTGATCACATCGATCTGGGGTTGTTAGCCCGTAGTCTAATTGTTGCCGGATTTAGTGTTGATTTGGGGATGTGGTTGCACTCTTATATTACAGATGGACTATATTCTAAAAAGTACTTTGGTGTAATCTCTAGACTATACAGTAACTCCTCAGGTGTTCCTCAGGGTTCTAATCTGGGTCCACTCCTTTTTTTAAGTTTTATCAATGAAATTCCCAGGATTTTTAACACTAGAAAATGTCTTATATTTGCAGACGATTTGAAACTTTATATGGAAATCAACTCTATGACTGATTGTGAATTGATGCAGAAAGATCTTGATGAACTGTATAACTGGACTGTTTTAAATAAACTCCATTTAAACGTCTCTAAATGCTATATTATGAGCATAGCAAGGATCCGTAATATTCTCAGTTACAACTACATTTTAAATAATTTGCCTTTATCGCGTTGAACTCATGATATTGATTTGGGTGTCACTATCCATGATACTTTTAACTTTCAGAGTCATATCGGCAATACTATTAAAAAGCATATCAAAGACTTGGTTTCACTCTAAGACCATCTCGTGTCCTTGCCCGATCTGATACTATAATTTTTATCTTTAATACCCTTGTTAGACCAATATTGGAATATTGTGCAACGATCTGGGACCCGGTTTACGGACTGCATTCAGAACGAGTAGAAATTGTGCAAAATAAACTCTTACGTGTTATGGATTACAGATTGTCTGGCTACTGTTCTTACGATATGCATATGAGTGAACTCAGACGGAAATATTCTTTAAAGTCTCTTAAAAAAAGAAGAAAATGATTCTGCCTTTTATTTTATTATAAAGCTTATAATATCACTATTGATTGCCCCAACTTACTTTCTTGTCTGGAATTTCATATACCAGTTAATAATACAAGGAAAAAAATTTTGTTTTACAATACCACTGTTAAACACAACTACTTTAAAAGCTTTTCTGTCTATAAATTTGAAGATCTTTATAATACCTTTTGTACTGATATTGATATATTTAATTTGACTCCTGTCTTTTTTAAAAGACCTGTTTGAATGCGCTTCACATGTATACGACTTAGTGTTCTTGTATATTCCGTTATTTTTTATTTTTGTATGACTACTGTAACTGGATTTCATCTGTAGTTGCCACGTAAATTGAATAAAATAAAATAAATAAAATAAATATAAAAGGGAATAATTTAATTCCTGAAATCGAGGAAATAATTTTACTTTCTATTAGGAGAGGCAAAACTACGTTTTCTTCTATCGAATAAATAACGAAAAAATCCAAATAAATTTGCGGGCTCGACCAGGATTTGAACCCGGGACCTCTCGCACCCGAAGCGAGAATCATACCCCTAGACCACCGAGCCACAAGATACTTGCACTGGACACTAAATATTAAAAACACATTACACATTCTTTTAAAAGATTTGAAAATATTAAAAACACATTACACATACTTTTAAAAGATTTGAAAATATTAAAAGGTAAACACCATAAAGATGATGAGCAAAACCAAGTTAAATGCATGGGTATGACCGCGATTCGAACCCGGAACCTCTCGTACCCGTAGCGAGAATAATACGCATATACAACCGAGCCACGGAAATTTTAACCTGCATATTATAAAAAAAGCATTACATTTTTGTAAATGAAAACAAAAATACTAGAGAAGTATATGTAGAACTTTAAAAGCGGATAAAGTTTATAAAAGAATGCCAGAAAATATTGTCTACCTTTTATAAAGATTAGCAATATTATGTTTTATACCCTTGCTCTAAAAATAATAAGAAAAATCAAATTAAAAGTGTGGGTTCGACAGGGATCTCTCGCACCCTAAGCGAGAATCATACCATTAGACCACCGAACCACAGGATATTTGCACTGGACTATATATATTAAAAACACATTACATATTCTTTTAAATGGATTGAAAATATTAAATGGACAACACAATAAAAATAATGAGCAAAATCAAGAAAAATGCATGGGCTCGACCGGGATTTGAACCCGGGACCTCTCGCACCCAAAGCGAGAATCATACCCCTAGACCACCGAGCCGCAGGACTTTTGCAATGGACATTATATATAAAAAACACGTTACATATTCTTTTAAGAGAAGAAAATATTAAAAGGACTAGACAATACAGGAAATGAGCAAAATGCAGATTAAATCATGGGTTCGACCGGGATTTGAACCCGACACCTCTCGCACCCGAAGCCAGGACCATACGCCTAGACCACGGAACTACGGGGGATTTAACCTAAATATTATTAAAAACGCATTACATACTTGTATAGGAAAGCAGAAATGCTAAAAATGTAAATGCAGAACTCCTAAAATGGAAAAAATTTCTAAGAAAATGCAAGAAAATATTTTTAGGTTCTATTAGGACTAGCAATATTATGTTTTGTTTTCAAGCTAAATATATTGAGCAAAATCAAATTAAAAGATTAGTCTCGACCGGGATTTGAACCCGGGACCTCTCGCACCCTAAGCGAGAATCATACCCCTAGACCACCGAGCCACATTATATGTATAATGGACAAAATATATTAAAAAATCGTAACTTTCTATTACAAGAAAGCAAAAATAATGGAAAGACAAGAAGAGACCACTTTAAAAAGCCAATTATCCTATGCTATATGACTATTTCTATAATAGTGAGTGCAACTTTTTAAATATATATGCAAATGTCAACGATGCTCTATCGAGTTTTTATGTCTGTATCTATGGGATATTTGACTTACGTATACCTTGATATATCCCTTCTAAGCGTAAATATAAATCGTGGCACTCTTCTAGTACTATCCGTAATATTAAACTGAAAAGGAAGTGTAATAAATCTATTAGATTCTGGTGATAAAAGTGATTTACAGGAATTTCATAGACTACGCAGGGTTGTTAAGGATGGAATTAAATCTGATTTTACTAATCACGTTGCTATCATGGAACTAGAACTCAACAAGAACAATAAAGATTTCTGGAATTTTTGTAAAGGCGATTCATCTGGTAGTCATAGGATCTCAACAATGAGTTATAATAATACTGATTATACTTCCGACAATGATATTGATAAGTGCTTCGCGGATTTCTTTGACTCTGCTTATATTAAGAGTAGCCAACCTAGTAATTTCGAACTCTTGACCAAGTACAGTGAAATCAATAACATTGACTTAATTAATGCTAAATATATTTCTGAAAATGATGTTGCCAAATCCCTAAAGAAGTTAAAATCCAGCCAGACTACAAGCTGTGATGATGTTCCCTCTTTAATTATTAAGGTTTGTGCTGACTCTCTAACTTACCCCTGCTTATTTTGTTTAATCTTTCAATTAAAACTATAACTTTTCCCAATGTCTGGAAATATGGTCAAGTTATTCCTGTACATAAAAAGAGCAACACGCATGATATTACTAACTACAGGCCTATTACCATTCTTTCCCATTTTTCTAAAGTTTTTGAATGTTTTATGCATGAAACGATGTTTTCCCAAATAAAGAAATGGATTTCTCCGTACCGGCATTGGTTTATGCCAATGCGATACACTTTAACTTATTCGGCTTGTTTTACCAGTGATATTATTGATGCTATTAAAACCAAAAATCAACTGGATGTTATTTATACTGACTCTAGTACAGCTTTTGATCACATCGATCTGGGGTTGTTAGCCCGTAGTCTAATTGTTGCCGGATTTAGTGTTGATTTGGGGATGTGGTTGCACTCTTATATTACAGATGGACTATATTCTAAAAAGTACTTTGGTGTAATCTCTAGACTATACAGTAACTCCTCAGGTGTTCCTCAGGGTTCTAATCTGGGTCCACTCCTTTTTTTAAGTTTTATCAATGAAATTCCCAGGATTTTTAACACTAGAAAATGTCTTATATTTGCAGACGATTTGAAACTTTATATGGAAATCAACTCTATGACTGATTGTGAATTGATGCAGAAAGATCTTGATGAACTGTATAACTGGACTGTTTTAAATAAACTCCATTTAAACGTCTCTAAATGCTATATTATGAGCATAGCAAGGATCCGTAATATTCTCAGTTACAACTACATTTTAAATAATTTGCCTTTATCGCGTTGAACTCATGATATTGATTTGGGTGTCACTATCCATGATACTTTTAACTTTCAGAGTCATATCGGCAATACTATTAAAAAGCATATCAAAGACTTGGTTTCACTCTAAGACCATCTCGTGTCCTTGCCCGATCTGATACTATAATTTTTATCTTTAATACCCTTGTTAGACCAATATTGGAATATTGTGCAACGATCTGGGACCCGGTTTACGGACTGCATTCAGAACGAGTAGAAATTGTGCAAAATAAACTCTTACGTGTTATGGATTACAGATTGTCTGGCTACTGTTCTTACGATATGCATATGAGTGAACTCAGACGGAAATATTGTTTAAAGTCTCTTAAAAAAAGAAGAAAATGATTCTGCCTTTTATTTTATTATAAAGCTTATAATATCACTATTGATTGCCCCAACTTACTTTCTTGTCTGGAATTTCATATACCAGTTAATAATACAAGGAAAAAAATTTTGTTTTACAATACCACTGTTAAACACAACTACTTTAAAAGCTTTTCTGTCTATAAATTTGAAGATCTTTATAATACCTTTTGTACTGATATTGATATATTTAATTTGACTCCTGTCTTTTTTAAAAAACCTGTTTGAAAGCGCTTCACATGTATACGACTTAGTGTTCTTGTATATTCCGTTATTTTTTATTTTTGTATGACTACTGTAACTGGATTTCATCTGTAGTTGCCACGTAAATTGAATAAAATAAAATAAATAAAATAAATATAAAAGGGAATAATTTAATTCCTGAAATCGAGGAAATAATTTTACTTTCTATTAGGAGAGGCAAAACTACGTTTTCTTCTATCGAATAAATAACGAAAAAATCCAAATAAATTTGCGGGCTCGACCAGGATTTGAACCCGGGACCTCTCGCACCCGAAGCGAGAATCATACCCCTAGACCACCGAGCCACAAGATACTTGCACTGGACACTAAATATTAAAAACACATTACACATTCTTTTAAAAGATTTGAAAATATTAAAAACACATTACACATACTTTTAAAAGATTTGAAAATATTAAAAGGTAAACACCATAAAGATGATGAGCAAAACCAAGTTAAATGCATGGGTATGACCGCGATTCGAACCCAGAACCTCTCGTACCCGTAGCGAGAATAATACGCATATACAACCGAGCCACGGAAATTTTAACCTGCATATTATAAAAAAAGCATTACATTTTTGTAAATGAAAACAAAAATACTAGAGAAGTATATGTAGAACTTTAAAAGCGGATAAAGTTTATAAAAGAATGCCAGAAAATATTGTCTACCTTTTATAAAGATTAGCAATATTATGTTTTATACCCTTGCTCTAAAAATAATAAGAAAAATCAAATTAAAAGTGTGGGTTCGACAGGGATCTCTCGCACCCTAAGCGAGAATCATACCATTAGACCACCGAACCACAGGATATTTGCACTGGACTATATATATTAAAAACACATTACATATTCTTTTAAATGGATTGAAAATATTAAATGGACAACACAATAAAAATAATGAGCAAAATCAAGAAAAATGCATGGGCTCGACCGGGATTTGAACCCGGGACCACTCGCACCCAAAGCGAGAATCATACCCCTAGACCACCGAGCCGCAGGACTTTTGCAATGGACATTATATATAAAAAACACGTTACATATTCTTTTAAGAGAAGAAAATATTAAAAGGACTAGACAATACAGGAAATGAGCAAAATGCAGATTAAATCATGGGTTCGACCGGGATTTGAACCCGACACCTCTCGCACCCGAAGCCAGGACCATACGCCTAGACCACGGAACTACGGGGGATTTAACCTAAATATTATTAAAAACGCATTACATACTTGTATAGGAAAGCAGAAATGCTAAAAATGTAAATGCAGAACTCCTAAAATGGAAAAAATTTCTAAGAAAATGCAAGAAAATATTTTTAGGTTCTATTAGGACTAGCAATATTATGTTTTGTTTTCAAGCTAAATATATTGATCAAAATCAAATTAAAAGATTGGGCTCGACCGGGATTTGAACCCGGGACCTCTCGCACCCTAAGCGAGAATCATACCCCTAGACCACCGAGCCACATTATATGTATAATGGACAAAATATATTAAAAAATCGTAACTTTCTATTACAAGAAAGCAAAAATAATGGAAAGACAAGAAGAGACCACTTTAAAAAGCCAATTATCCTATGCTATATGACTATTTCTATAATAGTGAGTGCAACTTTTAAAATATATATGCAAATGTCAACGATGCTCTATCGAGTTTTTATGTCTGTATCTGTGGGATATTTGACTTACGTATACCTTGATATATCCCTTCTAAGCGTAAATATAAATCGTGGCACTCTTCTAGTACTATCCGTAATATTAAACTAAAAAGGAAGTGTAATAAATCTATTAGATTCTGGTGATAAAAGTGATTTACAGGAATTTCATAGACTACGCAGGGTTGTTAAGGATGGAATTAAATCTGATTTTACTAATCACGTTGCTATCATGGAACTAGAACTCAACAAGAACAATAAAGATTTCTGGAATTTTTGTAAAGGCGATTCATCTGGTAGTCATAGGATCTCAACAATGAGTTATAATAATACTGATTATACTACCGACAATGATATTGATAAGTGCTTCGCGGATTTCTTTGACTCTGCTTATATTAAGAGTAGCCAACCTAGTAATTTCGAACTCTTGACCAAGTACAGTGAAATCAATAACATTGACTTAATTAATGCTAAATATATTTCTGAAAATGATGTTGCCAAATCCCTAAAGAAGTTAAAATCCAGCCAGACTACAAGCTGTGATGATGTTCCCTCTTTAATTATTAAGGTTTGTGCTGACTCTCTAACTTACCCCCTGCTTATTTTGTTTAATCTTTCAATTAAAACTATAACTTTTCCCAATGTCTGGAAATATGGTCAAGTTATTCCTGTACATAAAAAGAGCAACACGCATGATATTACTAACTACAGGCCTATTACCATTCTTTCCCATTTTTCTAAAGTTTGTGAATGTTTTATGCATGAAACGATGTTTTCCCAAATAAAGAAATGGATTTCTCCGTACCGGCATTGGTTTATGCCAATGCGATACACGTTAACTAATTCGGCTTGTTTTACCAGTGATATTATTGATGCTATTAAAACCAAAAATCAACTGGATGTTATTTATACTGACTCTAGTACAGCTTTTGATCACATCGATCTGGGGTTGTTAGCCCGTAGTCTAATTGTTGCCGGATTTAGTGTTGATTTGGGGATGTGGTTGCACTCTTATATTACAGATAGACTGTATTCTAAAAAGTACTTTGGTGTAATCTCTAGACTATACAGTAACTCCTCAGGTGTTCCTCAGGGTTCTAATCTGGGTCCACTCCTTTTTTTAATTTTTATCAATGAAATTCCCAGGATTTTTAACACTAGAAAATGTCTTATATTTGCAGACGATTTGAAACTTTATATGGAAATCAACTCTATCACTGATTGTGAATTGATGCAGAAAGATCTTGATGAACTGTATAACTGGACTGTTTTAAATAAACTCCATTTAAACGTCTCTAAATGCTATATTATGAGCATAGCAAGGATCCGTAATATTCTCAGTTACAACTACATTTTAAATAATTTGCCTTTATCGCGTTGAACTCATGATATTGATTTGGGTGTCACTATCCATGATACTTTTAACTTTCAGAGTCATATCGGCAATACTATTAAAAAGCATATCAAAGACTTGGTTTCACCCTAAGACCATCTCGTGTCCTTGCCCGATCTGATACTATAATTTTTATCTTTAATACCCTTGTTAGACCAATATTGGAATATTGTGCAACGATCTGGGACCCGGTTTACGGACTGCATTCAGAACGAGTAGAAATTGTGCAAAATAAACTCTTACGTGTTATGGATTACAGATTGTCTGGCTACTGTTCTTACGATATGCATATGAGTGAACTCAGACGGAAATATTGTTTAAAGTCTCTTAAAAAAAGAAGAAAATGATTCTGCCTTTTATTTTATTATAAAGCTTATAATATCACTATTGATTGCCCCAACTTACTTTCTTGTCTGGAATTTCATATACCAGTTAATAATACAAGGAAAAAAATTTTGTTTTACAATACCACTGTTAAACACAACTACTTTAAAAGCTTTTCTGTCTATAAATTTGAAGATCTTTATAATACCTTTTGTACTGATATTGATATATTTAATTTGACTCCTGTCTTTTTTAAAAGACCTGTTTGAATGCGCTTCACATGTATACGACTTAGTGTTCTTGTATATTCCGTTATTTTTTATTTTTGTATGACTACTGTAACTGGATTTCATCTGTAGTTGCCACGTAAATTGAATAAAATAAAATAAATAAAATAAATATAAAAGGGAATAATTTAATTCCTGAAATCGAGGAAATAATTTTACTTTCTATTAGGAGAGGCAAAACTACGTTTTCTTCTATCGAATAAATAACGAAAAAATCCAAATAAATTTGCGGGCTCGACCAGGATTTGAACCCGGGACCACTCGCACCCGAAGCGAGAATCATACCCCTAGACCACCGAGCCACAAGATACTTGCACTGGACACTAAATATTAAAAACACATTACACATTCTTTTAAAAGATTTGAAAATATTAAAAACACATTACACATACTTTTAAAAGATTTGAAAATATTAAAAGGTAAACACCATAAAGATGATGAGCAAAACCAAGTTAAATGCATGGGTATGACCGCGATTCGAACCCGGAACCTCTCGTACCCGTAGCGAGAATAATACGCATATACAACCGAGCCACGGAAATTTTAACCTGCATATTATAAAAAAAGCATTACATTTTTGTAAATGAAAACAAAAATACTAGAGAAGTATATGTAGAACTTTAAAAGCGGATAAAGTTTATAAAAGAATGCCAGAAAATATTGTCTACCTTTTATAAAGATTAGCAATATTATGTTTTATACCCTTGCTCTAAAAATAATAAGAAAAATCAAATTAAAAGTGTGGGTTCGACAGGGATCTCTCGCACCCTAAGCGAGAATCATACCATTAGACCACCGAACCACAGGATATTTGCACTGGACTATATATATTAAAAACACATTACATATTCTTTTAAATGGATTGAAAATATTAAATGGACAACACAATAAAAATAATGAGCAAAATCAAGAAAAATGCATGGGCTCGACCGGGATTTGAACCCGGGACCTCTCGCACCCAAAGCGAGAATCATACCCCTAGACCACCGAGCCGCAGGACTTTTGCAATGGACATTATATATAAAAAACACGTTACATATTCTTTTAAGAGAAGAAAATATTAAAAGGACTAGACAATACAGGAAATGAGCAAAATGCAGATTAAATCATGGGTTCGACCGGGATTTGAACCCGACACCTCTCGCACCCGAAGCCAGGACCATACGCCTAGACCACGGAACTACGGGGGATTTAACCTAAATATTATTAAAAACGCATTACATACTTGTATAGGAAAGCAGAAATGCTAAAAATGTAAATGCAGAACTCCTAAAATGGAAAAAATTTCTAAGAAAATGCAAGAAAATATTTTTAGGTTCTATTAGGACTAGCAATATTATGTTTTGTTTTCAAGCTAAATATATTGAGCAAAATCAAATTAAAAGATTAGTCTCGACCGGGATTTGAACCCGGGACCTCTCGCACCCTAAGCGAGAATCATACCCCTAGACCACCGAGCCACATTATATGTATAATGGACAAAATATATTAAAAAATCGTAACTTTCTATTACAAGAAAGCAAAAATAATGGAAAGACAAGAAGAGACCACTTTAAAAAGCCAATTATCCTATGCTATATGACTATTTCTATAATAGTGAGTGCAACTTTTTAAATATATATGCAAATGTCAACGATGCTCTATCGAGTTTTTATGTCTGTATCTATGGGATATTTGACTTACGTATACCTTGATATATCCCTTCTAAGCGTAAATATAAATCGTGGCACTCTTCTAGTACTATCCGTAATATTAAACTAAAAAGGAAGTGTAATAAATCTATTAGATTCTGGTGATAAAAGTGATTTACAGGAATTTCATAGACTACGCAGGGTTGTTAAGGATGGAATTAAATCTGATTTTACTAATCACGTTGCTATCATGGAACTAGAACTCAACAAGAACAATAAAGATTTCTGGAATTTTTGTAAAGGCGATTCATCTGGTAGTCATAGGATCTCAACAATGAGTTATAATAATACTGATTATACTTCCGACAATGATATTGATAAGTGCTTCGCGGATTTCTTTGACTCTGCTTATATTAAGAGTAGCCAACCTAGTAATTTCGAACTCTTGACCAAGTACAGTGAAATCAATAACATTGACTTAATTAATGCTAAATATATTTCTGAAAATGATGTTGCCAAATCCCTAAAGAAGTTAAAATCCAGCCAGACTACAAGCTGTGATGATGTTCCCTCTTTAATTATTAAGGTTTGTGCTGACTCTCTAACTTACCCCTGCTTATTTTGTTTAATCTTTCAATTAAAACTATAACTTTTCCCAATGTCTGGAAATATGGTCAAGTTATTCCTGTACATAAAAAGAGCAACACGCATGATATTACTAACTACAGGCCTATTACCATTCTTTCCCATTTTTCTAAAGTTTTTGAATGTTTTATGCATGAAACGATGTTTTCCCAAATAAAGAAATGGATTTCTCCGTACCGGCATTGGTTTATGCCAATGCGATACACTTTAACTTATTCGGCTTGTTTTACCAGTGATATTATTGATGCTATTAAAACCAAAAATCAACTGGATGTTATTTATACTGACTCTAGTACAGCTTTTGATCACATCGATCTGGGGTTGTTAGCCCGTAGTCTAATTGTTGCCGGATTTAGTGTTGATTTGGGGATGTGGTTGCACTCTTATATTACAGATGGACTATATTCTAAAAAGTACTTTGGTGTAATCTCTAGACTATACAGTAACTCCTCAGGTGTTCCTCAGGGTTCTAATCTGGGTCCACTCCTTTTTTTAAGTTTTATCAATGAAATTCCCAGGATTTTTAACACTAGAAAATGTCTTATATTTGCAGACGATTTGAAACTTTATATGGAAATCAACTCTATGACTGATTGTGAATTGATGCAGAAAGATCTTGATGAACTGTATAACTGGACTGTTTTAAATAAACTCCATTTAAACGTCTCTAAATGCTATATTATGAGCATAGCAAGGATCCGTAATATTCTCAGTTACAACTACATTTTAAATAATTTGCCTTTATCGCGTTGAACTCATGATATTGATTTGGGTGTCACTATCCATGATACTTTTAACTTTCAGAGTCATATCGGCAATACTATTAAAAAGCATATCAAAGACTTGGTTTCACTCTAAGACCATCTCGTGTCCTTGCCCGATCTGATACTATAATTTTTATCTTTAATACCCTTGTTAGACCAATATTGGAATATTGTGCAACGATCTGGGACCCGGTTTACGGACTGCATTCAGAACGAGTAGAAATTGTGCAAAATAAACTCTTACGTGTTATGGATTACAGATTGTCTGGCTACTGTTCTTACGATATGCATATGAGTGAACTCAGACGGAAATATTCTTTAAAGTCTCTTAAAAAAAGAAGAAAATGATTCTGCCTTTTATTTTATTATAAAGCTTATAATATCACTATTGATTGCCCCAACTTACTTTCTTGTCTGGAATTTCATATACCAGTTAATAATACAAGGAAAAAAATTTTGTTTTACAATACCACTGTTAAACACAACTACTTTAAAAGCTTTTCTGTCTATAAATTTGAAGATCTTTATAATACCTTTTGTACTGATATTGATATATTTAATTTGACTCCTGTCTTTTTTAAAAGACCTGTTTGAATGCGCTTCACATGTATACGACTTAGTGTTCTTGTATATTCCGTTATTTTTTATTTTTGTATGACTACTGTAACTGGATTTCATCTGTAGTTGCCACGTAAATTGAATAAAATAAAATAAATAAAATAAATATAAAAGGGAATAATTTAATTCCTGAAATCGAGGAAATAATTTTACTTTCTATTAGGAGAGGCAAAACTACGTTTTCTTCTATCGAATAAATAACGAAAAAATCCAAATAAATTTGCGGGCTCGACCAGGATTTGAACCCGGGACCTCTCGCACCCGAAGCGAGAATCATACCCCTAGACCACCGAGCCACAAGATACTTGCACTGGACACTAAATATTAAAAACACATTACACATTCTTTTAAAAGATTTGAAAATATTAAAAACACATTACACATACTTTTAAAAGATTTGAAAATATTAAAAGGTAAACACCATAAAGATGATGAGCAAAACCAAGTTAAATGCATGGGTATGACCGCGATTCGAACCCGGAACCTCTCGTACCCGTAGCGAGAATAATACGCATATACAACCGAGCCACGGAAATTTTAACCTGCATATTATAAAAAAAGCATTACATTTTTGTAAATGAAAACAAAAATACTAGAGAAGTATATGTAGAACTTTAAAAGCGGATAAAGTTTATAAAAGAATGCCAGAAAATATTGTCTACCTTTTATAAAGATTAGCAATATTATGTTTTATACCCTTGCTCTAAAAATAATAAGAAAAATCAATTTAAAAGTGTGGGTTCGACAGGGATCTCTCGCACCCTAAGCGAGAATCATACCATTAGACCACCGAACCACAGGATATTTGCACTGGACAATATATATTAAAAACACATTACATATTCTTTTAAATGGATTGAAAATATTAAATGGACAACACAATAAAAATAATGAGCAAAATCAAGAAAAATGCATGGGCTCGACCGGGATTTGAACCCGGGACCTCTCGCACCCAAAGCGAGAATCATACCCCTAGATCACCGAGCCGCAGGACTTTTGCAATGGACATTATATATAAAAAAACACGTTACATATTCTTTTAAGAGAAGAAAATATTAAAAGGACTAGACAATACAGGAAATAAGCAAAATGCAGATTAAATCATGGGCTCGACCGGGATTTGAACCCGACACCTCTCGCACCCGAAGCCAGGACCATACGCCTAGACCACGGAACTACGGGGGATTTAACCTAAATATTATTAAAAACGCATTACATACTTGTATAGGAAAGCAGAAATGCTAAAAATGTAAATGCAGAACTCCTAAAATGGAAAAAATTTCTAAGAAAATGCAAGAAAATATTTTTAGGTTCAATTAGGACTAGCAATATTATGTTTTGTTTTCAAGCTAAATATATTGAGCAAAATCAAATTAAAAGATTGGGCTCGACCGGGATTTGAACCCGGGACCTCTCGCACCCTAAGCGAGAATCATACCCCTAGACCACCGAGCCACATTATACGTATAATGGACAAAATATATTAAAAAATCGTAACTTTCTATTACAAGAAAGCAAAAATAATGGAAAGACAAGAAGAGACCACTTTAAAAAGCCAATTATCCTATGCTATATGACTATTTCTATAATAGTGAGTGCAACTTTTAAAATATATATGCAAATGTCAACGATGCTCTATCGAGTTTTTATGTCTGTATCTATGGGATATTTGACTTACGTATACCTTGATATATCCCTTCTAAGCGTAAATATAAATCGTGGCACTCTTCTAGTACTATCCGTAATATTAAACTAAAAAGGAAGTGTAATAAATCTATTAGATTCTGGTGATAAAAGTGATTTACAGGAATTTCATAGACTACGCAGGGTTGTTAAGGATGGAATTAAATCTGATTTTACTAATCACGTTGCTATCATGGAACTAGAACTCAACAAGAACAATAAAGATTTCTGGAATTTTTGTAAAGGCGATTCATCTGGTAGTCATAGGATCTCAACAGTGAGTTATAATAATACTGATTATACTACCGACAATGATATTGATAAGTGCTTCGCGGATTTCTTTGACTCTGCTTATATTAAGAGTAGCCAACCTAGTAATTTCGAACTCTTGACCAAGTACAGTGAAATCAATAACATTGACTTAATTAATGCTAAATATATTTCTGAAAATGATGTTGCCAAATCCCTAAAGAAGTTAAAATCCAGCCAGACTACAAGCTGTGATGATGTTCCCTCTTTAATTATTGAGGTTTGTGCTGACTCTCTAACTTACCCCCTGCTTATTTTGTTTAATATTTCAATTAAAACTATAACTTTTCCCAATGTCTGGAAATATGGTCAAGTTATTCCTGTACATAAAAAGAGCAACACGCATGATATTACTTACTACAGGCCTATTACCATTCTTTCCCATTTTTCTAAAATTTTTGAATGTTTTATGCATGAAACGATGTTTTCCCAAATAAAGAAATGGATTTCTCCGTACCGGCATTGGTTTATGCCAATGCGATACACTTTAACTAATTCGGCTTGTTTTACCAGTGATATTATTGATGCTATTAAAACCAAAAATCAACTGGATGTTATTTATACTGACTCTAGTACAGCTTTTGATCCCATCGATCTGGGGTTGTTAGCCCGTAGTCCAATTGTTGCCGGATTTAGTGTTGATTTGGGGATGTGGTTGCACTCTTATATTACAGATGGACTGTATTCTAAAAAGTACTTTGGTGTAATCTCTAGACTATACAGTAACTCCTCAGGTGTTCCTCAGGGTTCTAATCTGGGTCCACTCCTTTTTTTAAGTTTTATCAATGAAATTCCCAGGATTTTTAACACTAGAAAATGTCTTATATTTGCAGACGATTTGAAACTTTATATGGAAATCAACTCTATGACTGATTGTGAATTGATGCAGAAAGATCTTGATGAACTGTATAACTGGACTGTTTTAAATAAACTAAATTTAAACGTCTCTAAATGCTATATTATGAGCATAGCAAGGATCCGTAATATTCTCAGTTACAACTACATTTTAAATAATTTGCCTTTATCGCGTTGAACTCATGATATTGATTTGGGTGTCACTATCCATGATACTTTTAACTTTCAGAGTCATATCGGCAATACTATTAAAAAGCATATCAAAGACTTGGTTTCACTCTAAGACCATCTCGTGTCCTTGCCCGATCTGATACTATAATTTTTATCTTTAATACCCTTGTTAGACCAATATTGGAATATTGTGCAACGATCTGGGACCCGGTTTACGGACTGCATTCAGAACGAGTAGAAATTGTGCAAAATAAACTCTTACGTGTTATGGATTACAGATTGTCTGGCTACTGTTCTTACGATATGCATATGAGTGAACTCAGAAGGAAATATTGTTTAAAGTCTCTTAAAAAAAGAAGAAAATGATTCTGCCTTTTATTTTATTATAAAGCTTATAATATCACTATTGATTGCCCCAACTTACTTTCTTGTCTGGAATTTCATATACCAGTTAATAATACAAGGAAAAAAATTTTGTTTTACAATACCACTGTTAAACACAACTACTTTAAAAGCTTTTCTGTCTATAAATTTGAAGATCTTTATAATACCTTTTGTACTGATATTGATATATTTAATTTGACTCCTGTCTTTTTTAAAAAACCTGTTTGAAAGCGCTTCACATGTATACGACTTAGTGTTCTTGTATATTCCGTTATTTTTTATTTTTGTATGACTACTGTAACTGGATTTCATCTGTAGTTGCCACGTAAATTGAATAAAATAAAATAAATAAAATAAATATAAAAGGGAATAATTTAATTCCTGAAATCGAGGAAATAATTTTACTTTCTATTAGGAGAGGCAAAACTACGTTTTCTTCTATCGAATAAATAACGAAAAAATCCAAATAAATTTGCGGGCTCGACCAGGATTTGAACCCGGGACCTCTCGCACCCGAAGCGAGAATCATACCCCTAGACCACCGAGCCACAAGATACTTGCACTGGACACTAAATATTAAAAACACATTACACATTCTTTTAAAAGATTTGAAAATATTAAAAACACATTACACATACTTTTAAAAGATTTGAAAATATTAAAAGGTAAACACCATAAAGATGATGAGCAAAACCAAGTTAAATGCATGGGTATGACCGCGATTCGAACCCAGAACCTCTCGTACCCGTAGCGAGAATAATACGCATATACAACCGAGCCACGGAAATTTTAACCTGCATATTATAAAAAAAGCATTACATTTTTGTAAATGAAAACAAAAATACTAGAGAAGTATATGTAGAACTTTAAAAGCGGATAAAGTTTATAAAAGAATGCCAGAAAATATTGTCTACCTTTTATAAAGATTAGCAATATTATGTTTTATACCCTTGCTCTAAAAATAATAAGAAAAATCAAATTAAAAGTGTGGGTTCGACAGGGATCTCTCGCACCCTAAGCGAGAATCATACCATTAGACCACCGAACCACAGGATATTTGCACTGGACTATATATATTAAAAACACATTACATATTCTTTTAAATGGATTGAAAATATTAAATGGACAACACAATAAAAATAATGAGCAAAATCAAGAAAAATGCATGGGCTCGACCGGGATTTGAACCCGGGACCACTCGCACCCAAAGCGAGAATCATACCCCTAGACCACCGAGCCGCAGGACTTTTGCAATGGACATTATATATAAAAAACACGTTACATATTCTTTTAAGAGAAGAAAATATTAAAAGGACTAGACAATACAGGAAATGAGCAAAATGCAGATTAAATCATGGGTTCGACCGGGATTTGAACCCGACACCTCTCGCACCCGAAGCCAGGATCATACGCCTAGACCACGGAACTACGGGGGATTTAACCTAAATATTATTAAAAACGCATTACATACTTGTATAGGAAAGCAGAAATGCTAAAAATGTAAATGCAGAACTCCTAAAATGGAAAAAATTTCTAAGAAAATGCAAGAAAATATTTTTAGGTTCTATTAGGACTAGCAATATTATGTTTTGTTTTCAAGCTAAATATATTGATCAAAATCAAATTAAAAGATTGGGCTCGACCGGGATTTGAACCCGGGACCTCTCGCACCCTAAGCGAGAATCATACCCCTAGACCACCGAGCCACATTATATGTATAATGGACAAAATATATTAAAAAATCGTAACTTTCTATTACAAGAAAGCAAAAATAATGGAAAGACAAGAAGAGACCACTTTAAAAAGCCAATTATCCTATGCTATATGACTATTTCTATAATAGTGAGTGCAACTTTTAAAATATATATGCAAATGTCAACGATGCTCTATCGAGTTTTTATGTCTGTATCTATGGGATATTTGACTTACGTATACCTTGATATATCCCTTCTAAGCGTAAATATAAATCGTGGCACTCTTCTAGTACTATCCGTAATATTAAACTAAAAAGGAAGTGTAATAAATCTATTAGATTCTGGTGATAAAAGTGATTTACAGGAATTTCATAGACTACGCAGGGTTGTTAAGGATGGAATTAAATCTGATTTTACTAATCACGTTGCTATCATGGAACTAGAACTCAACAAGAACAATAAAGATTTCTGGAATTTTTGTAAAGGCGATTCATCTGGTAGTCATAGGATCTCAACAATGAGTTATAATAATACTGATTATACTTCCGACAATGATATTGATAAGTGCTTCGCGGATTTCTTTGACTCTGCTTATATTAAGAGTAGCCAACCTAGTAATTTCGAACTCTTGACCAAGTACAGTGAAATCAATAACATTGACTTAATTAATGCTAAATATATTTCTGAAAATGATGTTGCCAAATCCCTAAAGAAGTTAAAATCCAGCCAGACTACAAGCTGTGATGATGTTCCCTCTTTAATTATTAAGGTTTGTGCTGACTCTCTAACTTACCCCTGCTTATTTTGTTTAATCTTTCAATTAAAACTATAACTTTTCCCAATGTCTGGAAATATGGTCAAGTTATTCCTGTACATAAAAAGAGCAACACGCATGATATTACTAACTACAGGCCTATTACCATTCTTTCCCATTTTTCTAAAGTTTTTGAATGTTTTATGCATGAAACGATGTTTTCCCAAATAAAGAAATGGATTTCTCCGTACCGGCATTGGTTTATGCCAATGCGATACACTTTAACTTATTCGGCTTGTTTTACCAGTGATATTATTGATGCTATTAAAACCAAAAATCAACTGGATGTTATTTATACTGACTCTAGTACAGCTTTTGATCACATCGATCTGGGGTTGTTAGCCCGTAGTCTAATTGTTGCCGGATTTAGTGTTGATTTGGGGATGTGGTTGCACTCTTATATTACAGATGGACTATATTCTAAAAAGTACTTTGGTGTAATCTCTAGACTATACAGTAACTCCTCAGGTGTTCCTCAGGGTTCTAATCTGGGTCCACTCCTTTTTTTAAGTTTTATCAATGAAATTCCCAGGATTTTTAACACTAGAAAATGTCTTATATTTGCAGACGATTTGAAACTTTATATGGAAATCAACTCTATGACTGATTGTGAATTGATGCAGAAAGATCTTGATGAACTGTATAACTGGACTGTTTTAAATAAACTCCATTTAAACGTCTCTAAATGCTATATTATGAGCATAGCAAGGATCCGTAATATTCTCAGTTACAACTACATTTTAAATAATTTGCCTTTATCGCGTTGAACTCATGATATTGATTTGGGTGTCACTATCCATGATACTTTTAACTTTCAGAGTCATATCGGCAATACTATTAAAAAGCATATCAAAGACTTGGTTTCACTCTAAGACCATCTCGTGTCCTTGCCCGATCTGATACTATAATTTTTATCTTTAATACCCTTGTTAGACCAATATTGGAATATTGTGCAACGATCTGGGACCCGGTTTACGGACTGCATTCAGAACGAGTAGAAATTGTGCAAAATAAACTCTTACGTGTTATGGATTACAGATTGTCTGGCTACTGTTCTTACGATATGCATATGAGTGAACTCAGACGGAAATATTCTTTAAAGTCTCTTAAAAAAAGAAGAAAATGATTCTGCCTTTTATTTTATTATAAAGCTTATAATATCACTATTGATTGCCCCAACTTACTTTCTTGTCTGGAATTTCATATACCAGTTAATAATACAAGGAAAAAAATTTTGTTTTACAATACCACTGTTAAACACAACTACTTTAAAAGCTTTTCTGTCTATAAATTTGAAGATCTTTATAATACCTTTTGTACTGATATTGATATATTTAATTTGACTCCTGTCTTTTTTAAAAGACCTGTTTGAATGCGCTTCACATGTATACGACTTAGTGTTCTTGTATATTCCGTTATTTTTTATTTTTGTATGACTACTGTAACTGGATTTCATCTGTAGTTGCCACGTAAATTGAATAAAATAAAATAAATAAAATAAATATAAAAGGGAATAATTTAATTCCTGAAATCGAGGAAATAATTTTACTTTCTATTAGGAGAGGCAAAACTACGTTTTCTTCTATCGAATAAATAACGAAAAAATCCAAATAAATTTGCGGGCTCGACCAGGATTTGAACCCGGGACCTCTCGCACCCGAAGCGAGAATCATACCCCTAGACCACCGAGCCACAAGATACTTGCACTGGACACTAAATATTAAAAACACATTACACATTCTTTTAAAAGATTTGAAAATATTAAAAACACATTACACATACTTTTAAAAGATTTGAAAATATTAAAAGGTAAACACCATAAAGATGATGAGCAAAACCAAGTTAAATGCATGGGTATGACCGCGATTCGAACCCGGAACCTCTCGTACCCGTAGCGAGAATAATACGCATATACAACCGAGCCACGGAAATTTTAACCTGCATATTATAAAAAAAGCATTACATTTTTGTAAATGAAAACAAAAATACTAGAGAAGTATATGTAGAACTTTAAAAGCGGATAAAGTTTATAAAAGAATGCCAGAAAATATTGTCTACCTTTTATAAAGATTAGCAATATTATGTTTTATACCCTTGCTCTAAAAATAATAAGAAAAATCAATTTAAAAGTGTGGGTTCGACAGGGATCTCTCGCACCCTAAGCGAGAATCATACCATTAGACCACCGAACCACAGGATATTTGCACTGGACAATATATATTAAAAACACATTACATATTCTTTTAAATGGATTGAAAATATTAAATGGACAACACAATAAAAATAATGAGCAAAATCAAGAAAAATGCATGGGCTCGACGGGATTTAAACCCGGGACCTCTCGCACCCAAAGCGAGAATCATACCCCTAGATCACCGAGCCGCAGGACTTTTGCAATGGACATTATATATAAAAAAACACGTTACATATTCTTTTAAGAGAAGAAAATATTAAAAGGACTAGACAATACAGGAAATAAGCAAAATGCAGATTAAATCATGGGCTCGACCGGGATTTGAACCCGACACCTCTCGCACCCGAAGCCAGGACCATACGCCTAGACCACGGAACTACGGGGGATTTAACCTAAATATTATTAAAAACGCATTACATACTTGTATAGGAAAGCAGAAATGCTAAAAATGTAAATGCAGAACTCCTAAAATGGAAAAAATTTCTAAGAAAATGCAAGAAAATATTTTTAGGTTCAATTAGGACTAGCAATATTATGTTTTGTTTTCAAGCTAAATATATTGAGCAAAATCAAATTAAAAGATTGGGCTCGACCGGGATTTGAACCCGGGACCTCTCGCACCCTAAGCGAGAATCATACCCCTAGACCACCGAGCCACATTATACGTATAATGGACAAAATATATTAAAAAATCGTAACTTTCTATTACAAGAAAGCAAAAATAATGGAAAGACAAGAAGAGACCACTTTAAAAAGCCAATTATCCTATGCTATATGACTATTTCTATAATAGTGAGTGCAACTTTTAAAATATATATGCAAATGTCAACGATGCTCTATCGAGTTTTTATGTCTGTATCTATGGGATATTTGACTTACGTATACCTTGATATATCCCTTCTAAGCGTAAATATAAATCGTGGCACTCTTCTAGTACTATCCGTAATATTAAACTAAAAAGGAAGTGTAATAAATCTATTAGATTCTGGTGATAAAAGTGATTTACAGGAATTTCATAGACTACGCAGGGTTGTTAAGGATGGAATTAAATCTGATTTTACTAATCACGTTGCTATCATGGAACTAGAACTCAACAAGAACAATAAAGATTTCTGGAATTTTTGTAAAGGCGATTCATCTGGTAGTCATAGGATCTCAACAGTGAGTTATAATAATACTGATTATACTACCGACAATGATATTGATAAGTGCTTCGCGGATTTCTTTGACTCTGCTTATATTAAGAGTAGCCAACCTAGTAATTTCGAACTCTTGACCAAGTACAGTGAAATCAATAACATTGACTTAATTAATGCTAAATATATTTCTGAAAATGATGTTGCCAAATCCCTAAAGAAGTTAAAATCCAGCCAGACTACAAGCTGTGATGATGTTCCCTCTTTAATTATTGAGGTTTGTGCTGACTCTCTAACTTACCCCCTGCTTATTTTGTTTAATATTTCAATTAAAACTATAACTTTTCCCAATGTCTGGAAATATGGTCAAGTTATTCCTGTACATAAAAAGAGCAACACGCATGATATTACTTACTACAGGCCTATTACCATTCTTTCCCATTTTTCTAAAGTTTTTGAATGTTTTATGCATGAAACGATGTTTTCCCAAATAAAGAAATGGATTTCTCCGTACCGGCATTGGTTTATGCCAATGCGATACACTTTAACTAATTCGGCTTGTTTTACCAGTGATATTATTGATGCTATTAAAACCAAAAATCAACTGGATGTTATTTATACTGACTCTAGTACAGCTTTTGATCACATCGATCTGGGGTTGTTAGCCCGTAGTCTAATTGTTGCCGGATTTAGTGTTGATTTGGGGATGTGGTTGCACTCTTATATTACAGATAGACTGTATTCTAAAAAGTACTTTGGTGTAATCTCTAGACTATACAGTAACTCCTCAGGTGTTCCTCAGGGTTCTAATCTGGGTCCACTCCTTTTTTTAATTTTTATCAATGAAATTCCCAGGATTTTTAACACTAGAAAATGTCTTATATTTGCAGACGATTTGAAACTTTATATGGAAATCAACTCTATGACTGATTGTGAATTGATGCAGAAAGATCTTGATGAACTGTATAACTGGACTGTTTTAAATAAACTCCATTTAAACGTCTCTAAATGCTATATTATGAGCATAGCAAGGATCCGTAATATTCTCAGTTACAACTACATTTTAAATAATTTGCCTTTATCGCGTTGAACTCATGATATTGATTTGGGTGTCACTATCCATGATACTTTTAACTTTCAGAGTCATATCGGCAATACTATTAAAAAGCATATCAAAGACTTGGTTTCACCCTAAGACCATCTCGTGTCCTTGCCCGATCTGATACTATAATTTTTATCTTTAATACCCTTGTTAGACCAATATTGGAATATTGTGCAACGATCTGGGACCCGGTTTACGGACTGCATTCAGAACGAGTAGAAATTGTGCAAAATAAACTCTTACGTGTTATGGATTACAGATTGTCTGGCTACTGTTCTTACGATATGCATATGAGTGAACTCAGACGGAAATATTGTTTAAAGTCTCTTAAAAAAAGAAGAAAATGATTCTGCCTTTTATTTTATTATAAAGCTTATAATATCACTATTGATTGCCCCAACTTACTTTCTTGTCTGGAATTTCATATACCAGTTAATAATACAAGGAAAAAAATTTTGTTTTACAATACCACTGTTAAACACAACTACTTTAAAAGCTTTTCTGTCTATAAATTTGAAGATCTTTATAATACCTTTTGTACTGATATTGATATATTTAATTTGACTCCTGTCTTTTTTAAAAGACCTGTTTGAATGCGCTTCACATGTATACGACTTAGTGTTCTTGTATATTCCGTTATTTTTTATTTTTGTATGACTACTGTAACTGGATTTCATCTGTAGTTGCCACGTAAATTGAATAAAATAAAATAAATAAAATAAATATAAAAGGGAATAATTTAATTCCTGAAATTGAGGAAATAATTTTACTTTCTATTAGGAGAGGCAAAACTACGTTTTCTTCTATCGAATAAATAACGAAAAAATCCAAATAAATTTGCGGGCTCGACCAGGATTTGAACCCGGGACCTCTCGCACCCGAAGCGAGAATCATACCCCTAGACCACCGAGCCACAAGATACTTGCACTGGACAGTAAATATTAAAAACACATTACACATTCTTTTAAAAGATTTGAAAATATTAAAAACACATTACACATACTTTTAAAAGATTTGAAAATATTAAAAGGTAAACACCATAAAGATGATGAGCAAAACCAAGTTAAATGCATGGGTATGACCGCGATTCGAACCCGGAACCTCTCGTACCCGTAGCGAGAATAATACGCATATACAACCGAGCCACGGAAATTTTAACCTGCATATTATAAAAAAAGCATTACATTTTTGTAAATGAAAACAAAAATACTAGAGAAGTATATGTAGAACTTTAAAAGCGGATAAAGTTTATAAAAGAATGCCAGAAAATATTGTCTACCTTTTATAAAGATTAGCAATATTATGTTTTATACCCTTGCTCTAAAAATAATAAGAAAAATCAAATTAAAAGTGTGGGTTCGACAGGGATCTCTCGCACCCTAAGCGAGAATCATACCATTAGACCACCGAACCACAGGATATTTGCACTGGACTATATATATTAAAAACACATTACATATTCTTTTAAATGGATTGAAAATATTAAATGGACAACACAATAAAAATAATGAGCAAAATCAAGAAAAATGCATGGGCTCGACCGGGATTTGAACCCGGGACCTCTCGCACCCAAAGCGAGAATCATACCCCTAGACCACCGAGCCGCAGGACTTTTGCAATGGACATTATATATAAAAAACACGTTACATATTCTTTTAAGAGAAGAAAATATTAAAAGGACTAGACAATACAGGAAATGAGCAAAATGCAGATTAAATCATGGGTTCGACCGGGATTTGAACCCGACACCTCTCGCACCCGAAGCCAGGACCATACGCCTAGACCACGGAACTACGGGGGATTTAACCTAAATATTATTAAAAACGCATTACATACTTGTATAGGAAAGCAGAAATGCTAAAAATGTAAATGCAGAACTCCTAAAATGGAAAAAATTTCTAAGAAAATGCAAGAAAATATTTTTAGGTTCTATTAGGACTAGCAATATTATGTTTTGTTTTCAAGCTAAATATATTGAGCAAAATCAAATTAAAAGATTGGGCTCGACCGGGATTTGAACCCGGGACCTCTCGCACCCTAAGCGAGAATCATACCCCTAGACCACCGAGCCACATTATATGTATAATGGACAAAATATATTAAAAAATCGTAACTTTCTATTACAAGAAAGCAAAAATAATGGAAAGACAAGAAGAGACCACTTTAAAAAGCCAATTATCCTATGCTATATGACTATTTCTATAATAGTGAGTGCAACTTTTTAAATATATATGCAAATGTCAACGATGCTCTATCGAGTTTTTATGTCTGTATCTATGGGATATTTGACTTACGTATACCTTGATATATCCCTTCTAAGCGTAAATATAAATCGTGGCACTCTTCTAGTACTATCCGTAATATTAAACTAAAAAGGAAGTGTAATAAATCTATTAGATTCTGGTGATAAAAGTGATTTACAGGAATTTCATAGACTACGCAGGGTTGTTAAGGATGGAATTAAATCTGATTTTACTAATCACGTTGCTATCATGGAACTAGAACTCAACAAGAACAATAAAGATTTCTGGAATTTTTGTAAAGGCGATTCATCTGGTAGTCATAGGATCTCAACAATGAGTTATAATAATACTGATTATACTACCGACAATGATATTGATAAGTGCTTCGCGGATTTCTTTGACTCTGCTTATATTAAGAGTAGCCAACCTAGTAATTTCGAACTCTTGACCAAGTACAGTGAAATCAATAACATTGACTTAATTAATGCTAAATATATTTCTGAAAATGATGTTGCCAAATCCCTAAAGAAGTTAAAATCCAGCCAGACTACAAGCTGTGATGATGTTCCCTCTTTAATTATTAAGGTTTGTGCTGACTCTCTAACTTACCCCCTGCTTATTTTGTTTAATCTTTCAATTAAAACTATAACTTTTCCCATTGTCTGGAAATATGGTCAAGTTATTCCTGTACATAAAAAGAGCAACACGCATGATATTACTAACTACAGGCCTATTACCATTCTTTCCCATTTTTCTAAAGTTTTTGAATGTTTTATGCATGAAACGATGTTTTCCCAAATAAAGAAATGGATTTCTCCGTACCGGCATTGGTTTATGCCAATGCGATACACTTTAACTAATTCGGCTTGTTTTACCAGTGATATTATTGATGCTATTAAAACCAAAAATCAACTGGATGTTATTTATACTGACTCTAGTACAGCTTTTGATCACATCGATCTGGGGTTGTTAGCCCGTAGTCTAATTGTTGCCGGATTTAGTGTTGATTTGGGGATGTGGTTGCACTCTTATATTACAGATAGACTGTATTCTAAAAAGTACTTTGGTGTAATCTCTAGACTATACAGTAACTCCTCAGGTGTTCCTCAGGGTTCTAATCTGGGTCCACTCCTTTTTTTAATTTTTATCAATGAAATTCCCAGGATTTTTAACACTAGAAAATGTCTTATATTTGCAGACGATTTGAAACTTTATATGGAAATCAACTCTATGACTGATTGTGAATTGATGCAGAAAGATCTTGATGAACTGTATAACTGGACTGTTTTAAATAAACTCCATTTAAACGTCTCTAAATGCTATATTATGAGCATAGCAAGGATCCGTAATATTCTCAGTTACAACTACATTTTAAATAATTTGCCTTTATCGCGTTGAACTCATGATATTGATTTGGGTGTCACTATCCATGATACTTTTAACTTTCAGAGTCATATCGGCAATACTATTAAAAAGCATATCAAAGACTTGGTTTCACCCTAAGACCATCTCGTGTCCTTGCCCGATCTGATACTATAATTTTTATCTTTAATACCCTTGTTAGACCAATATTGGAATATTGTGCAACGATCTGGGACCCGGTTTACGGACTGCATTCAGAACGAGTAGAAATTGTGCAAAATAAACTCTTACGTGTTATGGATTACAGATTGTCTGGCTACTGTTCTTACGATATGCATATGAGTGAACTCAGACGGAAATATTGTTTAAAGTCTCTTAAAAAAAGAAGAAAATGATTCTGCCTTTTATTTTATTATAAAGCTTATAATATCACTATTGATTGCCCCAACTTACTTTCTTGTCTGGAATTTCATATACCAGTTGATAATACAAGGAAAAAAATTTTGTTTTACAATACCACTGTTAAACACAACTACTTTAAAAGCTTTTCTGTCTATAAATTTGAAGATCTTTATAATACCTTTTGTACTGATATTGATATATTTAATTTGACTCCTGTCTTTTTTAAAAGACCTGTTTGAATGCGCTTCACATGTATACGACTTAGTGTTCTTGTATATTCCGTTATTTTTTATTTTTGTATGACTATTGTAACTGGATTTCATGTGTAGTTGCCACGTAAATTGAATAAAATAAAATAAATAAAATAAATATAAAAGGGAATAATTTAATTCCTGAAATCGAGGAAATAATTTTACTTTCTATTAGGAGAGGCAAAACTACGTTTTCTTCTATCGAATAAATAACGAAAAAATCCAAATAAATTTGCGGGCTCGACCAGGATTTGAACCCGGGACCTCTCGCACCCGAAGCGAGAATCATACCCCTAGACCACCGAGCCACAAGATACTTGCACTGGACACTAAATATTAAAAACACATTACACATTCTTTTAAAAGATTTGAAAATATTAAAAACACATTACACATACTTTTAAAAGATTTGAAAATATTAAAATGTAAACACCATAAAGATGATGAGCAAAACCAAGTTAAATGCATGGGTATGACCGCGATTCGAACCCAGAACCTCTCGTACCCGTAGCGAGAATAATACGCATATACAACCGAACCACGGAAATTTTAACCTGCATATTATAAAAAAAGCATTACATTTTTGTAAATGAAAACAAAAATACTAGAGAAGTATATGTAGAACTTTAAAAGCGGATAAAGTTTATAAAAGAATGCCAGAAAATATTGTCTACCTTTTATAAAGATTAGCAATATTATGTTTTATACCCTTGCTCTAAAAATAATAAGAAAAATCAAATTAAAAGTGTGGGTTCGACAGGGATCTCTCGCACCCTAAGCGAGAATCATACCATTAGACCACCGAACCACAGGATATTTGCTCTGGACTATATATATTAAAAACACATTACATATTCTTTTAAATGGATTGAAAATATTAAATGGACAACACAATAAAAATAATGAGCAAAATCAAGAAAAATGCATGGGCTCGACCGGGATTTGAACCCGGGACCTCTCGCACCCAAAGCGAGAATCATACCCCTAGACCACCGAGCCGCAGGACTTTTGCAATGGACATTATATATAAAAAACACGTTACATATTCTTTTAAGAGAAGAAAATATTAAAAGGACTAGACAATACAGGAAATGAGCAAAATGCAGATTAAATCATGGGTTCGACCGGGATTTGAACCCGACACCTCTCGCACCCGAAGCCAGGACCATACGACTAGACCACGGAACTACGGGGGATTTAACCTAAATATTATTAAAAACGCATTACATACTTGTATAGGAAAGCAGAAATGCTAAAAATGTAAATGCAGAACTCCTAAAATGGAAAAAATTTCTAAGAAAATGCAAGAAAATATTTTTAGGTTCTATTAGGACTAGCAATATTATGATTTGTTTTCAAGCTAAATATATTGAGCAAAATCAAATTAAAAGATTGGGCTCGACCGGGATTTGAACCCGGGACCTCTCGCACCCTAAGCGAGAATCATACCCCTAGACCACCGAGCCACATTATATGTATAATGGACAAAATATATTAAAAAATCGTAACTTTCTATTACAAGAAAGCAAAAATAATGGAAAGACAAGAAGAGACCACTTTAAAAAGCCAATTATCCTATGCTATATGACTATTTCTATAATAGTGAGTGCAACTTTTTAAATATATATGCAAATGTCAACGATGCTCTATCGAGTTTTTATGTCTGTATCTATGGGATATTTGACTTACGTATACCTTGATATATCCCTTCTAAGCGTAAATATAAATCGTGGCACTCTTCTAGTACTATCCGTAATATTAAACTAAAAAGGAAGTGTAATAAATCTATTAGATTCTGGTGATAAAAGTGATTTACAGGAATTTCATAGACTACGCAGGGTTGTTAAGGATGGAATTAAATCTGATTTTACTAATCACGTTGCTATCATGGAACTAGAACTCAACAAGAACAATAAAGATTTCTGGAATTTTTGTAAAGGCGATTCATCTGGTAGTCATAGGATCTCAACAATGAGTTATAATAATACTGATTATACTACCGACAATGATATTGATAAGTGCTTCGCGGATTTCTTTGACTCTGCTTATATTAAGAGTAGCCAACCTAGTAATTTCGAACTCTTGACCAAGTACAGTGAAATCAATAACATTGACTTAATTAATGCTAAATATATTTCTGAAAATGATGTTGCCAAATCCCTAAAGAAGTTAAAATCCAGCCAGACTACAAGCTGTGATGATGTTCCCTCTTTAATTATTAAGGTTTGTGCTGACTCTCTAACTTACCCCCTGCTTATTTTGTTTAATCTTTCAATTAAAACTATAACTTTTCCCAATGTCTGGAAATATGGTCAAGTTATTCCTGTACATAAAAAGAGCAACACGCATGATATTACTAACTACAGGCCTATTACCATTCTTTCCCATTTTTCTAAAGTTTTTGAATGTTTTATGCATGAAACGATGTTTTCCCAAATAAAGAAATGGATTTCTCCGTACCGGCATTGGTTTATGCCAATGCGATACACTTTAACTAATTCGGCTTGTTTTACCAGTGATATTATTGATGCTATTAAAACCAAAAATCAACTGGATGTTATTTATACTGACTCTAGTACAGCTTTTGATCACATCGATCTGGGGTTGTTAGCCCGTAGTCTAATTGTTGCCGGATTTAGTGTTGATTTGGGGATGTGGTTGCACTCTTATATTACAGATAGACTGTATTCTAAAAAGTACTTTGGTGTAATCTCTAGACTATACAGTAACTCCTCAGGTGTTCCTCAGGGTTCTAATCTGGGTCCACTCCTTTTTTTAATTTTTATCAATGAAATTCCCAGGATTTTTAACACTAGAAAATGTCTTATATTTGCAGACGATTTGAAACTTTATATGGAAATCAACTCTATGACTGATTGTGAATTGATGCAGAAAGATCTTGATGAACTGTATAACTGGACTGTTTTAAATAAACTCCATTTAAACGTCTCTAAATGCTATATTATGAGCATAGCAAGGATCCGTAATATTCTCAGTTACAACTACATTTTAAATAATTTGCCTTTATCGCGTTGAACTCATGATATTGATTTGGGTGTCACTATCCATGATACTTTTAACTTTCAGAGTCATATCGGCAATACTATTAAAAAGCATATCAAAGACTTGGTTTCACCCTAAGACCATCTCGTGTCCTTGCCCGATCTGATACTATAATTTTTATCTTTAATACCCTTGTTAGACCAATATTGGAATATTGTGCAACGATCTGGGACCCGGTTTACGGACTGCATTCAGAACGAGTAGAAATTGTGCAAAATAAACTCTTACGTGTTATGGATTACAGATTGTCTGGCTACTGTTCTTACGATATGCATATGAGTGAACTCAGACGGAAATATTGTTTAAAGTCTCTTAAAAAAAGAAGAAAATGATTCTGCCTTTTATTTTATTATAAAGCTTATAATATCACTATTGATTGCCCCAACTTACTTTCTTGTCTGGAATTTCATATACCAGTTAATAATACAAGGAAAAAAATTTTGTTTTACAATACCACTGTTAAACACAACTACTTTAAAAGCTTTTCTGTCTATAAATTTGAAGATCTTTATAATACCTTTTGTACTGATATTGATATATTTAATTTGACTCCTGTCTTTTTTAAAAGACCTGTTTGAATGCGCTTCACATGTATACGACTTAGTGTTCTTGTATATTCCGTTATTTTTTATTTTTGTATGACTATTGTAACTGGATTTCATGTGTAGTTGCCACGTAAATTGAATAAAATAAAATAAATAAAATAAATATAAAAGGGAATAATTTAATTCCTGAAATCGAGGAAATAATTTTACTTTCTATTAGGAGAGGCAAAACTACGTTTTCTTCTATCGAATAAATAACGAAAAAATCCAAATAAATTTGCGGGCTCGACCAGGATTTGAACCCGGGACCTCTCGCACCCGAAGCGAGAATCATACCCCTAGACCACCGAGCCACAAGATACTTGCACTGGACACTAAATATTAAAAACACATTACACATTCTTTTAAAAGATTTGAAAATATTAAAAACACATTACACATACTTTTAAAAGATTTGAAAATATTAAAAGGTAAACACCATAAAGATGATGAGCAAAACCAAGTTAAATGCATGGGTATGACCGCGATTCGAACCCGGAACCTCTCGTACCCGTAGCGAGAATAATACGCATATACAACCGAGCCACGGAAATTTTAACCTGCATATTATAAAAAAAGCATTACATTTTTGTAAATGAAAACAAAAATACTAGAGAAGTATATGTAGAACTTTAAAAGCGGATAAAGTTTATAAAAGAATGCCAGAAAATATTGTCTACCTTTTATAAAGATTAGCAATATTATGTTTTATACCCTTGCTCTAAAAATAATAAGAAAAATCAAATTAAAAGTGTGGGTTCGACAGGGATCTCTCGCACCCTAAGCGAGAATCATACCATTAGACCACCGAACCACAGGATATTTGCACTGGACTATATATATTAAAAACACATTACATATTCTTTTAAATGGATTGAAAATATTAAATGGACAACACAATAAAAATAATGAGCAAAATCAAGAAAAATGCATGGGCTCGACCGGGATTTGAACCCGGGACCTCTCGCACCCAAAGCGAGAATCATACCCCTAGACCACCGAGCCGCAGGACTTTTGCAATGGACATTATATATAAAAAACACGTTACATATTCTTTTAAGAGAAGAAAATATTAAAAGGACTAGACAATACAGGAAATGAGCAAAATGCAGATTAAATCATGGGTTCGACCGGGATTTGAACCCGACACCTCTCGCACCCGAAGCCAGGACCATACGCCTAGACCACGGAACTACGGGGGATTTAACCTAAATATTATTAAAAACGCATTACATACTTGTATAGGAAAGCAGAAATGCTAAAAATGTAAATGCAGAACTCCTAAAATGGAAAAAATTTCTAAGAAAATGCAAGAAAATATTTTTAGGTTCTATTAGGACTAGCAATATTATGTTTTGTTTTCAAGCTAAATATATTGAGCAAAATCAAATTAAAAGATTGGGCTCGACCGGGATTTGAACCCGGGACCTCTCGCACCCTAAGCGAGAATCATACCCCTAGACCACCGAGCCACATTATATGTATAATGGACAAAATATATTAAAAAATCGTAACTTTCTATTACAAGAAAGCAAAAATAATGGAAAGACAAGAAGAGACCACTTTAAAAAGCCAATTATCCTATGCTATATGACTATTTCTATAATAGTGAGTGCAACTTTTTAAATATATATGCAAATGTCAACGATGCTCTATCGAGTTTTTATGTCTGTATCTATGGGATATTTGACTTACGTATACCTTGATATATCCCTTCTAAGCGTAAATATAAATCGTGGCACTCTTCTAGTACTATCCGTAATATTAAACTAAAAAGGAAGTGTAATAAATCTATTAGATTCTGGTGATAAAAGTGATTTACAGGAATTTCATAGACTACGCAGGGTTGTTAAGGATGGAATTAAATCTGATTTTACTAATCACGTTGCTATCATGGAACTAGAACTCAACAAGAACAATAAAGATTTCTGGAATTTTTGTAAAGGCGATTCATCTGGTAGTCATAGGATCTCAACAATGAGTTATAATAATACTGATTATACTACCGACAATGATATTGATAAGTGCTTCGCGGATTTCTTTGACTCTGCTTATATTAAGAGTAGCCAACCTAGTAATTTCGAACTCTTGACCAAGTACAGTGAAATCAATAACATTGACTTAATTAATGCTAAATATATTTCTGAAAATGATGTTGCCAAATCCCTAAAGAAGTTAAAATCCAGCCAGACTACAAGCTGTGATGATGTTCCCTCTTTAATTATTAAGGTTTGTGCTGACTCTCTAACTTACCCCCTGCTTATTTTGTTTAATCTTTCAATTAAAACTATAACTTTTCCCAATGTCTGGAAATATGGTCAAGTTATTCCTGTACATAAAAAGAGCAACACGCATGATATTACTAACTACAGGCCTATTACCATTCTTTCCCATTTTTCTAAAGTTTTTGAATGTTTTATGCATGAAACGATGTTTTCCCAAATAAAGAAATGGATTTCTCCGTACCGGCATTGGTTTATGCCAATGCGATACACTTTAACTAATTCGGCTTGTTTTACCAGTGATATTATTGATGCTATTAAAACCAAAAATCAACTGGATGTTATTTATACTGACTCTAGTACAGCTTTTGATCACATCGATCTGGGGTTGTTAGCCCGTAGTCTAATTGTTGCCGGATTTAGTGTTGATTTGGGGATGTGGTTGCACTTTTATATTACAGATAGACTGTATTCTAAAAAGTACTTTGGTGTAATCTCTAGACTATACAGTAACTCCTCAGGTGTTCCTCAGGGTTCTAATCTGGGTCCACTCCTTTTTTTAATTTTTATCAATGAAATTCCCAGGATTTTTAACACTAGAAAATGTCTTATATTTGCAGACGATTTGAAACTTTATATGGAAATCAACTCTATGACTGATTGTGAATTGATGCAGAAAGATCTTGATGAACTGTATAACTGGACTGTTTTAAATAAACTCCATTTAAACGTCTCTAAATGCTATATTATGAGCATAGCAAGGATCCGTAATATTCTCAGTTACAACTACATTTTAAATAATTTGCCTTTATCGCGTTGAACTCATGATATTGATTTGGGTGTCACTATCCATGATACTTTTAACTTTCAGAGTCATATCGGCAATACTATTAAAAAGCATATCAAAGACTTGGTTTCACCCTAAGACCATCTCGTGTCCTTGCCCGATCTGATACTATAATTTTTATCTTTAATACCCTTGTTAGACCAATATTGGAATATTGTGCAACGATCTGGGACCCGGTTTACGGACTGCATTCAGAACGAGTAGAAATTGTGCAAAATAAACTCTTACGTGTTATGGATTACAGATTGTCTGGCTACTGTTCTTACGATATGCATATGAGTGAACTCAGACGGAAATATTGTTTAAAGTCTCTTAAAAAAAGAAGAAAATGATTCTGCCTTTTATTTTATTATAAAGCTTATAATATCACTATTGATTGCCCCAACTTACTTTCTTGTCTGGAATTTCATATACCAGTTAATAATACAAGGAAAAAAATTTTGTTTTACAATACCACTGTTAAACACAACTACTTTAAAAGCTTTTCTGTCTATAAATTTGAAGATCTTTATAATACCTTTTGTACTGATATTGATATATTTAATTTGACTCCTGTCTTTTTTAAAAGACCTGTTTGAATGCGCTTCACATGTATACGACTTAGTGTTCTTGTATATTCCGTTATTTTTTATTTTTGTATGACTACTGTAACTGGATTTCATGTGTAGTTGCCACGTAAATTGAATAAAATAAAATAAATAAAATAAATATAAAAGGGAATAATTTAATTCCTGAAATCGAGGAAATAATTTTACTTTCTATTAGGAGAGGCAAAACTACGTTTTCTTCTATCGAATAAATAACGAAAAAATCCAAATAAATTTGCGGGCTCGACCAGGATTTGAACCCGGGACCTCTCGCACCCGAAGCGAGAATCATACCCCTAGACCACCGAGCCACAAGAAACTTGCACTGGACACTAAATATTAAAAACACATTACACATTCTTTTAAAAGATTTGAAAATATTAAAAACACATTACACATACTTTTAAAAGATTTGAAAATATTAAAAGGTAAACACCATAAAGATGATGAGCAAAACCAAGTTAAATGCATGGGTATGACCGCGATTCGAACCCAGAACCTCTCGTACCCGTAGCGAGAATAATACGCATATACAACCGAACCACGGAAATTTTAACCTGCATATTATAAAAAAAGCATTACATTTTTGTAAATGAAAACAAAAATACTAGAGAAGTATATGTAGAACTTTAAAAGCGGATAAAGTTTATAAAAGAATGCCAGAAAATATTGTCTACCTTTTATAAAGATTAGCAATATTATGTTTTATACCCTTGCTCTAAAAATAATAAGAAAAATCAAATTAAAAGTGTGGGTTCGACAGGGATCTCTCGCACCCTAAGCGAGAATCATACCATTAGACCACCGAACCACAGGATATTTGTTCTGGACTATATATATTAAAAACACATTACATATTCTTTTAAATGGATTGAAAATATTAAATGGACAACACAATAAAAATAATGAGCAAAATCAAGAAAAATGCATGGGCTCGACCGGGATTTGAACCCGGGACCTCTCGCACCCAAAGCGAGAATCATACCCCTAGACCACCGAGCCGCAGGACTTTTGCAATGGACATTATATATAAAAAACACGTTACATATTCTTTTAAGAGAAGAAAATATTAAAAGGACTAGACAATACAGGAAATGAGCAAAATGCAGATTAAATCATGGGTTCGACCGGGATTTGAACCCGACACCTCTCGCACCCGAAGCCAGGACCATACGACTAGACCACGGAACTACGGGGGATTTAACCTAAATATTATTAAAAACGCATTACATACTTGTATAGGAAAGCAGAAATGCTAAAAATGTAAATGCAGAACTCCTAAAATGGAAAAAATTTCTAAGAAAATGCAAGAAAATATTTTTAGGTTCTATTAGGACTAGCAATATTATGATTTGTTTTCAAGCTAAATATATTGAGCAAAATCAAATTAAAAGATTGGGCTCGACCGGGATTTGAACCCGGGACCTCTCGCACCCTAAGCGAGAATCATACCCCTAGACCACCGAGCCACATTATATGTATAATGGACAAAATATATTAAAAAATCGTAACTTTCTATTACAAGAAAGCAAAAATAATGGAAAGACAAGAAGAGACCACTTTAAAAAGCCAATTATCCTATGCTATATGACTATTTCTATAATAGTGAGTGCAACTTTTTAAATATATATGCAAATGTCAACGATGCTCTATCGAGTTTTTATGTCTGTATCTATGGGATATTTGACTTACGTATACCTTGATATATCCCTTCTAAGCGTAAATATAAATCGTGGCCCTCTTCTAGTACTATCCGTAATATTAAACTAAAAAGGAAGTGTAATAAATCTATTAGATTCTGGTGATAAACGTGATTTACAGGAATTTCATAGACTACGCAGGGTTGTTAAGGATGGAATTAAATCTGATTTTACTAATCACGTTGCTATCATGGAACTAGAACTCAACAAGAACAATAAAGATTTCTGGAATTTTTGTAAAGGCGATTCATCTGGTAGTCATAGGATCTCAACAATGAGTTATAATAATACTGATTATACTACCGACAATGATATTGATAAGTGCTTCGCGGATTTCTTTGACTCTGCTTATATTAAGAGTAGCCAACCTAGTAATTTCGAACTCTTGACCAAGTACAGTGAAATCAATAACATTGACTTAATTAATGCTAAATATATTTCTGAAAATGATGTTGCCAAATCCCTAAAGAAGTTAAAATCCAGCCAGACTACAAGCTGTGATGATGTTCCCTCTTTAATTATTAAGGTTTGTGCTGACTCTCTAACTTACCCCCTGCTTATTTTGTTTAATCTTTCAATTAAAACTATAACTTTTCCCAATGTCTGGAAATATGGTCAAGTTATTCCTGTACATAAAAAGAGCAACACGCATGATATTACTAACTACAGGCCTATTACCATTCTTTCCCATTTTTCTAAAGTTTTTGAATGTTTTATGCATGAAACGATGTTTTCCCAAATAAAGAAATGGATTTCTCCGTACCGGCATTGGTTTATGCCAATGCGATACACTTTAACTAATTCGGCTTGTTTTACCAGTGATATTATTGATGCTATTAAAACCAAAAATCAACTGGATGTTATTTATACTGACTCTAGTACAGCTTTTGATCACATCGATCTGGGGTTGTTAGCCCGTAGTCTAATTGTTGCCGGATTTAGTGTTGATTTGGGGATGTGGTTGCACTCTTATATTACAGATAGACTGTATTCTAAAAAGTACTTTGGTGTAATCTCTAGACTATACAGTAACTCCTCAGGTGTTCCTCAGGGTTCTAATCTGGGTCCACTCCTTTTTTTAATTTTTATCAATGAAATTCCCAGGATTTTTAACACTAGAAAATGTCTTATATTTGCAGACGATTTGAAACTTTATATGGAAATCAACTCTATGACTGATTGTGAATTGATGCAGAAAGATCTTGATGAACTGTATAACTGGACTGTTTTAAATAAACTCCATTTAAACGTCTCTAAATGCTATATTATGAGCATAGCAAGGATCCGTAATATTCTCAGTTACAACTACATTTTAAATAATTTGCCTTTATCGCGTTGAACTCATGATATTGATTTGGGTGTCACTATCCATGATACTTTTAACTTTCAGAGTCATATCGGCAATACTATTAAAAAGCATATCAAAGACTTGGTTTCACCCTAAGACCATCTCGTGTCCTTGCCCGATCTGATACTATAATTTTTATCTTTAATACCCTTGTTAGACCAATATTGGAATATTGTGCAACGATCTGGGACCCGGTTTACGGACTGCATTCAGAACGAGTAGAAATTGTGCAAAATAAACTCTTACGTGTTATGGATTACAGATTGTCTGGCTACTGTTCTTACGATATGCATATGAGTGAACTCAGACGGAAATATTGTTTAAAGTCTCTTAAAAAAAGAAGAAAATGATTCTGCCTTTTATTTTATTATAAAGCTTATAATATCACTATTGATTGCCCCAACTTACTTTCTTGTCTGGAATTTCATATACCAGTTAATAATACAAGGAAAAAAATTTTGTTTTACAATACCACTGTTAAACACAACTACTTTAAAAGCTTTTCTGTCTATAAATTTGAAGATCTTTATAATACCTTTTGTACTGATATTGATATATTTAATTTGACTCCTGTCTTTTTTAAAAGACCTGTTTGAATGCGCTTCACATGTATACGACTTAGTGTTCTTGTATATTCCGTTATTTTTTATTTTTGTATGACTACTGTAACTGGATTTCATGTGTAGTTGCCACGTAAATTGAATAAAATAAAATAAATAAAATAAATATAAAAGGGAATAATTTAATTCCTGAAATCGAGGAAATAATTTTACTTTCTATTAGGAGAGGCAAAACTACGTTTTCTTCTATCGAATAAATAACGAAAAAATCCAAATAAATTTGCGGGCTCGACCAGGATTTGAACCCGGGACATCTCGCACCCGAAGCGAGAATCATACCCCTAGACCACCGAGCCACAAGATACTTGCACTGGACACTAAATATTAAAAACACATTACACATTCTTTTAAAAGATTTGAAAATATTAAAAACACATTACACATACTTTTAAAAGATTTGAAAATATTAAAAGGTAAACACCATAAAGATGATGAGCAAAACCAAGTTAAATGCATGGGTATGACCGCGATTCGAACCCGGAACCTCTCGTACCCGTAGCGAGAATAATACGCATATACAACCGAGCCACGGAAATTTTAACCTGCATATTATAAAAAAAGCATTACATTTTTGTAAATGAAAACAAAAATACTAGAGAAGTATATGTAGAACTTTAAAAGCGGATAAAGTTTATAAAAGAATGCCAGAAAATATTGTCTACCTTTTATAAAGATTAGCAATATTATGTTTTATACCCTTGCTCTAAAAATAATAAGAAAAATCAAATTAAAAGTGTGGGTTCGACAGGGATCTCTCGCACCCTAAGCGAGAATCATACCATTAGACCACCGAACCACAGGATATTTGCACTGGACTATATATATTAAAAACACATTACATATTCTTTTAAATGGATTGAAAATATTAAATGGACAACACAATAAAAATAATGAGCAAAATCAAGAAAAATGCATGGGCTCGACCGGGATTTGAACCCGGGACCTCTCGCACCCAAAGCGAGAATCATACCCCTAGACCACCGAGCCGCAGGACTTTTGCAATGGACATTATATATAAAAAACACGTTACATATTCTTTTAAGAGAAGAAAATATTAAAAGGACTAGACAATACAGGAAATGAGCAAAATGCAGATTAAATCATGGGTTCGACCGGGATTTGAACCCGACACCTCTCGCACCCGAAGCCAGGACCATACGACTAGACCACGGAACTACGGGGGATTTAACCTAAATATTATTAAAAACGCATTACATACTTGTATAGGAAAGCAGAAATGCTAAAAATGTAAATGCAGAACTCCTAAAATGGAAAAAATTTCTAAGAAAATGCAAGAAAATATTTTTAGGTTCTATTAGGACTAGCAATATTATGATTTGTTTTCAAGCTAAATATATTGAGCAAAATCAAATTAAAAGATTGGGCTCGACCGGGATTTGAACCCGGGACCTCTCGCACCCTAAGCGAGAATCATACCCCTAGACCACCGAGCCACATTATATGTATAATGGACAAAATATATTAAAAAATCGTAACTTTCTATTACAAGAAAGCAAAAATAATGGAAAGACAAGAAGAGACCACTTTAAAAAGCCAATTATCCTATGCTATATGACTATTTCTATAATAGTGAGTGCAACTTTTTAAATATATATGCAAATGTCAACGATGCTCTATCGAGTTTTTATGTCTGTATCTATGGGATATTTGACTTACGTATACCTTGATATATCCCTTCTAAGCGTAAATATAGATCGTGGCACTCTTCTAGTACTATCCGTAATATTAAACTAAAAATGAAGTGTAATAAATCTATTAGATTCTGGTGATAAAAGTGATTTACAGGAATTTCATAGACTACGCAGGGTTGTTAAGGATGGAATTAAATCTGATTTTACTAATCACGTTGCTATCATGGAACTAGAACTCAACAAGAACAATAAAGATTTCTGGAATTTTTGTAAAGGCGATTCATCTGGTAGTCATAGGATCTCAACAATGAGTTATAATAATACTGATTATACTACCGACAATGATATTGATAAGTGCTTCGCGGATTTCTTTGACTCTGCTTATATTAAGAGTAGCCAACCTAGTAATTTCGAACTCTTGACCAAGTACAGTGAAATCAATAACATTGACTTAATTAATGCTAAATATATTTCTGAAAATGATGTTGCCAAATCCCTAAAGAAGTTAAAATCCAGCCAGACTACAAGCTGTGATGATGTTCCCTCTTTAATTATTAAGGTTTGTGCTGACTCTCTAACTTACCCCCTGCTTATTTTGTTTAATCTTTCAATTAAAACTATAACTTTTCCCAATGTCTGGAAATATGGTCAAGTTATTCCTGTACATAAAAAGAGCAACACGCATGATATTACTAACTACAGGCCTATTACCATTCTTTCCCATTTTTCTAAAGTTTTTGAATGTTTTATGCATGAAACGATGTTTTCCCAAATAAAGAAATGGATTTCTCCGTACCGGCATTGGTTTATGCCAATGCGATACACTTTAACTAATTCGGCTTGTTTTACCAGTGATATTATTGATGCTATTAAAACCAAAAATCAACTGGATGTTATTTATACTGACTCTAGTACAGCTTTTGATCACATCGATCTGGGGTTGTTAGCCCGTAGTCTAATTGTTGCCGGATTTAGTGTTGATTTGGGGATGTGGTTGCACTCTTATATTACAGATAGACTGTATTCTAAAAAGTACTTTGGTGTAATCTCTAGACTATACAGTAACTCCTCAGGTGTTCCTCAGGGTTCTAATCTGGGTCCACTCCTTTTTTTAATTTTTATCAATGAAATTCCCAGGATTTTTAACACTAGAAAATGTCTTATATTTGCAGACGATTTGAAACTTTATATGGAAATCAACTCTATGACTGATTGTGAATTGATGCAGAAAGATCTTGATGAACTGTATAACTGGACTGTTTTAAATAAACTCCATTTAAACGTCTCTAAATGCTATATTATGAGCATAGCAAGGATCCGTAATATTCTCAGTTACAACTACATTTTAAATAATTTGCCTTTATCGCGTTGAACTCATGATATTGATTTGGGTGTCACTATCCATGATACTTTTAACTTTCAGAGTCATATCGGCAATACTATTAAAAAGCATATCAAAGACTTGGTTTCACCCTAAGACCATCTCGTGTCCTTGCCCGATCTGATACTATAATTTTTATCTTTAATACCCTTGTTAGACCAATATTGGAATATTGTGCAACGATCTGGGACCCGGTTTACGGACTGCATTCAGAACGAGTAGAAATTGTGCAAAATAAACTCTTACGTGTTATGGATTACAGATTGTCTGGCTACTGTTCTTACGATATGCATATGAGTGAACTCAGACGGAAATATTGTTTAAAGTCTCTTAAAAAAAGAAGAAAATGATTCTGCCTTTTATTTTATTATAAAGCTTATAATATCACTATTGATTGCCCCAACTTACTTTCTTGTCTGGAATTTCATATACCAGTTAATAATACAAGGAAAAAAATTTTGTTTTACAATACCACTGTTAAACACAACTACTTTAAAAGCTTTTCTGTCTATAAATTTGAAGATCTTTATAATACCTTTTGTACTGATATTGATATATTTAATTTGACTCCTGTCTTTTTTAAAAGACCTGTTTGAATGCGCTTCACATGTATACGACTTAGTGTTCTTGTATATTCCGTTATTTTTTATTTTTGTATGACTACTGTAACTGGATTTCATGTGTAGTTGCCACGTAAATTGAATAAAATAAAATAAATAAAATAAATATAAAAGGGAATAATTTAATTCCTGAAATCGAGGAAATAATTTTACTTTCTATTAGGAGAGGCAAAACTACGTTTTCTTCTATCGAATAAATAACGAAAAAATCCAAATAAATTTGCGGGCTCGACCAGGATTTGAACCCGGGACCTCTCGCACCCGAAGCGAGAATCATACCCCTAGACCACCGAGCCACAAGATACTTGCACTGGACACTAAATATTAAAAACACATTACACATTCTTTTAAAAGATTTGAAAATATTAAAAACACATTACACATACTTTTAAAAGATTTGAAAATATTAAAAGGTAAACACCATAAAGATGATGAGCAAAACCAAGTTAAATGCATGGGTATGACCGCGATTCGAACCCGGAACCTCTCGTACCCGTAGCGAGAATAATACGCATATACAACCGAGCCACTGAAATTTTAACCTGCATATTATAAAAAAAGCATTACATTTTTGTAAATGAAAACAAAAATACTAGAGAAGTATATGTAGAACTTTAAAAGCGGATAAAGTTTATAAAAGAATGCCAGAAAATATTGTCTACCTTTTATAAAGATTAGCAATATTATGTTTTATACCCTTGCTCTAAAAATAATAAGAAAAATCAAATTAAAAGTGTGGGTTCGACAGGGATCTCTCGCACCCTAAGCGAGAATCATACCATTAGACCACCGAACCACAGGATATTTGCTCTGGACTATATATATTAAAAACACATTACATATTCTTTTAAATGGATTGAAAATATTAAATGGACAACACAATAAAAATAATGAGCAAAATCAAGAAAAATACATGGGCTCGACCGGGATTTGAACCCGGGACCTCTCGCACCCAAAGCGAGAATCATACCCCTAGACCACCGAGCCGCAGGACTTTTGCAATGGACATTATATATAAAAAACACGTTACATATTCTTTTAAGAGAAGAAAATATTAAAAGGACTAGACAATACAGGAAATGAGCAAAATGCAGATTAAATCATGGGTTCGACCGGGATTTGAACCCGACACCTCTCGCACCCGAAGCCAGGACCATACGCCTAGACCACGGAACTACGGGGGATTTAACCTAAATATTATTAAAAACGCATTACATACTTGTATAGGAAAGCAGAAATTCTAAAAATGTAAATGCAGAACTCCTAAAATGGAAAAAATTTCTAAGAAAATGCAAGAAAATATTTTTAGGTTCTATTAGGACTAGCAATATTATGTTTTGTTTTCAAGCTAAATATATTGAGCAAAATCAAATTAAAAGAGTGGGCTCGACCGGGATTTGAACCCGGGACCTCTCGCACCCTAAGCGAGAATCATACCCCTAGACCACCGAGCCACATTATATGTATAATGGACAAAATATATTAAAAAATCGTAACTTTCTATTACAAGAAAGCAAAAATAATGGAAAGACAAGAAGAGACCACTTTAAAAAGCCAATTATCCTATGCTATATGACTATTTCTATAATAGTGAGTGCAACTTTTTAAATATATATGCAAATGTCAACGATGCTCTATCGAGTTTTTATGTCTGTATCTATGGGATATTTGACTTACGTATACCTTGATATATCCCTTCTAAGCGTAAATATAAATCGTGGCCCTCTTCTAGTACTATCCGTAATATTAAACTAAAAAGGAAGTGTAATAAATCTATTAGATTCTGGTGATAAACGTGATTTACAGGAATTTCATAGACTACGCAGGGTTGTTAAGGATGGAATTAAATCTGATTTTACTAATCACGTTGCTATCATGGAACTAGAACTCAACAAGAACAATAAAGATTTCTGGAATTTTTGTAAAGGCGATTCATCTGGTAGTCATAGGATCTCAACAATGAGTTATAATAATACTGATTATACTACCGACAATGATATTGATAAGTGCTTCGCGGATTTCTTTGACTCTGCTTATATTAAGAGTAGCCAACCTAGTAATTTCGAACTCTTGACCAAGTACAGTGAAATCAATAACATTGACTTAATTAATGCTAAATATATTTCTGAAAATGATGTTGCCAAATCCCTAAAGAAGTTAAAATCCAGCCAGACTACAAGCTGTGATGATGTTCCCTCTTTAATTATTAAGGTTTGTGCTGACTCTCTAACTTACCCCCTGCTTATTTTGTTTAATCTTTCAATTAAAACTATAACTTTTCCCAATGTCTGGAAATATGGTCAAGTTATTCCTGTACATAAAAAGAGCAACACGCATGATATTACTAACTACAGGCCTATTACCATTCTTTCCCATTTTTCTAAAGTTTTTGAATGTTTTATGCATGAAACGATGTTTTCCCAAATAAAGAAATGGATTTCTCCGTACCGGCATTGGTTTATGCCAATGCGATACACTTTAACTAATTCGGCTTGTTTTACCAGTGATATTATTGATGCTATTAAAACCAAAAATCAACTGGATGTTATTTATACTGACTCTAGTACAGCTTTTGATCACATCGATCTGGGGTTGTTAGCCCGTAGTCTAATTGTTGCCGGATTTAGTGTTGATTTGGGGATGTGGTTGCACTCTTATATTACAGATAGACTGTATTCTAAAAAGTACTTTGGTGTAATCTCTAGACTATACAGTAACTCCTCAGGTGTTCCTCAGGGTTCTAATCTGGGTCCACTCCTTTTTTTAATTTTTATCAATGAAATTCCCAGGATTTTTAACACTAGAAAATGTCTTATATTTGCAGACGATTTGAAACTTTATATGGAAATCAACTCTATGACTGATTGTGAATTGATGCAGAAAGATCTTGATGAACTGTATAACTGGACTGTTTTAAATAAACTCCATTTAAACGTCTCTAAATGCTATATTATGAGCATAGCAAGGATCCGTAATATTCTCAGTTACAACTACATTTTAAATAATTTGCCTTTATCGCGTTGAACTCATGATATTGATTTGGGTGTCACTATCCATGATACTTTTAACTTTCAGAGTCATATCGGCAATACTATTAAAAAGCATATCAAAGACTTGGTTTCACCCTAAGACCATCTCGTGTCCTTGCCCGATCTGATACTATAATTTTTATCTTTAATACCCTTGTTAGACCAATATTGGAATATTGTGCAACGATCTGGGACCCGGTTTACGGACTGCATTCAGAACGAGTAGAAATTGTGCAAAATAAACTCTTACGTGTTATGGATTACAGATTGTCTGGCTACTGTTCTTACGATATGCATATGAGTGAACTCAGACGGAAATATTGTTTAAAGTCTCTTAAAAAAAGAAGAAAATGATTCTGCCTTTTATTTTATTATAAAGCTTATAATATCACTATTGATTGCCCCAACTTACTTTCTTGTCTGGAATTTCATATACCAGTTAATAATACAAGGAAAAAAATTTTGTTTTACAATACCACTGTTAAACACAACTACTTTAAAAGCTTTTCTGTCTATAAATTTGAAGATCTTTATAATACCTTTTGTACTGATATTGATATATTTAATTTGACTCCTGTCTTTTTTAAAAGACCTGTTTGAATGCGCTTCACATGTATACGACTTAGTGTTCTTGTATATTCCGTTATTTTTTATTTTTGTATGACTACTGTAACTGGATTTCATGTGTAGTTGCCACGTAAATTGAATAAAATAAAATAAATAAAATAAATATAAAAGGGAATAATTTAATTCCTGAAATCGAGGAAATAATTTTACTTTCTATTAGGAGAGGCAAAACTACGTTTTCTTCTATCGAATAAATAACGAAAAAATCCAAATAAATTTGCGGGCTCGACCAGGATTTGAACCCGGGACATCTCGCACCCGAAGCGAGAATCATACCCCTAGACCACCGAGCCACAAGATACTTGCACTGGACACTAAATATTAAAAACACATTACACATTCTTTTAAAAGATTTGAAAATATTAAAAACACATTACACATACTTTTAAAAGATTTGAAAATATTAAAAGGTAAACACCATAAAGATGATGAGCAAAACCAAGTTAAATGCATGGGTATGACCGCGATTCGAACCCGGAACCTCTCGTACCCGTAGCGAGAATAATACGCATATACAACCGAGCCACGGAAATTTTAACCTGCATATTATAAAAAAAGCATTACATTTTTGTAAATGAAAACAAAAATACTAGAGAAGTATATGTAGAACTTTAAAAGCGGATAAAGTTTATAAAAGAATGCCAGAAAATATTGTCTACCTTTTATAAAGATTAGCAATATTATGTTTTTATTACCCTTGCTCTAAAAATAATAAGAAAAATCAAATTAAAAGTGTGGGTTCGACAGGGATCTCTCGCACCCTAAGCGAGAATCATACCATTAGACCACCGAACCACAGGATATTTGCACTGGACTATATATATTAAAAACACATTACATATTCTTTTAAATGGATTGAAAATATTAAATGGACAACACAATAAAAATAATGAGCAAAATCAAGAAAAATGCATGGGCTCGACCGGGATTTGAACCCGGGACCTCTCGCACCCAAAGCGAGAATCATACCCCTAGACCACCGAGCCGCAGGACTTTTGCAATGGACATTATATATAAAAAACACGTTACATATTCTTTTAAGAGAAGAAAATATTAAAAGGACTAGACAATACAGGAAATGAGCAAAATGCAGATTAAATCATGGGTTCGACCGGGATTTGAACCCGACCTCTCGCACCCGAAGCCAGGACCATACGACTAGACCACGGAACTACGGGGGATTTAACCTAAATATTATTAAAAACGCATTACATACTTGTATAGGAAAGCAGAAATGCTAAAAATGTAAATGCAGAACTCCTAAAATGGAAAAAATTTCTAAGAAAATGCAAGAAAATATTTTTAGGTTCTATTAGGACTAGCAATATTATGATTTGTTTTCAAGCTAAATATATTGAGCAAAATCAAATTAAAAGATTGGGCTCGACCGGGATTTGAACCCGGGACCTCTCGCACCCTAAGCGAGAATCATACCCCTAGACCACCGAGCCACATTATATGTATAATGGACAAAATATATTAAAAAATCGTAACTTTCTATTACAAGAAAGCAAAAATAATGGAAAGACAAGAAGAGACCACTTTAAAAAGCCAATTATCCTATGCTATATGACTATTTCTATAATAGTGAGTGCAACTTTTTAAATATATATGCAAATGTCAACGATGCTCTATCGAGTTTTTATGTCTGTATCTATGGGATATTTGACTTACGTATACCTTGATATATCCCTTCTAAGCGTAAATATAGATCGTGGCACTCTTCTAGTACTATCCGTAATATTAAACTAAAAATGAAGTGTAATAAATCTATTAGATTCTGGTGATAAAAGTGATTTACAGGAATTTCATAGACTACGCAGGGTTGTTAAGGATGGAAATTAAATCTGATTTTACTAATCACGTTGCTATCATGGAACTAGAACTCAACAAGAACAATAAAGATTTCTGGAATTTTTGTAAAGGCGATTCATCTGGTAGTCATAGGATCTCAACAATGAGTTATAATAATACTGATTATACTACCCGACAATGATATTGATAAGTGCTTCGCGGATTTCTTTGACTCTGCTTATATTAAGAGTAGCCAACCTAGTAATTTCGAACTCTTGACCAAGTACAGTGAAATCAATAACATTGACTTAATTAATGCTAAATATATTTCTGAAAATGATGTTGCCAAATCCCTAAAGAAGTTAAAATCCAGCCAGACTAAGCTGTGATGATGTTCCCTCTTTAATTATTAAGGTTTGTGCTGACTCTCTAACTTACCCCCTGCTTATTTTGTTTAATCTTTCAATTAAAACTATAACTTTTCCCAATGTCTGGAAATATGGTCAAGTTATTCCTGTACATAAAAAGAGCAACACGCATGATATTACTAACTACAGGCCTATTACCATTCTTTCCCATTTTTCTAAAGTTTTTGAATGTTTTATGCATGAAACGATGTTTTCCCAAATAAAGAAATGGATTTCTCCGTACCGGCATTGGTTTATGCCAATGCGATACACTTTAACTAATTCGGCTTGTTTTACCAGTGATATTATTGATGCTATTAAAACCAAAAATCAACTGGATGTTATTTATACTGACTCTAGTACAGCTTTTGATCACATCGATCTGGGGTTGTTAGCCCGTAGTCTAATTGTTGCCGGATTTAGTGTTGATTTGGGGATGTGGTTGCACTCTTATATTACAGATAGACTGTATTCTAAAAAGTACTTTGGTGTAATCTCTAGACTATACAGTAACTCCTCAGGTGTTCCTCAGGGTTCTAATCTGGGTCCACTCCTTTTTTTAATTTTTATCAATGAAATTCCCAGGATTTTTAACACTAGAAAATGTCTTATATTTGCAGACGATTTGAAACTTTATATGGAAATCAACTCTATGACTGATTGTGAATTGATGCAGAAAGATCTTGATGAACTGTATAACTGGACTGTTTTAAATAAACTCCATTTAAACGTCTCTAAATGCTATATTATGAGCATAGCAAGGATCCGTAATATTCTCAGTTACAACTACATTTTAAATAATTTGCCTTTATCGCGTTGAACTCATGATATTGATTTGGGTGTCACTATCCATGATACTTTTAACTTTCAGAGTCATATCGGCAATACTATTAAAAAGCATATCAAAGACTTGGTTTCACCCTAAGACCATCTCGTGTCCTTGCCCGATCTGATACTATAATTTTTATCTTTAATACCCTTGTTAGACCAATATTGGAATATTGTGCAACGATCTGGGACCCGGTTTACGGACTGCATTCAGAACGAGTAGAAATTGTGCAAAATAAACTCTTACGTGTTATGGATTACAGATTGTCTGGCTACTGTTCTTACGATATGCATATGAGTGAACTCAGACGGAAATATTGTTTAAAGTCTCTTAAAAAAAGAAGAAAATGATTCTGCCTTTTATTTTATTATAAAGCTTATAATATCACTATTGATTGCCCCAACTTACTTTCTTGTCTGGAATTTCATATACCAGTTAATAATACAAGGAAAAAAATTTTGTTTTACAATACCACTGTTAAACACAACTACTTTAAAAGCTTTTCTGTCTATAAATTTGAAGATCTTTATAATACCTTTTGTACTGATATTGATATATTTAATTTGACTCCTGTCTTTTTTAAAAGACCTGTTTGAATGCGCTTCACATGTATACGACTTAGTGTTCTTGTATATTCCGTTATTTTTTATTTTTGTATGACTACTGTAACTGGATTTCATGTGTAGTTGCCACGTAAATTGAATAAAATAAAATAAATAAAATAAATATAAAAGGGAATAATTTAATTCCTGAAATCGAGGAAATAATTTTACTTTCTATTAGGAGAGGCAAAACTACGTTTTCTTCTATCGAATAAATAACGAAAAAATCCAAATAAATTTGCGGGCTCGACCAGGATTTGAACCCGGGACCTCTCGCACCCGAAGCGAGAATCATACCCCTAGACCACCGAGCCACAAGATACTTGCACTGGACACTAAATATTAAAAACACATTACACATTCTTTTAAAAGATTTGAAAATATTAAAAACACATTACACATACTTTTAAAAGATTTGAAAATATTAAAAGGTAAACACCATAAAGATGATGAGCAAAACCAAGTTAAATGCATGGGTATGACCGCGATTCGAACCCGGAACCTCTCGTACCCGTAGCGAGAATAATACGCATATACAACCGAGCCACTGAAATTTTAACCTGCATATTATAAAAAAAGCATTACATTTTTGTAAATGAAAACAAAAATACTAGAGAAGTATATGTAGAACTTTAAAAGCGGATAAAGTTTATAAAAGAATGCCAGAAAATATTGTCTACCTTTTATAAAGATTAGCAATATTATGTTTTATACCCTTGCTCTAAAAATAATAAGAAAAATCAAATTAAAAGTGTGGGTTCGACAGGGATCTCTCGCACCCTAAGCGAGAATCATACCATTAGACCACCGAACCACAGGATATTTGCTCTGGACTATATATATTAAAAACACATTACATATTCTTTTAAATGGATTGAAAATATTAAATGGACAACACAATAAAAATAATGAGCAAAATCAAGAAAAATGCATGGGCTCGACCGGGATTTGAACCCGGGACCTCTCGCACCCAAAGCGAGAATCATACCCCTAGACCACCGAGCCGCAGGACTTTTGCAATGGACATTATATATAAAAAACACGTTACATATTCTTTTAAGAGAAGAAAATATTAAAAGGACTAGACAATACAGGAAATGAGCAAAATGCAGATTAAATCATGGGTTCGACCGGGATTTGAACCCGACACCTCTCGCACCCGAAGCCAGGACCATACGCCTAGACCACGGAACTACGGGGGATTTAACCTAAATATTATTAAAAACGCATTACATACTTGTATAGGAAAGCAGAAATTCTAAAAATGTAAATGCAGAACTCCTAAAATGGAAAAAATTTCTAAGAAAATGCAAGAAAATATTTTTAGGTTCTATTAGGACTAGCAATATTATGTTTTGTTTTCAAGCTAAATATATTGAGCAAAATCAAATTAAAAGAGTGGGCTCGACCGGGATTTGAACCCGGGACCTCTCGCACCCTAAGCGAGAATCATACCCCTAGACCACCGAGCCACATTATATGTATAATGGACAAAATATATTAAAAAATCGTAACTTTCTATTACAAGAAAGCAAAAATAATGGAAAGACAAGAAGAGACCACTTTAAAAAGCCAATTATCCTATGCTATATGACTATTTCTATAATAGTGAGTGCAACTTTTTAAATATATATGCAAATGTCAACGATGCTCTATCGAGTTTTTATGTCTGTATCTATGGGATATTTGACTTACGTATACCTTGATATATCCCTTCTAAGCGTAAATATAAATCGTGGCACTCTTCTAGTACTATCCGTAATATTAAACTAAAAAGGAAGTGTAATAAATCTATTAGATTCTGGTGATAAAAGTGATTTACAGGAATTTCATAGACTACGCAGGGTTGTTAAGGATGGAATTAAATCTGATTTTACTAATCACGTTGCTATCATGGAACTAGAACTCAACAAGAACAATAAAGATTTCTGGAATTTTTGTAAAGGCGATTCATCTGGTAGTCATAGGATCTCAACAATGAGTTATAATAATACTGATTATACTACCGACAATGATATTGATAAGTGCTTCGCGGATTTCTTTGACTCTGCTTATATTAAGAGTAGCCAACCTAGTAATTTCGAACTCTTGACCAAGTACAGTGAAATCAATAACATTGACTTAATTAATGCTAAATATATTTCTGAAAATGATGTTGCCAAATCCCTAAAGAAGTTAAAATCCAGCCAGACTACAAGCTGTGATGATGTCCCCTCTTTAATTATTAAGGTTTGTGCTGACTCTCTAACTTACCCCCAGCTTATTTTGTTTAATCTTTCAATTAAAACTATAACTTTTCCCAATGTCTGGAAATATGGTCAAGTTATTCCTGTACATAAAAAGAGCAACACGCATGATATTACTAACTACAGGCCTATTACCATTCTTTCCCATTTTTCTAAAGTTTTTGAATGTTTTATGCATGAAACGATGTTTTCCCAAATAAAGAAATGGATTTCTCCGTACCGGCATTGGTTTATGCCAATGCGATACACTTTAACTAATTCGGCTTGTTTTACCAGTGATATTATTGATGCTATTAAAACCAAAAATCAACTGGATGTTATTTATACTGACTCTAGTACAGCTTTTGATCACATCGATCTGGGGTTGTTAGCCCGTAGTCTAATTGTTGCCGGATTTAGTGTTGATTTGGGGATGTGGTTGCACTCTTATATTACAGATAGACTGTATTCTAAAAAGTACTTTGGTGTAATCTCTAGACTATACAGTAACTCCTCAGGTGTTCCTCAGGGTTCTAATCTGGGTCCACTCCTTTTTTTAATTTTTATCAATGAAATTCCCAGGATTTTTAACACTAGAAAATGTCTTATATTTGCAGACGATTTGAAACTTTATATGGAAATCAACTCTATGACTGATTGTGAATTGATGCAGAAAGATCTTGATGAACTGTATAACTGGACAGTTTTAAATAAACTCCATTTAAACGTCTCTAAATGCTATATTATGAGCATAGCAAGGATCCGTAATATTCTCAGTTACAACTACATTTTAAATAATTTGCCTTTATCGCGTTGAACTCATGATATTGATTTGGGTGTCACTATCCATGATACTTTTAACTTTCAGAGTCATATCGGCAATACTATTAAAAAGCATATCAAAGACTTGGTTTCACTCTAAGACCATCTCGTGTCCTTGCCCGATCTGATACTATAATTTTTATCTTTAATACCCTTGTTAGACCAATATTGGAATATTGTGCAACGATCTGGGACCCGGTTTACGGACTGCATTCAGAACGAGTAGAAATTGTGCAAAATAAACTCTTACGTGTTATGGATTACAGATTGTCTGGCTACTGTTCTTACGATATGCATATGAGTGAACTCAGACGGAAATATTGTTTAAAGTCTCTTAAAGAAAGAAGAAAATGATTCTGCCTTTTATTTTATTATAAAGCTTATAATATCACTATTGATTGCCCCAACTTACTTTCTTGTCTGGAATTTCATATACCAGTTAATAATACAGGGAAAAAAATTTTGTTTTACAATACCACTGTTAAACACAACTACTTTAAAAGCTTTTCTGTCTATAAATTTGAAGATCTTTATAATACCTTTTGTACTGATATTGATATATTTAATTTGACTCCTGTCTTTTTTAAAAGACCTGTTTGAATGCGCTTCACATGTATACGACTTAGTGTTCTTGTATATTCCGTTATTTTTTATTTTAGTATGACTACTGTAACTGGATTTCATCTGTAGTTGCCACGTAAATTGAATAAAATAAAATAAATAAAATAAATATAAAAGGGAATAATTTAATTCCATAAATCGAGGAAATAATTTTACTTTCTATTAGGAGAGGCAAAACTACGTTTTCTTCTATCGAATAAATAACGAAAAAATCCAAATAAATTTGCGGGCTCGACCAGGATTTGAACCCGGGACCTCTCGCACCCGAAGCGAGAATCATACCCCTAGACCACCGAGCCACAAGATACTTGCACTGGACACTAAATATTAAAAACACATTACACATTCTTTTAAAAGATTTGAAAATATTAAAAACACATTACACATACTTTTAAAAGATTTGAAAATATTAAAAGGTAAACACCATAAAGATGATGAGCAAAACCAAGTTAAATGCATGGGTATGACCGCGATTCGAACCCAGAACCTCTCGTACCCGTAGCGAGAATAATACGCATATACCACCGAGCCACGGAAATTTTAACCTGCATATTATAAAAAAAGCATTACATTTTTGTAAATGAAAACAAAAATACTAGAGAAGTATATGTAGAACTTTAAAAGCGGATAAAGTTTATAAAAGAATGCCAGAAAATATTGTCTACCTTTTATAAAGATTAGCAATATTATGTTTTATACCCTTGCTCTAAAAATAATAAGAAAAATCAAATTAAAAGTGTGGGTTCGACAGGGATCTCTCGCACCCTAAGCGAGAATCATACCATTAGACCACCGAACCACAGGATATTTGCACTGGACAATATATATTAAAAACACATTACATATTCTTTTAAATGGATTGAAAATATTAAATGGACAACACAATAAAAATAATGAGCAAAATCAAGAAAAATGCATGGGCTCGACCGGGATTTGAACCCGGGACCTCTCGCACCCAAAGCGAGAATCATACCCCTAGACCACCGAGCCGCAGGACTTTTGCAATGGACATTATATATAAAAAAACACGTTACATATTCTTTTAAGAGAAGAAAATATTCAAAGGACTAGACAATACAGGAAATAAGCAAAATGCAGATTAAATCATGGGCTCGACCGGGATTTGAACCCGACACCTCTCGCACCCGAAGCCAGGATCATACGCCTAGACCACGGGACTACGGGGGATTTAACCTAAATATTATTAAAAACGCATTACATACTTGTATAGGAAAGCAGAAATGCTAAAAATGTAAATGCAGAACTCCTAAAATGGAAAAAATTTCTAAAAAAATGCAAGAAAATATTTTTAGGTTCTATTAGGACTAGCAATATTATGTTTTGTTTTCAAGCTAAATATATTGAGCAAAATCAAATTAAAAGATTGGGCTCGACCGGGATTTGAACCCGGGACCTCTCGCACCCTAAGCGAGAATCATACCCCTAGACCACCGAACCACATTATACGTATAATGGACAAAATATATTAAAAAATCGTAACTTTCTATTACAAGAAAGCAAAAATAATGGAAAGACAAGAAGAGACCACTTTAAAAAGCCAATTATCCTATGCTATATGACTATTTCTATAATAGTGAGTGCAACTTTTTAAATATATATGCAAATGTCAACGATGCTCTATCGAGTTTTTATGTCTGTATCTATGGGATATTTGACTTACGTATACCTTGATATATCCCTTCTAAGCGTAAATATAAATCGTGGCACTCTTCTAGTACTATCCGTAATATTAAACTAAAAAGGAAGTGTAATAAATCTATTAGATTCTGGTGATAAAAGTGATTTACAGGAATTTCATAGACTACGCAGGGTTGTTAAGGATGGAATTAAATCTGATTTTACTAATCACGTTGCTATCATGGAACTAGAACTCAACAAGAACAATAAAGATTTCTGGAATTTTTGTAAAGGCGATTCATCTGGTAGTCATAGGATCTCAACAATGAGTTATAATAATACTGATTATACTACCGACAATGATATTGATAAGTGCTTCGCGGATTTCTTTGACTCTGCTTATATTAAGAGTAGCCAACCTAGTAATTTCGAACTCTTGACCAAGTACAGTGAAATCAATAACATTGACTTAATTAATGCTAAATATATTTCTGAAAATGATGTTGCCAAATCCCTAAAGAAGTTAAAATCCAGCCAGACTACAAGCTGTGATGATGTCCCCTCTTTAATTATTAAGGTTTGTGCTGACTCTCTAACTTACCCCCAGCTTATTTTGTTTAATCTTTCAATTAAAACTATAACTTTTCCCAATGTCTGGAAATATGGTCAAGTTATTCCTGTACATAAAAAGAGCAACACGCATGATATTACTAACTACAGGCCTATTACCATTCTTTCCCATTTTTCTAAAGTTTTTGAATGTTTTATGCATGAAACGATGTTTTCCCAAATAAAGAAATGGATTTCTCCGTACCGGCATTGGTTTATGCCAATGCGATACACTTTAACTAATTCGGCTTGTTTTACCAGTGATATTATTGATGCTATTAAAACCAAAAATCAACTGGATGTTATTTATACTGACTCTAGTACAGCTTTTGATCCCATCGATCTGGGGTTGTTAGCCCGTAGTCCAATTGTTGCCGGATTTAGTGTTGATTTGGGGATGTGGTTGCACTCTTATATTACAGATAGACTGTATTCTAAAAAGTACTTTGGTGTAATCTCTAGACTATACAGTAACTCCTCAGGTGTTCCTCAGGGTTCTAATCTGGGTCCACTCCTTTTTTTAATTTTTATCAATGAAATTCCCAGGATTTTGAACACTAGAAAATGTCTTATATTTGCAGACGATTTGAAACTTTATATGGAAATCAACTCTATGACTGATTGTGAATTGATGCAGAAAGATCTTGATGAACTGTATAACTGGACAGTTTTAAATAAACTCCATTTAAACGTCTCTAAATGCTATATTATGAGCATAGCAAGGATCCGTAATATTCTCAGTTACAACTACATTTTAAATAATTTGCCTTTATCGCGTTGAACTCATGATATTGATTTGGGTGTCACTATCCATGATACTTTTAACTTTCAGAGTCATATCGGCAATACTATTAAAAAGCATATCAAAGACTTGGTTTCACTCTAAGACCATCTCGTGTCCTTGCCCGATCTGATACTATAATTTTTATCTTTAATACCCTTGTTAGACCAATATTGGAATATTGTGCAACGATCTGGGACCCGGTTTACGGACTGCATTCAGAACGAGTAGAAATTGTGCAAAATAAACTCTTACGTGTTATGGATTACAGATTGTCTGGCTACTGTTCTTACGATATGCATATGAGTGAACTCAGACGGAAATATTGTTTAAAGTCTCTTAAAGAAAGAAGAAAATGATTCTGCCTTTTATTTTATTATAAAGCTTATAATATCACTATTGATTGCCCCAACTTACTTTCTTGTCTGGAATTTCATATACCAGTTAATAATACAGGGAAAAAAATTTTGTTTTACAATACCACTGTTAAACACAACTACTTTAAAAGCTTTTCTGTCTATAAATTTGAAGATCTTTATAATACCTTTTGTACTGATATTGATATATTTAATTTGACTCCTGTCTTTTTTAAAAAACCTGTTTGAATGCGCTTCACATGTATACGACTTAGTGTTCTTGTATATTCCGTTATTTTTTATTTTTGTATGACTACTGTAACTGGATTTCATCTGTAGTTGCCACGTAAATTGAATAAAATAAAATAAATAAAATAAATATAAAAGGGAATAATTTAATTCCATAAATCGAGGAAATAATTTTACTTTCTATTAGGAGAGGCAAAACTACGTTTTCTTCTATCGAATAAATAACGAAAAAATCCAAATAAATTTGCGGGCTCGACCAGGATTTGAACCCGGGACCTCTCGCACCCGAAGCGAGAATCATACCCCTAGACCACCGAGCCACAAGATACTTGCACTGGACACTAAATATTAAAAACACATTACACATTCTTTTAAAAGATTTGAAAATATTAAAAACACATTACACATACTTTTAAAAGATTTGAAAATATTAAAAGGTAAACACCATAAAGATGATGAGCAAAACCAAGTTAAATGCATGGGTATGACCGCGATTCGAACCCAGAACCTCTCGTACCCGTAGCGAGAATAATACGCATATACCACCGAGCCACGGAAATTTTAACCTGCATATTATAAAAAAAGCATTACATTTTTGTAAATGAAAACAAAAATACTAGAGAAGTATATGTAGAACTTTAAAAGCGGATAAAGTTTATAAAAGAATGCCAGAAAATATTGTCTACCTTTTATAAAGATTAGCAATATTATGTTTTATACCCTTGCTCTAAAAATAATAAGAAAAATCAAATTAAAAGTGTGGGTTCGACAGGGATCTCTCGCACCCTAAGCGAGAATCATACCATTAGACCACCGAACCACAGGATATTTGCACTGGACAATATATATTAAAAACACATTACATATTCTTTTAAATGGATTGAAAATATTAAATGGACAACACAATAAAAATAATGAGCAAAATCAAGAAAAATGCATGGGCTCGACCGGGATTTGAACCCGGGACCTCTCGCACCCAAAGCGAGAATCATACCCCTAGACCACCGAGCCGCAGGACTTTTGCAATGGACATTATATATAAAAAAACACGTTACATATTCTTTTAAGAGAAGAAAATATTCAAAGGACTAGACAATACAGGAAATAAGCAAAATGCAGATTAAATCATGGGCTCGACCGGGATTTGAACCCGACACCTCTCGCACCCGAAGCCAGGATCATACGCCTAGACCACGGAACTACGGGGGATTTAACCTAAATATTATTAAAAACGCATTACATACTTGTATAGGAAAGCAGAAATGCTAAAAATGTAAATGCAGAACTCCTAAAATGGAAAAAATTTCTAAGAAAATGCAAGAAAATATTTTTAGGTTCTATTAGGACTAGCAATATTATGTTTTGTTTTCAAGCTAAATATATTGAGCAAAATCAAATTAAAAGATTGGGCTCGACCGGGATTTGAACCCGGGACCTCTCGCACCCTAAGCGAGAATCATACCCCTAGACCACCGAACCACATTATACGTATAATGGACAAAATATATTAAAAAATCGTAACTTTCTATTACAAGAAAGCAAAAATAATGGAAAGACAAGAAGAGACCACTTTAAAAAGCCAATTATCCTATGCTATATGACTATTTCTATAATAGTGAGTGCAACTTTTTAAATATATATGCAAATGTCAACGATGCTCTATCGAGTTTTTATGTCTGTATCTATGGGATATTTGACTTACGTATACCTTGATATATCCCTTCTAAGCGTAAATATAAATCGTGGCACTCTTCTAGTACTATCCGTAATATTAAACTAAAAAGGAAGTGTAATAAATCTATTAGATTCTGGTGATAAAAGTGATTTACAGGAATTTCATAGACTACGCAGGGTTGTTAAGGATGGAATTAAATCTGATTTTACTAATCACGTTGCTATCATGGAACTAGAACTCAACAAGAACAATAAAGATTTCTGGAATTTTTGTAAAGGCGATTCATCTGGTAGTCATAGGATCTCAACAATGAGTTATAATAATACTGATTATACTACCGACAATGATATTGATAAGTGCTTCGCGGATTTCTTTGACTCTGCTTATATTAAGAGTAGCCAACCTAGTAATTTCGAACTCTTGACCAAGTACAGTGAAATCAATAACATTGACTTAATTAATGCTAAATATATTTCTGAAAATGATGTTGCCAAATCCCTAAAGAAGTTAAAATCCAGCCAGACTACAAGCTGTGATGATGTTCCCTCTTTAATTATTAAGGTTTGTGCTGACTCTCTAACTTACCCCCTGCTTATTTTGTTTAATCTTTCAATTAAAACTATAACTTTTCCCAATGTCTGGAAATATGGTCAAGTTATTCCTGTACATAAAAAGAGCAACACGCATGATATTACTAACTACAGGCCTATTACCATTCTTTCCCATTTTTCTAAAGTTTTTGAATGTTTTATGCATGAAACGATGTTTTCCCAAATAAAGAAATGGATTTCTCCGTACCGGCATTGGTTTATGCCAATGCGATACACTTTAACTAATTCGGCTTGTTTTACCAGTGATATTATTGATGCTATTAAAACCAAAAATCAACTGGATGTTATTTATACTGACTCTAGTACAGCTTTTGATCACATCGATCTGGGGTTGTTAGCCCGTAGTCTAATTGTTGCCGGATTTAGTGTTGATTTGGGGATGTGGTTGCACTCTTATATTACAGATGGACTCTATTCTAAAAAGTACTTTGGTGTAATCTCTAGACTATACAGTAACTCCTCAGGTGTTCCTCAGGGTTCTAATCTGGGTCCACTCCTTTTTTTAAGTTTTATCAATGAAATTCCCAGGATTTTTAACACTAGAAAATGTCTTATATTTGCAGACGATTTGAAACTTTATATGGAAATCAACTCTATGACTGATTGTGAATTGATGCAGAAAGATCTTGATGAACTGTATAACTGGACTGTTTTAAATAAACTCCATTTAAACGTCTCTAAATGCTATATTATGAGCATAGCAAGGATCCGTAATATTCTCAGTTACAACTACATTTTAAATAATTTGCCTTTATCGCGTTGAACTCATGATATTGATTTGGGTGTCACTATCCATGATACTTTTAACTTTCAGAGTCATATCGGCAATACTATTAAAAAGCATATCAAAGACTTGGTTTCACTCTAAGACCATCTCGTGTCCTTGCCCGATCTGATACTATAATTTTTATCTTTAATACCCTTGTTAGACCAATATTGGAATATTGTGCAACGATCTGGGACCCGGTTTACGGACTGCATTCAGAACGAGTAGAAATTGTGCAAAATAAACTCTTACGTGTTATGGATTACAGATTGTCTGGCTACTGTTCTTACGATATGCATATGAGTGAACTCAGACGGAAATATTGTTTAAAGTCTCTTAAAAAAAGAAGAAAATGATTCTGCCTTTTATTTTATTATAAAGCTTATAATATCACTATTGATTGCCCCAACTTACTTTCTTGTCTGGAATTTCATATACCAGTTAATAATACAAGGAAAAAAATTTTGTTTTACAATACCACTGTTAAACACAACTACTTTAAAAGCTTTTCTGTCTATAAATTTGAAGATCTTTATAATACCTTTTGTACTGATATTGATATATTTAATTTGACTCCTGTCTTTTTTAAAAAACCTGTTTGAATGCGCTTCACATGTATACGACTTAGTGTTCTTGTATATTCCGTTATTTTTTATTTTTGCATAACTACTGTAACTGGATTTCATCTGTAGTTGCCACGTAAATTGAATAAAATAAAATAAATAAAATAAATATAAAAGGGAATAATTTAATTCCATAAATCGAGGAAATAATTTTACTTTCTATTAGGAGAGGCAAAACTACGTTTTCTTCTATCGAATAAATAACGAAAAAATCCAAATAAATTTGCGGGCTCGACCAGGATTTGAACCCGGGACCTCTCGCACCCGAAGCGAGAATCATACCCCTAGACCACCGAGCCACAAGATACTTGCACTGGACACTAAATATTAAAAACACATTACACATTCTTTTAAAAGATTTGAAAATATTTAAAACACATTACACATACTTTTAAAAGATTTGAAAATATTAAAAGGTAAACACCATAAAGATGATGAGCAAAACCAAGTTAAATGCATGGGTATGACCGCGATTCGAACCCAGAACCTCTCGTACCCGTAGCGAGAATAATACGCATATACCACCGAGCCACGGAAATTTTAACCTGCATATTATAAAAAAAGCATTACATTTTTGTAAATGAAAACAAAAATACTAGAGAAGTATATGTAGAACTTTAAAAGCGGATAAAGTTTATAAAAGAATGCCAGAAAATATTGTCTACCTTTTATAAAGATTAGCAATATTATGTTTTATACCCTTGCTCTAAAAATAATAAGAAAAATCAAATTAAAAGTGTGGGTTCGACAGGGATCTCTCGCACCCTAAGCGAGAATCATACCATTAGAACACCGAACCACAGGATATTTGCACTGGACAATATATATTAAAAACACATTACATATTCTTTTAAATGGATTGAAAATATTAAATGGACAACACAATAAAAATAATGAGCAAAATCAAGAAAAATGCATGGGCTCGACCGGGATTTGAACCCGGGACCTCTCGCACCCAAAGCGAGAATCATACCCCTAGACCACCGAGCCGCAGGACTTTTGCAATGACATAATATATAAAAAAACACGTTACATATTCTTTTAAGAGAAGAAAATATTAAAAGGACTAGACAATACAGGAAATAAGCAAAATGCAGATTAAATCATGGGCTCGACCGGGATTTGAACCCGACACCTCTCGCACCCGAAGCCAGGACCATACGCCTACACCACGGAACTGCGGGGGATTTAACCTAAATATTATTAAAAACGCATTACATACTTGTATAGGAAAGCAGAAATGCTAAAAATGTAAATGCAGAACTCCTAAAATGGAAAAAATTTCTAAGAAAATGCAAGAAAATATTTTTAGGTTCTATTAGGACTAGCAATATTATGTTTTGTTTTCAAGCTAAATATATTGAGCAAAATCAAATTAAAAGATTGGGCTCGACCGGGATTTGAACCCGGGACCTCTCGCACCCTAAGCGAGAATCATACCCCTAGACCACCGAACCACATTATACGTATAATGGACAAAATATATTAAAAAATCGTAACTTTCTATTACAAGAAGGCAAAAATAATGGAAAGACAAGAAGAGACCACTTTAAAAAGCCAATTATCCTATGCTATATGACTATTTCTATAATAGTGAGTGCAACTTTTTAAATATATATGCAAATGTCAACGATGCTCTATCGAGTTTTTATGTCTGTATCTATGGGATATTTGACTTACGTATACCTTGATATATCCCTTCTAAGCGTAAATATAAATCGTGGCACTCTTCTAGTACTATCCGTAATATTAAACTAAAAAGGAAGTGTAATAAATCTATTAGATTCTGGTGATAAAAGTGATTTACAGGAATTTCATAGACTACGCAGGGTTGTTAAGGATGGAATTAAATCTGATTTTACTAATCACGTTGCTATCATGGAACTAGAACTCAACAAGAACAATAAAGATTTCTGGAATTTTTGTAAAGGCGATTCATCTGGTAGTCATAGGATCTCAACAATGAGTTATAATAATACTGATTATACTACCGACAATGATATTGATAAGTGCTTCGCGGATTTCTTTGACTTCTATTTCTTATATTAAGAGTAGCCAACCTAGTAATTTCGAACTCTTGACCAAGTACAGTGAAATCAATAACATTGACTTAATTAATGCTAAATATATTTCTGAAAATGATGTTGCCAAATCCCTAAAGAAGTTAAAATCCAGCCAGACTACAAGCTGTGATGATGTTCCCTCTTTAATTATTGAGGTTTGTGCTGACTCTCTAACTTACCCCCTGCTTATTTTGTTTAATATTTCAATTAAAACTATAACTTTTCCCAATGTCTGGAAATATGGTCTAGTTATTCCTGTACATAAAAAGAGCAACACGCATGATATTACTAACTACAGGCCTATTACCATTCTTTCCCATTTTTCTAAAGTTTTTGAATGTTTTATGCATGAAACGATGTTTTCCCAAATAAAGAAATGGATTTCTCCGTACCGGCATTGGCTTATGCCAATGCGATACACTTTAACTAATTCGGCTTGTTTTACCAGTGATATTATTGATGCTATTAAAACCAAAAATCAACTGGATGTTATTTATACTGACTCTAGTACAGCTTTTGATCCCATCGATCTGGGGTTGTTAGCCCGTAGTCCAATTGTTGCCGGATTTAGTGTTGATTTGGGGATGTGGTTGCACTCTTATATTACAGATGGACTGTATTCTAAAAAGTACTTTGGTGTAATCTCTAGACTATACAGTAACTCCTCAGGTGTTCCTCAGGGTTCTAATCTGGGTCCACTCCTTTTTTTAAGTTTTATCAATGAAATTCCCAGGATTTTTAACACTAGAAAATGTCTTATATTTGCAGACGATTTGAAACTTTATATGGAAATCAACTCTATGACTGATTGTGAATTGATGCAGAAAGATCTTGATGAACTGTATAACTGGACAGTTTTAAATAAACTCCATTTAAACGTCTCTAAATGCTATATTATGAGCATAGCAAGGATCCGTAATATTCTCAGTTACAACTACATTTTAAATAATTTGCCTTTATCGCGTTGAACTCATGATATTGATTTGGGTGTCACTATCCATGATACTTTTAACTTTCAGAGTCATATCGGCAATAATATTAAAAAGCATACCAAAGACTTGGTTTCACCCTAAGACCATCTCGTGTCCTTGCCCGATCTGATACTATAATTTTTATCTTTAATACCCTTGTTAGACCAATATTGGAATATTGTGCAACGATCTGGGACCCGGTTTACGGACTGAATTCAGAACGAGTAGAAATTGTGCAAAATAAACTCTTACGTGTTATGGATTACAGATTGTCTGGCTACTGTTCTTACGATATGCATATGAGTGAACTCAGACGGAAATATTGTTTAAAGTCTCTTAAAGAAAGAAGAAAATGATTCTGCCTTTTATTTTATTATAAAGCTTATAATATCACTATTGATTGCCCCAACTTACTTTCTTGTCTGGAATTTCATATACCAGTTAATAATACAAGGAAAAAAATTTTGTTTTACAATACCACTGTTAAACACAACTACTTTAAAAGCTTTTCTGTCTATAAATTTGAAGATCTTTATAATACCTTTTGTACTGATATTGATATATTTAATTTGACTCCTGTCTTTTTTAAAAAACCTGTTTGAATGCGCTTCACATGTATACGACTTAGTGTTCTTGTATATTCCGTTATTTTTTATTTTTGTATGACTACTGTAACTGGATTTCATCTGTAGTTGCCACGTAAATTGAATAAAATAAAATAAATAAAATAAATATAAAAGGGAATAATTTAATTCCTGAAATCGAGGAAATAATTTTACTTTCTATTAGGAGAGGCAAAACTACGTTTTCTTCTATCGAATAAATAACGACAAAATCCAAATAAATTTGCGGGCTCGACCAGGATTTGAACCCGGGACCTCTCGCACCCGAAGCGAGAATCATACCCCTAGACCACCGAGCCACAAGATACTTGCACTGGACACTAAATATTAAAAACACATTACACATTCTTTTAAAAGATTTGAAAATATTAAAAACACATTACACATACTTTTAAAAGATTTGAAAATATTAAAAGGTAAACACCATAAAGATGATGAGCAAAACCAAGTTAAATGCATGGGTATGACCGCGATTCGAACCCAGAACCTCTCGTACCCGTAGCGAGAATAATACGCATATACCACCGAGCCACGGAAATTTTAACCTGCATATTATAAAAAAAGCATTACATTTTTGTAAATGAAAACAAAAATACTAGAGAAGTATATGTAGAACTTTAAAAGCGGATAAAGTTTATAAAAGAATGCCAGAAAATATTGTCTACCTTTTATAAAGATTAGCAATATTATGTTTTATACCCTTGCTCTAAAAATAATAAGAAAAATCAAATTAAAAGTGTGGGTTCGACAGGGATCTCTCGCACCCTAAGCGAGAATCATACCATTAGACCACCGAACCACAGGATATTTGCACTGGACAATATATATTAAAAACACATTACATATTCTTTTAAATGGATTGAAAATATTAAATGGACAACACAATAAAAATAATGAGCAAAATCAAGAAAAATGCATGGGCTCGAACGGGATTTAAACCCGGGACCTCTCGCACCCAAAGCGAGAATCATACCCCTAGACCACCGAGCCGCAGGACTTTTGCAATGGACATTATATATAAAAAAACACGTTACATATTCTTTTAAGAGAAGAAAATATTCAAAGGACTAGACAATACAGGAAATAGGCAAAATGCAGATTAAATCATGGGCTCGACCGGGATTTGAACCCGACACCTCTCGCACCCGAAGCCAGGATCATACGCCTAGACCACGGAACTACGGGGGATTTAACCTAAATATTATTAAAAACGCATTACATACTTGTATAGGAAAGCAGAAATGCTAAAAATGTAAATGCAGAACTCCTAAAATGGAAAAAATTTCTAAGAAAATGCAAGAAAATATTTTTAGGTTCTATTAGGACTAGCAATATTATGTTTTGTTTTCAAGCTAAATATATTGAGCAAAATCAAATTAAAAGATTGGGCTCGACCGGGATTTGAACCCGGGACCTCTCGCACCCTAAGCGAGAATCATACCCCTAGACCACCGAACCACATTATACGTATAATGGACAAAATATATTAAAAAATCGTAACTTTCTATTACAAGAAAGCAAAAATAATGGAAAGACAAGAAGAGACCACTTTAAAAAGCCAATTATCCTATGCTATATGACTATTTCTATAATAGTGAGTGCAACTTTTTAAATATATATGCAAATGTCAACGATGCTCTATCGAGTTTTTATGTCTGTATCTATGGGATATTTGACTTACGTATACCTTGATATATCCCTTCTAAGCGTAAATATAAATCGTGGCACTCTTCTAGTACTATCCGTAATATTAAACTAAAAAGGAAGTGTAATAAATCTATTAGATTCTGGTGATAAAAGTGATTTACAGGAATTTCATAGACTACGCAGGGTTGTTAAGGATGGAATTAAATCTGATTTTACTAATCACGTTGCTATCATGGAACTAGAACTCAACAAGAACAATAAAGATTTCTGGAATTTTTGTAAAGGCGATTCATCTGGTAGTCATAGGATCTCAACAATGAGTTATAATAATACTGATTATACTACCGACAATGATATTGATAAGTGCTTCGCGGATTTCTTTGACTCTGCTTATATTAAGAGTAGCCAACCTAGTAATTTCGAACTCTTGACCAAGTACAGTGAAATCAATAACATTGACTTAATTAATGCTAAATATATTTCTGAAAATGATGTTGCCAAATCCCTAAAGAAGTTAAAATCCAGCCAGACTACAAGCTGTGATGATGTTCCCTCTTTAATTATTAAGGTTTGTGCTGACTCTCTAACTTACCCCCTGCTTATTTTGTTTAATCTTTCAATTAAAGCTATAACTTTTCCCAATGTCTGGAAATATGGTCAAGTTATTCCTGTACATAAAAAGAGCAACACGCATGATATTACTAACTACAGGCCTATTACCATTCTTTCCCATTTTTCTAAAGTTTTTGAATGTTTTATGCATGAAACGATGTTTTCCCAAATAAAGAAATGGATTTCTCCGTACCGGCATTGGTTTATGCCAATGCGATACACTTTAACTAATTCGGCTTGTTTTACCAGTGATATTATTGATGCTATTAAAACCAAAAATCAACTGGATGTTATTTATACTGACTCTAGTACAGCTTTTGATCACATCGATCTGGGGTTGTTAGCCCGTAGTCTAATTGTTGCCGGATTTAGTGTTGATTTGGGGATGTGGTTGCACTCTTATATTACAGATAGACTGTATTCTAAAAAGTACTTTGGTGTAATCTCTAGACTATACAGTAACTCCTCAGGTGTTCCTCAGGGTTCTAATCTGGGTCCACTCCTTTTTTTAATTTTTATCAATGAAATTCCCAGGATTTTTAACACTAGAAAATGTCTTATATTTGCAGACGATTTGAAACTTTATATGGAAATCAACTCTATGACTGATTGTGAATTGATGCAGAAAGATCTTGATGAACTGTATAACTGGACTGTTTTAAATAAACTCCATTTAAACGTCTCTAAATGCTATATTATGAGCATAGCAAGGATCCGTAATATTCTCAGTTACAACTACATTTTAAATAATTTGCCTTTATCGCGTTGAACTCATGATATTGATTTGGGTGTCACTATCCATGATACTTTTAACTTTCAGAGTCATATCGGCAATACTATTAAAAAGCATATCAAAGACTTGGTTTCACCCTAAGACCATCTCGTGTCCTTGCCCGATCTGATACTATAATTTTTATCTTTAATACCCTTGTTAGACCAATATTGGAATATTGTGCAACGATCTGGGACCCGGTTTACGGACTGCATTCAGAACGAGTAGAAATTGTGCAAAATAAACTCTTACGTGTTATGGATTACAGATTGTCTGGCTACTGTTCTTACGATATGCATATGAGTGAACTCAGACGGAAATATTGTTTAAAGTCTCTTAAAAAAAGAAGAAAATGATTCTGCCTTTTATTTTATTATAAAGCTTATAATATCACTATTGATTGCCCCAACTTACTTTCTTGTCTGGAATTTCATATACCAGTTAATAATACAAGGAAAAAAATTTTGTTTTACAATACCACTGTTAAACACAACTACTTTAAAAGCTTTTCTGTCTATAAATTTGAAGATCTTTATAATACATTTGTACTGATATTGATATATTTAATTTGACTCCTGTCTTTTTTAAAAGACCTGTTTGAATGCGCTTCACATGTATACGACTTAGTGTTCTTGTATATTCCGTTATTTTTTATTTTTGTATGACTACTGTAACTGGATTTCATGTGTAGTTGCCACGTAAATTGAATAAAATAAAATAAATAAAATAAATATAAAAGGGAATAATTTAATTCCTGAAATCGAGGAAATAATTTTACTTTCTATTAGGAGAGGCAAAACTACGTTTTCTTCTATCGAATAAATAACGAAAAAATCCAAATAAATTTGCGGGCTCGACCAGGATTTGAACCCGGGACCTCTCGCACCCGAAGCGAGAATCATACCCCTAGACCACCGAGCCACAAGATACTTGCACTGGACACTAAATATTAAAAACACATTACACATTCTTTTAAAAGATTTGAAAATATTAAAAACACATTACACATACTTTTAAAAGATTTGAAAATATTAAAAGGTAAACACCATAAAGATGATGAGCAAAACCAAGTTAAATGCATGGGTATGACCGCGATTCGAACCCGGAACCTCTCGTACCCGTAGCGAGAATAATACGCATATACAACCGAGCCACGGAAATTTTAACCTGCATATTATAAAAAAAGCATTACATTTTTGTAAATGAAAACAAAAATACTAGAGAAGTATATGTAGAACTTTAAAAGCGGATAAAGTTTATAAAAGAATGCCAGAAAATATTGTCTACCTTTTATAAAGATTAGCAATATTATGTTTTATACCCTTGCTCTAAAAATAATAAGAAAAATCAAATTAAAAGTGTGGGTTCGACAGGGATCTCTCGCACCCTAAGCGAGAATCATACCATTAGACCACCGAACCACAGGATATTTGTTCTGGACTATATATATTAAAAACACATTACATATTCTTTTAAATGGATTGAAAATATTAAATGGACAACACAATAAAAATAATGAGCAAAATCAAGAAAAATGCATGGGCTCGACCGGGATTTGAACCCGGGACCTCTCGCACCCAAAGCGAGAATCATACCCCTAGACCACCGAGCCGCAGGACTTTTGCAATGGACATTATATATAAAAAACACGTTACATATTCTTTTAAGAGAAGAAAATATTAAAAGGACTAGACAATACAGGAAATGAGCAAAATGCAGATTAAATCATGGGTTCGACCGGGATTTGAACCCGACACCTCTCGCACCCGAAGCCAGGACCATACGACTAGACCACGGAACTACGGGGGATTTAACCTAAATATTATTAAAAACGCATTACATACTTGTATAGGAAAGCAGAAATGCTAAAAATGTAAATGCAGAACTCCTAAAATGGAAAAAATTTCTAAGAAAATGCAAGAAAATATTTTTAGGTTCTATTAGGACTAGCAATATTATGATTTGTTTTCAAGCTAAATATATTGAGCAAAATCAAATTAAAAGATTGGGCTCGACCGGGATTTGAACCCGGGACCTCTCGCACCCTAAGCGAGAATCATACCCCTAGACCACCGAGCCACATTATATGTATAATGGACAAAATATATTAAAAAATCGTAACTTTCTATTACAAGAAAGCAAAAATAATGGAAAGACAAGAAGAGACCACTTTAAAAAGCCAATTATCCTATGCTATATGACTATTTCTATAATAGTGAGTGCAACTTTTTAAATATATATGCAAATGTCAACGATGCTCTATCGAGTTTTTATGTCTGTATCTATGGGATATTTGACTTACGTATACCTTGATATATCCCTTCTAAGCGTAAATATAAATCGTGGCACTCTTCTAGTGCTATCCGTAATATTAAACTAAAAAGGAAGTGTAATAAATCTATTAGATTCTGGTGATAAAAGTGATTTACAGGAATTTCATAGACTACGCAGGGTTGTTAAGGATGGAATTAAATCTGATTTTACTAATCACGTTGCTATCATGGAACTAGAACTCAACAAGAACAATAAAGATTTCTGGAATTTTTGTAAAGGCGATTCATCTGGTAGTCATAGGATCTCAACAATGAGTTATAATAATACTGATTATACTACCGACAATGATATTGATAAGTGCTTCGCGGATTTCTTTGACTCTGCTTATATTAAGAGTAGCCAACCTAGTAATTTCGAACTCTTGACCAAGTACAGTGAAATCAATAACATTGACTTAATTAATGCTAAATATATTTCTGAAAATGATGTTGCCAAATCCCTAAAGAAGTTAAAATCCAGCCAGACTACAAGCTGTGATGATGTTCCCTCTTTAATTATTAAGGTTTGTGCTGACTCTCTAACTTACCCCCTGCTTATTTTGTTTAATCTTTCAATTAAAACTATAACTTTTCCCAATGTCTGGAAATATGGTCAAGTTATTCCTGTACATAAAAAGAGCAACACGCATGATATTACTAACTACAGGCCTATTTCCATTCTTTCCCATTTTTCTAAAGTTTTTGAATGTTTTATGCATGAAACGATGTTTTCCCAAATAAAGAAATGGATTTCTCCGTACCGGCATTGGTTTATGCCAATGCGATACACTTTAACTAATTCGGCTTGTTTTACCAGTGATATTATTGATGCTATTAAAACCAAAAATCAACTGGATGTTATTTATACTGACTCTAGTACAGCTTTTGATCACATCGATCTGGGGTTGTTAGCCCGTAGTCTAATTGTTGCCGGATTTAGTGTTGATTTGGGGATGTGGTTGCACTCTTATATTACAGATAGACTGTATTCTAAAAAGTACTTTGGTGTAATCTCTAGACTATACAGTAACTCCTCAGGTGTTCCTCAGGGTTCTAATCTGGGTCCACTCCTTTTTTTAATTTTTATCAATGAAATTCCCAGGATTTTTAACACTAGAAAATGTCTTATATTTGCAGACGATTTGAAACTTTATATGGAAATCAACTCTATGACTGATTGTGAATTGATGCAGAAAGATCTTGATGAACTGTATAACTGGACTGTTTTAAATAAACTCCATTTAAACGTCTCTAAATGCTATATTATGAGCATAGCAAGGATCCGTAATATTCTCAGTTACAACTACATTTTAAATAATTTGCCTTTATCGCGTTGAACTCATGATATTGATTTGGGTGTCACTATCCATGATACTTTTAACTTTCAGAGTCATATCGGCAATACTATTAAAAAGCATATCAAAGACTTGGTTTCACCCTAAGACCATCTCGTGTCCTTGCCCGATCTGATACTATAATTTTTATCTTTAATACCCTTGTTAGACCAATATTGGAATATTGTGCAACGATCTGGGACCCGGTTTACGGACTGCATTCAGAACGAGTAGAAATTGTGCAAAATAAACTCTTACGTGTTATGGATTACAGATTGTCTGGCTACTGTTCTTACGATATGCATATGAGTGAACTCAGACGGAAATATTGTTTAAAGTCTCTTAAAAAAAGAAGAAAATGATTCTGCCTTTTATTTTATTATAAAGCTTATAATATCACTATTGATTGCCCCAACTTACTTTCTTGTCTGGAATTTCATATACCAGTTAATAATACAAGGAAAAAAATTTTGTTTTACAATAGCACTGTTAAACACAACTACTTTAAAAGCTTTTCTGTCTATAAATTTGAAGATCTTTATTATACCTTTTGTACTGATATTGATATATTTAATTTGACTCCTGTCTTTTTTAAAAGACCTGTTTGAATGCGCTTCACATGTATACGACTTAGTGTTCTTGTATATTCCGTTATTTTTTATTTTTGTATGACTACTGTAACTGGATTTCATGTGTAGTTGCCACGTAAATTGAATAAAATAAAATAAATAAAATAAATATAAAAGGGAATAATTTAATTCCTGAAATCGAGGAAATAATTTTACTTTCTATTAGGAGAGGCAAAACTACGTTTTCTTCTATCGAATAAATAACGAAAAAATCCAAATAAATTTGCGGGCTCGACCAGGATTTGAACCCGGGACCTCTCGCACCCGAAGCGAGAATCATACCCCTAGACCACCGAGCCACAAGATACTTGCACTGGACACTAAATATTAAAAACACATTACACATTCTTTTAAAAGATTTGAAAATATTAAAAACACATTACACATACTTTTAAAAGATTTGAAAATATTAAAAGGTAAACACCATAAAGATGATGAGCAAAACCAAGTTAAATGCATGGGTATGACCGCGATTCGAACCCGGAACCTCTCGTACCCGTAGCGAGAATAATACGCATATACAACCGAGCCACGGAAATTTTAACCTGCATATTATAAAAAAAGCATTACATTTTTGTAAATGAAAACAAAAATACTAGAGAAGTATATGTAGAACTTTAAAAGCGGATAAAGTTTATAAAAGAATGCCAGAAAATATTGTCTACCTTTTATAAAGATTAGCAATATTATGTTTTATACCCTTGCTCTAAAAATAATAAGAAAAATCAAATTAAAAGTGTGGGTTCGACAGGGATCTCTCGCACCCTAAGCGAGAATCATACCATTAGACCACCGAACCACAGGATATTTGCACTGGACTATATATATTAAAAACACATTACATATTCTTTTAAATGGATTGAAAATATTAAATGGACAACACAATAAAAATAATGAGCAAAATCAAGAAAAATGCATGGGCTCGACCGGGATTTGAACCCGGGACCTCTCGCACCCAAAGCGAGAATCATACCCCTAGACCACCGAGCCGCAGGACTTTTGCAATGGACATTATATATAAAAAACACGTTACATATTCTTTTAAGAGAAGAAAATATTAAAAGGACTAGACAATACAGGAAATGAGCAAAATTCAGATTAAATCATGGGTTCGACCGGGATTTGAACCCGACACCTCTCGCACCCGAAGCCAGGACCATACGCCTAGACCACGGAACTACGGGGGATTTAACCTAAATATTATTAAAAACGCATTACATACTTGTATAGGAAAGCAGAAATGCTAAAAATGTAAATGCAGAACTCCTAAAATGGAAAAAATTTCTAAGAAAATGCAAGAAAATATTTTTAGGTTCTATTAGGACTAGCAATATTATGTTTTGTTTTCAAGCTAAATATATTGAGCAAAATCAAATTAAAAGATTGGGCTCGACCGGGATTTGAACCCGGGACCTCTCGCACCCTAAGCGAGAATCATACCCCTAGACCACCGAGCCACATTATACGTATAATGGACAAAATATATTAAAAAATCGTAACTTTCTATTACAAGAAAGCAAAAATAATGGAAAGACAAGAAGAGACCACTTTAAAAAGCCAATTATCCTATGCTATATGACTATTTCTATAATAGTGAGTGCAACTTTTTAAATATATATGCAAATGTCAACGATGCTCTATCGAGTTTTTATGTCTGTATCTATGGGATATTTGACTTACGTATACCTTGATATATCCCTTCTAAGCGTAAATATAAATCGTGGCACTCTTCTAGTACTATCCGTAATATTAAACTAAAAAGGAAGTGTAATAAATCTATTAGATTCTGGTGATAAAAGTGATTTACAGGAATTTCATAGACTACGCAGGGTTGTTAAGGATGGAATTAAATCTGATTTTACTAATCACGTTGCTATCATGGAACTAGAACTCAACAAGAACAATAAAGATTTCTGGAATTTTTGTAAAGGCGATTCATCTGGTAGTCATAGGATCTCAACAATGAGTTATAATAATACTGATTATACTACCGACAATGATATTGATAAGTGCTTCGCGGATTTCTTTGACTCTGCTTATATTAAGAGTAGCCAACCTAGTAATTTCGAACTCTTGACCAAGTACAGTGAAATCAATAACATTGACTTAATTAATGCTAAATATATTTCTGAAAATGATGTTGCCAAATCCCTAAAGAAGTTAAAATCCAGCCAGACTACAAGCTGTGATGATGTTCCCTCTTTAATTATTGAGGTTTGTGCTGACACTCTAACTTACCCCCTGCTTATTTTGTTTAATATTTCAATTAAAACTATAACTTTTCCCAATGTCTGGAAATATGGTCAAGTTATTCCTGTACATAAAAAGAGCAACACGCATGATATTACTAACTACAGGCCTATTACCATTCTTTCCCATTTTTCTAAAGTTTTTGAATGTTTTATGCATGAAACGATGTTTTCCCAAATAAAGAAATGGATTTCTCCGTACCGGCATTGGTTTATGCCAATGCGATACACTTTAACTAATTCGGCTTGTTTACCAGTGATATTATTGATGCTATTAAAACCAAAAATCAACTGGATGTTATTTATACTGACTCTAGTACAGCTTTTGATCACATCGATCTGGGGTTGTTAGCCCGTAGTCTAATTGTTGCCGGATTTAGTGTTGATTTGGGGATGTGGTTGCACTCTTATATTACAGATAGACTGTATTCTAAAAAGTACTTTGGTGTAATCTCTAGACTATACAGTAACTCCTCAGGTGTTCCTCAGGGTTCTAATCTGGGTCCACTCCTTTTTTTAATTTTTATCAATGAAATTCCCAGGATTTTTAACACTAGAAAATGTCTTATATTTGCAGACGATTTGAAACTTTATATGGAAATCAACTCTATGACTGATTGTGAATTGATGCAGAAAGATCTTGATGAACTGTATAACTGGACAGTTTTAAATAAACTCCATTTAAACGTCTCTAAATGCTATATTATGAGCATAGCAAGGATCCGTAATATTCTCAGTTACAACTACATTTTAAATAATTTGCCTTTATCGCGTTGAACTCATGATATTGATTTGGGTGTCACTATCCATGATACTTTTAACTTTCAGAGTCATATCGGCAATACTATTAAAAAGCATATCAAAGACTTGGTTTCACTCTAAGACCATCTCGTGTCCTTGCCCGATCTGATACTATAATTTTTATCTTTAATACCCTTGTTAGACCAATATTGGAATATTGTGCAACGATCTGGGACCCGGTTTACGGACTGCATTCAGAACGAGTAGAAATTGTGCAAAATAAACTCTTACGTGTTATGGATTACAGATTGTCTGGCTACTGTTCTTACGATATGCATATGAGTGAACTCAGACGGAAATATTGTTTAAAGTCTCTTAAAGAAAGAAGAAAATGATTCTGCCTTTTATTTTATTATAAAGCTTATAATATCACTATTGATTGCCCCAACTTACTTTCTTGTCTGGAATTTCATATACCAGTTAATAATACAGGGAAAAAAATTTTGTTTTACAATACCACTGTTAAACACAACTACTTTAAAAGCTTTTCTGTCTATAAATTTGAAGATCTTTATAATACCTTTTGTACTGATATTGATATATTTAATTTGACTCCTGTCTTTTTTAAAAGACCTGTTTGAATGCGCTTCACATGTATACGACTTAGTGTTCTTGTATATTCCGTTATTTTTTATTTTTGTATGACTACTGTAACTGGATTTCATCTGTAGTTGCCACGTAAATTGAATAAAATAAAATAAATAAAATAAATATAAAAGGGAATAATTTAATTCCTGAAATCGAGGAAATAATTTTACTTTCTATTAGGAGAGGCAAAACTACGTTTTCTTCTATCGAATAAATAACGAAAAAATCCAAATAAATTTGCGGGCTCGACCAGGATTTGAACCCGGGACCTCTCGCACCCGAAGCGAGAATCATACCCCTAGACCACCGAGCCACAAGATACTTGCACTGGACACTAAATATTAAAAACACATTACACATTCTTTTAAAAGATTTGAAAATATTAAAAACACATTACACATACTTTTAAAAGATTTGAAAATATTAAAAGGTAAACACCATAAAGATGATGAGCAAAACCAAGTTAAATGCATGGGTATGACCGCGATTCGAACCCGGAACCTCTCGTACCCGTAGCGAGAATAATACGCATATACCACCGATCCACGGAAATTTTAACCTGCATATTATAAAAAAAGCATTACATTTTTGTAAATGAAAACAAAAATACTAGAGAAGTATATGTAGAACTTTAAAAGCGGATAAAGTTTATAAAAGAATGCCAGAAAATATTGTCTACCTTTTATAAAGATTAGCAATATTATGTTTTATACCCTTGCTCTAAAAATAATAAGAAAAATCAAATTAAAAGTGTGGGTTCGACAGGGATCTCTCGCACCCTAAGCGAGAATCATACCATTAGACCACCGAACCACAGGATATTTGCACTGGACAATATATATTAAAAACACATTACATATTCTTTTAAATGGATTGAAAATATTAAATGGACAACACAATAAAAATAATGAGCAAAATCAAGAAAAATGCATGGGCTCGACCGGGATTTAAACCCGGGACCTCTCGCACCCAAAGCGAGAATCATACCCCTAGACCACCGAGCCGCAGGACTTTTGCAATGGACATTATATATAAAAAAACACGTTACATATTCTTTTAAGAGAAGAAAATATTCAAAGGACTAGACAATACAGGAAATAGGCAAAATGCAGATTAAATCATGGGCTCGACCGGGATTTGAACCCGACACCTCTCGCACCCGAAGCCAGGATCATACGCCTAGACCACGGAACTACGGGGGATTTAACCTAAATATTATTAAAAACGCATTACATACTTGTATAGGAAAGCAGAAATGCTAAAAATGTAAATGCAGAACTCCTAAAATGGAAAAAATTTCTAAGAAAATGCAAGAAAATATTTTTAGGTTCTATTAGGACTAGCAATATTATGTTTTGTTTTCAAGCTAAATATATTGAGCAAAATCAAATTAAAAGATTGGGCTCGACCGGGATTTGAACCCGGGACCTCTCGCACCCTAAGCGAGAATCATACCCCTAGACCACCGAACCACATTATACGTATAATGGACAAAATATATTAAAAAATCGTAACTTTCTATTACAAGAAAGCAAAAATAATGGAAAGACAAGAAGAGACCACTTTAAAAAGCCAATTATCCTATGCTATATGACTATTTCTATAATAGTGAGTGCAACTTTTTAAATATATATGCAAATGTCAACGATGCTCTATCGAGTTTTTATGTCTGTATCTATGGGATATTTGACTTACGTATACCTTGATATATCCCTTCTAAGCGTAAATATAAATCGTGGCACTCTTCTAGTACTATCCGTAATATTAAACTAAAAAGGAAGTGTAATAAATCTATTAGATTCTGGTGATAAAAGTGATTTACAGGAATTTCATAGACTACGCAGGGTTGTTAAGGATGGAATTAAATCTGATTTTACTAATCACGTTGCTATCATGGAACTAGAACTCAACAAGAACAATAAAGATTTCTGGAATTTTTGTAAAGGCGATTCATCTGGTAGTCATAGGATCTCAACAATGAGTTATAATAATACTGATTATACTACCGACAATGATATTGATAAGTGCTTCGCGGATTTCTTTGACTCTGCTTATATTAAGAGTAGCCAACCTAGTAATTTCGAACTCTTGACCAAGTACAGTGAAATCAATAACATTGACTTAATTAATGCTAAATATATTTCTGAAAATGATGTTGCCAAATCCCTAAAGAAGTTAAAATCCAGCCAGACTACAAGCTGTGATGATGTTCCCTCTTTAATTATTAAGGTTTGTGCTGACTCTCTAACTTACCCCCTGCTTATTTTGTTTAATCTTTCAATTAAAACTATAACTTTTCCCAATGTCTGGAAATGTGGTCAAGTTATTCCTGTACATAAAAAGAGCAACACGCATGATATTACTAACTACAGGCCTATTACCATTCTTTCCCATTTTTCTAAAGTTTTTGAATGTTTTATGCATGAAACGATGTTTTCCCAAATAAAGAAATGGATTTCTCCGTACCGGCATTGGTTTATGCCAATGCGATACACTTTAACTAATTCGGCTTGTTTTACCAGTGATATTATTGATGCTATTAAAACCAAAAATCAACTGGATGTTATTTATACTGACTCTAGTACAGCTTTTGATCACATCGATCTGGGGTTGTTAGCCCGTAGTCTAATTGTTGCCGGATTTAGTGTTGATTTGGGGATGTGGTTGCACTCTTATATTACAGATAGACTGTATTCTAAAAAGTACTTTGGTGTAATCTCTAGACTATACAGTAACTCCTCAGGTGTTCCTCAGGGTTCTAATCTGGGTCCACTCCTTTTTTTAATTTTTATCAATGAAATTCCCAGGATTTTTAACACTAGAAAATGTCTTATATTTGCAGACGATTTGAAACTTTATATGGAAATCAACTCTATGACTGATTGTGAATTGATGCAGAAAGATCTTGATGAACTGTAGAACTGGACTGTTTTAAATAAACTCCATTTAAACGTCTCTAAATGCTATATTATGAGCATAGCAAGGATCCGTAATATTCTCAGTTACAACTACATTTTAAATAATTTGCCTTTATCGCGTTGAACTCATGATATTGATTTGGGTGTCACTATCCATGATACTTTTAACTTTCAGAGTCATATCGGCAATACTATTAAAAAGCATATCAAAGACTTGGTTTCACCCTAAGACCATCTCGTGTCCTTGCCCGATCTGATACTATAATTTTTATCTTTAATACCCTTGTTAGACCAATATTGGAATATTGTGCAACGATCTGGGACCCGGTTTACGGACTGCATTCAGAACGAGTAGAAATTGTGCAAAATAAACTCTTACGTGTTATGGATTACAGATTGTCTGGCTACTGTTCTTACGATATGCATATGAGTGAACTCAGACGGAAATATTGTTTAAAGTCTCTTAAAAAAAGAAGAAAATGATTCTGCCTTTTATTTTATTATAAAGCTTATAATATCACTATTGATTGCCCCAACTTACTTTCTTGTCTGGAATTTCATATACCAGTTAATAATACAAGGAAAAAAATTTTGTTTTACAATAGCACTGTTAAACACAACTACTTTAAAAGCTTTTCTGTCTATAAATTTGAAGATCTTTATAATACCTTTTGTACTGATATTGATATATTTAATTTGACTCCTGTCTTTTTTAAAAGACCTGTTTGAATGCGCTTCACATGTATACGACTTAGTGTTCTTGTATATTCCGTTATTTTTTATTTTTGTATGACTACTGTAACTGGATTTCATGTGTAGTTGCCACGTAAATTGAATAAAATAAAATAAATAAAATAAATATAAAAGGGAATAATTTAATTCCTGAAATCGAGGAAATAATTTTACTTTCTATTAGGAGAGGCAAAACTACGTTTTCTTCTATCGAATAAATAACGAAAAAATCCAAATAAATTTGCGGGCTCGACCAGGATTTGAACCCGGGACCTCTCGCACCCGAAGCGAGAATCATACCCCTAGACCACCGAGCCACAAGATACTTGCACTGGACACTAAATATTAAAAACACATTACACATTCTTTTAAAAGATTTGAAAATATTAAAAACACATTACACATACTTTTAAAAGATTTGAAAATATTAAAAGGTAAACACCATAAAGATGATGAGCAAAACCAAGTTAAATGCATGGGTATGACCGCGATTCGAACCCAGAACCTCTCGTACCCGTAGCGAGAATAATACGCATATACAACCGAGCCACTGAAATTTTAACCTGCATATTATAAAAAAAGCATTACATTTTTGTAAATGAAAACAAAAATACTAGAGAAGTATATGTAGAACTTTAAAAGCGGATAAAGTTTATAAAAGAATGCCAGAAAATATTGTCTACCTTTTATAAAGATTAGCAATATTATGTTTTATACCCTTGCTCTAAAAATAATAAGAAAAATCAAATTAAAAGTGTGGGTTCGACAGGGATCCCTCGCACCCTAAGCGAGAATCATACCATTAGACCACCGAACCACAGGATATTTGCTCTGGACTATATATATTAAAAACACATTACATATTCTTTTAAATGGATTGAAAATATTAAATGGACAACACAATAAAAATAATGAGCAAAATCAAGAAAAATGCATGGGCTCGACCGGGATTTGAACCCGGGACCTCTCGCACCCAAAGCGAGAATCATACCCCTAGACCACCGAGCCGCAGGACTTTTGCAATGGACATTATATATAAAAAACACGTTACATATTCTTTTAAGAGAAGAAAATATTAAAAGGACTAGACAATACAGGAAATGAGCAAAATGCAGATTAAATCATGGGTTCGACCGGGATTTGAACCCGACACCTCTCGCACCCGAAGCCAGGACCATACGCCTAGACCACGGAACTACGGGGGATTTAACCTAAATATTATTAAAAACGCATTACATACTTGTATAGGAAAGCAGAAATGCTAAAAATGTAAATGCAGAACTCCTAAAATGGAAAAAATTTCTAAGAAAATGCAAGAAAATATTTTTAGGTTCTATTAGGACTAGCAATATTATGATTTGTTTTCAAGCTAAATATATTGAGCAAAATCAAATTAAAAGATTGGGCTCGACCGGGATTTGAACCCGGGACCTCTCGCACCCTAAGCGAGAATCATACCCCTAGACCACCGAGCCACATTATATGTATAATGGACAAAATATATTAAAAAATCGTAACTTTCTATTACAAGAAAGCAAAAATAATGGAAAGACAAGAAGAGACCACTTTAAAAAGCCAATTATCCTATGCTATATGACTATTTCTATAATAGTGAGTGCAACTTTTTAAATATATATGCAAATGTCAACGATGCTCTATCGAGTTTTTATGTCTGTATCTATGGGATATTTGACTTACGTATACCTTGATATATCCCTTCTAAGCGTAAATATAAATCGTGGCACTCTTCTAGTACTATCCGTAATATTAAACTAAAAAGGAAGTGTAATAAATCTATTAGATTCTGGTGATAAAAGTGATTTACAGGAATTTCATAGACTACGCAGGGTTGTTAAGGATGGAATTAAATCTGATTTTACTAATCACGTTGCTATCATGGAACTAGAACTCAACAAGAACAATAAAGATTTCTGGAATTTTTGTAAAGGCGATTCATCTGGTAGTCATAGGATCTCAACAATGAGTTATAATAATACTGATTATACTACCGACAATGATATTGATAAGTGCTTCGCGGATTTCTTTGACTCTGCTTATATTAAGAGTAGCCAACCTAGTAATTTCGAACTCTTGACCAAGTACAGTGAAATCAATAACATTGACTTAATTAATGCTAAATATATTTCTGAAAATGATGTTGCCAAATCCCTAAAGAAGTTAAAATCCAGCCAGACTACAAGCTGTGATGATGTTCCCTCTTTAATTATTAAGGTTTGTGCTGACTCTCTAACTTACCCCCAGCTTATTTTGTTTAATCTTTCAATTAAAACTATAACTTTTCCCAATGTCTGGAAATATGGTCAAGTTATTCCTGTACATAAAAAGAGCAACACGCATGATATTACTAACTACAGGCCTATTACCATTCTTTCCCATTTTTCTAAAGTTTTTGAATGTTTTATGCATGAAACGATGTTTTCCCAAATAAAGAAATGGATTTCTCCGTACCGGCATTGGTTTATGCCAATGCGATACACTTTAACTAATTCGGCTTGTTTTACCAGTGATATTATTGATGCTATTAAAACCAAAAATCAACTGGATGTTATTTATACTGACTCTAGTACAGCTTTTGATCACATCGATCTGGGGTTGTTAGCCCGTAGTCTAATTGTTGCCGGATTTAGTGTTGATTTGGGGATGTGGTTGCACTCTTATATTACAGATAGACTGTATTCTAAAAAGTACTTTGGTGTAATCTCTAGACTATACAGTAACTCCTCAGGTGTTCCTCAGAGTTCTAATCTGGGTCCACTCCTTTTTTTAATTTTTATCAATGAAATTCCCAGGATTTTTAACACTAGAAAATGTCTTATATTTGCAGACGATTTGAAACTTTATATGGAAATCAACTCTATGACTGATTGTGAATTGATGCAGAAAGATCTTGATGAACTGTATAACTGGACAGTTTTAAATAAACTCCATTTAAACGTCTCTAAATGCTATATTATGAGCATAGCAAGGATCCGTAATATTCTCAGTTACAACTACATTTTAAATAATTTGCCTTTATCGCGTTGAACTCATGATATTGATTTGGGTGTCACTATCCATGATACTTTTAACTTTCAGAGTCATATCGGCAATACTATTAAAAAGCATATCAAAGACTTGGTTTCACTCTAAGACCATCTCGTGTCCTTGCCCGATCTGATACTATAATTTTTATCTTTAATACCCTTGTTAGACCAATATTGGAATATTGTGCAACGATCTGGGACCCGGTTTACGGACTGCATTCAGAACGAGTAGAAATTGTGCAAAATAAACTCTTACGTGTTATGGATTACAGATTGTCTGGCTACTGTTCTTACGATATGCATATGAGTGAACTCAGACGGAAATATTGTTTAAAGTCTCTTAAAGAAAGAAGAAAATGATTCTGCCTTTTATTTTATTATAAAGCTTATAATATCACTATTGATTGCCCCAACTTACTTTCTTGTCTGGAATTTCATATACCAGTTAATAATACAGGGAAAAAAATTTTGTTTTACAATACCACTGTTAAACACAACTACTTTAAAAGCTTTTCTGTCTATAAATTTGAAGATCTTTATAATACCTTTTGTACTGATATTGATATATTTAATTTGACTCCTGTCTTTTTTAAAAGACCTGTTTGAATGCGCTTCACATGTATACGACTTAGTGTTCTTGTATATTCCGTTATTTTTTATTTTTGTATGACTACTGTAACTGGATTTCATCTGTAGTTGCCACGTAAATTGAATAAAATAAAATAAATAAAATAAATATAAAAGGGAATAATTTAATTCCTGAAATCGAGGAAATAATTTTACTTTCTATTAGGAGAGGCAAAACTACGTTTTCTTCTATCGAATAAATAACGAAAAAATCCAAATAAATTTGCGGGCTCGACCAGGATTTGAACCCGGGACCTCTCGCACCCGAAGCGAGAATCATACCCCTAGACCACCGAGCCACAAGATACTTGCACTGGACACTAAATATTAAAAACACATTACACATTCTTTTAAAAGATTTGAAAATATTAAAAACACATTACACATACTTTTAAAAGATTTGAAAATATTAAAAGGTAAACACCATAAAGATGATGAGCAAAACCAAGTTAAATGCATGGGTATGACCGCGATTCGAACCCGGAACCTCTCGTACCCGTAGCGAGAATAATACGCATATACCACCGAGCCACGGAAATTTTAACCTGCATATTATAAAAAAAGCATTACATTTTTGTAAATGAAAACAAAAATACTAGAGAAGTATATGTAGAACTTTAAAAGCGGATAAAGTTTATAAAAGAATGCCAGAAAATATTGTCTACCTTTTATAAAGATTAGCAATATTATGTTTTATACCCTTGCTCTAAAAATAATAAGAAAAATCAAATTAAAAGTGTGGGTTCGACAGGGATCTCTCGCACCCTAAGCGAGAATCATACCATTAGACCACCGAACCACAGGATATTTGCACTGGACAATATATATTAAAAACACATTACATATTCTTTTAAATCGATTGAAAATATTAAATGGACAACACAATAAAAATAATGAGCAAAATCAAGAAAAATGCATGGGCTCGACCGGGATTTGAACCCGGGACCTCTCGCACCCAAAGCGAGAATCATACCCCTAGACCACCGAGCCGCAGGACTTTTGCAATGGACATTATATATAAAAAAACACGTTACATATTCTTTTAAGAGAAGAAAATATTCAAAGGACTAGACAATACAGGAAATAAGCAAAATGCAGATTAAATCATGGGCTCGACCGGGATTTGAACCCGACACCTCTCGCACCCGAAGCCAGGATCATACGCCTAGACCACGGAACTACGGGGGATTTAACCTAAATATTATTAAAAACGCATTACATACTTGTATAGGAAAGCAGAAATGCTAAAAATGTAAATGCAGAACTCCTAAAATGGAAAAAATTTCTAAGAAAATGCAAGAAAATATTTTTAGGTTCTATTAGGACTAGCAATATTATGTTTTGTTTTCAAGCTAAATATATTGAGCAAAATCAAATTAAAAGATTGGGCTCGACCGGGATTTGAACCCGGGACCTCTCGCACCCTAAGCGAGAATCATACCCCTAGACCACCGAACCACATTATACGTATAATGGACAAAATATATTAAAAAATCGTAACTTTCTATTACAAGAAAGCAAAAATAATGGAAAGACAAGAAGAGACCACTTTAAAAAGCCAATTATCCTATGCTATATGACTATTTCTATAATAGTGAGTGCAACTTTTTAAATATATATGCAAATGTCAACGATGCTCTATCGAGTTTTTATGTCTGTATCTATGGGATATTTGACTTACGTATACCTTGATATATCCCTTCTAAGCGTAAATATAAATCGTGGCACTCTTCTAGTACTATCCGTAATATTAAACTAAAAAGGAAGTGTAATAAATCTATTAGATTCTGGTGATAAAAGTGATTTACAGGAATTTCATAGACTACGCAGGGTTGTTAAGGATGGAATTAAATCTGATTTTACTAATCACGTTGCTATCATGGAACTAGAACTCAACAAGAACAATAAAGATTTCTGGAATTTTTGTAAAGGCGATTCATCTGGTAGTCATAGGATCTCAACAATGAGTTATAATAATACTGATTATACTACCGACAATGATATTGATAAGTGCTTCGCGGATTTCTTTGACTCTGCTTATATTAAGAGTAGCCAACCTAGTAATTTCGAACTCTTGACCAAGTACAGTGAAATCAATAACATTGACTTAATTAATGCTAAATATATTTCTGAAAATGATGTTGCCAAATCCCTAAAGAAGTTAAAATCCAGCCAGACTACAAGCTGTGATGATGTTCCCTCTTTAATTATTAAGGTTTGTGCTGACTCTCTAACTTACCCCCTGCTTATTTTGTTTAATCTTTCAATTAAAACTATAACTTTTCCCAATGTCTGGAAATATGGTCAAGTTATTCCTGTACATAAAAAGAGCAACACGCATGATATTACTAACTACAGGCCTATTACCATTCTTTCCCATTTTTCTAAAGTTTTTGAATGTTTTATGCATGAAACGATGTTTTCCCAAATAAAGAAATGGATTTCTCCGTACCGGCATTGGTTTATGCCAATGCGATACACTTTAACTAATTCGGCTTGTTTTACCAGTGATATTATTGATGCTATTAAAACCAAAAATCAACTGGATGTTATTTATACTGACTCTAGTACAGCTTTTGATCACATCGATCTGGGGTTGTTAGCCCGTAGTCTAATTGTTGCCGGATTTAGTGTTGATTTGGGGATGTGGTTGCACTCTTATATTACAGATGGACTCTATTCTAAAAAGTACTTTGGTGTAATCTCTAGACTATACAGTAACTCCTCAGGTGTTCCTCAGGGTTCTAATCTGGGTCCACTCCTTTTTTTAAGTTTTATCAATGAAATTCCCAGGATTTTTAACACTAGAAAATGTCTTATATTTGCAGACGATTTGAAACTTTATATGGAAATCAACTCTATGACTGATTGTGAATTGATGCAGAAAGATCTTGATGAACTGTATAACTGGACTGTTTTAAATAAACTCCATTTAAACGTCTCTAAATGCTATATTATGAGCATAGCAAGGATCCGTAATATTCTCAGTTACAACTACATTTTAAATAATTTGCCTTTATCGCGTTGAACTCATGATATTGATTTGGGTGTCACTATCCATGATACTTTTAACTTTCAGAGTCATATCGGCAATACTATTAAAAAGCATATCAAAGACTTGGTTTCACTCTAAGACCATCTCGTGTCCTTGCCCGATCTGATACTATAATTTTTATCTTTAATACCCTTGTTAGACCAATATTGGAATATTGTGCAACGATCTGGGACCCGGTTTACGGACTGCATTCAGAACGAGTAGAAATTGTGCAAAATAAACTCTTACGTGTTATGGATTACAGATTGTCTGGCTACTGTTCTTACGATATGCATATGAGTGAACTCAGACGGAAATATTGTTTAAAGTCTCTTAAAAAAAGAAGAAAATGATTCTGCCTTTTATTTTATTATAAAGCTTATAATATCACTATTGATTGCCCCAACTTACTTTCTTGTCTGGAATTTCATATACCAGTTAATAATACAAGGAAAAAAATTTTGTTTTACAATACCACTGTTAAACACAACTACTTTAAAAGCTTTTCTGTCTATAAATTTGAAGATCTTTATAATACCTTTTGTACTGATATTGATATATTTAATTTGACTCCTGTCTTTTTTAAAAAACCTGTTTGAATGCGCTTCACATGTATACGACTTAGTGTTCTTGTATATTCCGTTATTTTTTATTTTTGTATAACTACTGTAACTGGATTTCATCTGTAGTTGCCACGTAAATTGAATAAAATAAAATAAATAAAATAAATATAAAAGGGAATAATTTAATTCCATAAATCGAGGAAATAATTTTACTTTCTATTAGGAGAGGCAAAACTACGTTTTCTTCTATCGAATAAATAACGAAAAAATCCAAATAAATTTGCGGGCTCGACCAGGATTTGAACCCGGGACCTCTCGCACCCGAAGCGAGAATCATACCCCTAGACCACCGAGCCACAAGATACTTGCACTGGACACTAAATATTAAAAACACATTACACATTCTTTTAAAAGATTTGAAAATATTAAAAACACATTACACATACTTTTAAAAGATTTGAAAATATTAAAAGGTAAACACCATAAAGATGATGAGCAAAACCAAGTTAAATGCATGGGTATGACCGCGATTCGAACCCAGAACCTCTCGTACCCGTAGCGAGAATAATACGCATATACCACCGAGCCACGGAAATTTTAACCTGCATATTATAAAAAAAGCATTACATTTTTGTAAATGAAAACAAAAATACTAGAGAAGTATATGTAGAACTTTAAAAGCGGATAAAGTTTATAAAAGAATGCCAGAAAATATTGTCTACCTTTTATAAAGATTAGCAATATTATGTTTTATACCCTTGCTCTAAAAATAATAAGAAAAATCAAATTAAAAGTGTGGGTTCGACAGGGATCTCTCGCACCCTAAGCGAGAATCATACCATTAGAACACCGAACCACAGGATATTTGCACTGGACAATATATATTAAAAACACATTACATATTCTTTTAAATGGATTGAAAATATTAAATGGACAACACAATAAAAATAATGAGCAAAATCAAGAAAAATGCATGGGCTCGACCGGGATTTGAACCCGGGACCTCTCGCACCCAAAGCGAGAATCATACCCCTAGACCACCGAGCCGCAGGACTTTTGCAATGACATAATATATAAAAAAACACGTTACATATTCTTTTAAGAGAAGAAAATATTAAAAGGACTAGACAATACAGGAAATAAGCAAAATGCAGATTAAATCATGGGCTCGACCGGGATTTGAACCCGACACCTCTCGCACCCGAAGCCAGGACCATACGCCTAGACCACGGAACTACGGGGGATTTAACCTAAATATTATTAAAAACGCATTACATACTTGTATAGGAAACAGAAATGCTAAAAATGTAAATGCAGAACTCCTAAAATGGAAAAAATTTCTAAGAAAATGCAAGAAAATATTTATAGGTTCTATTAGGACTAGCAATATTATGTTTTGTTTTCAAGCTAAATATATTGAGCAAAATCAAATTAAAAGATTGGGCTCGACCGGGATTTGAACACGGGACCTCTCGCACCCTAAGCGAGAATCATACCCCTAGACCACCGAACCACATTATACGTATAATGGACAAAATATATTAAAAAATCGTAACTTTCTATTACAAGAAGGCAAAAATAATGGAAAGACAAGAAGAGACCACTTTAAAAAGCCAATTATCCTATGCTATATGACTATTTCTATAATAGTGAGTGCAACTTTTTAAATATATATGCAAATGTCAACGATGCTCTATCGAGTTTTTATGTCTGTATCTATGGGATATTTGACTTACGTATACCTTGATATATCCCTTCTAAGCGTAAATATAAATCGTGGCACTCTTCTAGTACTATCCGTAATATTAAACTAAAAAGGAAGTGTAATAAATCTATTAGATTCTGGTGATAAAAGTGATTTACAGGAATTTCATAGACTACGCAGGGTTGTTAAGGATGGAATTAAATCTGATTTTACTAATCACGTTGCTATCATGGAACTAGAACTCAACAAGAACAATAAAGATTTCTGGAATTTTTGTAAAGGCGATTCATCTGGTAGTCATAGGATCTCAACAATGAGTTATAATAATACTGATTATACTACCGACAATGATATTGATAAGTGCTTCGCGGATTTCTTTGACTTCTATTTCTTATATTAAGAGTAGCCAACCTAGTAATTTCGAACTCTTGACCAAGTACAGTGAAATCAATAACATTGACTTAATTAATGCTAAATATATTTCTGAAAATGATGTTGCCAAATCCCTAAAGAAGTTAAAATCCAGCCAGACTACAAGCTGTGATGATGTTCCCTCTTTAATTATTGAGGTTTGTGCTGACTCTCTAACTTACCCCCTGCTTATTTTGTTTAATATTTCAATTAAAACTATAACTTTTCCCAATGTCTGGAAATATGGTCTAGTTATTCCTGTACATAAAAAGAGCAACACGCATGATATTACTAACTACAGGCCTATTACCATTCTTTCCCATTTTTCTAAAGTTTTTGAATGTTTTATGCATGAAACGATGTTTTCCCAAATAAAGAAATGGATTTCTCCGTACCGGCATTGGTTTATGCCAATGCGATACACTTTAACTAATTCGGCTTGTTTTACCAGTGATATTATTGATGCTATTAAAACCAAAAATCAACTGGATGTTATTTATACTGACTCTAGTACAGCTTTTGATCCCATCGATCTGGGGTTGTTAGCCCGTAGTCCAATTGTTGCCGGATTTAGTGTTGATTTGGGGATGTGGTTGCACTCTTATATTACAGATGGACTGTATTCTAAAAAGTACTTTGGTGTAATCTCTAGACTATACAGTAACTCCTCAGGTGTTCCTCAGGGTTCTAATCTGGGTCCACTCCTTTTTTTAAGTTTTATCAATGAAATTCCCAGGATTTTTAACACTAGAAAATGTCTTATATTTGCAGACGATTTGAAACTTTATATGGAAATCAACTCTATGACTGATTGTGAATTGATGCAGAAAGATCTTGATGAACTGTATAACTGGACAGTTTTAAATAAACTCCATTTAAACGTCTCTAAATGCTATATTATGAGCATAGCAAGGATCCGTAATATTCTCAGTTACAACTACATTTTAAATAATTTGCCTTTATCGCGTTGAACTCATGATATTGATTTGGGTGTCACTATCCATGATACTTTTAACTTTCAGAGTCATATCGGCAATACTATTAAAAAGCATATCAAAGACTTGGTTTCACTCTAAGACCATCTCGTGTCCTTGCCCGATCTGATACTATAATTTTTATCTTTAATACCCTTGTTAGACCAATATTGGAATATTGTGCAACGATCTGGGACCCGGTTTACGGACTGCATTCAGAACGAGTAGAAATTGTGCAAAATAAACTCTTACGTGTTATGGATTACAGATTGTCTGGCTACTGTTCTTACGATATGCATATGAGTGAACTCAGACGGAAATATTGTTTAAAGTCTCTTAAAGAAAGAAGAAAATGATTCTGCCTTTTATTTTATTATAAAGCTTATAATATCACTATTGATTGCCCCAACTTACTTTCTTGTCTGGAATTTCATATACCAGTTAATAATACAAGGAAAAAAATTTTGTTTTACAATACCACTGTTAAACACAACTACTTTAAAAGCTTTTCTGTCTATAAATTTGAAGATCTTTATAATACCTTTTGTACTGATATTGATATATTTAATTTGACTCCTGTCTTTTTTAAAAAACCTGTTTGAATGCGCTTCACATGTATACGACTTAGTGTTCTTGTATATTCCGTTATTTTTTATTTTTGTATGACTACTGTAACTGGATTTCATCTGTAGTTGCCACGTAAATTGAATAAAATAAAATAAATAAAATAAATATAAAAGGGAATAATTTAATTCCTGAAATCGAGGAAATAATTTTACTTTCTATTAGGAGAGGCAAAACTACGTTTTCTTCTATCGAATAAATAACGAAAAAATCCAAATAAATTTGCGGGCTCGACCAGGATTTGAACCCGGGACCTCTCGCACCCGAAGCGAGAATCATACCCCTAGACCACCGAGCCACAAGATACTTGCACTGGACACTAAATATTAAAAACACATTACACATTCTTTTAAAAGATTTGAAAATATTAAAAACACATTACACATACTTTTAAAAGATTTGAAAATATTAAAAGGTAAACACCATAAAGATGATGAGCAAAACCAAGTTAAATGCATGGGTATGACCGCGATTCGAACCCAGAACCTCTCGTACCCGTAGCGAGAATAATACGCATATACCACCGAGCCACGGAAATTTTAACCTGCATATTATAAAAAAAGCATTACATTTTTGTAAATGAAAACAAAAATACTAGAGAAGTATATGTAGAACTTTAAAAGCGGATAAAGTTTATAAAAGAATGCCAGAAAATATTGTCTACCTTTTATAAAGATTAGCAATATTATGTTTTATACCCTTGCTCTAAAAATAATAAGAAAAATCAAATTAAAAGTGTGGGTTCGACAGGGATCTCTCGCACCCTAAGCGAGAATCATACCATTAGACCACCGAACCACAGGATATTTGCACTGGACAATATATATTAAAAACACATTACATATTCTTTTAAATGGATTGAAAATATTAAATGGACAACACAATAAAAATAATGAGCAAAATCAAGAAAAATGCATGGGCTCGACCGGGATTTGAACCCGGGACCTCTCGCACCCAAAGCGAGAATCATACCCCTAGACCACCGAGCCGCAGGACTTTTGCAATGGACATTATATATAAAAAAACACGTTACATATTCTTTTAAGAGAAGAAAATATTAAAAGGACTAGACAATACAGGAAATAAGCAAAATGCAGATTAAATCATGGGCTCGACCGGGATTTGAACCCGACACCTCTCGCACCCGAAGCCAGGACCATACGCCTAGACCACGGAACTACGGGGGATTTAACCTAAATATTATTAAAAACGCATTACATACTTGTATAGGAAAGCAGAAATGCTAAAAATGTAAATGCAGAACTCCTAAAATGGAAAAAATTTCTAAGAAAATGCAAGAAAATATTTTTAGGTTCTATTAGGACTAGCAATATTATGTTTTGTTTTCAAGCTAAATATATTGAGCAAAATCAAATTAAAAGATTGGGCTCGACCGGGATTTGAACCCGGGACCTCTCGCACCCTAAGCGAGAATCATACCCCTAGACCACCGAACCACATTATACGTATAATGGACAAAATATATTAAAAAATCGTAACTTTCTATTACAAGAAGGCAAAAATAATGGAAAGACAAGAAGAGACCACTTTAAAAAGCCAATTATCCTATGCTATATGACTATTTCTATAATAGTGAGTGCAACTTTTTAAATATATATGCAAATGTCAACGATGCTCTATCGAGTTTTTATGTCTGTATCTATGGGATATTTGACTTACGTATACCTTGATATATCCCTTCTAAGCGTAAATATAAATCGTGGCACTCTTCTAGTACTATCCGTAATATTAAACTAAAAAGGAAGTGTAATAAATCTATTAGATTCTGGTGATAAAAGTGATTTACAGGAATTTCATAGACTACGCAGGGTTGTTAAGGATGGAATTAAATCTGATTTTACTAATCACGTTGCTATCATGGAACTAGAACTCAACAAGAACAATAAAGATTTCTGGAATTTTTGTAAAGGCGATTCATCTGGTAGTCATAGGATCTCAACAATGAGTTATAATAATACTGATTATACTACCGACAATGATATTGATAAGTGCTTCGCGGATTTCTTTGACTTCTATTTCTTATATTAAGAGTAGCCAATCTAGTAATTTCGAACTCTTGACCAAGTACAGTGAAATCAATAACATTGACTTAATTAATGCTAAATATATTTCTGAAAATGATGTTGCCAAATCCCTAAAGAAGTTAAAATCCAGCCAGACTACAAGCTGTGATGATGTTCCCTCTTTAATTATTAAGGTTTGAGCTGACACTCTAACTTACCCCCTGCTTATTTTGTTTAATCTTTCAATTAAAACTATAACTTTTCCCAATGTCTGGAAATATGGTCTAGTTATTCCTGTACATAAAAAGAGCAACACGCATGATATTACTAAATACAGGCCTATTACCATTCTTTCCCATTTTTCTAAAGTTTTTGAATGTTTTATGCATGAAACGATGTTTTCCCAAATAAAGAAATGGATTTCTCCGTACCGGCATTGGTTTATGCCAATGCGATACACTTTAACTAATTCGGCTTGTTTTACCAGTGATATTATTGATGCTATTAAAACCAAAAATCAACTGGATGTTATTTATACTGACTCTAGTACAGCTTTTGATCACATCGATCTGGGGTTGTTAGCCCGTAGTCTAATTGTTTCCGGATTTAGTGTTGATTTGGGGATGTGGTTGCACTCTTATATTACAGATGGACTGTATTCTAAAAAGTACTTTGGTGTAATCTCTAGACTATACAGTAACTCCTCAGGTGTTCCTCAGGGTTCTAATCTGGGTCCACTCCTTTTTTTAATTTTTATCAATGAAATTCCCAGGATTTTTAACACTAGAAAATGTCTTATATTTGCAGACGATTTGAAACTTTATATGGAAATCAACTCTATGACTGATTGTGAATTGATGCAGAAAGATCTTGATGAACTGTATAACTGGACTGTTTTAAATAAACTCCATTTAAACGTCTCTAAATGCTATATTATGAGCATAGCAAGGATCCGTAATATTCTCAGTTACAACTACATTTTAAATAATTTGCCTTTATCGCGTTGAACTCATGATATTGATTTGGGTGTCACTATCCATGATACTTTTAACTTTCAGAGTCATATCGGCAATACTATAAAAAAGCATATCAAAGACTTGGTTTCACCCTAAGACCATCTCGTGTCCTTGCCCGATCTGATACTATAATTTTTATCTTTAATACCCTTGTTAGACCAATATTGGAATATTGTGCAACGATCTGGGACCCGGTTTACGGACTGCATTCAGAACGAGTAGAAATTGTGCAAAATAAACTCTTACGTGTTATGGATTACAGATTGTCTGGCTACTGTTCTTACGATATGCATATGAGTGAACTCAGACGGAAATATTGTTTAAAGTCTCTTAAAAAAAGAAGAAAATGATTCTGCCTTTTATTTTATTATAAAGCTTATAATATCACTATTGATTGCCCCAACTTACTTTCTTGTCTGGAATTTCATATGCCAGTTAATAATACAAGGAAAAAAAATTTGTTTTACAATACCACTGTTAAACACAACTACTTTAAAAGCTTTTCTGTCTATAAATTTGAAGATCTTTATAATACCTTTTGTACTGATATTGATATATTTAATTTGACTCCTGTCTTTTTTAAAAGACCTGTTTGAATGCGCTTCACATGTATACGACTTAGTGTTCTTGTATATTCCGTTATTTTTTATTTTTGTATGACTACTGTAACTGGATTTCATGTGTAGTTGCCTCGTAAATTGAATAAAATAAAATAAATAAAATAAATATAAAAGGGAATAATTTAATTCCTGAAATCGAGGAAATAATTTTACTTTCTATTAGGAGAGGCAAAACTACGTTTTCTTCTATCGAATAAATAACGAAAAAATCCAAATAAATTTGCGGGCTCGACCAGGATTTGAACCCGGGACCTCTCGCACCCGAAGCGAGAATCATACCCCTAGACCACCGAGCCACAAGATACTTGCACTGGACACTAAATATTAAAAACACATTACACATTCTTTTAAAAGATTTGAAAATATTAAAAACACATTACACATACTTTTAAAAGATTTGAAAATATTAAAAGGTAAACACCATAAAGATGATGAGCAAAACCAAGTTAAATGCATGGGTATGACCGCGATTCGAACCCAGAACCTCTCGTACCCGTAGCGAGAATAATACGCATATACCACCGAGCCACGGAAATTTTAACCTGCATATTATAAAAAAAGCATTACATTTTTGTAAATGAAAACAAAAATACTAGAGAAGTATATGTAGAACTTTAAAAGCGGATAAAGTTTATAAAAGAATGCCAGAAAATATTGTCTACCTTTTATAAAGATTAGCAATATTATGTTTTATACCCTTGCTCTAAAAATAATAAGAAAAATCAAATTAAAAGTGTGGGTTCGACAGGGATCTCTCGCACCCTAAGCGATAATCATACCATTAGACCACCGAACCACAGGATATTTGCACTGGACAATATATATTAAAAACACATTACATATTCTTTTAAATGGATTGAAAATATTAAATGGACAACACAATAAAAATAATGAGCAAAATCAAGAAAAATGCATGGGCTCGACCGGGATTTGAACCCGGGACCTCTCGCACCCAAAGCGAGAATCATACCCCTAGACCACCGAGCCGCAGGACTTTTGCAATGGACATTATATATAAAAAAACACGTTACATATTCTTTTAAGAGAAGAAAATATTCAAAGGACTAGACAATACAGGAAATAAGCAAAATGCAGATTAAATCATGGGCTCGACCGGGATTTGAACCCGACACCTCTCGCACCCGAAGCCAGGATCATACGCCTAGACCATGGAACTACGGGGGATTTAACCTAAATATTATTAAAAACGCATTACATACTTGTATAGGAAAGCAGAAATGCTAAAAATGTAAATGCAGAACTCCTAAAATGGAAAAAATTTCTAAGAAAATGCAAGAAAATATTTTTAGGTTCTATTAGGACTAGCAATATTATGTTTTGTTTTCAAGCTAAATATATTGAGCAAAATCAAATTAAAAGATTGGGCTCGACCGGGATTTGAACCCGGGACCTCTCGCACCCTAAGCGAGAATCATACCCCTAGACCACCGAACCACATTATACGTATAATGGACAAAATATATTAAAAAATCGTAACTTTCTATTACAAGAAAGCAAAAATAATGGAAAGACAAGAAGAGACCACTTTAAAAAGCCAATTATCCTATGCTATATGACTATTTCTATAATAGTGAGTGCAACTTTTTAAATATATATGCAAATGTCAACGATGCTCTATCGAGTTTTTATGTCTGTATCTATGGGATATTTGACTTACGTATACCTTGATATATCCCTTCTAAGCGTAAATATAAATCGTGGCACTCTTCTAGTACTATCCGTAATATTAAACTAAAAAGGAAGTGTAATAAATCTATTAGATTCTGGTGATAAAAGTGATTTACAGGAATTTCATAGACTACGCAGGGTTGTTAAGGATGGAATTAAATCTGATTTTACTAATCACGTTGCTATCATGGAACTAGAACTCAACAAGAACAATAAAGATTTCTGGAATTTTTGTAAAGGCGATTCATCTGGTAGTCATAGGATCTCAACAATGAGTTATAATAATACTGATTATACTACCGACAATGATATTGATAAGTGCTTCGCGGATTTCTTTGACTCTGCTTATATTAAGAGTAGCCAACCTAGTAATTTCGAACTCTTGACCAAGTACAGTGAAATCAATAACATTGACTTAATTAATGCTAAATATATTTCTGAAAATGATGTTGCCAAATCCCTAAAGAAGTTAAAATCCAGCCAGACTACAAGCTGTGATGATGTTCCCTCTTTAATTATTAAGGTTTGAGCTGACACTCTAACTTACCCCCTGCTTATTTTGTTTAATCTTTCAATTAAAACTATAACTTTTCCCAATGTCTGGAAATATGGTCTAGTTATTCCTGTACATAAAAAGAGCAACACGCATGATATTACTAAATACAGGCCTATTACCATTCTTTCCCATTTTTCTAAAGTTTTTGAATGTTTTATGCATGAAACGATGTTTTCCCAAATAAAGAAATGGATTTCTCCGTACCGGCATTGGTTTATGCCAATGCGATACACTTTAACTAATTCGGCTTGTTTTACCAGTGATATTATTGATGCTATTAAAACCAAAAATCAACTGGATGTTATTTATACTGACTCTAGTACAGCTTTTGATCACATCGATCTGGGGTTGTTAGCCCGTAGTCTAATTGTTGCCGGATTTAGTGTTGATTTGGGGATGTGGTTGCACTCTTATATTACAGATGGACTGTATTCTAAAAAGTACTTTGGTGTAATCTCTAGACTATACAGTAACTCCTCAGGTGTTCCTCAGGGTTCTAATCTGGGTCCACTCCTTTTTTTAATTTTTATCAATGAAATTCCCAGGATTTTTAACACTAGAAAATGTCTTATATTTGCAGACGATTTGAAACTTTATATGGAAATCAACTCTATGACTGATTGTGAATTGATGCAGAAAGATCTTGATGAACTGTATAACTGGACTGTTTTAAATAAACTCCATTTAAACGTCTCTAAATGCTATATTATGAGCATAGCAAGGATCCGTAATATTCTCAGTTACAACTACATTTTAAATAATTTGCCTTTATCGCGTTGAACTCATGATATTGATTTGGGTGTCACTATCCATGATACTTTTAACTTTCAGAGTCATATCGGCAATACTATTAAAAAGCATATCAAAGACTTGGTTTCACCCTAAGACCATCTCGTGTCCTTGCCCGATCTGATACTATAATTTTTATCTTTAATACCCTTGTTAGACCAATATTGGAATATTGTGCAACGATCTGGGACCCGGTTTACGGACTGCATTCAGAACGAGTAGAAATTGTGCAAAATAAACTCTTACGTGTTATGGATTACAGATTGTCGTCTGGCTACTGTTCTTACGATATGCATATGAGTGAACTCAGACGGAAATATTGTTTAAAGTCTCTTAAAAAAAGAAGAAAATGATTCTGCCTTTTATTTTATTATAAAGCTTATAATATCACTATTGATTGCCCCAACTTACTTTCTTGTCTGGAATTTCATATACCAGTTAATAATACAAGGAAAAAAATTTTGTTTTACAATACCACTGTTAAACACAACTACTTTAAAAGCTTTTCTGTCTATAAATTTGAAGATCTTTATAATACCTTTTGTACTGATATTGATATATTTAATTTGACTCCTGTCTTTTTTAAAAGACCTGTTTGAATGCGCTTCACATGTATACGACTTAGTGTTCTTGTATATTCCGTTATTTTTTATTTTTGTATGACTACTGTAACTGGATTTCATGTGTAGTTGCCACGTAAATTGAATAAAATAAAATAAATAAAATAAATATAAAAGGGAATAATTTAATTCCTGAAATCGAGGAAATAATTTTACTTTCTATTAGGAGAGGCAAAACTACGTTTTCTTCTATCGAATAAATAACGAAAAAATCCAAATAAATTTGCGGGCTCGACCAGGATTTGAACCCGGGACCTCTCGCACCCGAAGCGAGAATCATACCCCTAGACCACCGAGCCACAAGATACTTGCACTGGACACTAAATATTAAAAACACATTACACATTCTTTTAAAAGATTTGAAAATATTAAAAACACATTACACATACTTTTAAAAGATTTGAAAATATTAAAAGGTAAACACCATAAAGATGATGAGCAAAACCAAGTTAAATGCATGGGTATGACCGCGATTCGAACCCAGAACCTCTCGTACCCGTAGCGAGAATAATACGCATATACCACCGAGCCACGGAAATTTTAACCTGCATATTATAAAAAAAGCATTACATTTTTGTAAATGAAAACAAAAATACTAGAGAAGTATATGTAGAACTTTAAAAGCGGATAAAGTTTATAAAAGAATGCCAGAAAATATTGTCTACCTTTTATAAAGATTAGCAATATTATGTTTTAAACCCTTGCTCTAAAAATAATAAGAAAAATCAAATTAAAAGTGTGGGTTCGACAGGGATCTCTCGCACCCTAAGCGAGAATCATACCATTAGACCACCGAACCACAGGATATTTGCACTGGACAATATATATTAAAAACACATTACATATTCTTTTAAATGGATTGAAAATATTAAATGGACAACACAATAAAAATAATGAGCAAAATCAAGAAAAATGCATGGGCTCGACCGGGATTTGAACCCGGGACCTCTCGCACCCAAAGCGAGAATCATACCCCTAGACCACCGAGCCGCAGGACTTTTGCAATGGACATTATATATAAAAAAACACGTTACATATTCTTTTAAGAGAAGAAAATATTAAAAGGACTAGACAATACAGGAAATGAGCAAAATGCAGATTAAGTCATGGGCTCGACCGGGATTTGAACCCGACACCTCTCGCACCCGAAGCCAGGACCATACGCCTAGACCACGGAACTACGGGGGATTTAACCTAAATATTATTAAAAACGCATTACATACTTGTATAGGAAAGCAGAAATGCTAAAAATGTAAATGCAGAACTCCTAAAATGGAAAAAATTTCTAAGAAAATGCAAGAAAATATTTTTAGGTTCTATTAGGACTAGCAATATTATGTTTTGTTTTCAAGCTAAATATATTGAGCAAAATCAAATTAAAAGATTGGGCTCGACCGGGATTTGAACCCTGGACCTCTCGCACCCTAAGCGAGAATCATACCCCTAGACCACCGAGCCACATTATACGTATAATGGACAAAATATATTAAAAAATCGTAACTTTCTATTACAAGAAAGCAAAAATAATGGAAAGACAAGAAGAGACCACTTTAAAAAGCCAATTATCCTATGCTATATGACTATTTCTATAATAGTGAGTGCAACTTTTTAAATATATATGCAAATGTCAACGATGCTCTATCGAGTTTTTATGTCTGTATCTATGGGATATTTGACTTACGTATACCTTGATATATCCCTTCTAAGCGTAAATATAAATCGTGGCACTCTTCTAGTACTATCCGTAATATTAAACTAAAAAGGAAGTGTAATAAATCTATTAGATTCTGGTGATAAAAGTGATTTACAGGAATTTCATAGACTACGCAGGGTTGTTAAGGATGGAATTAAATCTGATTTTACTAATCACGTTGCTATCATGGAACTAGAACTCAACAAGAACAATAAAGATTTCTGGAATTTTTGTAAAGGCGATTCATCTGGTAGTCATAGGATTTCAACAATGAGTTATAATAATACTGATTATACTACCGACAATGATATTGATAAGTGCTTCGCGGATTTCTTTGACTCTGCTTATATTAAGAGTAGCCAACCTAGTAATTTCGAACTCTTGACCAAGTACAGTGAAATCAATAACATTGACTTAATTAATGCTAAATATATTTCTGAAAATGATGTTGCCAAATCCCTAAAGAAGTTAAAATCCAGCCAGACTACAAGCTGTGATGATGTTCCCTCTTTAATTATTAAGGTTTGTGCTGACTCTCTAACTTACCCCCTGCTTATTTTGTTTAATCTTTCAATTAAAACTATAACTTTTCCCAATGTCTGGAAATATGGTCAAGTTATTCCTGTACATAAAAAGAGCAACACGCATGATATTACTAACTACAGGCCTATTACCATTCTTTCCCATTTTTCTAAAGTTTTTGAATGTTTTATGCATGAAACGATGTTTTCCCAAATAAAGAAATGGATTTCTCCGTACCGGCATTGGTTTATGCCAATCCGATACACTTTAACTAATTCGGCTTGTTTTACCAGTGATATTATTGATGCTATTAAAACCAAAAATCAACTGGATGTTATTTATACTGACTCTAGTACAGCTTTTGATCACATCGATCTGGGGTTGTTAGCCCGTAGTCTAATTGTTGCCGGATTTAGTGTTGATTTGGGGATGTGGTTGCACTCTTATATTACAGATGGACTATATTCTAAAAAGTACTTTGGTGTAATCTCTAGACTATACAGTAACTCCTCAGGTGTTCCTCAGGGTTCTAATCTGGGTCCACTCCTTTTTTTAAGTTTTATCAATGAAATTCCCAGGATTTTTAACACTAGAAAATGTCTTATATTTGCAGACGATTTGAAACTTTATATGGAAATCAACTCTATGACTGATTGTGAATTGATGCAGAAAGATCTTGATGAACTGTATAACTGGACTGTTTTAAATAAACTCCATTTAAACGTCTCTAAATGCTATATTATGAGCATAGCAAGGATCCGTAATATTCTCAGTTACAACTACATTTTAAATAATTTGCCTTTATCGCCTTGAACTCATGATATTGATTTGGGTGTCACTATCCATGATACTTTTAACTTTCAGAGTCATATCGGCAATACTATTAAAAAGCATATCAAAGACTTTGTTTCACCCTAAGACCATCTCGTGTCCTTGCCCGATCTGATACTATAATTTTTATCTTTAATACCTTTGTTAGACCAATATTGGAATATTGTGCAATGATCTGGGACCCGGTTTACGGACTGCATACACAACGAATAGAAACTGTGCAAAATAAACTCTTACGTATTATGGAATACAGATTGTCTGGCTACTGTTCTTACGATATGCATATGAGTGAACTCAGACGGAAATATAGTTTAATGTCTCTTAAAAAAAGAAGAAAATGATTCTGCCTTTTATTTTATTATAAAGTTTAAAATAACATTATTGATTACCCCAACTTACTTTCTTGTCTGGAATTTCATATACCAGTTAATAATACAAGGAAAAAAACTTTGTTTTACAATACCACTGTTAAACACAACTACTTTAAATGCTTTTCTGTCTATAAATTTGAAGATCTTTATAATACCTTTTGTACGTATATTGATATATTTAATTTGACTCGTGTCTTTTTTAAAAAACCTGTTTGAATGGGCTTCACATGTATACGACTTAGTGTCCTTGTATATTCCGTTATTTTTTATTTTTGTATGACTACTGTAACTGGATTTCATCTGTAGTTGCCACGTAAATTGAATAAAATAAAATAAATAAAATAAATGTAAAAGGGAATAATTTAATTCCTGAAATCGAGGAAATAATTTTACTTTCTATTAGGAGAGGCAAAATTACGTTTTTTTCTATCGAATAAATAACGAGTGTTCTAGTACTATCCGTAATATTAAACTAAAAAGGAAGTGTAATAAATCTATTAGATTCTGGTGATAAAAGTGATTTACAGGAATTTCATAGACTACGCAGGGTTGTTAAGGATAGAATTAAATCTGTTCTTACTAATCACGCTGCTATCATGGACCTAGAACTCAACAAGAACACTAAAGTTTTCTGGAATTTTTGTAAAGGCGATTCATCTGGTAGTCATAGGATCTCAACAATGAGTTATAATAATACTTATTATACTACCGACAATTATATTGATAAGTCCCTCGCGGATTTCTTTGACTCTGCTTTTATTAAGAGTAGCCAACCTAGTAATTTCGAACTCTTGACCAAATACTGTGAAATCAATAACATTGATATAATTAATGCTAAATATATTTCTGAAAATGATGTTGCCAAATCCCTAAAGAAGTTAAAATCCAGCCAGACTACAAGCTGTGATGATGTCTTTAATTATTAAGGTTTGTGCTGACTCTCTAACTTACCCCCTGCTTATTTTGTTTAATCTTTCATTTAAAACTATGACTTTTCCCAATGTCTGGAAATATGGTCAAGTTATTCCTGTACATAAAAAAAACAACACGCATGATATTACTAACTACAGGCCTATTACAATTCTTTCTCATTTTTCTAAAGTTTTTGAATGTTTTATGCATGAAACGATGTTTTCCCACATAAGGAAATGGATTTCTCCGTACCGGCGTTGGTTTATGCCAATGCGATCATCTTTAACTAATTCATCTTGTTTTACCAGTGATATTATTGATGCTATTTAAACCAAAAGTCAACTGGATGTTATTTATACTGACTCTAGTACAGCTTTTGATCACATCGATCTGGGGTTGTTAGCCCTTAGACTAATTGTTGCCGGATTTAGTGTTGATTTGGGGATGTTGTTGCACTCTTATATTACAGATGGACTGTATTCTAAAAAGAACTTTAGTGTAATCTCTAGACTATACAGTAACTCCTCTGGTGTTCCTCAGGGTTCTAATCTGGGTCCACTCCTTTTTTTAATTTTTATCAATGAAATTAACAATATTTTTAACACTGGAAAATGTCTTATGTTTGCAGACGATTTGAAACTTTATATGGAAATCAACTCTTTGGCTGATTGTGAATTGATGCAGAGAGAACTTGATGAACTGTATAACTGGACTGTTTTAAATAAACTCCATTTAAACGTCTCTAAATGCTATATTATGAGCATTTCAAGGATCCGTAATATTCTCAGTTACAACTACATATTAAATAATTTACCTTTATCGCGTTGTACTCATGATATTGATTTGGGTGTCAATATCCGTGAGATACTTTTAACTTTCAGAGTCATATCGGCAATACTATTAAAAGAGCATACCAAAGACTTGGTTACACCCTAAGACCATCTCGTGTCCTTGCCAGATCTGATACTATAATTTTTATCTTTAATACCCTTGTTAGACCAATATTGGAATATTGTGCAATGATCTGGAACCCGGTTTACGGACAGCATTCACAACGAATAGAAATTGTGCAAAAAAAACTCTTACGTATTATGGATTACAGATTGTCTGGCTACTGTTCTTACGATGTGCATATGAGTGAACTCAGACGGAAATATAGTTTAATGTCTCTTAAAAAAAGAAGAAAATGGTTCTGCATTTTATTTTATTATAAAGTTTAAAATAACACTATTGATCGCCCCAACTTACTTTCTTGTCTGGAATTTCATATACCAGTTAATATTACAAGGAAAAAAACTTTGTTTTACAATACTACTGATAAACACAACTACTTTAAATGCTTTTCTGTCTATAAATTTGAAGATCTTTATAATACCTATTGTACTGATATTGATATATTTAATTTGACTCCTGTCTTTTTTAAGAAACCGGTTTGAATGCGCTTGATATGTGTACGACTTAGTGTTCTTGTATATTCTGTTATTTTTACTTTTGTGTGGCTACTATAAATGGATTTCATCTGTAGTTGCCACGTAAATTGTATAAAATAAAATAAATAAAATAAATATAAAACGGAATAATTTAATTCCTGAAATCGAGGAAATAATATTACTTTCTATTAGGAGAGGTAAATTTGTGTTTTCTTCTATGGACTAAATAATGAAAAAATCCAAATAAATATGCGGGTTCGACCAGAATTTGAACCCGGGACCTCTCGCACCCGAAGAGAGAATTATATCCCTAGACCACCGAGCCACAGGATACTTGCACTGGACACTAAATATTAAAAGCGCATTACACATTCCTTTAAAAGATTTGAAAATATTAAAAGGAGAACACCATAAAGATGATGAGCAAAACCAAGTTAAATGCACGGGTACGACCGCGATTCGAACCCAGGACCTCTCGCACCAGTAGCGAGATTAATACGCCTATACCACCGAGTCACGGAATTTTTAACCTGCATAATATAAAAAAGCATTACATTTTTGTAAAGGAAAACAAAAATACTCGAGAGATATATGTAGAACTCTAAAAGCAGATAAAGTTTATAAAAGAATGCCAGAAAATATTGTCTACCTTTTATAAAGATTAGCAATATTATGTTTTATATCCTTGCTCTAAAAATAAATTAAAAATCAAATTAAAAGTGTGGGTTCGACAGGGATCTCTCGCACCCTAAGCGAGATTCATACCATTAGACCACCGAACCACAGGATATTTGCACTGGACAATATATATTAAAAACACATTACACATTCTTTTAAAAGATTTGAAAATATTAAAAACACATTACACATACTTTTAAAAGATTTGAAAATATTAAAAGGTAAACACCATAAAGATGATGAGCAAAACCAAGTTAAATGCATGGGTATGACCGCGATTCGAACCCAGAACCTCTCGTACCCGTAGCGAGAATAATACGCATATACCACCGAGCCACGGAAATTTTAACCTGCATATTATAAAAAAAGCATTACATTTTTGTAAATGAAAACAAAAATACTAGAGAAGTATATGTAGAACTTTAAAAGCGGATAAAGTTTATAAAAAAATGCCAGAAAATATTGTCTACCTTTTATAAAGATTAGCAATATTATGTTTTAAACCCTTGCTCTAAAAATAATAAGAAAAATCAAATTAAAAGTGTGGGTTCGACAGGGATCTCTCGCACCCTAAGCGAGAATCATACCATTAGACCACCGAACCACAGGATATTTGCACTGGACAATATATATTAAAATCACATTACATATTCTTTTAAAAGGATTGAAGATATTAAATGAACAACACAAAAAAAAAAATGGAAAATCAAGAAAAATGCATGGGCTCGACCGGGATTTGAACCCGGGACGTCTCGCACCCAAAGCGAGAATCATACACCTAGACCACCGAGCCACAGGGTTTTTGCACTGGACATTATGTATTAAAAAACACGTTACATATTCTTTTAAGAGAAGAAAATATTAGATGGACTGGACAATACAGAAAATGAGCAAAATTCAGATTAATGCATGGGCTCGACCGGGATTTGAACCCGACACATCTAGTACCCGAAGCCAGAATCATACGCCTAGACCACCGAACCACGTTGGATTTAACCTAAACATTATTAAAAACGCATTACATACTTGTATAGGAAAACAGAAATGCTAAAAATGTAAATGCAGAACTCCTAAAATGGAAAAAATTTATAAAAAAATGCAAGAAAATATTTTTAGCTTCTATTAGGACTAGCAATATTATGTTTTGTTTTCATGCTAAATATATTGAGAAAAATCAAATTAAAATTTAGGGCTCGACCGGGATTTGAACCCGGGACCTCTCGCACCCTAAGCGAGAATCATACCCCTAGATCACCGAGCCACAGGATTCATTGGACACTATATATTACACGTTACATATTCTTTTAAGAGAATCGAAAATATTAAAAGGACAACACCATAAAGATAATGAGCAAAATCAAGTTAAATGCATGGCTTCGACCGGGATTTAAACCCGGGACCTCTCGCACCAGAAGCGAGAATCATAGGAATAGTCCACCGAACCATGTGAGATTTAACCTGAACGATTTTAAAAACGCATTACATTTTTGTATAGGAAAACAGAAATACTAAAGAGGTAAAAATAGAACTCTTAAAATGAAAAGAGTTTATAAAAGAATGCAAGAAATATTGTCTACCTTCCATGAGGATTAGCAATATTATTTCTTATTTCCATGCTAAAAATAATGAGCAAAATCAAATTAAATGTGTGGGCTCTACCGGAATCTCTACCGGGCAAGCTGAGCGAGAATCATACCCTTAAACCACGTAGGCACAGGATATTCACACTGGACACTATATATTAAAAACGCGTTACATATTCTTTTAAGAGAATTGAAAATATTAAAAGGACAACAATATAAAGATAATGAGAAAAATCAAGTTCAATGCATGGGGTCGACAAGGATTTAAACTGGGGACTTCTTGCACCCGAAGCGAGAATCATACGGCTAGACCACCAAGCCACGGGAGATTTAACCTGGACATTATTAAAAACGCATTACATTTTTGTATAGGAAAAGAAAAATCCTAAAAAGGTAAATGTAGAACTCATAAAACGGATAGAAATTATAAAAGAATGCGAGAAAATATTGTCTTCCTTCTATTAAGTCTAGCAATATTGTGTTTTAATTCCATACTCTAAAAATAATGAGCAAAATGAAATTAAAAGTGTGTGCTCGGCTAGGATTTCTCGCACCCTAAGCGAGAATCATACCACTAGACCTCAGAGCCACAGGATACGTATAATGGACAAAATATATTAACAAATCTTAACATTCTATTGTACGAAAAACAAAAATATTAGAAAGACAAGAAGAGATGGGAAGGAATTAATTGCTGAACTCGAGAATATAATTTTACATTCTATCTGGACAAGCAAAATTATTTTCTTTAATTATTCTTTAATTATTAGTTTTAAAATATTTTCTAATGTTAAAAGCTTTCTCTCACAAAATCAATAAATTTACCGTTGAACTGATAAAATGCCCTCCTAAAAATGTGAAGACTTTCTATAAGAAATCTGCTTATATCCCGCCCCCCACCCATTTTATGGAACTTCTCAGATCTCATACTTTATACATAAAGATTTTTATTTTAATATTTAATGAATTAATTGTAGTTTGGTTGTATAGTTAATTATATAGTTAATCAATATATTGTATTCGATTGAGTCTAACCTTTATGTAAACTTCCCTTTTCTTTTTTTCCCCCAAAACAAATTACATTTTATCTCCGTATCTCAGTGGTTCTTAACCTTTTTAGTGATCGACACCCCCCTTAAAACTAAAAATAAGTTCTCGCACCCCTCTGAAAAATGTGTTTCTATTTCTTTATTTAGGAAATTACATGTATTGCAAGATAATTTATTTGTTGAAAAATAAACACAGGCATATACATCTTCTATATAATAAAAGGCAATGTCTGTCTGTGCGTCTGTCTGTCTGTCTGTCTGTCTGTCTGTCTTATACACTATACGTTCAGCGACCGCGCGTCGGAGAGCTACGAAATTTGGCAATCGGAGACCAGGGAGGGTGGGAAGAGGACACGTGAAAACCGATTTTTAAAATTTTAATTATTTTTTTTGTTATTTAATGTTTTATGCGATTTCGACCGTTTTTTGACCTTTTTGCCCCTTTTTCTCCTCGATCCAGACATTGTAGAAAAAAACAAATCACACCATCGGAAAGAGCAGAGAATTTCGAGTAAAAATATATCAATTTCAAATCTCAGAGATAAATTCTAATATTTTTTTATGATTTTAAAGCAAAAGTCACTTTTGACTCAAAAAAACGATTTTTGGTTTTTAAATTCTCGCATAGTAAAAAGTACTCAGAATTTCGACTAATAATTTACATTTTTAGAAAGGTCAAATATCTGGCATTCTTACAAGTCCACTCCGGTCAAGAAATAATTATAAATATTCACAGGATCGCGATTTTAATGACCTAAGGATTTCCAATTTCTCGGCGAACCGCGTTTTCACCCGTTGAATTTTCTCCCCGTCTCCATGGAGACCACCGCCCTTCCGGTTTTAAAAGAATTAAGATATGTGTTGTATACAACGGGTGAAATGATTATATTTATATGATATTTTAAATGCATATTTTAATTTATGGATATTTTAAATGGATATTTTAAATAATTTAAATGATTGCATTATGGTGGATTGAATTGTGGTGATGTATTTGAAATTATTATATTTATGTATTTGTGGAACGATATTGATGATTGATGGAACGTTTTAATTTATGGATATTTTAAATGATGGAACGATGGAATGAGGATGATGGAATTAGAGCTTAGCATATGGTCATTATAAAATTTAAATTAGCGCGCGGGAAGTTAGCGCACGGGAAATGCACTCCGTAGGCCCGGGTTCGATTCCCGCCAGTGCCTAAACTGCCTCCGTGTTCAGGCGGTGTACGATCACATTAAACATGTGGGTCCGTAAGACGTTCCGAGAGGTTGTTGGTAGGGGAAGGGTGGTACGGTCCCTGTGGATGCCTCCCCCACTGGGTCCCGGTCTAAATTGGGTGAATAAAAAGAAAGTTATGGAGATTGTCGCGAAGGCGCAGTAGCCCAGTGGAGTACGATCACGTTAAACATGTGGGACCGTAAGTCCTTCCGAGAGGTTGGTGGTAGGGGAAGGAGTGTACGGTCCCTGTGGATGCCTTCCCCACTGAGTTCCGGTCTAAATTGGGTGGCACTTCCTGGCCGTCCAAACAGTTACCTTACACCTTTCTGGTAGGTCGCGCCAGCGAGTTTGCAACGATCAGAATTTGCCACCGTCAGAATTTTCAAGGGTAGCGAACAGGCTGGTCGCCAAAGGCGGCTAGTAAATAATAAAAGGCAATGTCTGTCTGTGCGTCTGTCTGTCTGTCTGTCTGTCTTATACACTATACGTTTCGCGACCGCGCGTCGGAGAGCTAGGAAATTTGGCAATCGGAGACCCTGGGGGGTGGGAAGGGGACACGTCAAAACCGATTTTTAAAATTTTAATTATTTTTTTTGTTATTTAATGTTTTATGCGATTTCGACCGTTTTTTGACCTTTTTGCTCTTTTTTCTCCACGATCCAGACATTGTAGAAAAAAACAAATCACACCATCGGAAAGAGCAGAGAATTTCGAGTAAAAATATATCAATTTCAAATCTCAGGGACAAATTCTAATATTTTTTTATGATTTTAAAACAAAAGTCACTTTTGGCTCAAAAAAACGAATTTTGGTTTTTAAATTCTCGCATAGTAAAAAGTACTCATAATTTCGACTCATAATTTACATTTTTAGAAAGGTCAAACATCTGGCATTCTTACAAGTCCAATCTGGTCAGGAAATATTCCGTATTGCCCACAGGATCGGGATTTTAAAAGTTTCCGAATTTCAATTTCTCGGCGTTCCGCTCGGCGTGCCGCTTCGTTTCTCCCCCGCTGAAGGAGGAAAGGTGGTGGGTGGGGACGTCAAGGTGGAGGTGACGTCACGGTTCTGAATAGAGCTCCTTTGCTCTATATAAATTATTATATTTATATTTTAAATGATGGGACGATATGGATTTTTTAAATGTATATTTTAACTTTTGGATATTTTAAATGGATATTTTAATTTTATGGATATTTTAAATCATGGAACAATGAAACAATGGAATGAGGATGATGGAATTAAGCATATGGTCATTTTAAATCGCAAATTAGCGCGCGGGAAGTTAGCGGTAGGCCCGGGTTCGATACCCGCCACTGCCAAAACTGCCGCCGTGTTTACGTGGAATACGATCACGTTAAATATGTGGGTCCGAAAGTTCTTCCGAGAGGTTGGTGGTAAGGGAAGGAGGATACGGCCCCTGTGGATCCCTCCCCCACTGGGTTCCCGTCTAAATTGGATGAATATATAGAAAGTTATGGAGATTGTCGCGGAGGGCGCGGCAGCCCAGTGGTTAGCGCGCGGGAATTGCACTCAGTAGGTCCGGGTTCGATTCCCGCCACTGCCAAAACTTACGCCACGTTCACGCAGAGTACGACCACGTTAAACATGTGGGTTCGTGAGTCCTTCTGAGAGGTTGGTGGTAGGGGAAGGAGGGTACGGCCTAAATTGGGTGAATAAAAAGAAAGTTATGGAGATTGTCGCGGAGGGCGAAGTAGCCCAGTGGTTAGCGCGCGGGAATTGCACGCGGTAGGCCCGGGTTCGATTTCCAAAATTGCCGCCGTGTTCACGCGGAATACGATCACGCGGAATAAACATGTGTGTCTGTAAGTCCTTTCGAGAGGTTGGTGGTTGGGGAAGGAGGGTACGGTCCCCGTGGGTGCCTCTCCCACTGGGTTCCGCTCTAAATTCGGTGAATAAAAAGAAAGTTATGGAAAATGTCGCGGAGGGCGAAGTACACCAGTGGTTAGCGCACGGGAATTTCACTGGGTAGGCCCGGGTTCGATTCCCGCCACTGCCAAAACTGCAGCCGCGTTCACGCGGAGTACGATCACGTTAAACATGTGGGATCGTAAGTCCTTCCGACAGGTTGGTGGTAGGGGAAGGAGGGTACGGTCCCTGTGGATGTCTCCCCCACTGAGTTCCGGTCTAAATTGGGTGGCACTTCCTGGCCGTCCAAACAGTTACCTTACACCTTCTGGTAAGGTCGCGCCAGCGAGTGTGCCACGGTTACAATTTGCCACGGTCAGAATTTTCAAGTGTAGCGAACAGGCTGGTCGCCAAAGGCGGCTAGTACAAAATAATACTTCAGTTTTTAATGGCTACTTTGTTGTTTATTCATAATAATACTTTGTAAGCAAGACTCCTTATTTAAAGAACCACGCGTAAGTCATGACTTACATTTAAACGATTTCTGGCTTTTGTTTTTTATGCAAAGGTGTTGAAAATCCCTTTTTACACAGGTAGGTGGTGGCAAATGGTAAAAGTGTCTGCAATGCTGCTTTTGCCAGCTGTGAATAAGGTTCTACACCACTGTGTACACCAGAATTGTTCTAAGTCCAGTTTTTTAAATTCCATTTGAATACGTGCATTTTCTCGTACTTCAATAAGATCGTCTTTTATTAAATCGCTGTCGTTCATTGAATCTGGGTCAAATAAAAATGGATCCAGTGCCCATCTCTGAACTTCGCTAATATTTCCCATGGTAAAGTATCCATGAAATGTTTCACTCAATTGTTGGACGTGTATTGCAGTATCAGGTATAATTATTATTTTCTCGTTTTCCAGAACGATTGAATCAAGCAAAGGAAAATTTACAAAATTCCCATTTTCAACTCAAAGTTTTAGTTTTTCAATAAATGAAGATACTTTTCCATTAGCTGTTATTATGATCTTACCAAATCCTTGCATTGATGTGCTTAATTCATTCAGGTGGCTCAATATATCTGCTACGCAGGCTAGTCGAAGTATTGCTTCTCTTTTTTCAAAAGTTTTAATTAAATCATCATTTTGGTTAATAAGAAACTGTATAATTTCCTCGCACAGTTCAAAAACCCTGCTTAGCACGCGCGGCTCTTGGAGAGTCACCGTACTTCAGTGTGATAAAGCAGCACAGAATAAACAGCATCGATTTCTTCGCACAAAGATACGATGATTAAACGCCCGTCTTCGGATATATTAAACTACATTTACAGCAGTAGTTAAATGTTGTTATAAATTCTCTGGCAAAGCTTTTGATGCAAGTTCATGGCGGTGCAACATACAATGAGTAAATGTAACTTGCGGTATTTCTGTCTTGATGTATGAAAAAAAAATCCAGAATTTTTGCCCAGCATTGCAAAGGTACCAGTGCAAATTGAGCCTATCCCATTCATAGGTATTTGATGCTTCAAAAAAGAGTTTTTAATATGATTGAAAACATCAATTCCTTTTGTCGTCAATTCCAGTTGCTCACAAAATAAAAATTCTTCCAACATTTCTTTTACCTTAATGTATCGCAAAAATGCCAATAACTGACTGCAATTATCAACATCAGTTGAATCGTCCAGTTGAATACTCACTTTTAGAGGACTGGCTTTAATATCTTCTACTACTTGCAGAAAAATATCAACACTGAGATCTGGAATGCTCGATCGAATCACGTCGTTCGATAACGGAATCTGCTGAATTTTCCTTTGTTCTACAGAACCCAATACAATTTTTGCAAATTCAAGTGCACATGGTTTTTTCAAATTCCTCAGCTATTGTATAACCATTTATTTTCTTAGCACACAGATATGCCACTTGATAAGAAGCTTCTAACAAGGACTATTGATCTGGGGCAACGTCAGATTTTGTTATAGTACCGTTGGCATCAAATCGAGCCTTCTTAGACTTCAAGTATGTCCTGCGGATTCACCACCATGCTGATTGCTGAAATGCTCTAACAATTTTGACGGTTTATGATTGGAGTTTGAAAATATTTTGCAACATAAAATGCATTGTGGTCGTTGCGTACCATCTTTTTCTGTTGTACAAGTTAATCCATAAGCAGGGGCGGCATTTCAGCATTCCATTTGGGGGTGCGAGATTTATATGTATGAAAATCCCCAATATGGAATAAATAAAATGTTTGTTAACACGGGGGGGGGGCACAAAATTGAATTGATGTTGAGAAAAATAATTGTTGTTAACATAATTTTTGTACATAATTGTGTTAACATAATTGTTGTTAACATAATTTTTCTAAATACAAATATCTATATTTATTTACATTTTAATAAAGTTTTAAACGCCGGTTTTTAGAGTCTGGAAGAAGAGAATACTTTGTTACAATATCATCATAATCTAGTGCTATATCTTGTTCTATAGCTAAAACAGCTAAAGATGAAAGTCTTTCTTGTCCCATTGTACTGCGAAAATTATTTTTCAGCCTCCTAAGACACTAAAAAGACCTTTCACAAGTGGCTGAGCCGATTGGCACAGTCAAAAACAATATAACTAATAATGTTATGATAGGAAACACATTTTTTTAAATTCCGTTCTTTAAAATAATCCAGGCGACTTTTAAAATTGAGATGGGCTATGTTTTCATTTTTCACCATTGAATAAAACAGTCGCAATTCCTCTTTCTGGAAGTCGTATACTTTGCATATGGTTGAAACATTTTCTTTTTCTTTTTTCGACATCTGATCCGTATAATACTGAACTAAGGGCAAACAAAACAGATATATTGTTCTCATTAAATCTTGCCTCAATTTCATTAGATACTGAATCTATAATTTCATATTGAATATTGATTTTGTGATATGATTTAACATCATCATGGGGATTTTTTTCACCGCCTCCGAATTCGCTTGGAATTTTTTTACTCCTTTTCAGTTTTGGTGCAGAATAAGAATTTTTTTCGCAACGTTCTCTCACAAAACTCCACACTTGATTAAAATATGCATCAGTGCGAAAAGAACTAACAGTTTCAATAGTAGCTTTAACCAAAGCTTGCACAGCCTGAAAAATAAGATCAGATGACTGAAGATGGAGAAAGTATTGCATTGATCAAAAACGCTGTTCAATACAAACAAAGTGAACAAAAATTCGAACGATGTCATGCATGTTAAAAGGGCTTCGGCTCTTCCACCATTGAGAGAATCGTTTTCAGATAATTCTTCCAGTGTTAAAATCACCACTTTAAAATTATCAAGTAGTGCTTTTATGGCTTTAATTCTGGAAGACCACCTCGTATCACTTAGTGATTGTAGAGTTGAAGAGCCTCCAGAAAAATTATTTGTTGATGAGCGAATTTTTTCGAAAATAGCATATCTTTTATATGATGTTTCTATGAAAGAATATAATGCATTGAGCTGCTAAAATGCATTTCCAGCGGAAAGAATGGATGAGCATGTGCTAACTACAAATAAATTTAATCGGACACTTGGAATTTTCAAGTGAAAAGGATAACATCACCCCAATATTTTCAAGTTGAAAAGGATTCGTTCCAACCGGAAGTGGGAACTTCGCTGTGAAGGTTGGCGATTTTGAAACTTCATGGCGTGAGAAAACTGACCAGTGGACAGGCGATAAAAAATGGGAGAAGCCGATAGACGACGAGGGAAAATTTGGGGGCGCGACCGCGCCCCCTATTTGCCGCCCCTGTCCATAAGCAACATAATCGCCTTTCCATTGGCATTTTTTCGACAAAACGAGAATTACTACAATCAATAAAATAATTATAATTTTTCAAAATTTGTAGAAAACCTTTATGTAATCAACTGATCGTATCCGATATGAGCTTTAATCACAGATTAATGTTGTTAAATTAAATAAAATTAGTATTCATTTCTGCGTCAAACCACCTCGTTAACCTTCATATTCAGAGTATGCGAACATGTGTGCGTATCCACCAGTTTCTTATTGTACTGCATGTGCTAATAAGTCCGAAGCCATCTATTGAGGCACTTTAAAAACATTTGTGCTTCTATTTAGCTAACAGACTAAAAGTAGATAGATGTAGCTACTTCCTGGTGCTCGCTCTTTCCCCTTACATTTTGTCTGCCAGCTACTCAGGCGTTACAAATGATAAAAATATAGGAGCTCGGTTGTGCATAGGTAATGGCACTCTGCCTCAACAATGAGAAAATATGTTACAATATCATTTTACATTATCAACAGCATAATTATAATAAGGTAAAATGCTTACCTTTCTGTGTGAAGGGCGTAGGGCAATTTGACTTCGTTTCCCCTAAAGTCTTAAAAGAAATATCATTTTATTGTGTTTGGTTACCATCTTGATGTCAGGAATAATTGCGCTTGATTGAAAGAAAAGTATTATTTAATTAGATTCTGCATTTAAAATTACATAGAAAAGAAACAAGCATTTTGCTCCGACATCATTCGAAACATCAACAACACAGAACAGAACTTCAGTTCGTAAGTGTACCGGTAGTGTCTTATGATGCGCGCGCAGATCACACGATGTAAACACATTCCTTTTCTGGCGGAAAGGCGAGAGTCAGTGTTTCTGGATTTGTCGGTCTTCCGTAGCGAGGAGAGATCATTTATTTCTAACAACAAACTCAATCTGAAAGGCAGAAAAAATGCTACCCTGATGAAAATTCCCTTTAAAAACATAATTTTGCATTTTATTCGTGGAAGAAATAATCAATACACCCTATAAATGTGATTATTGATTCAAAAGAGAAGTTTTTATTACTGCAAAGTAAAATATTTCTCAGTAAATAGGGTTTTTTAGCCTGGTGCATTTTGGAGCCATCTGAGGCAAAGGTAGAGAGATGCTGTCTGAGGCAAAAGTAGAGAGGATAGGAGTTGGGGTCCCAGAAGTCGACGTAGTGTTCGATAGTTTCTCACAGACGGTAGTTTCCATGGAAAATTTATAAACTTCTCTCGCACCCCCAGGGGTGCACGCACCCAGGTTAAGAACCACTGCCCTATCTGTATGTTTCTTGATTTTTCCTGGATAAAAGGAGATTGGGAGCATTAATAGAATCCTACGATGATAGAATACTACTTACGTTTATCTTTCAAGTACCCAAAATATTCGAAAGTCATTTATAATTGTACTTACTTCATGTTTTTGTGAACAAAGAGACGCAAAACACCTTTTATAGAAACAAATATTCTACTGGATGAGGGGGAAAATCCATTTTAAAAGTTATCCGAAATATCGGTGGTATCGGAAAAATGGGCACATTAAAAATCGCAGGGTTCCAGCATTTACTTAATTTACTTAAGGAAAAAGATTACTGTCATATTACATAACATTCGTATCAGATATTTTGCGATTATATTATTTTAACATTGCGAAAATTCTTTTATTTTGTCAAAATTGTGTTCAAATTCCAATCTTCCTATTAAAGTTAACTTGTAATGTTATTAGAATAATTCTGTAAGGAATGGCTTCTAATCAAATTAACAATTTTTCAGGGGGTACTTTGGCACACCCATAATCCCCCCCCCCTCTAAATACGCTCATGGGTGGAATTTGAACAAACATTTTGCAATTTCTAAAATAAATAATTGATAGCAAACATGCAGTTTACATTATTAGAATCATAGCGATAATAATTATTAGGGTACACAGATTAGGATTTTAAGTGCATTTAAGGTATTATTGCAAATATTGAGATATTATTGCAAATATTACCCATGTTCACACGTCAAACATGGGGGCGTAACAGGGATCAGAGCCTCTCAGTGCATTTAAAATATGGAACATATTTTAATTTAAAAATTATTAAAATTGTATCAATATAAAATTGTATCATCATAACGGAACATATTTATTATGATGAATAAAATTATCTATATATTATTTAATCACACTAAATAAAATTCAATTATAATAATATCTTAAATTTAAAAAGAAAATTCTAAAAGATAAATCGAATATCATTTATTTCACTCTCTCCTATAAAGTTTATGTTTACGGCTCTGCTACATATTGAAATCAAGCAACTAATATAAACAGAGCTACCATGAGGAATAATCAATTTCTAATTGCATATTCCTTGCAACACTTCCGAGGACCGGAACCGGCAGTTAAGTGACACCACAAACCATGCGATTGCAGTTCCAGGTGTTTTGCGCAGGTGACCGAAAGGGTTTGCTCCTGTGCTTTGCATTTGCACATCGTCTGCTGAGATCAGATTACCATTCGGTGAGAAATGAATTAAGGTCAACGAACGCATTATTTTAATATTCCACACAATTCAAATGATAAATTGCAAGAAAGAATTATTTCTGGCTCTGGCTTATACAGATATTTTTCTCATGGATGCTGCAATACATTTTCTACATTGCATTTATCAAATATTATGAATTAATTATTATTTATATAACTAGGAACCTGCACTTCCTGCTCGTTGACACTTGCAAACCCCCTGAACTCGCTTCACAAACTCTTTCGCACCGCCTGCTACGCAAGCGTAATACGGTGTTACCCAGGTAGTCCAGCTCTCTCATAGGGTGAGCCAATAATGGGGAGCCAATAATGAGCTCTCCCATAGGGTGACCCAAGAGGCAGCTCCCCCCCCCCCCAAATTGGGGGGGAGGGCTGCTTCTTGTTCACCGGTGCTTAACAACCCCGGAACTCGCTTCGCGATCTCTTTCAACTCGACCAGAGCACACGACTGCCCTTGTGCCCACTACTCGCTGACGCTCGACAACCCCCTGTTCGCTGCCCATCACTAATCGCCGGAGCTCCCTGGACACCAAGTTCTGTTTTTTGCCTAAAGCCCCTTCCAGTGATAAGGCTCCCTAAGCGTTACTTTTTCTCTCTACCCAATTGTTAAGCTCCTAGATATGGACTTACCAATACTGCCGCAATTACTGATTGCACTTACTGATACACACTTACTGATACGCACTTACTGACCATTACTCAAATTATAAATAATTTTCTACACCCAACGGATTTAACGAGAAAATTATTGGTTCCCATTATCAGTGGCAGAACTTCACATCCTGCCCCCACCCTCCCAAACGCCTGAACCGCCTTACCACTACAATTTCCACAATATTTAAATTTTTCCCACGCAAAAACCAGGCCAATAAAGCACAACGAGTTGTTGTTGAAACCCAGACCGTCCGACCTACCAGAAAGGTGTAAGGTAACTGTTTGGACGGTCGGGAAGTGCCACCCAATTTAGACCGGAACCCAGTGGGGGAGGCATCCACAAGGACCGTACCCTCCTTCCCCTACCACCAACCTCTCGGAAGGACTTATCTATTATCAGTATCTATTTATTTATTTATATATCTATTTATTTATTTCTATCATTTAATTATTTATTTATTCATCGTCAATTAATATCAAAGGACGGCGCGGATGCTTTTCTAAAATAGTAAATTAAGATAAATATACTTAATATTGACGTTAAAAACATACTAGCCATGGGAAAGGGGAAGCCCAAAGCACTTTAAAAACATAATATCTGCTCCTTATTACATAAAAATGCTAAAGAATCATAATAGATTGTTACATTTGTTATATACTAAAACCCGGTAATTAGATAAAAATATATATATTTACAGCTCAAATTTGATAATACACTTGACATTTGATACATTACAAATAATTTTTTAGTCAGTCACACATTGAGAGAAAATAAGCAAACTAAAGTGATATACAGTACACTATGATACACACTGTATTACGAACATGTAAAATACCTTTACTGGGGGCTCTTTGAGTCTCCAGAAGAGAAAAACACCTTTACCAGCACCCATTCCCATTTCGTAAATGGAGGGTGACCATATTTTGACTTTTTATTGTATCCGGCAGTTGTTTAATGATCTTGTAAGATATTTATAGAACTATTCGCTGTATACTGCTCCTGTTTACACGTATTAGTGCTTTAAACCTTTGGTCTGTTATTGTTTTCCAATGGAAGGAAACATACACACACACACACACAAACACACGTCCTCGCACGCACACAGACCACACAGAAAGACAAACATTTTTATTTATTATATAAAATGTAGATGTTAGGGGGAATGAAAAGAAATGAGAAGAAAAAAAATAAGTTGGCCAGAAACCTTGAAACTTTACATGTTTACATAACAGTTTCTACGAGTTTTTTTCTAATCACTTCGGTAAAAGGTATCGCCGTGTTTTCAAATATTAAAACGCCGCGTTTCTTTTCTCCAGAGTAAAATAGTTTTTAATAGCGAAGGAAGGACATTCCTGCATTTATGCCCTATATTGCATTCGCTGTGTTTATCTTCTTTGAAAACCAATTATTTTGAACGTTCGTTCGATTTCTTCGAACAAGGTCATGGTACGTAAGGGTATATATAATATAGTAAATGTATATAGAAAATAAGGTATATAGAAAAGGTATAGAAAAAGCTGTATAGAAAATAAGGTATATAGAAAAGGTATATAGAAAAGGTATAGAAAAAGGTATGTAAAAAAAGGTAAGTAAAAAGTATATAGAAAATAAGGTATATAGAAAAGGTATATAGAAAAAGGCATGTAGAAAAAGATGTATAGAAAAAGGTATATAGGAAAGGTATATAGAACAAAGTCATGGCACGTAAAAGTGTAAAGAATCCCGTAATTCGCACAACATAATTTTCAGTTGCTGCTTAAACGGTAATTAGGAAGGGAAAAGAGAAAAAAAAAATTGAATCACTGATTGGTAAAACGGAAGGAGACAAAAAAATTTGAAAAATAAAGTTGGATAGCCATTTTGTTCTTTGGGTGCATAAAAGGAGCAAGTATTTCATTGTAACGTTATTGCCGGTTTATGAAACATATGATTGAATTGAAAATGGAATAAACATAGGACTGAGTTACTGTTTTGTTTTCGTTAAAAAATTAATTGCAGTGTGGCTCACCTCAACTTTCTCGTACAAGAATCCATTTTTAAGTAGTTTGTGAGTTTTCTTTTCTTTCTCCCCCCCCCCCCCCCCCAAATTTTACCTGTTACTTTATACGTGTTATCCTTCACTTTAAAGGGCATAAAAAAAATATAGATTAATAATGCACCTCCCGAGGGTAACTTGCCCCCCAAGAGGGGGCTAATGATGTCACTAACAAAAAGACTTGTATCGCGACTATTTTTCACACCAATGATTGAAACTATGAAGTATCGTGATCCATAAATAAACCGTTTTATGCATGATTATGTCAAATTTTGTCCTACGCTCCCATGTTAAAACAATATAGGTTTTCTCTCAAATTAAAAAAAAAATTCTATCTAGTTCTAGATTTTTTAATTACAAAGCCGGATATAAAATTTCGTGAAATCCATTAATATTTGTGGACAGAACTCCAAAAATAGTCAAAACGTATTCAGGAGGCCTTAAAACATACATTGGCATCAAAATCTCGAATTCGAAACATTTTCGTGAAAACAATATTTTCTCTATATGAGAAAGTAAAAATTAAAGTAAATTGAAGTAAAATAAGGAAATATGTCCCGAAGATTAAAATTCCAAAATGCAAGATAAATAACATTTTAAATGTAATGTTTAAAGTTTTAAACAATTCATATTAAACTGCACAAATATGTGCTGTATGTATTTCATTCTACGTTATTTATTCAAACAAAATTAAAATCTAGCATAAAATTTCGTAAAAAGGAAATAAACCCAAAATATTTAAATTACAAATCCAATATAAATAACATTTTAAATGAAATGCTTAAAGGTTTAAAGACCCTATTTGGAGTTTAAAGGCCCTATTCATCTTAATTTACTTTTGAAATTTCCAATGAATCTCAAAACAGATGGAAGTGAAATAACCTAAGGTGTAATGTATTTTTTATTTCTCCAAAAATTTTTCAATCAGTGATTCAATTATATAACGCCATTGCTATAAACATTGGAGATAAATTAGAAGCCTGCTGAACGAATAACTTACACACAGAACAAGTCTAAAGAAGGCTTTGCGTAAGGTACAATTGAGCTCCCATTGCAGATAACAGTATAAACGAATCGGTTTCGCGCTTTTTATATATTCATCAGCATGGAATAGCAAATACCTGCTATAGTAGCATGAAACACGCTATGTGTCATAATTTTGTTAAACTAACCACAAGAAATGCGGTCCATGGATGCTGCTATCAGCAATGGGAACGCGATTCTTGTTTTGGGATATGTATGAATTTAGCCATTGCAGCTTTCTGTATCGTATGCTCATGTATGAAATTACTACTGAAACCCACACGCATTCTACTCTATAAGTAATTTCAAAAACCGTTTTTTTCATGGAATATATTTCGTATAATCGTTACAATAGAATCGGAGATTTGTTTTCAGAAAGCAGAAAACTAGCGATCGCTCAATTTTGACCGATTGTTCAGGTAGTAATTAAGTATCATCATACTTTTGTTTATACAATTAAAAAGTAATAAACGCTAGAATCCGTGACAACGTTTTTCAATAATAAATGAAATAAAGTTACGTCTTAACTCGTGCAATAAATATGTTACGTAAAAGATCAATCAATAATCACTATTTGTATTAACTTTTGTTTATGAAGTAAAAATAAAAATAAAAACTAAAAATTTAAACTTAAGAATCCATGGCAATGTATTTTATAGCGAAATTCTTTAACGTGCGCCCCATTACATAAATATATACTGTACGCATCACTACTCGCTCAATGGCGGCACATGTGATTGAGTGCCATCTAGCGGAAGGCGTTTCGAAAAAACTATTTTGGCCATTATTTCACGAAATTGAATTTTCCCGGCATGGTGATCTATATTTTTGGAAAGGGGAATCCAAAATCTATAAAAGTTCTTCAACCAAGTATCAAAGTTGGTTTTTTACTCGAGTTATAAGTCACTAAAAAATAATTTTTCCTTGGCATGAATAGGGCGAAAAATTTCAAAGTGACCTCAAAATGGTTTCGATCGATCAGATGTTATTCGCCCTGACAGTTTTTGATTCTGTTTGAATTTAAGCTGCGACTTGCAATTTGGCAGATTTTAGTATGGATGCTTTAGGCTATATAGATAGTAGGACAAAATTTCTCGGTCAATACAGAAGTTTGCAAATGGAAGCGAGGACGCATCATTGGTTTCAGAGAAGTCAGACAGCCAACCAGAAGAGTTGACCATTACCCGACACGGAAAGATAACGGATGCCTGGACCTATTGTTTCCAACACCGTAAAAGGATGTTGGAAGCATTAGGTCTAGGAGAGCCGACCACACGAAAAAATTTGGATGCAGTATACTGCATCCATACAGGGCCCTCGCTAAGGGGGGGGACAGGGGGGAGTCTCCCCCCCCCGAATGTCGAGAAATCCCTGTACAGTTGGCAAAATCAAGATCCAAGTTGGCAGACTTGGTACATTTTAGATAAAATTTATTTAAAAATTAGTATCATCATTGGCTGGCTTCAAGGTATTACTGTTGAACTTTCTCTTCCTCCTCACTAACACATTATCTTTTAAACCATGATGATATGATGGATGATATTATATCATGATATACACTCCAGAGATCCATATAAATGAAATATGGATAAAAAAAGGTTTTACTGTGTTTAACTTATTTTACATAGACACGTATTCGTTTTTGCTTCAGGCAATACCACCTTTCCACAGCATCTTCCAAGTTGATTTCGTTCCCAAGTCTGCTTCGCACTTCAAAAGCATCAAGCTGTTAAGCCTCATATCCGCCATTGTTGTTCTGAAGGAACCTTTCACAATCTTTAGCTGACTGAAGGCTCTTTCATTTGTGCTGACTCCATAACCAACTGTATAGTCAATTGGCACATTTTGAAAGCCAGCTTTTATGCATTTTTGAATTGAACCATGACGTAGTTCAATGTTTCCGTTGATAGTATATGTCTCTCCTTGCATGCATATCACTTTGTTCAGCATGTCTCACTTTGTAGAGCATGCATATCAGGCCTAGTAGCTGGAGAGAATATCATGACAGCCTCTTCAATTGCTTCGATTGTCAAATTATCCTTGTTCAAGGGAAATTTGAAAATTGAATGAAGTGAAGAAATAGTTGTATTCATAGAAACCACGTTCTTTTTAAGACCTCGACATAGTGTATCAAGGACAGCATTAAACTATTTTCTATAGAATTGTTTTAGGTCTATGTTTACTTCATTTTCAAAATACTTTTCAATCCTTCTCGACCTCATTCGTCTTCTATGGTGCAGTTGAAAGTCATGTTCAGGATCAACTTCAATGTTTCCAGCAAATGTTTCCGCACTTGTGATCAAGTTGTCCATTTCTGTGGTGTTAATCTCCTCCAAAATTTTTACCGTGTTTTCGACAACTGTAATACAATCAATCAAATTCAGATCAGGGCTTTCCAAAGTTTCTGTCAAAATCTTCATCTTATATATAATGGTTTTCATAAAAAACAAGCTAACAATGAAATCAAATGATTTCATCTTTTTGCATAACCCGTGGTCTTTTGTTTTTGTAGCACAGTCTAATTCCTGTTGTGTGGAAATTTCTTCTAATACAGATAAGATAGGTTCAAATGATGTGTTTACAGCTTTTATAGTCTCTGCTCTGGCTGACCACCTAGTTCCAAACATATTTCTCGAAAGAAGGGCATTATCCACTTCTTTGATCTTATTTCTCAACTGTCTGAAACGTTTAGTACTTGAATTGAAGAGAATGCCAAAATTAGTTGATGAGGCCCTAATTTGATCAAATAGTTTTTCTGATTATCTGTCAAATCTGAGTGTCTAAGACCAGGATCATGGCTGACTAAAGGAAACTTGATCTCTCTTCAACAACAATATTTCCTACATCTTTGTTTTTTAAAAATATTTCGCTATCTTCCAAAATTTGTTCAATCGCCAAGATCGACCAGTCCACAAATTTAAACCTCTACAAATTGAACCAGCAGCTTTATTCCTAACTGTATTGTCTGTTCGCAAAAGCGGATACAAAAAAACTCCGTAGGTAGGGCAATTTTTTTTTTCTCTCTTGGCAATTTTATGATGTAATATTATGCAAAAAAAATTTAAGATATTTGAGTGTTGAGAGACATTATGGATACATTAATCATGCCGATACATCGATGAATGAAATATCGATATAAAATGTGTTATCGGTGCAAAAAAAACTTCCTAGACTTTACTTAAGTTGGTAAAAATCATTACTTGACTTGGCAATTTTATCGGCTCTCTCCCCCCAATAATAAGTCTTAGCGAGGGCCCTGCATCCATATAGGCAAGCAAACCTAGCACCTATAGGTAAGCAAATGATCACGATGATAGTGACAGAAATAAACAGTGGCATCACCAGAAAAACTCTGAAGCCGGTAATCCAAGTTTGGATTATCTCTATACAATCCAAATACACCTACACTGCCTGGCCAAAAAAGAAAACCGTGCATGTTAATATTCGTTGGACCCCTTTAACAAGAATTACAGCACATATTCATCCTGGCATTGTGAGTTTATGCAATGTCTCAACACTGTGAGTTTATTTGTGGCCAAATTTGCAGTAATATTTTGCTAAGATCCTTGATCGAGGAAGGAAGAGTGAAATTACTCCTTAGATGATTCTATGCTATTGAGGGTATCATATACCCTCAATGGGGTTGAAGTCAGAACTTTGTGGTGGACAATTCAAGTGTACGAATGAAGCCTCGCGCTCCTCAAACCAATCTTTCGCAATTTTAGCGCGGTGAATGGTGGTATTGTCATCCTGGAATATGCCGGTGCCTTCATGGAAGAAAATGCCATTGATGAAGCAAGCTGGCCATTCAATGTTCAGATATTCAGCTGATTTCATTTTACTGCTGCATATAGTGCTGCTGCTCCTAGACAAGCTGAACAGAAGTATTGAAGCAACCCCAGATCATAACACTTCCGCCTGAGGCCTGTACAGACACAGTACAGAAAAGGTCCAATGTTTCATGCTGTTTGTTCGCTTCTAACCCTGATGCGTCCATCATGTTGTTTGAGAGTAAATCTGGACTCATCAGACCACATGATTTTCTCCCATTGCTCTGCAATCCAATCTTTATGTTCCTTGGCGAATCGGAGTCTTTTTCATTTTTCTATTACTCTCGATAACCAGTGATTTTTTTTCCCCCAGCACAGCGGTTTAATCTTAGTCCTTTCAATTCTAGTCTCATCGTGCTGGTCGTACTTCCACTATAGAACAATTTCGAGTTCTAGGATTAATTTTTTGAGGTTCATTTTCAGTAAGGGCTTTAATGATCTTCGGTCATGATTATTCAGGATTGTCCTTCGACCACACATTTTCTGCGCAGTTGACGCCATCTTTTCAAGATTCACATAATGCACTGGACAGTTCGTAATCCGGTGCCAGTGATTTCAGCAATATCCTTGTACGTCTTCTGCCATTCACACAGGCCAAGAATGTGACCCTATTTTAATTCTATACCATCTTTTCCGCTACTGCTTATAACGTCTTTAACCATGATCACTATGAACTGATCAGCTGCATGTTGATCTCATTTTATTTAAAGGTTGTACTCTCTCTCTGAACCTAAAAAATTTTTGAAATGCATCATCACTCCTTCCCTCGTTATGTTTCCAAACAATGTATCAATGGTTTAAAAAACAAGAAAGATCAATCATGCATAAAGCATTGATTATGAAACACTTTCCAACTTCAATGCAATTTTATGCAAACACCTCTAAAATGCGATACATTCCTCGGTAATGTTTTTAAAATTATCACAATACTACATTAATTTATTATATTTTAAAACTTCATCGAAGAAAATGAACTTCTTCAAATAACGGCATTGAAATATAAATTGCCTGGTTTAAACATCTCTAAAATACGATACATTCCTCAGTAATATTTTTTAAATTATCATAACACTACAATAATTTATTATATTTGAAAACTTCATCGAAAACAAATGAACTTTATTCAAATGACGTAATCGAAATATAAATCGCCTCTATATAAAAGCAGCATTTTATTCATAAACATTTTTCCAATCGTTTCATTCATCACAATACTATAATAATTTATTTTATTTAAAAATTTGAAAAATTGATATCTACCATATTTATTTTAAAATGTGAAACCTTTCTCATATATAAAATAATTAAACCCTTGGAAAGATATTTATTATATAATATATCTCTTTTTCTTTCTGAAGGATATAACGAGAGTCAGAATTTAATTGAATTTGTTTTTCTCCCTATATTAAATACATTTTATTTAAAACACTACCTAACATATTTTACTGAATTTTTTTTTATATATTTTATGGGATAATTTGAATATTTCCTAAAATTTTCGAAGCAATTTGTGAATTTTAAATTCACTTAAAAAATGTTTGAAACATTTGGTCCCATAGGGTTCAATGTATTTCATTTTTTCAACCCGGGTTCAATAAAAAACTAATTGGGTGATATTATTCATTTATATTCCCATATGTCCCACAGATCGTCTGAAAAACATACTAAAATTTCATTTTGGTAAAGACATTTTTACGGCAGTCATCGTGCTAACGAACAGACAGACAGACGGACAGACAGAATGAACAAAGTCATAAATACTTTCAACTATGTTGTAAAGTGTTAACAAACAAATAAAAACAAAAACGTAATTTAAAGTACCTTCTTTCATGGACGTAACCCCGAAATTTAGGTCCTTTATTTTTATGTCATTTCCTAAAAGAACATGATTTTGTTAACTATTGCCATTTGATATATTACTTTCCTTATAAACGTAGTATATTGTGTAATGAAGGATTGTGACATGGTCGAAAATTCGAATTCAGGTTTTCGACGAAAGAGCCTGTCTATTTCTACTTCTTAGATCCAGACCGGCCAACCTACCCGAAAATGTAGTATATTTTTTTGTAACACTTAACGATACATTTGGGGACTGGGCGTGTAATCTAGTGAAATATCGCCAACTTGGTGAGTAATCTAGTGAAATATCGACAACTTGGCGATATTTCGCCCTTGATTGACGAAAATGTAGTTAAAATTACAAAAATGACACCAAGCTAATGCAAATGACGCTTAATAGATGAATTTATCACTAAAATACTTCAATATATGGACTATATTTCCTATTGAGGATGTTAAGAGTTACGTTAAATATAGGTTAATTGGGTACGAAATAGTTTTACATGTTGTCATCAGGAAAAGCGCCAAATTTACAATTCAACGTTAAAAGCACTGTGGCGTGGATCTTTTTATCATATTTTTCACTGTGAAAGAAGTAAATTCATTACATTATATAAGGAAAGTCATGTGCTGCCATATCAGATTTTTAACACTTTACAACATAGTTGAAAAGTGTTTATGACTTTATTCATTCTGACTGTCTGTCTGTCTGTCTGTCCGCTAGCACGCGATAACTGCCATAAAAATGACTTTATCAAAATGAAATTTTAGTATGTTTTTCAGACGGTCTGTGGGACTTATGGGAATATAAATTAATAATATCACCCAATTAGTTTTGGATTGAACCCGGGTTGAAAAAATGAAATACATTGAACCCTATGGGACCTAATTTTTCAAACATTTTTTAAGCGAATTTAAAATTCACAAATTACTTCGAAAATTTTAGGAAATATTCAAATTATCCCATATCAAATTATCCCATAGGGAGAAAAACAAATTCAATTAAATTCTGACTCTTGCTATATCCTCCAGAAAGAAAAAAGAGATATATTATATAATAAATATCTTTCCAAGAGTTGAATTATTTTATATATAAGAGAGGTTTCACATTTTAAAACAAATATGGTAGATAGCAATTTTTTAAATTTTTAAATAAAATAAAATATTATAGTATTGTGATGAATAAAACGATTGGAAAAATGTTTATGAATGAAATCCTGCTTTTATACAGAGGCGATTTATATTTCGATGACGTCATTTGAATAAAGTTCATTTGTTTTCGATGAAGTTTTCAAATATGATAAATTATTGTAGTATTATGATAATTTTAAAAGTATTATTGAGGAATGTATCGCATTTTAGAGATGTTTAAACCAGGCAATTTATATTTCAATGTCGTCATTTGAATGAAGTTCATTTTTTTCGATGAAGTTTTAAGTTTTCAAATATAATAAATTAATGTAGTATTGTGATAATTTTAAAAATATTGCTGAGGAAAGTATCGCATTTTAGTGATGTTTATATAAAATTGCATTGAAGTTGGAAAGCGTTTCATAAGTAATGCTTTATGTATGATTGATCTTTCTTGGGTTTTTTTTTAATGTATTGCGAGATGTATACCCATTTCTCATATATTTGATTAATTATAAATGCGTTTTACTTTAGAAAATGTGTTATGTTTTCATAGAGAAATTGTGGCCCCTTCTAATTTTCTTCATTTTTTTTTTCTAATGGCGTGCTTGTCCCCCCTTTATTATTTGTATATAACTTAAATGCGTGAAAAAAGTAAGTATTTAAATGTCTGTAACTTAAATGTATGCAAAACAATGACGTAACAAATTTGGACTTTCTGGCAGAGCCAGATTAAGACGAGGCCCCAAAAAGCCGACCTATTTAAAAAAGAACAAACTAAAAATCTGTTTACTTTTATAAAAATTTACTAAACATAAATTATATGAGGGTTACACTGAAATTTTTTGAGATACGTTAAGTGTTACAAGTTAAACTTACCAACTCTTAGGAGTGTTCAAAGTACTCCTCTCCAATGACGTATTCATAGAGGGGGTCCGGTGGGTCCTCCCCCCCCCCCCCCCCCCGAAATGAAATATTTGGATACGTCCTTGCCTGTGCTCTCGTATTTTCTCGTTCAGTTGTGATCCAGTATCAATTTAGTCAGGTTTTAGTCAAGTTTAGGTAGTTTTTTTTTCAAACTCTTTTTTTGAATTGAAAGTTCACTATACTTTGGACCCCCCCCCCCCCCCCAAATGAAATTTCTGGATACGTCCTTGCTCCCCTCCAACATCAATGCACTTTTGTACGCGAATTTTTCAAAGATTAAATGCTTCAAGCTATCCATTTCTTGGAATCGATGAAAAATATGTTTTTATAGCCTCATCAATCTCATCTTCGGAATGAAAACGACGCCTAAGTAATTTTTTTTTAATTAAAAAATAACCAAAAGTCACATATAGCAAGATCAGGAGAATAGGGTAGATGTTCTATCCCTTTATATTTTTTGTTCAAGATATTCGACTGTCATTCTTGCTGAATGAGAAGGTGCATTGTTATGGTGAAGCATGAGTCCCCTAGCATTCACTTCCTGAAGGATTTCTGGAAGACACTTAGTAGTGTACCAGTTAGCTGTAACTGTCTTCTGCCCCTCTAGCTTTATGGCTTTGACCAGACCTGTATTTCTGAAGAACACAGTATACATTCATTGCTCGTTGTCCTTTCACTATTGTTGGTCTGAGGTGATCTTCAAAGACCCATACTTTACTTTCTTGACGTGGTAGAACGTCAAAAAACGGTATGTACGTTTCATCACCAGTTATAATTTAAAAATAATGCGGTGTCCACCATCATTAAGTAATTTTAGGGTTTCTTTACTGATTCTGACACGCTCCGCTTTTTGGTGTTCTGTTAAATTATGGGGAACCCAACGACAAACTAATTTTTTCATATGCAGTTAGTTCTTCATGAATAATTTTATATATAGCTGCGGATCTAATGTTAAGTTCCTTTCTGTACCATGATTTAGTAGGTACAGCGATTATCATCGATTAACAATTTTAAAATGGCCGACACATTTTATGGGACTACAACTGACAAAGGTCTTCCTGTGTGTTCGTCATCTAGGGGAGAATTTCGACTTCTTCTAAACTCTGTAAGCCATCTGAATACATTGGCACGAGATGGAGCGTCATTTCCATGTGCTAATTGTAGACGCTGAAGACATTCTTCTTGATTTAGCCCCACTCTAAAATCATAGAAAATCAATGCTCAATAATGTTCTCCACAAATTATCGTCTGCGCCCTGCGGACATAAAAAAGTTCAAATTTAAATATCCGACCAATAATTTTTTTTCTAGTGCATATCGTCTGTCCCTGTCTCAAAAATTTCCGTGTGATCCTCGTATATTAGGTGTAAATAGAATTCTGCAGTAGGGTGGTTTAACTATCAAAGAATTTAGATAAAAAATAAAAAAAATGTTATACATTATTTTCTAATTTATGTGGTGTGTTTATTTTTAACAGTTTAAAGTTTTACATAGGTCTCCTAAATAAAAGCAATGGAGGAATTGCAAAAAATAAATAAATAAATAAATAAATAAAAATTAAAATTTCCACGAAATATTAATGTAAAAAATCATACATTTTAATCTTGTCTTTAAAAGAAACTATATTACTCTTCAAAAATCTCAAAAATTTTAAATAGAATGGGACCTGAAACAATATGAAAACAAAAACAAATTACGTATTCGTATCCCGCATTTCAAATAATCCCAAATAAGCAACACAAGATGATTTTATCGCTACCGATTCAGCCTTTAACCTTCATAAAAATAACAAAATGCTACTTCCAAACCTTTAACCAATCGAAGCGCAGCATATTGTGACGTCATGTAAAAGCTAAAAACAAACCATCTGTCTGTCACTGGCCCCGATCTGAATCGTGATTGGCTACACCCAAACAGATTCGGCCAATGCCCGGAAAACAGATGAGAGAGCTGGGTTTTAAAGCTTGGCGCTTTATCGCTATTGCGTGGGTAAATAAAATTCAGCGACTTGGGATTTTCCGATGAGAAAGGCAATGTGTATTGATTTTATTCCTCTGGAAAATACACCGTACGTGCGTCATTATGAATGAGTCAGATTCTGGAGAAGTTTCATAAAGATAATATACATTATATTATGAACATGAAAACTATTTTATTCTTATTCTACTTTTAGTAATCGCAATTCATTACAGAGCCATTTTACCCATTGGTCAAGGTGAGCACTGAGGCCCCTATGTATTTAGGGGCTCCGTAATAAATTTGAATAGGTAGAAAATAATCTCAGTTACTTCAGACAAAATAACATTCTTAGAAATAAAATTAAGAGTAATTAAGTGAACATGTAACACACAAAATTACAGAAATAGTCTTCATTATATATATATATTATTCTACTTTTTGTAATCGTAATTCGTTACAGAGCCAAATAAATTATCCACTAGGCCAAGGTGAGAACGGGGGCCCCAGGGCATTTAGGAGCCCCGTAATAAATTTGAATAGATAAGAAATAATGTAAGTTGCTTCAGGCAAAAGAACATTTTTATGATTAAAAGTAAGAGAAAATAAGTAAGCGTGTAACACACAAAAATACTGATATAGTCTTCATTATATCCAATCAAAACTTAAAAAATTGCATTTATGAGAGAATTAGAAAATACACATCGTTTCTGGGACCCAAAAAAGCATCCGCTACATAAATCATAAATAATACAGATACTCTTTTGCAATGCCCTAAAAAGCGCAATGCAATTCGACAACATATTAATGGAAATACTTGACATCGCAAAAAATAAAAGAAGTTTTTTTACCTCAGAAATAAAGTTCACAATATAAATTGCTATCTCAGCGAGTTTTCATCCAACTAAAATCAAATTTTTAGAGGTTCCAAAAATTGAAAATTCAACTTTTTAACGAATTTAGAAAATCGCAATATTCGTTTACAATCCATGTAACGGGAATTCCCAAGGAACTGGAATATGAAATCTAGGATGCAAGTCCGGAACGCGACCATGAAATATCGTCTGCAAAAGCGATGAAAAAATAAATTTGACGAAATGGCTTAAAATTGACTATATTCGGCTTTAAAGATTCGTAACTTTTAAACTGATTCGAATTTTTAAAATATATCGCTAAAGTCTGAACGTACCAGGAGTTCAGACAACCCCAGTACTGAATTTCGTGGTTGTCCGAAGCTTAGATTTTCCGTTATAGACGGCATACACAGAGACATCATACATCATCTTTTATTATGTAAGATTGATAAATTTATTACAAAGCAAAAAAAAAAAATAGTTTTTGAGAAATAAGTGACTTTGTATATATTTGAATGTAATTTTCATTTAGTCAATATCATTGTTACAAGCTATTCCCAACCGCGCTTTGCGCGTTCGAAATGGCTAGTGGTCATGAAATGTAGGTAACACCGCGCAGACTTAATAAATGTTGTTGATAATTTTTTTTAATATCAAAAACTCCTTCAAATTTGAACTTAAAAATGGTGTGCATTTTATAATTCTGTTAACACGTTAAATCGGAAAATATATTGAAATTTATTTCCGCAGGTGAAAAAATGATTTAATTGTTCAATTTTGACTTGCAACGAAGGGATATAAAATTGTGGGTTTCTTTTTTATTTCTAACTCGTAAATATTTTTAATATCATTTCCACGCGACAAAATTACAGTATTTAATTATTGTGAAACAGTTTTTAACAATTAAAAAAAAAAAAACTAGTTTCTCAGAAATTCCTGAATCAAGACCAGTATAACTGCACAGTTTAGCTCTGCACAAAAAATATGTTTCTATGTTTTATTTCCTTTAAGAATCACTAACTTATTTCAATTATTTCAAAGTACCGGCTCCGACTTCGTGGGTTAGAATAGAAACACTTTATGAACCCACAATTTTGTTGTGGGTTCCTCTAAACCCAAATATATTTTTGCCTATATTCCATGGGGAAATTGTATGTGTATAGGCGTACATTTTATTTTTCGTTAGCAATTCTTCAAGTTTTCTATTATTCATTTTCCATTTATTATAAAGTGTGTATAGAAATTTACCCCTCAAACTGTTTATTGTGGACTGTATCGGACACAAGATTTTAACTCAAATCAATTGAAGAGAAAATGTGTCAACATTTGTAAAATTCTAAAAATAAATTTTACACTTTTGTTACTTTCAGTGTTTTTTTCAGAAATTTATAGCCGGGGAGGGGGGGGGGGACGAATGAAATTTTAGGGGAGAGCAATTTTTCTATTTATTTGCCCTGTATAAATACTATATTTAAATGCTGTGTCATATAAATAGGTAAACATAAAATGTAACCGGGGGGGGGGGGGGCTTAGTCTATCTAAACAAAACCAAACGTAGTAGAGGGACTCTTTTGTTGTATAACAAGATAATAACTACTTTATGGCAGACTCTTGAGACGAAGCTATACTGCCGCACTGCCTTCGGCTTGTCGTAACACAGAGCACAAAATAAATAAGGAGAAAGTAGCACGAATGATCATGGGCTTTGCCTCTCTCCTGACATTCAAAGTCACAAAGGTGGACATCAAACTAAATATGTTCAACATGAAAATAAAATTCCTCAAAATTATCTTTGAGCAGCGTTTTTTTTAATGACTTTTTGGACCTGGGGGGAGAGGACGAATGAAGCTTTAGGGGGGGGGGGTCAAGTTTTATTTTTGCCTTATATAAATATATCAATATGCTTCCGTGTTTCCCCGAAAATAAGACGTAATCGGAAAATAAGCCCTAGCATGATTTTTCAGGATGCTCATAATATTAAGTCCTGCCCCAAAAATAAGCCCCAGTTAAGATCACCAGTCAGGCGGACACCAGACGTGCGCACTTGATAACGGACGGACGTGATTGTGACTAATTAGAATCTTCATAATTCATATACGCCGTATGGAAGACCCAGATCGTCCGACTCGTCCTAGGACATTAGCAGCTGTCACACATTAGCAGCTGGACATTAGCAGACGACCGGCATATACGCCGTATGCAAACATGATTGCTATGGATGAAATTGCAATGTTTATGAGTCAAGGGTTTCAAACGACAATTGATGGATTGAAGATGGGTGCCTTGCCTTGTTAATCTTCATTCTCTCCCCTGGTTGCGAAAGTGGCCGTGTTACATGTATTTTGACAATTCGTCTGGATTGAAAGAAAGCCCCGCCTCTAATCATCACTAAGGGCAAGAAAGATAAAATCGAACGTGTTTCAGGCATTTATGTTCTTGAAACCGAGAAAGCCTGGTGCAGACAAGCGGATATAAGGAAGCGGGTCGATTTAATGCTGCCACTTGTTTTGCGAGGTGGCCAAAGAGGTATGCTAGTCTAGGATTCAGCCAACACTCACCGCACTAAAGACATGAAGAACTTTCTCATGTCTTTAGACAAACATGAAGAGTAGATCAGATAATGATTCCAGCAGGAATGACTGCCTATCTCCAGACTCTTGATATTGCAATAAACAAGCCATTCAAGGACAAAATCAATGATTGCATTGAAAATAGAATAGAGAGAAATCAGCGTGTAAACTTTGTGAAGCCTAGCCTGCAAGAGGGCACTTGGGTGAAGAATTCATGGGATAAAATCACTGACAGCTGTGTTGCTAATACACTATGAGCAGGCTACATGGATGGACAAGACGTGCTCATTTAAGGAGAACCCTATTGCTAGACATGAGAGATTAGGGCCAATGGTTCTACAGGAAATGGAGTTGCAAAAAATTCAGGCCTGAATTCGGGGTTTGGAGCTTTATGACGATGTTCCAGAAGAAGATGACATGGCTGTACTTGAATAAATGTAGATTATTGTACAACACTATTGCTAGACATGAGAGATTAGGGCCAATGGTTCTACAGAAAATGGAGTTACAAGAAATTCAGGCCTGAATTCGGGGTTTGGAGCTTTATGACGATGTTCCAGAAGAAGATGACATGGCTGTACTTGAATAAATGTAGATTATTATACAACTCTATTGCTAGACATGAGAGATTAGGGCCAATGGTTCTACAGAAAATGGAGTTACAAGAAATTCAGGCCTGAATTCGGGGTTTGGAGCTTTATGACGATGTTCCAGAAGAAGATGACATGGCTGTACTTGAATAAATGTAGATTATTATACAACTCTATTGCTAGACATGAGAGATTAGGGCCAATGGTTCTAGAGAAAATGGAGTTAAAAGGAATTCAGGCCTGAATTCGGGGTTTGGAGCTTTATGACGATGTTCCAGAAGAAGATGACATGGCTGTACTTGAATAAATGTAGATTATTGTACAACTCTATTGATAGACATGAGAGATTAGGGCCAATGGTTCTACAGAAAATGGAGTTACAAGAAATTCAGGCCTGAATTCGGGGTTTGGAGCTTTATGACGATGTTCCAGAAGAAGATGACATGGCTGTACTTGAATAAATGTAAATTCTTGTACATGAATATATGAATACATATAGATGCTTGTAAATGAATATATGAATAAATGTAGATTGTTGTAAATGAGTGAATGTAAGTTGTTTTGCATGAAAAAGTAAGACATCTCCTGAAAATAAGCCCTAATGCGTCTTTTGGAGCAAAAATTAATATTAGATCCGGTCTTATTTTCGGGGAAATACGGCATCACATAAATAGAAACGAAATTAACATAAAATGTCTCCGGGGGCTTCGTCCCCCCTCTCGGATGTATGCCTGAAAGAAACACTGAGTTTGCCCCCTCCTGAAAAAAATTATATGGGCGCCCATACGGGTAGTACACCATGTGATTGACGCCTCGTCTGTCACGTGCACCTTTGCCATCTTACTTACTCGAGACTCAATCATACTAACAATAACAAGCATCATGTTAACAACTATGACACCACCACAACTTTACGTATTTACTTCTAATATTTTATGTCAGTGTGATTGCAGTTTGAAAAGCGTTCCCGCACTATTTATTTCACGACTACACCACTGAATACCCAGCTGTCCTAGGAATCAGAAAGTTTCCTAAATATTGCAGGTTTCAGATAGGATTGGATTAAATAATTTTGACTTTCTATTCTTTTTATCCATACCAGGGCTACTTTGACCCAGAAGCGTAGCAAGGGAGCTTCAGATGAGGGCATCAGCTCCCGGTCTCAAGTCAATAGGGATGCCAGAATTGGGTAAAATATTGAAGTAAAACATTTTCTAACAGAAGTACGCGCAAATTTTAATAAGTTTTGCTTTGTTAAGTTTCAAATTTCAATAAATATTGTTTTTGTAAAAATAGTTAAATATCTTTGTTCAGAATAAAACAAAAAATCTGATGTAGGCAGCACATGACTTTCCCTGCAGACTTATATCCACGTTCTCTTTATTTTAATTAAATTTAATTCACTTTTAATTCAATTTTCGTTATCATTTGATTAGTGGACTTATTACTTTCCTTATATACATAATGTATAAGGAAAGTATTGTGACGGGGTCGAAAATTCGAATTCGAGTTTTCGACGGGAGAGCACGTTTCAAGCATCCCTGATCACGAATTAAACATTTTTGAAGTGATATCTGTGTGTGTGTGTGTGTGTGTGTGTGTCAGTGAGACTGTGGAGACGATAACTGACGAACGAATGAACCGATTCGAACGAAATTTGACACAAAAATCACAATCCGTAAACACCGGAAGCCTATTGTTTTTAAACGTAATCGAATGTTCAGAACCCCCCTTAATTTTCAAGTGAAATTTTGAAAAAATCGTCAAAAAATCAAAACCGCTAATAAAGTTACGTAAATAGACATTTCCTCTGTAATTTTTCATTAGAAAACGATTAATATAAATTTTTGAACGCTAACATAAACCGTTCTTGAGATATTGCACATTTTTCAAAAAAATTATCAAAAAGTCATATAAAATAAAAAAAATATATTTCCTATTGAGAAACATGTTCATACTTCATTTTTCATATGTAATACCATTGGATACATTTGGTGACATCATTCTCGTGGATCTAACTCGTTCCATTCATGAGAAAAGATATTTCGAGTAATACTTTTGTATTTGAACGCCAATAGTCATTTATCTGCTATAAGAATAACTTATTTCTCCGTCAATAAAGCTTGGCGAGATTTTGGCGACGAATTTGGCGGAATGTCAACAACTTGGCGACTTTTTTAAATGTTATCAAATTAACGAAAATCTCACCAAATGGATTAAAATGACGCTAAATCAATGAAAATGACGACTAATTGTCGAAAATTCAATATCTTGGAAAGAATATAAGTATCTACTATAAGAAAAACCTATCTTTTTTACTGTAAAAGTAGTAAATTCATTGCATTATATAAGGAAAGCCATGTGTTGCCCACATCAGATTTTTTTCAAAGGTGGCATAGAGAAAATACGAAAAAACTAAAATATCTCCAGAACGGCTAGTCCTAGTGTAATGGGGTTGGTCTTATTCTTTACTTTGTTAAAAATTACGTATTAAACAAGCATTTAATGGATATATTTGAGCATATGCAGCTTTTAATTTTAGATTTTGGCGATTTTTGCGGGCCATTTCTCAGAAAAAGGCGGATTCTTTTATCCCGAATCTAGGGTACCCAAAACTAATCAGCACCAGATTCGCCCACAAGTGGCTTGCCTACCAAATTTTATGAAATTCGGTAAATTAGTGTTTTAGTTAGCGTGGATACAAAATCTGTACAGACAGACCGACACACAGGCAGACCCAAACACAGACGTCACGCTAAAAATAGTTTTTTCGTATTCTAGAGGTCTCGAAACGTGTAGATCCGTCGAAAACTCGAGTTGCGATTTTCGGCATGATTCCTATACATTATCATGTATTGAAGTTAAAGTAAATATCTGATGTGGGCAGCACATGACTTTCCCCTGCAGACTCAAATTCATATTTTCTTTATTTCTTTAATAATTCATTAGACTGAGTTTAATTGAACCAAATAACACTAAATTTGCATTTTTAATTCAATTTTTGTTTTCATTTGGTAATTGGACATTTTTCCGAAATCGGCGTAACAAAAATGTAAGAAATCCGAAATATCTTGAGAACGGTTAGTCCTAAAGTATAATGGAGTGTGTTATATTATTTTCCTCTTAAAAAATTGCGTATAAAACAAGAATTTAATTTTTGCATTTGAGCATACACTACTTAGTCTTTTTTTTTTTTTAGATTTTGGCGATTTTGGCGGACCATTTCGTAAAAAAAGGCAGGTTGTTCTTTTCCGAATCGTACCAAAATCTAATCAGCAGAGTATCCCACAAGTGACTTATCTACCAAATTTTGTGAAATTTGTTCAATTAGTATTTTAGCTAGAGCGGATAAATGAAATTTTTACAGGCCATTTCGCAAAAAAATGCGGGTTCTGTTTTTACGATTCCTACCAAAAACTAATCAGCACCAGGATCACATTCAACTGACTTACCTACCGAATTTTATGAAATTCGGTCCATTAGTTTTTGAGTTAGAGTGGATACATACATTGCACACACAAACAGACAGACGGACACACAGACAGACACACACACAGACGTCACGCTAAAAATAGTTATTTCGTATTCTGGAGGTCTTGAAACGTGTAGATCCGTCGAAAACTCGAGTTGCGATTTTCGGTATGATTCCAATACTTTCCCCATACATTATCATATATTGCAGGGAAAGTAAAAATGGTTACATTACTGATTTATTATAATGCATCTTTTAAACATTCTGCTTTTAGCTTTATTATCTTGTTTTGTTAGATAACTGCATCGATATGCCAAATTTGAATCTTGTCGGATGAACGGTTTGAATATATCAAGAAAAAGGTGGGTGAGGGCAGGTATCAATACCACCAACAGAATTTGTCAGTGCTCCTTCTACTACTATCTAATTTGACTATCTACTTACTATCTAACGTCGAACTTTTTCATAAACTGTTTATTAAGCCTGAGACCCTACGCAGTGCATAATTTTGTCCCCCCCCCCTCCCTCTCTCTGTCGGCAACCCTGGAGGTGGTCACAGATTGATAAAAGCAGTTGTTAATAAAAGTTTTTTTTTTGTATCATAAAATACTAAAATGAGATTCCTCTAATGGGCAACTAATGGGGGAAAATAGTACATATTATGAACTTCATTTATTTCTTAATATTTTTTCTGGATTTGATTTTCTACATGCATGTGTATGGAATGGAGAGGCGCCAATTTTATACGTAGAACCCGGGTGTCATTCACGTTGGCTACGCCTCTGCTTTGACTTAAAAAACAAGTAGTTTAGTAGTTAAAAGTAGTAAATTCATGAGCATGTATAAAAAAGCGCTCTCGAAAAAAAAATAAGAACTTTGGAGAAACGTTTAAGTGGTAGTGCGGAAAAATTATTAAACATCACTATGAAAGAAGCATACATTTTTTTTTTCAATTAATATCTTCTGTTCTGGCAAAGGGCTTAAAGGTTTGAAAACCTAGGAGGTGGGGGGGAGAATCCATCAGAATTAAGTAAACTAAAAAAAAAGGTTTTTCACTCAATAACATTGCGGTTTAATGAAAAGGTTGTTGTTGTTGAGACCCAGACCGTCCGACCTACCAGAAAGGTGTAAGGTAACCGTTTGGACGACCAGGAAGTGCCACCCAATTTAGACCGGAACCCAGTGGGGGAGGCATCCACAGGGACCGTACCCTCCTTCCCCTACCACCAACCTCACGGAAGGACTTACGGACCCACATGTTTAACGTGATCGTACTCCGCGTGAACACGGCGGCAGTTTTGGCAGTAGCTGGAATCGAACCCGGACCTACCGAGTGCAACTCCAGCGCGCTAACCAAAGGGCTACCGCGCCCCTAATGAAAAGGTTGTGTATTTTCAGAAATAATAGCAACAGAAATTTCAATTTTAATATATTAATGTCTTTTATTCTATCGAAATCCTCTACTTTTTGTATAAAAAGCGAAAAATTCATTATTTGATCGCAATTTTGTTCCAAAATTATTTTATATTTAATTATGAATTTACTGATAATAAGTATGCCTTCCTACTAATAGCAAAAATTGTCCTGTGAAAATTAGAATACCGCATACATATTCTAAAAATTCAACCCCGTCCTCCCCCGTCCCGAAACAGATGAAAGTTCGAGGTTGAGATTGAAAAACTGCACTTTTGGATAAATTTAGAAGAATATCACTATAAAATCCTCTCAAATTACTCAAAATTGGCCACTAAAGGGGTGATAAATTGAAGCGTAACTACCATTTGACTACCATCATAGCTCAATAATGCGGCAAGGGAGGCACAAAACTGATGGAAAAATATTTTCGAAAATGAAAATGTAACTTATTTAGTAAATAAAAAAAAAATCGTTCAAATTTCTATTTAAATTAATCTGCAATAAAAATGCTTTTTTAATAACAGTATAAAAAGTTGATAAAAATAATAATAATTTTTGGAAGCTAAAAACGGCCTTCTTCTCCTTCTTCTTCTCCTTCAGAATAGTCATAAAGGAAACGCCCCTGCAAAGGTGCTCGTCTTGTAGTTGCATCACACGTGATCCAAGAAGAAAATCATTGCCGAACGAGAATGCGCAAAAGAAGAAAAGGAAAACCAAAAAGAAAGGGAAAACAGCAATAGAAAGATTCAAAACAATTTTTCAGAGAAAAGAATTCAAAATTAAGTGTTCTATTGTAAAATAAACGGAGAAACATGTTTCGAAAGATGCATGATACAACATAATCTACTAGCTTAAAAAGACATTTTCAAAAAATTGCTCCGAGTGTAATCGCCATGCCTTAATCGCTAGGCTGTCCCCCCCCCCCCCCCAAAAAAAAAAAAAAAAGATGCCTATCTGTTCATTTGTGTAGTCTGTAGCGGAAAATGTAAGCGACTTACGACAATGAAACTAAAGGACCCGGGACGATGCGTCTAGGTGAGATTTATTTCTAAATTCTAAATTCGAGTTAGATTTTTAGATAGTTTATGTTTTAGCACTATTTTGAGATGCTTTCACACAAATCGGCTCCTTATCTACCGAAAATATTACCACAAATTGTCTATCTTAACACCACAGGAAAAAGCGGTCTTTCAATCAAACTTTGAACGGAATCCATTTGATTAAAAACGGAACGGAATCCATATGATTAAATACGGATATATACTTTTCGTTGAGTTGAAGACGTAATCTCGTAGAACTCCGAGATATTCTCTATTTTAACGCCATCGACGGACGCACTTTTTTTTTTTTTACCTTGGCTGTTTGTGATTTTTATCAGAGGTTTGCACGTTAAATCCCAGGCAACGTCGGGTACATTTTCTAGTAACAAAATAAAGGAATGAAGTTTTCAGATGAAGTTACATCATTTAGTTTCTGAAACAGCTTGTTTTCTTTATTGGTATTTTTACTGGTGCTCTCTCTCTCTCCCTCTCTCTCACTTCCTCTATCTCCCTCCCTCCCTCTCACTCTCTCACTCTCCCTCTCTCCCCTTCTCTCTCCCTCTCTCCCCTTCTCTCTCCCTCTCTCCCCCCTCTCTCTCTCAAACCGTTAATAAAACCGTTTTATATATGCGTATTATCTGTGTATATAAACTCTGAGCCAACACAATTACAAAATATTTTATTTCAAATGATCACTAAACTTTGATTATTCGTACAACGAAGCCTAATTTCTACAGCATGCAAAAGAAAATAAATTAAGCGATTGTAAAATGAGTTATATAACAATTGCTGAATTTCTATCACTTAAAATTATTTAGCTCTGGAGTCTGGAATATAAGCTGATAAGAATGAAATATTCATTGATTTTACATAGAGAAAGAGACGATTCATAGCCTTTTTTTTTTGGTGAAATTTCAAGTTGTCAAGTATAATAAATTATTATAGTAAGTGATAATTTAAAAAATCTGATGTAGGCAGCACATGACTTTCCTTATATGATGCAATGAATTTACTACTTTTACAGTAAAAGAAAATAGGTTATTCTTATAGTGGATACTTATATTTTTTCCAAGATATTGACATTTCGTCAATTAGTCGTTATTTTCATTGATTTAGCGTCATTTTTATCCATTTGGCGAGATTTTCGTTAATTTGGCAACATTGAAAAGAGTCGCCAAGTTGGCAACATTCCGTCAAACTTGTCGCCAAAATCTCGCCAAGCGTTATGAACTGAGAAATAAGTTATTCTTATAACAGATTACTGTTCAAATACAAAAGTATTACTCAAAGTATCTTTTCTCGTGAATGGAACGAGCTAGATCCACGAGAATGATGTCATCAAATTTATCGCATGATATTCCATATGAAAAGTGAACATGTTTCTCAACAGTTAATATTTTTTTTCGATTTATAGGATTTTTTTATAAATTTATTTGAAAAATGTGCAATATCTCGAGAACGGTTCTTGCTAGCGTTCTAAAGTTTATGTCAATCGTTTTCTAAGGAAAAATTACATAAGAAATGTCTATTTGTGTAACTTTATTGAAAGTTTTGATTTTTGAATTTTTCAAAATTTCACTCGAAAATTTAGCGGAGTTCTGAACATTCGATCATGTTTAAAAACAATAGACTTTCAATATTCACCGATTGTAATTTTTGTATCAAATTTCATTCGAATCGCTGCATTTGTTCGTGAGATATCGTATTCACATACTCAGTGGCACGCACACACAAACACACACACACACACACACACACACACACACACACACACACACACACATAGTTTCACGCACATACTTTCACACACATACGCACACATCCGGTCGCCTAAATTGCTGCTCTATATCTTAGGATGAGCCGGGCGACCTGGGTTTTCGACACATACACACACATACTTCCACACACACACACACACACACACACATACTTTCACACACACACACACACATATACTTTCACATACACACTCACACAGACATCACCTCAAAAATGTTCGATTCGTGATCAGGGATGCTTGAAACGTGCTCTCTCGTCGAAAACTCGAATTCGAATTTTCGACCCCGTCACAATACTTTCCTTATATATTATATGTATATAAGGAAAGCAAAAATATGAATGCTAGCTGTATCGTATTTTAGAGATGTTCAAATAAAATTTCAGTCGGAAATTGTTTCATAATCAATGCTTTATGCATGATTGATCTTTCTTGTTAATTTTTTCATAAAACTTTTGAACAATGCTGATCTATGTTTATTTCACAGAGCATTAGATTTATCATTGCGTCTGCATTAGACCTAGCTGATTTAACAATTCTACCCCATTCTTCAGATAGAACATTGTTCAAGATGAAGAACAAACAAACATCCTTTCAACAGGAGCGGAAGTGTCTGGTAGATAAAAACAAGAAAGATCAATCATGCATAAGCATTGATTATGAAACACTTTCCAACTGAAATGCAATTTCATTTAAAAATTTCTAAAATGTGATACATTCAGTGGTGATATCTTTTACATTATCACAGTGCTACAGTAATTTATTATACGTAAATATTTAAAACTGTTGAAATATAAATCATCTGATTCTCTATGCAAAATCAATGAATATTTCATTCATATAACTTTTATTCCAGACTCCAGAGCTAAATAATTTTGTGTGAAAAAAATTCAGCAATTCTTATGTAACTCACCTTACAATCGCTTGAGATATTTGCATTCTGCATAAGTTAAAATTAGGCTTCGTTGAAAAAATAATAAAAGTTTAGGGATCATTTAAAATCATAACTATTGTAATTGCTTAAGCACGGAATTTAGATACACAGATAATACACAGATACACAGAAAATATATATGTGTGTCTGTGTGTGTGTGTGTGTATTCAAAGTATTGGAATCGTGCCGAAGATCGGAACTCGAATTTTCGAAAGATCTACACGTTTTGGGACTTATAGAACACGAAAACACTATTTTTAGGTAGACGTCTGTGTGTGTAAGGGTGTATCTGTGTATGTTTCTGTGTGTCTGTGAGGATATTACATCCACTCTATTGAAAAACTAATAGACCGAATTTCCTAAAATTTGGTAGGTATGTTTTTTGTGGGAAATCCTAATGTTCATTAGATTATAGTACGATTCGTAATAAAAGAATCGGTCTTCTTTGCGAAATGGTCGGCAGAAATTGCCTTTATCCACTCTAGCTAAAAACTAATGGAACAAATTTAACAAAATTTGGTGTATAATATTTCAATAACCTACAAGTGATTTATATACCTAATTTAACAAAATTTGGTATATGAATCATTTGTAGGTTATTCTAGTACGATTCGGGAAAAAAGAACGGGATATTTTTGAGAAATGGCCCGAAAAAATCGTTAAATATAGAAATAAAAGACTACATGTGCTCAATTATATCAATTAAATTCCTGTTTTATACGTGATTTTTGACAGCAAAAAGAATAAAACTAACCCCATTACTCTAGGACTAGCCGTTCTTGAGATATTCTAGTTTTTTCGCGTTTTCGCTACGCCACCTTTGACAATAAGTCCAGCTATCAAATGAGAACCAAATTTAAGCTTAACGTGCAAATTCAATGTCATTTAAAATACTTATGGCTGTTATTTTGTGCAGATAAACTCAAATTATTATTGAAGAAATAAAGAGAACGTGAATATGAGTCTGCAGGGAAAGACATGTGCTGCCAACATCAGAATTTTTAACAATATTACATCAATGATTTATAGAAGTGAACGAGGATTATTTGCAGGCTATTTCGAAAAAAATGTATGATCTACATTTAAAGATCCACCAAATTTGTGTAAAATACATTGTTCAACAAATTTAAGCTGTGTACCAAATTTTAACTCTCTAGGACGTAGGAAAGTGCATTAAAAAAGTTATCAAATAAGTATATCATGAAGAGTTATATAAAATTAAAAAAAATTGAAAAGTTGTTATCTACCAAATTTATTTTAAAGTGTGTAGCCTCTCTCATATACAAAATGATCAAACTTTTGGAAGCTTCTATATAATAAAAGGCAATGTCTGTGTGTCTGTCTTATACACTATACGTTTCGCGACCGCGCGTCGGAGAGCTACGAAATTTGGCAATCGGAGACCTGGGGGGGAGGGAAGGGGACACGTGAAAACCGATTTTTAAAATTTTAATTATTTTTTTATTTATTTAATGTTTTATGCGATTTCGACCGTTTTTTGCCCTTTTTGCCCTTTTTTCTCCACGATCCAGACATCGTAGAAAAAAATAAATTACACCATCGGAAAGAGCAGAGAATTTCGAGTAAAAATATATCAATTTCAAATCTGAATTTCGATTTCTAATATTTTTTAAAGATTTTAAAACAAAACTCACTTTTGGCTCAAAAAATCAATTTTTTGTTTTTAAATTCTCGCATCGTGAAAAGTACTCATAATTTCGACTAATAATTTACATTTTTAGAAAGCTGAAATATCTGGCATTCTTACAAGTCTAATGTGGTCCAGAAATAATGAAAATTGCCTTCAGGATGGCAATTTTAAAGACGCCATGATTTTAAATTTCTCGGCGTTCCGTTCGTTTCTCCCCCGCTGAAGCAGGGAAGGTGGTGGGTGGGGACGTCAAGGTGGAGGTGACGTCACGGTTCTGAATAGAGCGCCTTTGCTCTATATAAATTATTATATTTATATTTTAAATGATGGGACGATCTGGATTTTTTAAATGTATATTTTAACTTTTGGATATTTTAAATGGATATTTTAATTTTATGGATATTTTAAATGATAGAACAATGAAACAATGGAATGAGGATGATGGAATTAAGCATATGGTCATTTTAAATTGCAAATTAGCGCGCGGGAAGTTAGCGGTAGGCCCGGGTTCGATTCCCGCCACTGCCAAAACTGCCGCCGTGTTTACGTGGAATACGATCACGTTAAATATGTGGGTCCGTAAGTCCTTCCGAGAGGTTGGTGGTAGGGGAAGGAGGATACGGCCCCTGTGGATGCCTCCCCCACTGGGTTCCCGTCTAAATTGGGTGAATATGTAGAAAGTTATGGAGATTGTCGCGGAGGGCGCGGCAGCCCAGTGGTTAGCGCGCGGGAATTGCACTCAGTAGGAACGGGTTCGATTCCCGCCACTGCCAAAACTTATGCCACGTTCACGCAGAGTACGATCACGTTAAACATGTGGGTTCGTGAGTCCTTCCGAGAGGTTGGTGGTAGGGGAAGGAGGGTACGGTCTAAATTGGGTGAATAAAAAGAAAGTTATGGAGATTGTCGCGGAGGGCGAAGTAGCCCAGTGGTTAGCGCGCGGGAATTGCACGCGGTAGGCCCGGGTTCGATTTCCGCCACTGACATGGAGTACGATCCCGTTAAACATATGGGTCCGTATGTTTTTCCGAGAGGTTGGTGGTAGGGGAAGGAGGGTACGTTCCCTGTGGATGCCTCCCCCACTGGGTTCCGGTCTAAATTGCGTGGCACATCCTGGCCGTCCAACCAGTTACCAGGCCCGGGTTCGATTCCCAAAATTGCCGCCGTGTTTACGCGGAGTACGAGCACGTTAAACATGTGGGTCCGTGAGTCCTTCCGAGAAGTTGGTGGTAGGGGAAGGAGGGTACGGTCTAAATTGGATGAATAAAAAGAAAGTTATGGAGATTGTCGCGTAGGGCAAAGTAGCCCAATGGTTAGCGCGCGGAAATTGCACTCGGTAGGCCCGGGTTCGATTCCCAAAATTGCAGCCGTGTTTACGCGGAGTACGATCACGTTAAACATGTGGGTCTGTAAGTCCTTCCGAGAGGTTGGTGGTAGGGGAAGAAGGGTACGGTCCCTGTGGATGCTTCTCCCACTTGGTTCCGGTGTAAATTGGGTGAATAAAAAATAAGTTATGAAGAATATCGCGGAGGGTGAAGTACCCCAGTGGTTAGTGCGCGGGATTTGCACTTGGTAGGCCCGGGTTCGATTCCCAAAATTGCCGAATAAAAATAAAGTTATGGAGATTGTCGCGGATGGCACGGTAGCCCAGTGGTTAGCGCGCGGGAATTTCACTCGGTAGGCCCGGGTTCGATTCCCGCCATTGCCAAAACTGCAGCCGTGTTCACGCGGAGTACGATCACGTTAAACGTGTGGGACTGCAAGTCCTTCCGAGAGGTTTGTGGTAGGGGAAGGAGGGTACGGTCTCTTTGGATGCCTCCCCCATTGGGTTCCGGTCTAAATTGTGTGGCACTTCCTGGCCTTCCAAGCAGTTACCTTACACCTTTCTGGTAGGTCGCGCCAACGAGTTTGCCACGGTCAGAATTTTCAAGGGTAGCGAACAGGCTGGTCGCCAAAGGCGGCTAGTATATAATATATCTCTTTTTTCTTTCTGGAGGATATCCCAAAAGTCAGAATTTAATTGAATTTGTTTTTTTCCCTATATTAAATAATTTTTAATTAAAAACTACTTAATATATTTTACTGACATTTTTTTATATATTTTATGGGATAATGTGAATATTTCCGAAAAATTTCGAAGCAATTTGTGAATTTTAAATTTGCTTAAAAAATGTTTGAAAAACTAGGTCCCATAGGGTTCAATGTATTTCATTTTTTCAACCCGGGTTCATTAAAAAACTAATTGAGTGATATTACTTATTTATATTCCCATAGGTCCCACAGACCGTTTGAACAACATACTAAAATTTCATTTTGATAAAGTCATTTTTACGGCAGTTATCGCGCTAACGGACAGACAGACAGACAGACAGAATGAGTGAACAAAGTCATAAACACTTTTCAACTTTGAAATAACTTCAAAATATACTCCAATATATTCAACTTAAAAATATACTCCATATCTCGTCTGAAATTCGTTATTAAAATTTTTTGATTTCAGAAATTCTTGAAAATTTGAATCTTTACGGTTTCTTTTTTTCACAATTTATTTTCATTACTTTCCAGGTGTCGCAGTTCGAAGACTGCAATTTCTTAGCAATCTTCATCAAAAAATTTATTAACAGTTTACAACATAGTTGAAAAGTGTTTGGCACTGTACAACATAGTTGAAAAGTGTTTATGACTTTGCTCATTCTGTCTGTCTGTCTGTCCGTTAGCACGATAACTGCCGTAAAAATGGCTTTATCAAAATGAAATTTTAGTATGTTGTTCAGACTGTCTGTGGGACCTATGGGAATATAAATGAACAATATCACCCAATTGGTTTTGGATTGAACCCGGGTAGAAGAAATGAAATACATTGAACCCTATGGGACCTAATTTTTCAAACATTTTTTAAGCGAGTTTAAAATCCATAAATTGTTGCGAAAGTTTTAGGAAATATTCAAATTATCACATAAAATATATAAAAGAAAATTCAGAGAAATATACTCAGTAGTTTTTTAAATAAAAATTAAAATAATAATTACACCCATTATATGAAGAGATCAAGTGATCATTATATACAGAAATCACGTGACCCACTTCAAAATAAAATAGGGCATCCATCTTGTGTCAAAATCGTTATTTTTAAAGTTCTTTATAATTTTGGTGTCGTATCCGTCCTAAAACCGCTTTATTTTTGCTTAATTTCTGTGCATCAATGTTCTGAAATAACGCAATTACAATATATTTGAGTTTAAATGATCATCCAACTTTGATTATTTCTACAACGAAACCAAATTTTTTATGGAGATTGTAAACACATCATGCTGTAAGATGAGTTGTATAAGAATGCCTGAATTTCTTTAACGCAAAATTGTTTAGCGCTGGAGTTTGCAATACAGTTGATATGAATGAAACAGTCATTGGTTTTATATAGAGAACAAATGATTTTATAACAGATATTTTCGGTGAAGTTTTAAACTCAGAGTTAAATTACTTTTACTTCAATGGTTTTAAGTTTTTAAGTAAAATAAATTATTGTAGTATTGCGATGAATGAAAGGAATAGAATAAATGTTTATGAATGAAATTGTTACTGCTTTTTCATAGATCCAGGCAGTATATTTTTTATTTCAATGACGTCATTTGAATAAAGTTCATTTCTTTCGATAAAGTGTTCAAATATAATAAATTATTGTAATATTGTGATAATTTTAAAAATATTACCGCTGAATGTATCGCATTTTAGAGATGTTTAAATAAAATTGCATTGTAGTTAAGTGTTTCATAATCAATGCTTTATGCATGATTGATTTTTCTCGTTTATGTTTATAACAGCCTTTTCAAGTTCTTTAATTTTTTTCTGCAGCTGTTTTAATTGCAATCAATGTAATAATATTATGATACTTTAGCCACAAGAATCGTTCTTTCCCATCAAAACTTTTTTCTTAAAGATAAATTTTAAACCAGGACAAAATGAGGCATTTTATATTAAGCTATAGTTTCTATTTATGTGATAGCATTTATATTATAAACACCTTGATTTATCTGCCAAATAGACGAAAATGTCACCAAATTTATAAAAATGTTGCCAAATTGATAAAAATGTAGCCAAATTGGTAAAAATGACGACTAATTGGTACAAATTTAATATCTTGAGAAAAAATATAAAAATCTACTATAAGAATAACCTATTTCCCCGTTTGTAACGCTTGGCGAAATTATGGAGACGAATTTTGGCGGCATATCGCCAACTTGGCGAGTCTTATTAAATGTTGCTAAATTGACGAAAATGTCACAAATTTAATAAAATTGACACTAAATCGGTGAAAATGACGACTAATTAATGAAAATTCAATATCTTGGAAATAACATAACAAACGACTATATAAATAACTCATTTCTCAACCCGTCCGTAATGATTGGCGAAAAAATTTTTGCGGGATGTCGCAAACTTGGCGACTTTGTTCAATATTGCCAAGTTGACGAAAATGTCACCAAATTGATAAAAATGTCACCAAATTAATAAAAAATAACGCTAAATGGGAGGCAATGCTTTGCAAGTTTTTAATTCCGTCATATGGCGGACATATACCTTCTACAGATATATTTATATAGGGCAAATAGAAAGTTTGCCCCACCCTAAGGTTTCATAAGCCCCCCCCCCCCTCCCCCTCCGAACCAAAAAGTCCTGAAAGAAACACTGTCGTAAAGTTTTTAAATTATATTCTGAAGGCACCATAATTACTGTTATTTTATCAGTCGTGATCAATTTATATTATAGTTAGATCTAACGTGTACACTCATGGACTGTTCCTTACAAAGTTATTGGGGCGCCGAAGTACTTTCCTTGGAGCCCTCTACTATAATGCAGATATTATTTAATTTATATCCTATTTCTTCAGTAATTACTAACAAAAGTTCATATCAAAGATTTTCGTCCCATTTCCGTCCTAAAGATATTCGGGCTCTCAGATCTACGCTCCTCGTCGTTGAATCATCGTTAAGATAACACCCAGTCTCGCTAGCAGTTCTCGGAATCGCGGCTAAAATTCGACGCAGATCGCCGGGGAAGGCGAAAGATTTATCGGGCTATTTATTTTGCGACCTCACCCAGGCGTTCGAAGTTCTTGAGAAAAATACGAACCTCTATGAGCCTCAGTGGCGGATAAACAATTTTGGAAGGCCCTGCGTATAGCCTTGTTTGGACCCCCTATGGCATTATTACTTTCCCTATATACATAGTACATATAATGTCCATAAAGAAAGTATATGTAAAATAAAGTAAGTATAAGAAAGTATAAGTAAAGTGACGGTGTCGAAAATTCGAGTTCGAGTTTTTGAAGGAAGTTTCAAGCATCCCTGGTCTCGAATCGAACGATTTTAAGGAGATGTGTATGCGTGGGAGTGTGTGTGTGTGTTGTTGTTGTTGTTCTTGAGACCCAAATCGTCCGACCTACCAGAAAGGTGTAAGGTAACCGTTTGGACGGCCGGGAAGTGTCACCCAATTTAGACAGGAACCCAGTGGGGAAGGCATCCACAGGGACCGTACCCTCCTTCCCCTACCACCAACCTCTCGGAAGGACTTACGGACCCACATGTTTAACGTGTTCGTACTCCGCATGAACACTGCGACAGTTGTGGCAGCGTGCAAATCCAGCGAGCAAACCACCGGGCTACCGCGCCCGAAATGTGCCAACAGCACGCGGTGTTCCCAGCTGCCACCCACCCAAGTACTAACCGCGCCCGATGCTGTTTGACTTCGGTGATCTAACGAGAACCGGTGTTTTCAGCACGGTAGGGCAGTTGGCTCTTGTGTGTGTGTGTGTGCGTGTGTGTGTGTGTGTGTGTGTGTGTGTGAAAGCGATATCTCACGAACGAATCGAGCGAAATTTGGTATAAATATTACAATCGATGAACACTGGAAACCTATTGATTTTAAACGTAATAGAATGTTCGGCAGACTCCCAAATTTCGAATGAAATTTTGAAAACATCACTAAAATATCACAGTCTTTAATAATGTTACGTAAATTATTATTTATTATGCAATTTTTCAGTAGAAAACGTTATGAAATATATACGTATAGAATGTATAGAAATTTTAAATTCCTCAGAGGGCTAACATAAACCGTTCTCAAGATATTACACATTTTTTTAATAAATTTATCAAATATATTATATAAAATTTAAAAAGTATTAACTATCAAGAAATATGTTCACTTATCATGCAATATTATACGATGAATTTCTTACCATCATTCTAGTGGATCTAGTTCGTTCCATACACGAAAGAAGATACTTGTGTAATAGTTTTGTACTTTAATGATTAAGAATTCCCTTAGTCAATTACATATAATTCACTTCGTCTGTGTGTAACGCTTGGCGATAAATTTTTCGAACTTGGCGACTCATTTAATGAAATATCGCCAACTTGGCGATATGTCACCTCAGATTGACAAAAATATAGTCAAGATTGCAAAAATGACGCTTATTTAACGAAAATTACGCCAAATTGATAAATTATTAAAATATTTTGATATATAAACTATATTGCTTATTGCGGTTGCTATCAATACTGACAATTGTCAATTCGACGTTGCGAGAAATATATTAAGTTAATTGTGTACTTCGAACTAGTTACTTTCCTTATATACATAATGTATAAGGAAAGTATTGTGATGGGGTCAAAAATTCGTATTCGAGTTTTCGAAGGGAGAACACTTTTCAAGCATCCCTGATCACGAATCGAACATTTTTGAAGTGATGTCTGTGTGTGTGTGGTGTGTGTGTGTGAAAGTATGTGTGTGTGTGTGTCAGTGAGTCTATGGAGACGATATCTCACGAACGAACGGAGCGATTCGAATGAAATTTAATACAAAAATCGAAATCCGTGAATACTGGAAGCCTATTGTTTTAAAACATAATCGAATGTTCAGGACCACCCTAAATTTTCGAGTGAAATTTTGAAAAAGTCATCAAAAAATCAAAACATTTAAGAAAGTTACGCAAATAGACATTTCTTATGTAATTTTTCCTTAGAAAACGATTGACATAAACTTTAGAACGCTAACATGAACCGTTCTCGAGATACTGCACATTTTTTAAATAAATTTATCAAAAAATCCCATAAATTAAAAAAAGATATTAATTGTTAAGAAATATGTTCACTTTTCATATGTAATATCATGCGATAAATTTGGTAACATCATTCTCGTAGATCTAACTCGTTCCATTCATGAGAAAAGATAGTTTGTGTTATACTTTTGTATTTGAACACCAATAGTCATTTATCTGTTGTAAGAATAACTTATTTCTCCGTCCGATTTTGGCGACGAATTTAGCGGAATGTCGCCAACTGGCGACATTCTTAAATGTAGCCAAATTAACGAAAATCTCGCCAAATGGATAAAAATGACGCTAAATCAATGAAAATGACGACTAATTGAAGAAAATTCAATATCTTGGAAAGAATATGGATATCTACTATAAGAATAACATTTTTTTAAACTGTAAAAGTAGTAAATGCATTGCATTATATAAGGAAAGTCATGTGCTGCTCACATCAGATTCTTTTAATTATCACGGTACTATAATAATTTATTATACTTGAGAAATTGAAATTTCATGAAATTAAAGAAAAAAAAAAAGAAAAAAAAGGCAATACTATGAATCGTCTGCTTCTCTATGTAAAATCAATGAATATTTCATTCATATCAGCTTATATTTCAGACTCCAGAGCTAAATAATTTTAAGTGATAAAAATTCAGCAATTCTTATACAACTCATCTTACAATCGCTTCATTTATTTTACTTAGTAAATTTCTTGAAAATAAATGGTAAGATGCCATAATTGCGATCATTTAGAACTGTAATACACAGATATTTAAAAAAAAAAAAAAAAATTCACAAGTTTCTTGAAAACAGAATTCTGGTTTGAGAAATTTGAGCTGAGTCACATTCCTGTTAATCTTTATTAAGCAAAACAGACGAATAATCTTGTTGTCAGACAATATAGGCCAACCAATTTCGTTTCCATACAGCTTTTAAAAGTCCGATATTAATTACAGGAGTAGCAATTAGCAAGGTTGCTTCTGAGGCAGATTCGATGTAATAAATGAATTGTTGAACTCGAGAGAAAATTGAAATGGACATAATGTAGAACGCGTTCTACATTATGTTCATTTCAATTTTCTCTCTTTTTCATTTAAATGTTCTTACGCTTGGGAACATTTAAATAGAAAAGTTTCGGAAGAAAAATGCTTTGCAATGTGCAATTGGAATGAAATGGAATGTTCCCAAACAGGACAGGGAAAGCGCTTGAAATTTTTTTTCAACATTTTCCAACATAGTTGAAAAGTGTTTATGGCTTTATTCATTCTGTTTGTCTGTCTATTCGCACGATAACTGCTTAAAAATGACTTTATCGAAATGTCATTTTAGTATGTTGTTGAGACAGTCGATGTATGGGAATGAAAATGGATATAATATCACCCAATTCGTTTCGGATTTAACCTGGGTAGGAAAAATGAAATACATTGAACCCTATGGAACATAATTTCTCAAACATATTTTAAGCGGAATCATTATGTGTAAAGTATTGTCTTTTTCAATAAAGTTTTAAGTTTTCAAGTATCATAAATTGCTATATAGTACTGTGACAATTTAAAAAATATCAGCGCTGAATGCATCATATTTTAGAGATGTTTAAATAAAGCTGCATTTCAGTTGGAAAGTGTTTGCATGATTGAACTTTCTTGTTGATTTTTCATACTTTCCCTATAGAATTATAGAAGAATAGAAGAATAGAAGAAGAATTATAGAATTATAGAATTATAGAATCCCTATAGAAGTATTGTTATAGAGTTGAAAAATTGATTTCCACTTTTCGACGGATTTACAAGACTGGGAGACGACTGGGATCTAGAAGGCGAATCATCGATAAAGCAATAAATGTCTCACCTGTCATCCCTTCACCACTCTTGGACCATGGTTTTTGGTGCTCGCTAGCTAGGCAGTATGGAATGGCCTAAGAAGCAGAGTATAAAATTTAAGGATTATAGAATTTTTTTTATGGAAGTTTAAAGACATTTACTTTGAACTGGAAACAAATCAAGGCATAGTTTTAACCGTACTAACTATCTGTAAAACAATTTTTTCTTCATTTTGGACAAGAGGTGGGTTTGAGAACTGAGTTTTCTCTCTCTACCTATCTAATTATTTATACGTATTGGATACTTATTAAGAACCCTGGCAACGCCGCGAAATTCTTTCTAGTATGTAATAATCTTTTCTGTATAACTGTGAGACATCAGATATTTAAAAGTTTTCTATTTGTAGATTTTTAAAGAGATAAGAAAACTAGATTTTTAAAAGTTTTTCTTCCCTGGCAACGCCGGGAAATTCGTTCTAGTATGTAATAATCTTTTCTGTATAACTGTGAGATATCAAATTTTTAAAAGTTTTCTATCTGCCCTCCAGTGGCTTCCCATAAACCCTACCAGAATTTATACAAAATTTATAACATTTCTCTTTAAGATAATATATGTGGACACTTCCTTGTTATCTTGCTATCCATTACTAACCTAAGGTATTTTAAATGAACAGTAACTTTGATAGAAACTCCGTCAAGCTTGAAAATTGGTCTCTTTTTTAATATTTCAGCTTCATCAAATTTAATTTTATCAAAGACTTTGGATTTACTACTTTTCACAATAGTTAATTCCCGTCTTTCTTTTTCTTCTACCCAGATCATTCCACCTACCCGAAAGAGCAAGGTAACTGTTTGAACGGCCGGGAAGTGCCACCCAATTTAGACCGGAACCCAGTGGGGGAGGTATCCACGGGGACCCTACCCTCCTTTCCCTACCACCACCCTCTCTGAAGGACTTACGGACCCACATGTTTAACGTGATCGCACTCCGCGTGAATAGTTTGAGCAGAGACGGGAATAGAATTCGGGTCGTCCGAGTGCAATCCCCGCGCGCTAACCACTGCGCTGTCGCGCCCTATTTGCAGTTTTTGATATTTTAAAGCATTAGATATTAAAATTAAAAGATTAAACAGTCATAAATTTTTATAGGGGGGAGGGGCACAATTTGTATGGTCGGCCCTGATCCTGCAGCATGGGGGCCCATAGGAAAGAACAAGAGGGGCACTTGCAAGGGGCACAACTTTCAAGGTCACAAAGATGGGCATCAGTGTGGTCTGCGTTGTAAATATTATCACCGAGTTTGCCCCACTGACGTCAGTGGTTTTCTCCCCCCCCCACACCTCTTGGGAAATGTTCTATGGGCGCCCATGTCTAATTCACATCTGCCCAATACAGGGCAATACCAACTCCATAAAATCTTCACAAAATTATTGGCTTACTCTGTAAAGAACCTTGCTGCCGCAACGTGGAATCGAACCCTATATCTCCGAACTGGCCAGCCAGCGCTCTACCGTTGAGCTACTGGGACGATATTGCAAGCTCTTATCTTTGAAGTGGACTCTGCAAGTCTTTTAGAAAATTATCCACTTTCCGCTTAGAAATTACCGAATTTATCCAAATGTAAATAACTGATCCGAGTATTTGTTTCAATTTTTGCTATTATCTCTTCCCTCTAGTTCGTTTACCGCTTGCAATTGGTTCCACACCACAAACAGAGCATTTAACCTTGACCAAGGAGGCAGCCACTTTGAAAGAGAATCCTTTGGTTTCATTCCGGGACCTTTTTTCTACTCAAACCCCATAAATTATTTTTTCCCCCGCATTACAACATTGTAAAGCAACAGAGCGAGATATAAAGAACTTGATAAAACTTTATTTATCTCGTTTGTAGAGATGGGCGTTTCGATGCATGATCTTGCGATACATCGTTGTTTTGTATCGAAACACTTGTACAATTTCAAGATTTCCATTGAGATACGTCCTATGGAAAACAATAATTTTCGAAACAATGACGGTATAGTATATGGATGGATTGATAATTCAAACCATGGAGTTAGAAAGAAGGAGATGAAAGTCCTATAGATGAAACTTTTGAAAATGCCACAATTCTTCGAGAATTATATCTAGGTGTCGCTAGTGTAAGTAAAGTAGCTGTTATTGTTAATTGACACAACAGAAAGACGTAGTGTTTAGTATATATTTTTGATTATTTTTAAATTGAAGGCTCCCTTATTATGAGCATATATACTCAATAATTGGTATACTGGTTAATTATAATTAACCAGTATTTTTTCATAGTTGTAGGATAGAATACAGAATACATGGAGATAAAAATAAATTGAAAGATAAAAAGATAAAATAACTTTGGATACGTAGGAATATTCCTTATTGTTTTAGTTCACCTTTGCATTGCGCTAATAATTTGTTTTTACAAAATTGGCAGTTTAAATAAATATTTTAGGCCTTTCACCATAGAAAAGCATACAATGTAGGGCTACTTATCTTACCCTAGCGCCACCTGAATGATTGGCTCAAACGATATTTTGGTGGTTTCTTAATATGAAGTTTTAACTCCTTACTTTTACCTCCATGATTCAAACTATGCTATGAATGTTAAGGATATCACAATAATTTCCATGAACACAAATAAATCAAATGCATCCATAAGTGTCATTAGGCTGTTGCCAACTTGATAAAGAAACTTTTAAATAATTTATACAAGTGATTATTACATACTAAATTTGAAATAGATAGATTTTTCTCTTTTTACACTTTATTTCCGGCCACACATATAGCTGCAGTAATCCTTTGGGTCTGCCGTGTGGTCTGGGTTTTCCACATTGTTTTATTTAGGTTGGTTTCTCTTTGTTTATTTGACTCAAATCTTGAAATCAATTTTTGACATACTTCTACCGAGCCGATTTTCTTAAAATTTTATACACATATACGTATTTGCGATAACAATACACCATTTCATCAAGTTCGAGTTGGCCCCCCTCTCCAAATTCGGATTCCGAATTCGGCTCAGAATGGTCCGTAAAAATTCCATTGTTGTAAGATAGTTAAAAAAAAAATTTAATTTCTCTTTTATTATATATATAGAAGTGAAGAAGTATATTGAACTCTTTCTTAATTATCTTATAACAATGGGATTGTATGTATATAGAAGTGAGGCCGCATATTAAAATCCTTTCAATTATATTACAACAATGGTATTATTTAAAGCGAAGGAGATTTTGAAAATAATGCCGGAAATGCCGGTTCCATTTATCGAGGATCCCCCAAATTTTATAGATTAAAATGTTCCACTGGACTAAGCTGTGTACCAAATTTCAGATCTTTAGGACGTAGGGAAGGAAGTATGTTAAAAATACCATCAAAGAAATTGAAACAGACATCCAAACATCAGTCATGAAGAATTTAGAAAACGATTTTAAAAAATTTTGATTGGATATCTGATGAAAAATTGATTACAAAATCGCAAAAGACTAAATAATATAAAATAAAATATTCTAAAAATATTTTTGAGTTGCACTGCTTTAGTAAAATGCACTAAAAAGTAAAAAAAAAAATGTTTAGCTATCACAAAATTTTTGGTCATATGCGACTAAAAATAAAACGGCGTTACATCCATGAAAGACTTGTATTTGGACATTAACAAAATTAAAGGAATAGTGTCCATTTGAAAAAAGGTATCTTTTACAATTCTGACTAATGATATTAATATACAAATGGAACAAAGCTCTCATTTTAAAAGAGTAAATTTGCTTACGAAATGTAAAAAAAAGTATCTTCTTCAAATTTGGTACCTATTTGAAAAAAATATCTTTTACAATTTTGGTAACTATTTTAATGCAAAGAGAACTCCAAAACTCAAAATGGAACTAAATTACCATTTTGAAAGGGTAACTTTGTTCACGAAATGCATAAAAAGTACATTTTTCAAATTTTGTACCCATTTGAGAAAAACATCTTTTATAATTCTGGTATAATGATCTTAATGTAAAGGGAGCTAAACTCTCAAAAACTCAAAATGGAACTAAACTCTCAAAAACTCTAAATGAAACTAAACTCGCATTTCAAAAGGGTACTTTACTTACAAAATACAAAAAAACGTTATCCATTTAAAATTCCATACCCATTTGAGAAAAACATCTTTCATAATACTATGAAGGATTATAATGCAAATGGAACTAAACTTTCAAAAACTCAAAATGGAACTAAACTCTCATTTTAAAAGAATAACTTTGCTTATGAAATGTAAAATCGTTACTAAATGTAAAAGAAGTATATCAAATTTTGCACCCATTTACAAAAAATTTCTTTAACAATTTTGATAATGGTTTTAATGCAAATGGAACACAACTCTCATTTTAAAAATGTAACTTTGCTTACGAAATGTAAAATAAGGTATCTTTTTCAAATTTCATATCTATTTGAAATAAAACTTTCACAATTCTGATAATGATTTTAATGCAAAAAGAAATAAACTCTCAAAAACCTAAAATTGAACTAAAAACTCTCATTTCAAAAGGGTAACTTTGCTTACAAAATATAAAAAAAAAGTATCTTTTTTTTTAATTTCGTATCCATTTAAAAAAATATCTTTTGCAATTCTGGTAATGATTGTAATGCAAATAGAATTTAACTCCCCAAAACTGAAAATGGAACTAAACTCTCATTTTAAAAGGGTATGGTTAAAAAAGGTAAAAAATAGTATATTTTTCAAATATCATATCCATGTGAAAAAGGACCTTTTATTAAAATTTCTAATAACCATTGTGATGTAAATGGAACTAATGTATGATAATGTCATAAAGACTCACACTTTTGAATTAAAATTTCATAAATTTAGTTAGACCAAATTGTAACGTGAAAATGTTTATGCTGTTACAGTTAAGCGCAAATAACTTTTGCGAATTTACATAAATTACTTAAATTTCCAAAATATTTAAATGAAATGCAACTTTAGCAACTTAAATTGCCTCAGATTACAGGATATATTATGTGATCTGCAGTTAGCGATCGATTTTCAATTCAATTTGCTAGCAATAATTTGATCTCAATGTAGAAAAGGTTGATCACCCCTGCTCCAGGTAAGCGATTCTCGATTATTTTCAGAATGGAACATTTTTTGCCTTTTAATTAAATCCCCCAAACTGCTGCAGAAATAACTATGTTAAAAAAAAAAAAAGAAAAAAAAAAAAAACTTCCTAAAAAATAAGCATATAACAATTAGTAATTATCATATTAGTAATAAAATATTATAACTTATTTGTTAAATACATTATGACTTTAACGAAATTACCTCATATATCCAAATTTACCTTACACACTGAAATTACCTTAGACCCCTTAATTTTACCTTACGCATTTATTTTACCCCTGCAATTTCAAGAAACTTTTATATTTTGTGTCCACTAAGAAGAAGTATCAATAATCAATATATAATTTTATACTAAGAAACAAAACATTAAATATCTAAAGTGTAACTGCGAATCTCCAGTCACCTTTCTCATACAATCATATTACACAGAGTTACATTCCATTTGTACCACAAATCCATGCCTGGACGAAGTCCCCCGTAAACGACCATTCGACAAAATTATTTTCGATATGCTATATTCGTTCCTGAGATATTGCTCTGCAGTCTCACACGCAAGCTAACATACATACATTCATATACACACAGACATCATCTCTAAAATGTTGGATTCGAGTTTTGGGGCACTTAAAACGTGCTCTTCTGACGTTAACTCGAATTCGAATTTTCAACTCCGTTACAATAATTTTTCTATATATTCTATTATGTATGTAGGGAAAAGTAATATGACTAATATTTAAGTTTAATTTAAAATATTCACCCATACTGCTGTCTTAAAAAATCTGAAACAAAAATACTTATTGTTTGCTTTTCAAACCGATTGACACAATTAATCAATTGTTTACAAGTGAAGTTTTTTTTCCAAATAAGTATAACATTTAATATGGAAAAATGAATCTACACTTAATAAAAAAATCCCGAGATAGAGCCATTTCTTATGAAACTGGGTTTAGGAAATATAATGCAAAATTTCTTAATCATTTCATGATTCATGATTGTGAAATAGCTACACTATAAACAAAACAAGCTATTGCGTAATCATTAGTAAGCTTTTGCTTCTCGCCAAATGCAAATCATTGGCGACAATTATCCTATTCTTGGCAACCATACACTCTCATTTTGGCTGCACTCTTCTCAGTCAGTCGGCTGGCTCGGCATTCGGTAGCTTGAGGAGCGATATGCCATTGTTGTTTTGGAACTGTTGATTTTTTATTTGTGTGTTTATTTGGAATAAATTTGGGAGGCTGATTGAAATAAAGCGAAATGGAATCATCAGATGAAAAACTTTATATTATTGAAAACATTCTGAAGAAAAGAATTCGTAAGGTAAATACACGTGAAAAATTGTAGCTTAACTTTTAAAGTATATTAAAAGATGGTATGCTTATGTAGAATTTATGTTTTAGGGCCGGGAAGAGTATCTTGTAAAATGGAAAGGATGGAATCATAAGTACGTATAAACTGTTGATTCTTGTTGACGACATCGTGTGTTTAATGTGCATTATTGGATACTTATGGATTATTTTGATTAATAGGTACAATACGTGGGAGCCGAAAGGAAATATGTTTCCGGTTTCTCCAAAGTCTTCCGCCAGGTAAGAAAAATTTTTAACTATCATGGCTGCCCTTTGGGCATGCGCTGTTTTTCTATTTTTGTTTTTTGTCTCGAATGTGGATCTAAATGTCCTCGCTTGTTTCCTAATATTTTTTGCGGTTAATTTGATTTGTGGTATATTAATAGTGGTGTGATGTACTTGTTTACGGATGTTGCCAATGTTTATGATTTACTTAATGGCTTTTCATGTCATTAAACGTAAAGTGTTTAACTTTCATTGGTACTGCAGCGCATTTTCAGAATTTAATTTTAAAAAACACGTTAGCAATCTTTTCGTATTATGTAGGAACATGAGGCTGCTTGATTAAGTAAAATACGACCTATTGTTTTATTTCATTCGTATATTTAATGATTTTTTTTTTGTGTTAAGGTTTTTCTAATCACATGATTTCATGTGTAAACAAATTCTACTGTTTGGTTTTTACAATAGTGCGGAATTCAAAAGTTTTAGTTTGAAAAGTGACAGTTACAAAATTATCACCTTCCAAATATCCTGGTGAAAATTGATATTTATCACCATAGGTATTGTAAGTCCTTTTTAATCTGGATTAACATTTTAAAATCTGGAAAACATTATTATAGAATTTTATTACACATTACAGTTTTTCATGAGAACTCTACTTTTTTTAAGTAGGAATAATAATTGCAGTTTTAATGGCACATTTTTTTTTTCTTTTTGCATATGTAACCTATTATTGTTACCATTTTTCCTAAGCAAAAGCAAAAAATGAGACTGGTACCAGTTGATTAAAACCTAGTGTTTTGTATACTTAATTATCCAAGTCGAATGCTATGTTATAATAAGAGCCCAGATTTATAGACACTAAAAATCTCAAAATAGATACTAAACAGTGAAAAGGGACACTGAAATAGTCTCCCGGCCACTCAAATTGCTGCTCGTGTCCTAGGGCAAGTCCGGTGGTCTGGGTTTTCGACTGGAATAGTCTAGTCACAGGTTAAAAATTACAGTTCGTCAAGATCATCACATTTATATATTGTTTTGTTAAAGAAGACTACAAAACATCTTATCTACAAATCTTCATTAACACACAAACTTTACTGTAATTTATGCATCAAAACTATCTTACAAAGACAAAACACATGACACATTTTTATTTACTAGTCTCATTTATTTATTGAGAGTAATTTACTACCAGATACATTTTAATATTTGCTGGTGTTAAATGACATCTGTTAAAATGTTCGAATAATTTAAGAAAATCTGATCTACATTGCATGATTTCACAATAGTGTTTATATAAAGTCTGCTGCCTCGCTGGGTTACAAGTCAAAACATATTTACCACCCCATCAAGCACATTTAAGGCGTCAATGAGTTTACCTCAGTCTGAGTATTTAATTATTAAGCATTTCGATATTTAGTCGTCCCAATTGGGCCGAGATAACCTAGTGATTATGGCATTGGGATCACAGACGAGCAGACTCTGTTTTGATACCTACTGCATGAAACTATCTCTGTGTCTGCATAGAGTTAAATCTGCAGGGACAGAAGTCTATCCTAGAGGTAATGCATTAGTGGAAAAATGGTATGGGCCCTGTAGTTGCCACCCCCATTGTGTTCTGGTCAAAATTGGATGACATTGTCCCAGCTGTCTAAACAGTTACAATTATTTTTAACTTTTTTGCACACCTTTCCTACATTCATGGATTTTCAGAAAAAGAGCAGGAAGTAAAAATCTTTGGTAAACCCCCCTCCCTACTCCCTTCAGAATTGATGCTGAATCCATTATCAGTTATTATTTGAGCTCCATCTATAGCAAATATGGAGACAGCAGTCATAAAGCTGATAAGTGGGACTGTTCACCAAAATCGAGACATCTGCTCACCTTATATTACTCTAATATATAAAACAAAATTTCCTGTGTCTAATAATGCAATTACTATAGAAATATAACTTTTAAACAAATTTAATTTGTATATCAAACATACATTTTTAATAATAGTTTGCTGTTAATAAATTTTATGGTTTATGCAGTCATCTTGTCTCCCAAATATTAAAATATTTGTCATTTGTAAATATTTTTGAACATTAGAGTTAGTTACATATATTAAATTAACAGTTCTTGAACTGTTAAAAACCAATGGACATTTTAAACATAGTGTGTAGAAATATTATTTTGAAATATTTTATTTTTTCATCAGTTTTATCAAACAGTCTACTCTTGCACTAAATTTCGAGTTTTCCAATCAATCCACCTTTTAGTGGATTGTTTTAGTGTGTGGTTTAGATTTACAAATTAAAATAAATCTGAACTTGGGCATTCCTGTAATAAAAAACATTTAATATAATTATATTATTACTTAAAAATTTTAATTTTTTCTGTGTTTGTAAGTTGCAAAATATTTTTTACCATTTTTCATTTAACTGTGTCAACCCTGATCAACTATATAAACTCAGATTCTAAAATCAAAATTGAATCTGTTGGTTTCAGCACTTTTATACTTGGTGTTGTTTGTTCAAATAAAGTGCCTGACTCTTGGAAGTCTAATTCATACATTCTGATTATAATATAATTGTAATAAATAATCTTCAAAAGCCTCTTTGTTTGGCTTAAATAATTTTGGTGCTGTAAAAATTGTCATGCGCCTGTTGTTCAGATCCCTTTCAATCTGACTCAAACATAAAAGAATCGATGGTGGCTCCAGTCCGATGGAGCCGAAGTGGGTTTGTATGATTAACATTTTGTAAAATAAAGCTCCACTAAAAACCAATAAGTTTATTCAAACTTTTCATAGTCATTTATTTCAGTTACAGACTCTTAAAATGCTACAAGTTACTTGCTAACTTAATATATCTAGCTAGCACTTTTAGTTTTTGCCCTGATTTCATTGGATTCTCTGATCACATCAAAATGTCAAATTATTTTACTAACTTGCATGGCTGTATATAAATTAAATTTATACAATATATCTGACATGATTTTATATGTAAGTTAATCTATAAACTTGCATTGTGGCACATATTTCCACCTATTTAGTTGAAACCTCATCAATCATTAAACATCTATAGAATCCCAAAGTTCATTTAACCCCCTAATTTTTTTAAACAAAATAATGTATATCATACTTCTACAAATATTTCACCAAGGAGTAAGTAAACAGATTAAGCTGCAACAATTGTAACATTTTAAATATTACAACTCCTAAACAAGAAAAATTTACATTTTTATCTATTAGGTTTGGCGGTACATAAACATCCAAAGTGTTTACATTTTTCTTATTGTTCTGCTTTCCACTACAGAAACCCGGAGCATAGATATTATTCACATCAAAACTGGTATCCCATTTCCATTTTTTGCAGAATAAGACATTATATGTGTGAATGTTAGCGGAGAAACAAATGTTGAAAAATATTGAAACATGAGATAATTTCCCCCATATGAAATGAATATTTTATTCCTTTTATACTCATTTTAGTATATATGCAAAGCTGTTTTACCTTATACAATGCTAATGTTTTTGAGAACCTATGAGTTAGAAATTTTGCAAAGCTTGGTAGCAATTTATTTTACTACCAATAAAATGAATTGCTATTAGTTAATCATCTGATGATGTGTAGTTATCTTTAAAAATATTACATTCAATATTTTATAATTTCATGATGACTAATTTAGTTTGAAAGTTGTAAAGCTATTATATACCTGTCATTTATATTTTCTTTTGACCCAGCCCAAAAATATGTAACACGCATTTAATAAAAACTGTATCCTATTTCAAATACAGCTGCAGCTAGAAGTGTGTTAATCCTATAATCTTGTGCACGTAGCTATCTTGACCACTAGGGAATCTTTACAATCGGATCTATTTCAGTATCAACTTTTTTCGGACGGCAGTCTTGAATACACGTATCAAACTACTGAATGATTAACAGTGTAATTATTTGAAACTAGGTTAAAAAGGATGTAACACAATAACAGTTTCAGAAGCTATATGAGCTAACTTTATCAACTATAAAAAAATATCAATCGAGTAGTCAACTCAGAAATATCCATGTATGAGACCGGAATTAAGAAGCATATAAACAATTGAGAAAAAGAAGAAACTTAATGAGCTAACTTTTAAAGTCAAGGATGAGTATACAAATAAATTTAAACCACTATTAAATGAGATTAGAATTAAAAACTAATTAAATAAATGACAAAAAAAAAAAAACCCAACAGAAAACTGTTTCGCAAGTTATATGACTTGATAAATGAAGTTAAAGATAGAGGACATTTTTTCCATGCTAAGGAGACATAAGGAACTGCTGATTTATCATTAACAAGATTATCAACATCATTAACAATATGATCATTAATAAGAGTTCAAGTAAATAAAAGCGACTTCCAAAAAGTCAAGTTCATTATAATGCCCTTGACGGGGATTCTCGAAACATTTTTACACCTTACTGATATGTGCCTGTTTTATTCAAGAAAGTTTTAAAAGCATTTAAAAATTGTTACCTACAAAATAGCAAATTTCAGTGTATTTAAAAGAATAACTATGAAGGAATTATCCTACTGATTCGGTTCACAAACATCGTTGAAAAATACATTCTTCGATCTTTCTGACAGTGTCAAGATGAAAACTCTGTAGTAACATTTTTCGGTCTCTAAAGAACCGATTTGTGTGAAAATCATGAATAACTCTCAAATTCGTGCTAAATCATAGAATAGCTAAAGAACGAATTTGAATTAAAAAAAAGTTATATGTTTATAGAACTATATTTATTGTGTAAGCTGTAAGATAAAGGTAAAAATGTATCTGTCTAATAAACACAGATCTTCTAACCTGTCAGATATGTTCTCGCCTTTGCTGGTGCGGTTGCTTTATCCTGAAGCATCATATCCTGAAGAAATATGCTGCTTTTTTGCTTCTGAAGCAATTGATGCTTTTAATCAACATTTTTTATGCTGTTATTAACGAAGTACTTTTACTACACATGAATTTTCCATTATAAAGGCTATTAGATGCTTTTATTTGAAATGTTATAGTAAACAGAGTCAGGTGTGCATCTCCCTCCCACCTCCCCACACACACATCATATCCAAAGTCCCATATTTGTAAATGATAAAATTAAAATAAATAAATATAGCAATTTTTATGACATTATGAAATTTATGATAATGATCATGCTTTGTAATTCATTTATTTTACATAAGTGTACAAAAACTTATAATCCATATGCCAATCTATAGTACATAAAAATTGTATTTTTTTTACGATGTATTAAATCTATATTAGAGAATGCTGTTTTTGTCTAACATTATTTGCTTATTCGTGCCTTATGTTAAAAGCTTCATAATTCCTATTTTATGTCTAAAAGTTCATTTACACCTTTTAACACTTTGCAACATAGTTGAAGAGTGTTTGACTGTGTTCATTCTGTCTATCTGTGTGTCCATTAGTACGGTCTATCTGTGTGTCCATTAGTACGATAACTGCCATAAAAATGACTTTATCAAAATGAAATTTTAGTATGTTGTTCAGACGGTCTATGAGACCGGACCTATGGAAATATAAATGAATAATACTACCCAATTAATTTTGGATTGAACCCGGGTTGAAAAAATAAACTACGAGACCTAATTTTTCAAACATCTTTAAAGCGAATTTAAAATTCACAAATTTCTTCGTAAGTTTTAGGAAATATTCAAATTATCCCTTGAAATATATAAAAAAAATTTCAGCAAAATATATTCAGTAGTTTTTTAAATAAAAATTAAAATAATAATTACACCCTTTATAGGAAGAGATCACATGACCATTATATGGAGAGATCATGTGACCCACTTCAAAATAAAATATGGCATCCATCTTGTGTCAAAATCGTGATTTTAAAAATTAATGTAGTATTGTGATAATTTTTAAAATATTACTGAGAAGTTTTAACCCATGTAAAATTGTAAGAATATTTAAGCTAAACCGTTGTTTCTATATTATACAAATATTTAACACATGTATTTTGAACTTGGTTTTGCTAAATATTGTTGTTGCACCCACAGAAAAAAAATATCTAGTATAATTTTCCTCAACAATAAAGTATATTGGCACTAATTTTGCAGTGTGTGCAATGCACCCATTGCAGATTTATTTAGTAATTTCAAGTCCTTTTGCACCTATACCCTAGAATTTGTTTTAACTTATTTTAAGCAGGATTATCCTACATATGATAATGTACCCATAGTATTCATAGTCAGGTAAACAATGCTAAACAATACTACTATTGTCTGAACGGTTTGTCCGACCGTCCAACTTTTCAACAACTCCAATTCTGACCATCGGCCACACATGTTCTTTTAACCAGGGTTTGAAGGTAAAAAGGGGCAGGTTATGTAAGCAACAACTTTTATTTAAATATTCACACCTGTTTCTGAATTGCGAACTTGGATTCTTCATCGCGCTATTTTTACTTAAATAACTTTTGGGGGGGAAATCTCATTCCAATACTATATAAAGAATATTAACAACAACAACAAAAAATTTAATTTTAATTATCTTCGAAGAAAATTAAAAAAACTTAAATCTTCAAAAAAATCTGTGGGTGCAAGTTGCACCCATGGGTTCTGATGCCGGTGGATTCTACTAAAGGAAAATGCTTTAATTAAAGATATGCTTAACTCAGTATTCACTAATTTGTCGTCTCTTATCTCATGATACTCACCCATTCAATTATAAACATGTATTAATAATCTAACAATATTGAATATTATATATAGCAATTATTGTAAAAATGGGTTAATTCTAAGTACTTTTTAATGTTTTTTGTATTTGATAAATATAGCAATTTATATTATCTATAATAAACTGAACATTATTTTCTCTTTTTATTATTATTAGTAGTAGTAAGTAGTCATTTAAAAAAATGGTAGATTCAAAGTTTACACTAGGTACAGAGAAATCTAGATCCCAGAAATATAAAATTGGGCTTTTATAAGGCACTGGGTCCCATGTAAAATAGCATACTTAATTTTACAAAGCATTTCTTTTATATATATTCTTATTCTATTTCTGCATCTAATTCGGTGCCAAAGCCAGCTACAGGCGCCCTGACCACTCCAGTAATGTGTCTTAATCTTCTATTCTTCGTTATGTGCATCGGAAAATTTTCAGTTTTTGCCCCTCTTCCTAACTCATTTGAAAATGAAATGTAATACTCTTTCTATACTGCTTTTTTGAAAAGTAGGTAATTTTATATGAAGTCTTAGATTATTTAGTTTACTAATTTTGAGGAGGAAAAGAAATAATGCTTTTGAAGAAAAAGGATAGACAAGAACTAGAAGTGTACAAGTGACATTTTACTTATTCTGATAAAATAGCAGGTAATATTTTTAGACGTCTTTTCTTTCAGAAATTAATTCTGCAAGATTTAGGAAAAGATAATAAATATGGAATATTTTTACAAGTGATTCGGCTGAAAGAACATACTTTAGCAGCACTAAATATGTGCTTAACTCAGTATCCACCAAATTGTCTCTTTTATTCCATGGTACTCACCCATTTAATTGTAAACAGGTATCTTTTAAACAATTTTTAATATTATATATAGGAATTATTTAAAAAGGGTTTAATTATTTTTTTTAATCTTTTTATATATTTTATAATATATTTTGGTACTTCTTTATTATAGCGGCCCTGCAAATACAACCAATCATGTATCGCCAAGGTAGGTTGTAAAATCTCGTCAAACGTTTGCAGCCCTTAGAAACATTATTATTGTTATTTTTACAGCCTACCTTGGCAATTCATTCTCGGTTGTAATTGCGAAGGCCGCTATAATAAGGAAGTACCTATATTTTTTATACCTTTAATAAACTGAACAATTTATTTTTTTTAAATTATTATTATTAATTACATAGTAGTAGAGTAGTAGTCATTCAAGAAAGTGGTAGATTCAAGGTTCATGCTAGTACTATAAGGCATAAATGCACTGCCCAATTTATGTACTATAGGACATAAACAGGAGTCTTTCAGATTTTCCTGTCAATTATCAATAGCAAGGTTGACTGATTTAAACCCAATTGGTCTAAATCATATTTGTTTTTCTGTTTAAACCATGGACTTCGGTCCCCCCTCCTCCATTTTTTTTTTTTTTTCGAAACCCTAATCAACAGGTATTTTTTAAACATTGTTAATTTATACCTTATTTTTAAATTATAAGCGTCATTATGTTTTTTTTCTTATAATATTTTTATATCACAAAATAAATAAAACTAATAAATAATGCTTGTGAGAATAACATTTTGATCTTTCCTTAAAGAAAGAAAGCATATGAAAGTTATATATTTATTAATCTATTTCTTAACCTGTAATAAACAATACATTATTTATGATTCAGAAAGGGTTTAGAAATTTGTATTTATTTTTAATTTATTATTTCTTTTGTGCATTGTTTTAATTTACAAAATTATGTTTCCTATTGTTATAGATAAAATATTATTTTATAACTTTTCAATAGTTAGAAAATTTTGTGCATAGAATATTTTTACATATTTTTTAAATAAAACCCTTCTTTAACCATTTTATTTAATATATATATATATATATACTCTTAATACAAAAAAATGAATGCACCCCGCAAAATAATCCGATAGTAATGAAACTTTACATGCAAACACCTTTTGACTGAATATGCAAATTATAAAAAATTCGCAGCCAATGAATGAATAGTCGAAACTACAGCACATTGAAACTGAGCACCATGGTGGTGTATATAAGGAGCGAATCTTGCTTTCAGAAACAAAACATGCAGTGAACTTCAATTGCGTTTATGTTTCTTGATTGTAACAATGCCTCGCCAGTGAATTCATGGCCACTACGAGTATATGAAGGAGTTTGAGAGAGGGCGTGTGGTTGGACTGCATGAGGCTGGATGGGTACACAGCCGAATCACTTGGCATTTTGGTAGGAGCAATGCAGCAATTAGATGCTGTTGGCAGGAATGAATCCGGAATTGCAAATTCCAGCAGGCAGCGGACGGCCTAGAGCGACGACAGAACAGGAAGATAGAGCAATTGTCAGAGCAGCTGTGACAGCATGAGATTTGTCGTTATCAACCATCCAACATGTGACAAACAGGGCCCCCACATAGGAGAGGTCAGTTGGGACCATTATACTGAGGCCCGTGGAAAAAAAAAATTTCAGCTTTATTTGTGCATATGAATTTGTAATAAAAAATATTTTATAATATAATATTGCATATTTTACTCAAGTATAAAATTACAAGTATAGAATATATTAAAAGCAAACGCAAGTTCTTTAAAACAATAAATAAAAAAAAAAAAAAATTGTAAATATTAAACACATGATACGTTTTATTTCTTTGATTCCATGTTTGTTTCAAAAAAAGGAAAAAGAAGACGGCGTCCGTAACGTACAAAGAATACTCTATCCCATCAACAAGGGATCAGAAAATCCGATAAAAAAATAATTGATAATACTCCACATAAATTGACCGGCTTTGAAGGGAGAGCTACAAAGCATTTCCCAGGATAATAAAAGTAACTTTTTGCTATTTAGCTTCGAAAATTTGCAAGCATTGAACTGGTAAAATAAATGCCTTTAAAACAAGAAAAGAAAAGCCCTCCACAGAGAGTCATCTCTTTGTGTGGAGGGGGTCTTTTTCCTCCCATGCAGATGAGATAAGATCTTATGTGAATGGTCAGTTGTCCTAAAGCAATTAACACATCAGGCGTCCAGTCTACCGACAATATCTACGCTCTTTTGTAGCAGGAGAAAATTCTGGGTATTTGGCAATACATCGGATGACCATATTTCCAGCTCTCAAATTCTGTAGTAGATACCTGAAGGAAGAGTGTTATATTTCATCCTGGGGAAACCAAGTAGTCAGCAGTGAAAACCTTTTGTCTAGCAGAATGTCCCTAAGCAATATTCATTTGACTGGATCCTCTAGAAACAAATTTATCGTTTATGAATAGGATACCTCGGCCTAATCCGATGAAAATGTGTTTTTATTTGTCAGTTTGATTTTGTAACTCGTATAAATTCTTCAATATTTGTAATTAATAGAAAATTGTTTTGCATAGAGGTCTGATATTAAGGTTTGTTTGAATTCTTATATTTTTCAGTATTATTTTTAATTGCCCTAAAAATTTTGATCTTAGAATTAACGTTATTTATTTTATCAGAATACTGTATAGTTCTGTAAAATTATTCTATACATTTAAAATTTATATAAAACTTTTGGATGAATTTACTCATTGAGAACATCCCTGAAAAAATATCTATGAGTACAACACAGATTGAAATAATGAAACAGAATGTCGTATGATTATTTCAATCGTGTCTTCCATCAGAATCTTGTTAATTTTCAGTGAGGTTGGACCAGGAGAAGGCTTTTTCAGTTATTTATTCTTAAAATTGAAAAGACATACAAAATATTCATGTTACCAATATATGTACAGACAACGAGTGTGATATCTCTCAAAATAATTAAATAATTTCCATGCGATTAGGGTTACAAGCATGGAGAATTTGAGATTGCTTTCTGTCTCAGGTTCTTCATGCTCTTTTTCAGATGAGAACAATGCTGTTCTGTCTAATATATCACGCATGGATTGGGCTGAGAGGGTTGAGATTACTGAATCCTCAAAGCCAAAAGATGTGACTCCCAGAGGATTGGGACAAAGTTGTGTAACATCAGGTAATGCCTCAAAAGCTAGATATTTCATCATAAAGAAGTCTGAAGGAACTTTTGCAAATTGTTCACCTTTTTTGATTCAAAAAAGTATAGCTGCCTATGTAGGTGATGTAAAAAATGTTAAAAAACTAAGATCCGGGGACCTTTTGGTCGAAGTTACCACAAATGCTCAAGCAACAAACATAATGAAAATGACCCATATTGGAAATTTCAAGATCACAGTAAACTTACATATGTCACTTAATTATTCTAGAGGCGTAATTTCCGAATCAGATCTGATTTATGACAGTGAGGAAGAAATTTTGAACAATTTAATTGACCAGAATGTGTGCGCTGTAAGACGTATCAACATTCGTAGAGAAGGGAAAGTCTTACCAACTAAACACCTCATACTTACCTTTAACTCGCCAGATTTACCAAAAACCATTAAAGCAGCCTATCTGATGTGCAAAGTCCGTCCTTTCGTTCCAAATCCATTAAGGTGCTTTAAGTGCCAAAGATTTGGACACTCTAAAAATGCATGCAGAGGGAAATGTGAAACATGTGCCCGGTGTGCTGAGCCCGGACATGAATCTGAAAATTGTTCCAAAAAATTTCAGTGTGTTAATTGTAATGGTGAACACCCATCATATGCTCGATCATGCCCTAAATGGAAGATTGAAAAAGAAATACAAACTGTTAAAATCAATAATAATATTTCTTTCCCTGAAGCACGTAAAATAGTAACAGCACGTACACCTGAAGGTGTATCCTATGCCACAGTAGCCACTAAATCCTTAACTTCAGTTGCCACGCAATGTGACAAAAGATCAATTGCTACACAAACCGAACCTATCTCTGTGGCCGAAGACAGTCCAAATCCTACTAACCCATCAAGTACTCAATGTAAACCTAAATCTGCCATACCCTTAGCAACTTTTAGACCAGAGTTTTCACAGCCAAATAAACCAAGTACCAGTCGGGATACTGAAACATATACTACAATAAACAAAAAAAAATCCAACCAAAAATCTAAATTAAAAAATGAAAAAGACGAACTTGCACCTAGAAAATCATTAAAAAGAGTAGATGCAAAAAATGATGCCAATATTGATGATGCAGTACAACTATGTGTTTCGGATGACGAAACAATGTTGACGGATGTGTTGCCACCTTCATCCAATAGGTCCAGGGTGAACAGTTCTCGTTCACCAAAAAAGAAAAAACCTACATAATGGGTTCTTTAGTTTCTTGGAACTGCCGTGGTTTGCAGACCAAGTTGTTTGAGGTTAAATCATTAATTAATACTTATCATCCCATTTGTGTCTGTCTTCAAGAAACGTTTTTAAAATTTAACAATAGTATAAATGTTAAACATTTTACTTGCATTCGCAAAGATTTTGATCAAAACAGTAGGGTTTCTGGGGGAGTAGCCTTGCTAATTTCCCATAACTATCCTACCTCCAATGTACAACTTACCACTAACTTACAAGCTGTTGCTGCTCGTATCCATATTAAGACATTGATTACAATATGCTGTATATATATTCCACCAAATGATAATATTGATCGTAAGGAACTTGATGATTTGATTGGTCAACTACCTCCGCCATTCGTAATATTGGGCGACTTTAATGGTCACAACCCTCTTTGGGGTAGTTGTGACATGAATCACAGAGGACAGCAAATTGAACAGTGTATTAGTGATCACAGCCTGTGCCTATTAAATAGCAATGAACATACCTACTTTCATCAACCAAGCAAGACATTCCACACTATCGATCTTGCTTTCTGTTCCCCGTCAGTCCTTCCATACTGGTCCTTTTTAGTCGACAAAGATCTACACAGTAGCGACCATTTTCCCATTGTTCTCTTTAACAGTCAAATCAGATCACCTGTGAAACCATCGCGATATATCTTTTCGAAAGCTGATTGGTTAACATTTACTTCCCAAGCTGTGATAGCTGATGACGCAGTTCAGAGCTGTGACATTGATACAGCTGTAAACAATATTACAAATCTCTTGATTAAGGCTGCTGATAATACAATCCCTAAGAATTCTGGAAAAACATCCAAATATCACTTTCCTTGGTGGAATGAAGAATGTCGTGAGGCATACAAAAAACAAAAGAAAGCCTGGGCCAAATTTCGAAGGTATCCTACGACTGATAATCTTACTGTATTTAAATATACAAAAGCGGTTGCTCGTAGGATACGCAGACAAAGACAAAGAGAGTCATGGGAGGAGTATGTCAGTGGACTAAACTGTTCCATTTCCAGCAAGAAAGTATGGGAAAAGGTCAAAAAGTGTTCAGGTGTCTATAATGACCACCTTATATCTGCTATACATAGTAATGGCTCAATTATTAGCTCTCCCGCAGAAATAGCAAATGAAATAGCCAAAGCCTTTGCAGATGTTTCAAACTCAGCAAGTTATTCAGAACCATTCCTGTCACATAAAATCAGATCAGAAAAGAAACCAATTGTCTTCTCACAAGCCAAACACTTGCCATACAATTCTCCGTTTACAAAGTTTGAACTTCTTACAGCATTGTCACAGACTCAGGGAACCAGCAGTGGGCCAGATGGTGTCCATTATACTATGCTGAAACACCTTTCTGACGAGTCTTTATTGAACCTTTTATATCTGTACAACAGGATTTATATGGAACTTAAGTTTCCGACATCCTGGCAAAGAGCAATCACCATACCCATTATAAAACCAGGAAAAGACCCCAAAAGTCCTTCAAGTTACCGACCCATTGCCTTGACAAGCTGTATGTGCAAAATTATGGAAAAAATGGTAAATGCCCGACTTGTTTATTTCCTTGAAACAAATAAACTTTTGTCTCCACATCAAAGTGGTTTTAGACGAGGAAGATCTACCTCTGACAATATTATTGCTCTGGAATCCCAGATCAGGACTGCCTACCTTAGGCGAAATCATTTAGTGTCAATATTTTTTGATATTGACAAAGCCTATGATCGCACATGGCGCTATGGTATTATTAAGGACCTTTTTGATTTTAATTTAAAAGGAAATCTTCCCATTTTTATACAAAACTTTTTAGCACATAGGACATTCAAAGTTCGTATTGGTACTGTTCTTTCAAATCCTCACGTACAAGAGGAGGGAGTGCCACAAGGAAGTGTATTGAGTGTGACTCTATTTTCCATAAAAATCAACAGTATTTTAAACCATCTACCACCATCAGTTCATAAAAGCCTCTATGTGGATGATTTGCAAGTTTCATACCAAGCACATGATATGCGCACTGTTGAAAGACAGTGTCAAACTGCAGTAAATGGCATTCTGCAATGGGCTAATCTAAATGGATTCAGGTTTTCAATCCAAAAGACTTGTTGCGTTCACTTCACCAGAAAACGAGGTCTACACTTACCTCCAGAGATTTTCATGGAGAATACTAAAATTTCTGTTGTTGATGAAGTGAAATTTCTTGGAGTCTGGTTCGATAGAAAACTCACCTTCCTACCCCATGTTCAGAAATTGAGAAAGAAATGTGAGAGAACCATTAACATTTTAAAAGTTCTGTCAAATACGAAATGGGGTGCAGATACAACTTCAATGCTACGTATATATAGGGCCATTATTCGTTCCAAGATCGATTATGGATGCAATGTTTATGGGAGTGCACGAACATCTGTTCTTCAGAAACTGGACACAATACATAATAAGGCATTACGTATATGTTCAGGTGCCTTTAGAACATCTCCTGTTCAAAGCTTATATGTGTACTGCAATGAGCCGCCTCTAGAATTCAGGCGTGAACAGTTGATGCTGAATTATTACTATCGGGTCATGTCCTTACAGAACCACCCTCTGCAACGACTAATTCTAGATGAGCATTATGATCGACTCTACGACCACAGACCCTCATGCATTCCTTCATTTGGCAAGCGGATACGAAATATATTATCAATAACCCCACAAGTAGATGTAAATATAAGGAAAACAAAGTGTTTTGAAACACCTCCATGGCATGTTCCAGATTTTATATATCTCAACCCATTTAGTAATTTTATTAAGAGAAACACAGATCAGACTATTTATCTGCAACTGTTTGCTGAACATAGAAATCTCTACAACGAGTTTACTCCTATTTTCACAGATGGTTCAAAAGCTGGCAATTACGTAGGGTTGGCTTATGTATCTAAAAATACTATAAAATCTTTTAAACTGCATGCATCTTGCTCTATTTTTACTGCTGAGATTATGGCAATATACCAGAGTCTTATATTCATATCGCATCAAATTTCCAAAAAGCACATCATTTATACCGATTCATTGAGTTCGCTACAACTTTTATCATCTAGGACTGCTATGAATTACCCTATTGCCTCTGATATTCTTAAGTATGAACATCGTCTAAAGGTACAGGGATACCATACTGAATTTTGTTGGGTGCCAGGACATGTTGGTATCAGAGGAAATGAGTTGGCAGATATTGCTGCTAAATCAGCTACTCAAAATTTAAACCTGACAATCCCTTTAACTGACATCAAACCATTCATTTTGAAAAATATATATGACAAATGGCAGTATTCCTGGAACCAGCAGTCTCGTAATAAGTTGTATGAAGTAAAGCCCGTAATACAAAAGTGGACTAGTTTCCAATGTAGGAAACTTGAGGTACTTTTAACACGTTTGCGAATTGGTCATACTCGTTTTACCCACAGACACTTACTTTTAGGAGAAGTTGAACCCTTTTGTAATAGTTGTCAGACCTCAGCAAGTATCAAACATATTTTAATTGAGTGTACTAAATATAAACAGTTTCGTTTCAAGCATTTTAAGACTTATACATTAAATTTGGCAGAATTGATTGGAGAAAATCCTCATTTGGAGCTTTTCCCATTCCTATTGGACATTGGTTTTTTCCATCATTTTTAACATCACCTTTTATAATCTTTTAGCCATTTTTCATATCATTTGCATTGTTGCACATGTTCCATAGTATTTTCACACATTATCACTATTTTAAATTATACACGTGTTATCAATACTATTTTATGTATCTCAGTACCATATGTCTGGCGCAGCATATCCTCTTTGGATCTTGTGCCATTAAACCATAATCAACCAACCAACCAACCATGCGATTAGGTATACTTATTTTAATCAGTGTCAACATAAGACCTATTTATTTTCAACGAGTTTGTGTCATAAGGAAGTTCTGATTTTTTTTATTGTTTATGGATATCAAAATATTTTCATTTGCTGGAAAGTTTTTTGTTAGATACATCAGATGTTTTAGTTACTGGGGCTGTGCATAATTTTTTTGTTCTCTGAGTAGTAAATAAAACAATTAAAATTTACAGAAAATTTGTAGATTCTTTCCAATTATCAAATAACTCAAGAAATTTTTTGCAACTTATGTATTGTTAAACCTGTCATACTACTGTAGAGGGCAGGAAGAATGAAAATTAATCATTCTAGAAGGCCGTAAGATGCAGATAGGTCTTTTTTCTTCGCCGGTACACATTTATATACTACTGAAAATAATTACTCAGAGTTGCCCATAGTTTAAATCCATAGTTTAAAAAGTCGAAACCATGAGTCGAAATCCATAGTTTAAAAAAAATGTCCTAAATCTACCACTTTCTTGAATGACTAGTACTATTAAGTAATTATTAATAATAAAAAGAAAAATAAATTGTTTTGTTTGTTATAGGTATAAGAAATATTTTATTAAATATATAAAATTATTAAAATCATACTTACCCCCCCCCCCTTTTTTTTAAAAGAAATAATCCTATATATATATTAAAATTATTTAAAATACCTGCTTATAATTTAATGGGCTAGTACCATCAGATAAAAGAGACAATTTGGTGGACATTTAAGCATATATTTACTGCTGTTTTAAGCATATAGTATATACACTGGCGGAAAATAAAATCCCAACACCAAAAAGAAATTAGTTTAGAGGAATGAAATTTAGGCAAAACAATTGTCTAGGTAACATATTTATTTGATTAAAGTTTCAAGGTCACAGGTTAAAGTATTTGCCAGAAGAGCCATTTCAAATGTGAAATGGTGGTACATTAATAACTGCTGTAGTCGCCACGATTTTGAATGCAAGCATGCAAACGTGCATGCATTGTGTCGTACAGGTGCCGTATGTCATTTTGCGGGATGGAGTTTGATGCCTGTTGCACTTGGTCAGTCAAATCAGTAATGGCTAATGCTGTTTGTGGATGATGCTGGATTTGTCTTCCAATAATGTCCCATACGTGCTCGATGGGAGAAAGATCTGGTCATCTCGCAGTTTAAAGCAACATGTTGACACTCTGTAGAGCACATTGGGTGACAGCAGCGGTATGAGGACGAGTGTTATCCTGTTAGAAAACACTCTCTTGAATACTGCTCATGAATGGCAGCACAACCGGATTAGTCACCAGTTTGATGTACAAATTTACTGTCAAGGTGCTTGGGATAACGACAATGTGTTCCTGCTGTCATAGAAAATGGCTCCCCAGACCATAACTCTTGATGCAGGCCCAATGTGTCTACACCACAGACAGCTTGGTTCCAAGCGCTCACCTGGCCTCCTTCTTACCAACATACGACCATCACTGGCACCAAGACAGAAAGAGCTCTCATCTGGGAATACAACAGATCTCCACTCCGCCCTCCAATGAGCTCTAGCTTAATACCACTGACGTTGCAGATGACAGTAATTCGGAGTCAGTGGTATGAACGCTACAGGCCGTCTGGCTAGGAGCTGTCCCTCAAGTAATCGATTTCATACAGTTCGCTGTGTCACTCTGGGGCCAACAGAAGCTCTAATTGCTGCTGCAGATGCAGTACAATCTGCCACAGCCATGCTGCGAATACGACTGTCTTCCATCTCAGTAGTAGCCCGTATGCAGCCGGATCCTGATCTTCTTGAGACAGTGCCTTCCCGTGACCACTGCTGCCAGCAATCATGCATAGTGGATACATCCCTGCCAAGTCTTTCTGAAATATCGCGAAAAAGAAAATCCACCTTCTCGTAGCCCTATTATACGGCCTCGTTCAAACTCACTAAGCTGCTGATACTGCCTTCTTCGACTCCTTAAAGGCATTCTTGACTCAAACCTAGCTCATAACGTCCAATCCGGAAGATTAATAGCGCTCCCGAAGTTTACATTGCATATTTAAAGGAACCGTGATTTGCATGACCATAGTGGCACTACTAGCGCCACTCTTATTCGTCTAGCGTGAAATTTGAATAGGCATCATCTTTCATGTGCAAAAATGCACCTCCCAAATTTCATTTATCTAACACAACTCCTTCTTGGTATTGGGATTTTATTTTCCGCCAGTTTATTTAGTGCTGTTAAAGTATTTTCTTTCAGCTGAATCACTTACAAAAATATTCCATATTTATTATCATAAATTTTACAGAATTAATTGCTAAAGAATAGGCTTCTAAAAATATTACTTGTTGTTTTATCAGAATGAGTAAAATGTCACTTATACTCTTCTAGTTCTTGTCTATTTTTTTTTTCTCCCCAAAATGAAACATTACTTCCTTTCCGTCTCAAAATTACAAAACTAAATATTCAAAGACTTCTTGTAAAGTTACCTACTTTTCAAAAAGCAGTGTGGAGAGAGTATTACATTTTATTTTCAAATAAATAGTGCAGGGGGAAGGGGGGAATATTCATGAGAAAGCAGAAAATTTTTCCGACCCACATCTCTATCAAGAACCATTTGATAAATTCTTATTAAACTCTATGCTTCATAACATCATTGTCCAATAATTATACTAGATCTATATGTGTAACTTATAAAATGAAAATTTTAGAAGCAAAACAGTTGTTAAAAATTCTGCAAAAAATAATTATTTTGCCTCATTAAAATTTAAAATAATTAAATAATCCTAGAATGTATATTTTGATACCCAAACTAGTTTGATTAAAACCATAAAAATTTGTGGTATGTGTGCAACAACATATTATTTTATCGACAGATATGTAAATAATTATTTTTTATATAATATTTTTCAATTATTTTTTTATTTTAAGGAAGAATATTATTTTTCTCAACCTGAAAAATTTAATTTCGATGACTTTAATAGATTTTATTTTAAAAAATCTGATGTAGGCAGCATTTGACTTTCTATACAGACTCAAATTCATTTCCTCTTGCTTTATTTTATAATTCATTAAATGGTTTAATAGCACAAAATAACAATGATAATTGTTAAAATTTATACTAAATTTGCAGTTTTATTTCAATTTCCGTTTTCATTTGGTGACTAGATAGATATATTTTAAAAAAAAAAACTAAAATGTCTCAATAATGGTTAGAGTTTTGGGATTTTTATTCTTTTTGTCATTAAATATTAAGTATAAGCATTATTGATACATTTGAGCAGACACAGTCTTTTATTTTAGATTGGTTTTTACATGCCATTTCATAAAAAGGACAGATACTTTCTTTCCGAATCGTACCAAAATCTAATCAGCACCAGAGTATCCCACAAGTAACTTATCTACCAAATTTTGTGAAAATTGGTCAATTAGCATTTCAGCTAGAGAGGATACATGCTTTTTTGCAGGCCATTTCACAAAAAAAAAAAAAAAACAGGTTCATTTTTTATGAATTGTACCAAAATCTAATCAGCACCAGGATAACCCACCAGTGACTTACCTACCAAATTTTGTGAAATGTGGGCAATTAGTTTTCTAGTTAAAGTGGATATATACATTGCACACACAGATATCATGCGGAAAATAGTTTTCTCGAGTTCTAGAGTCAGGATTAGACTGGTCATGTGTTTGGATCGAGTAATTTTAACGTAGTGGCCCTAATTATGTGTGTGTTGATGAGGTGGTGTGGGGGTCTTAATAATAAAAACAACCATGAAAATTATAAAAGAATATATTTTAATTAATAATAACATCAAGTTGCCTGCCTGTGTACTTGTTACACCTCTAGAGTACTAACCAGGTTGTGCTGGGTTATAAAATTAGGCACACAAACAATGACAAAGTGTCATGAGAGACAAGGTACATAGTGTCTACTCAAATAATTTACAACCAAGTAACTTTTATTTTATAATTCGAAATAAATGTATAGAATGTTTCCTGTGTGTGAATAAATGAAGGCAAATGTCAATAAATTTTTGCTCCACCTTGAAGCCTGTATCCATTTTACCCTGCTTGTATTGAGAGAGAGTACCAATTGTAAAGGAGAGACATACACTTGTCAATGGTGAAATTGCAACACCATAAAGAAATGAATGTAGCCACACCCAACTCTTTTTTTACATAGTAGATGCGTTCATCAGAAATTTATGTAAAAAATAAGTATACATAAGTATAAGAGAATGACTTTGAAATCATGTTAGATTAAATAATTGTTTCAAAAAAGGAAGACTTTTTTTAACTGTGTAACTTCAAATTCGTGTAAAAAAAGTTGGGTTATATCACCGTCCGGTAGAAGAGAGAGTTATATGCAAATGATTCAGCCTGCTGTTGACATTACAAACATTTTCACATTTTTGAGGGCCTAATTAACTAGGTTCCATAATTCACTTGACTTTAAATTTAGCATGTCGTTCTCTTTTGTGGTACATTTTGATTCATTGGATTTGAACTTAAATAGGTTAACCTGTATTGGGCCTACCAGTAGAATGTAGTCATTTTTTTTGGAATAAATGGGAACAAAAGCAGCTGTGTGTCCAAATTTGGTATGCTGTTGTCTTTTGTAGTATATATATTTTAATTCTTTGGATTCTGAACCTTATCGGTCCAACCCTTTTTGAGCCTGCAGTAGTAAAGTGCATGTCTTTTGGGAATGACATAAGAACCGGAACAGCTTGAAATCTCAAATTAGGCATATCTTGTCTTTCATTGTTTGTATATTATGATTTTTTGGATTTTGAACCTTACTAGTCCAGTATGATTTGCACCCCTAATAGGAATTTACATGGTTTTGGGAATAATTCGAGAACCTAGCAGCTATAAAGCTTAAATTAGACGTAGTTGCCTTTGTGGTAATATTTTTTCTTTAGCTTTGAACCTTACCATCCAGGCGAAGCTGGAAAGCTCAAAACATATCTTGACTTTCATTGTATTTCTATATTTTGATTCTTTGGGTTTTGAACCATACTGATCCAGCTCATTCTGGTCCTGTAACAGGAAGCTACATATTTTGGAGAATAACTCGAAAATCGAAGCATCTATAAAGCAGGAATTAGGCATAGCTTTGTCTTTCGTGGTAATATTTTAATTCTTCGGATTTTGAATATTACCGATCTAGCCTGTTCTAGTTCCCACAATAGTAGGGTGCATGTCATATAGGAATGATTCGTGAACCAAAGAAGCTGAAAAGCAAACATTAAACATGTTTTGCCTTTTGGCCCAGTCCGTTCTGGATCTGTAATAGAAAGTTACATGTTTTAGAGAATTACTTAAGACTGAAGCAACTAGAAAGCTCAAATTTGATGCTTGCTGTCTTCCATGATATATTTACTTTGATATATTTACATGATATATGAACTTTTACCAATCTAGCCCCTACAGTGCCTCTATAGTAAAGTACATGTTTTATGGGAAATTTAAACAAGCAAAAATCAAATTTTTAAATATCCACACAAGCATTTATTTTAAAATAAAGTAAAATGTAGAAAACGGATTAAAAATATTTTACTTGCTAATTTTAGATCCTGGTTCTTTGTCTCTCCATATTATTTTATCACGCTTCGCGACCAATGGTCAAAAAGTTAATATCTTTATAAACAAAGCACTGTAAAAATAAAATTATTAACAACTCGTATTTCTAAAATATTTGAAATGAATGCTTTCAACAAAATAGGGCCAATCCATCTGGTCATAGGGCAGCAAAGTGCCGTGCTGTCCATGTTTGGTCTGAAGGTCAGACCAGCCCTTAAATTGATCTACATAGACATTAAAAACTCTGTTGAACATCCAGCCCAAATCCTCACTGTTTAACAATGTGCCAACCGTGAAAACTTTTAATGTTCAATTTAGTTCATGGACTGGACTAGTCAGTATACCAAGGATGTTTATGGCTTGTCATTGTGATTGGATGATAGATTTTCTATATAGATTGAAATGCTCTCAAACCAAATCAGCCCATCGGGCATCACCTGATAGGCCAATCGAACCCTGTTTGGAGTACTCAAAATATGTAGATTTTTTCAAAACTCGTTGTAATCTTTTACATGATTGCAATACTTTCCCCATACATTGCCTTTACCTTGTTTTGTAGGGAAAGTAAAAAGTTTAAACTTCTGTTGATTCTGTCAATATTTTTGTCTTTTAAAAGTACATTGTCCCCTTAAAAGAGCACACTTTCTAACCTGAGGAAGAAGGCTCAAATCCTCCTTAAAGTAAGTCACCATATTTGCTTATGCCTGCTTTCTTCTAGAAAGTACTAAACAGTTGTGTTTTCGCAAGCAGTAATTTTATTTATTGTGATTTAATGCAATGGTGCCTAAATACTGCTTTATAGCTGCCAACGCTACTGGATTTTCCAGGTGACTCCTGGTTTTTGTGGAGTGTTAAGAATTCATTTAATTTTTCTATAGAAAATTCTCTGGAAAAAGGAAATTCATTCAACTGCTGATTATTTTTCTTTTCAGTATGATTTTGAGTGCATAATTTACATAACTGAAATGCACTCATTTATACTAATATGTTTCAACTTTTTTAATAACTATAAAATATGAGCATTTACATTTGGTAACTAAAATCGGGGATCAACCTATATATTTATACACTCTTTACCCACAAAAGTCGAAGCACCCTTATAAAATATATATTCAAAGAACCAACAAAGTTAGTATTCTCTCAGCCAGGCAAACAAATGATGATAATCTTCATCAAGCAATCACATTATGAAGGCTGTTCCCAAAGCACCTTTGACACATGCACCGCTACCAATTAGTAAATAGTAACTGTTCTAAAGAAAGATTTGCCTACATTTGATATTGTAATAATTTCTTTACCGATATCGTGCATGCTACATTTTATCCCAATCAGGCTTTTACTTCAATTATTTATTTTTTGTCAGCATATTTATATAATAGCCCTAGCGTCTAATTTTCTCTCTCTCTACATTGGAGTCTCGAAAGGAAAACATCCTCTTTCTCACCTTCACTTCCTTACCATGACAAACAAAAAGGAGAGGAAGGTGAGGTATAGCTATGTTGTTCTTTTAGTGAGACCTCAAAGAGCTTGAAAGGAATTTCAGATTTTTGCCTTTTCTTTCGTTTTACACAATGAAAGATGTTTGTCTGTGTGTATGTGTTGTCTGTAGCGGGAAATATAAGCCTTCGACAGCAGCTAAAATTGGTACAGAGACACTTCAAGACCCGGGACAATATGGTTTGGTAAGATTTTTTAAAAATTCCTATTAGTATTTTAGTTATTTTATGGTGTTGATTATTCGGTAAATTTCAAGGGAACGCATAAAAATTGAAATTGTAGATTCTGTTAATGAAGTGTGTTTCATTTTCCCTCCCTTCCTGGTGGGCATTTGTGCATGTCCCTGTCAAATAGTTGCGTGCAATGCACATACCTTGGAACTAAAAGATTTGAATTGAGAAGAAAAGTGGGAATGATTTTGATTCGAAACAGATGATTTGAAAATTGAGTGGCGTTATTAGTATTATTCTATTAAGTAATAGACCCTTTTGCAAATAGTTACAAACCACTATACATACATTAAAAAAAAATTGAAGCATTTGAATTAAAGCAAAAGATGGAAATGATATTAGTTAAACAAGCGAGTTAGTAAGCAATATTAGTTAAACAACACTTTTCAACTATGTTGTAAAGTGTTTATGACTTTATTCGTTCAGTCTGTCTGCCCGTTAGCATGATAACTGCCGTAAAAATGACTTTATCAAAATGAAATTTTAGTATGTTGTTCAGACGTCTGTGGGACCTATGGGAATATAAATTAAAAATATCACCCAATTAGTTTTTGATTGAACCTGGGTTGAAAAAATGAAATACATTGAACCCTATGGGACCTAATTTTTGAAACATTTTTTAAGCGAATTTAAAATTCACAAATTGCTTGATATGTATTTAGTTATTAATATAGATGAAAGTTTGAAAATACTATGTCTCCTGTTAGTGCATGAAAGTGAGTTGTGCATAGTCAGTGCATACTTTGCTTCCTAGTCAATTTCCGTGAGGAACAAAAACAAACTTTCATGTCATTCTTTTCACGGTCATTTCTAATGTGGAAACAATTAGATTTCAAAAGGTTTTGCTCACTTTTGAAACATTTTGAATTTCAAAACATTTGGTACTTGCGTATTATCCCTTCGACTGATGGTGACAAAAAGTTCACAAAATGTAGTAGTCAATCAAACATTGTAACCAAAATATTATCGCCAACTATGAAGTTTTGTTTACATTTAAAAAAAACTGTTTACATTTTCATGAGATGAAGATGCAAACAAAACACTTAACACAAATTGACCCTGACACGAATGACAGGGGATAGTACGTAAGTAATAATACATACCATCTTACTACTCACGTATTATCCCATTGATCTTTCACACAAATTGGCATTGTTGACGAGACAATTTGAAATTCTCTTACAACTTAATATAAATAAAAAATTTAACAGATATATAACAAAGAACCAAATTTTAATCATTTTGCCGGCAGAGAAAAAAAAAGTCACGAAATCTACCTTTTGCGGACAGTTTTGATTTTGACTGAAATGGTCGATGGGATAATACATAAGTACCAAACATTTTTATAGCTTTCAAATTTTAAATATTTGGGCATTTATTATGTATACATACCACAGTCTTTCAATCACTCAACTATCATTTTTAGCTTTCGTGTAATAAGGAAAGTAAAAAACATTGTTATATCTTCACACAATAAGTTCTATTTTTATTTCACAATGTTTTACAAAATCATATGTTTTCACATGCAAAAGAAATAAATGACAACAAATATATTATGTCATATTTTAGTATAATATGCTTTGACTGTGTAATATTTCAAATAAAAATACAATGGTTTTGCTATACATATTTAAAATTTGTTAAAATGCAAGTCAACGGTTAATGGTTTAATAAAGTATTGAAATCTAATGACACCATTTCTTTTTATAAAGTTTTTTTAAAGACGTAGTCACCCTTAACCCTTTCACAACTGGAGAGTGAAGGAAGCGGCTTTTCTATGGGTCCTCACATAGTAAGAATCATCTGCTACTCCTAAATCAACTTTACTTTGAAATACGTCTGCAATTGGATTGTTGTATAAACACCAACTTAGATTGAATGAATAATTGTTTAGCAAAACAAAATGTCAATATAATATGAAATATAGCAGAAATGCAGTTATAAAACAATTAAATGAAAACTTAATTCTAAACTCTTTGCAGTAATATCTAAATATTACTACAAATCTAAAAATAGCACTTATTCTAAATATAACATTATTACAAACATATTATATATCCTGCAATTTTTTATGTAATCAGACATCTATTGGATGTTTTGTAACATGAAATTTTTCAAAATAGGGTTCAATACAGAGTCCTTCCTACATTGCAAATTTTGCACTCGTAAAACTATTGTTTCCAAAAGATGTGTGTCTTTCTCTGTATACATCAAATAGTTCCATATGTAACCTGAGATTGACTCACATAGTTTATAAATTTTAATTCCATAATGTTAGTGTTTTGATGGAATATATTTCCGAAAAGCTAATCTTCCTTTCCGTGCAAATAAACTTTCATCAATACGAATTTCTCTTCCTGGTATGTACAACATCCAGAACTTTTTAACTAACAAAACAAGATCGGATGTAATTTTCTCCAATTTTTTAGCTTCAGGCTTTGAATTAAAGTGCAAATAATGTAAAATTTCCACAAAGCGATTTTTTGACATAAGAGTTAAAAAAGGGCTTATAAAACATCGGATTTGTAAAAAAATACAGAGGGTGTTTGTTCACACATTTTTGTAATGATTTTGAAAAATATATATATAAACAAAGATAAGAGTTTTATCTTCTAATATGTTCAATCTGATAGTCCTTTTGTTGAACTATCATATTACATCTTGATTTCTAAGATAAAAGAGCTTTTCTTAAAATATCAAGGTTGATTTTGTTTCACTTCTCCATCACAATCTTCCATAATCCATCCAATGTTTTGGGATACCGCTTATAAAGAGCTTGTTTTAAAAGTCCAAATACACAGTAATTCATAGGAGACACATCAGGGAACTTGGATGGGATACATTTAAATGGAACAGCCTCTATTTCAGTTTCATTTCTCATTTTTTCAAAAAAATATAACAGTAGATTTAGAGGTATGACTGGTAGCCTTATCCTGATGGAAACATAGTGAAGATTGTTTGGGTAAAATGATCGAATGTCTTTTTTGAAAACGGGTGTTAAAACATATTTCTGATAGTAATCCAAGTTCGTTTTGACATTTTTTTTCTACTTTCCTTATTTTAAGTTTTCCGTTATAAGGGAATCCAGCAATAACCATAAAACCTTTAACAAAACTTTCCTTGTTTTCACTGAATCAACCTTTGTTGGGTATGCATATTTTACCCTTTCTGCCAGTCAAATATAAACTTTGACGTTTCTTTCCTTTTTTATTAATTATGTCACTTAATTTACGTGTAGAAATATTAAAACCATGCTTTTCACATCTTTTTTTAATAATCAAATAAGAGTATTATAATTTAAGAAGAGTATTTCTCTTCGTAAAGTGCAAAAATATAGCCTTCGATCCATTATTTATTTTCTAGCAACATTTTGAAGCAAAGAATATTTTGAATGATGCTGACAATAATTAAACCCCATTCCGACTTGATGCCAGTCAGGTTTTTTTTTTTTTTTTCCCATTTAAATTTAAATCATGGAGAGATTCAAAATCATTACAAAAATGTGTGAACACCCTCTGCACATCCTTATTGTAGGCTTTTTGATAATGCTCATAAGCATTACTAGCACAAGAAAAATTCTCATTTCATTTCCTCTGACAACACTTGGATGCTGATGCACTTGGGGACCTGGTTCTATTATTTGTTTTTCAAATGTGAGCCTTGAAAAGTTATTTGTTTCATTGACTATTACTTGAAAAGTTATTTGTTTCATTGACTACTCACTAAAATGCTGATTAAAATAATCTATTTCATTTAAAAGAGGCTCTGAACTGTTTATATTTAGTCCACAGTTTGCAGAAAACTGAAGAGATGGCAAATCTTTGATATTTGAATTCCACTTATCTGGTTTAGAAATGTCAACTGCATTGTACACATCGGTGTCTTCCGAATAATTGACGTCACTAACATACATATCAATTACTTCACTTTCTTCACTTACATCACTATCCTGGCCACTCAACCAGCTGCTCATACCCTAGGGTGAGTCGGGTGGCCTGGGTCTTTCACTTACATCACTATCAGGTTCATTTATCAATTGTGATATTTCACTGCCAGAGAGATATTTAATTCTCTTTGCCATGATTATTACTTTGTGTCTAACTAAATTCTTTCTAGCTAATACACACTCTCCCTCAACCTTCCTGGCCATCCAAATAGTTGCTCAAGTCTTTGGATGAGTCGAACGGTCTGGGTCTTCAACACTGTCCCTCAAGGGTGCGGTAGACCAGTGATTAGCATGGAAATTGCACTCGGTAGGCCCGGGTTCGACTCCCGCCACTGCCAAAACTGCCGCCATGTTCACGTGGAGTATGATCACGTTAAACATGTGAGTCTGTAAATCCTTCATAGGGTTTGGTGGTAGGGGAAGGAGGGTACAGTCCCTGTCGATGCCTCCCCCACTGGGTTCCGGTCTAAATTGGGTTGCATTTCCTAGCCATCCAATCAGTTAGTTACCTTACACCTTTCTGGTAGGTTGGACGGTCTGGGTCTCAACAACAACAACACTCTCCCTCAAAACAGCAACACAATATCCCAGCCAACCTCTCCCTCCCATTTACCATTCTAAACATACCATACATGACCCTTCCGTTAAAATAAGTATAAAACAACTACCATTATAGAAGTATTTCCTTTAAATATCTCAGTCAATGTGCTTTTTAAATCGCCAGGCAACTACAAATGCTTGCACATGCATTTGTTTATATTATTAATTTAGTCAGCATCCTAATAAAAAACAGAAAATAAAATTGAAATATGAAGATCAATGATCCAAGGAACTAGCTTTGCAAAAATTATGTGGGTTTTAGTACCATCTAGTGTTATTTAAAATTTTTGGTTAAAACGTTCTAGTTTACCGTTGCACATTTGCATCAATGGGCTCCAGTAGCCATCTCACTTTCGAGGTACCGATGAGCTGAGGAATGAATAAGCTCTCCGAGACATATATGACATGCTGGTCCCTAACAGGTTAAATTACAAAACATACGCGAGCACATGATCATCTTAAAAAAAGTACCTAATCACACTTTAGACTGCTGCTTGGGTATTCAATAAGCCTTGATCCCGGTTCTGAGCACATCAAACATTATGCCATAACATGACTGAGTATTATACCGTAAATGTATCTTTTGCCTTCAGCATGGGTGCCTTTTAATACGTCATAAATAAGCTCTTTTGACATGCCCTAAATAAACAATTTTGATGCAACATAAATAAGCTTTTTTGGTTTACCCCAAATATGCCTTTCACCCTCTGTATGGGTTTAATATACTTTAAATATGCTCTTTTAATACACCCTATATAAGCTCCTTCCATATGAAGCTCCTTCAATTCACTACATATGCTGTTGATTTTGATCGAAGAAGCCTATTTTCTAAATGAAAATTCTTGCAAGCTTTGATAATATTTTTAGTGTTAGTAGCAGCTCGCAATCCAAGTAAATCCCTAAGCAGATGACATCAGTTTCGGCTGATAACTTCGCATTGAAATACCTAATCTTCCTACAATGTTAGATATCCACGATTCAAGAAGAAAACTCTACATCTCATCCTAAGGATGGGGTTACCCATTTTATCACTTGTCCTGTATCTGTTAAAATTCCCATGAAAATCTACTTAAATTGCTCCTTGGAGGTCTTAACCTCATTCCAAGGTATGTTTAAGAGCGGAGGGAAAAAACCTGTTCTCCCATTTTGTGCGCTATTAGAATTCTTTTGAAAATTATTCGGTTTTACTTAAACTTATAACTAATGAACAGAATACAGCAGAAACATAATTTTTTAATTAGAACAGTGTGAAAGACCCAGGCCACCCGACTCACCCTAGGGTATGAGCAGCTGGTTGAGTGGCTGGCCAATTAGAGCAGTGTTGAAAGCCCAGACCACCAATTAGAGCAGTGTGTAATATTCAAAGAAACATCTGTTAAATTATGAAGAAGGGATTGTTAGTCAATTTTTTTATATCATAATACAAAAATTGGAGATACTTTAAACACACAAAATGTATATATATTTTAAATTCATGAAAATCCATCTATTAATCATATAGATTGTTTGAAAGAGAATTTTTTAATATTTCTGATGATGTTAAGATGGAAACTCTGAGATAATATTTTCAGTTGCTAAGGAACTAATTTGTGTGAAAATAACTTAATTGTACTAAAGCATAAAATAATGCAAAGTAATTTTAATTTTCTAAAAAACACCTGCACGTTCCCGGGTTCTAAAGTATTTGTGTACCAAATTTCATGGCTGTATGTCACTCAGATTTTCTTCTACATACAGACAGACATTTTTTTTATTATTATTCATGCAGCCTACCAAAGGCTACCCAAAGAACTGCAAAACAGAGTATTTAAAATTATAAATACATACATAAAGTGGAACATGTTAACTAAATTTCTGGAGATATATATATATATATATATATATATATATATATATATATATATATATATATATATATATATATATATATATATATATAATGTTAAAAGTACAAAGTTTTATTTTCATTTTTAGTAAAGTGACAGGACATGCCAAAAGAGGTCCCAAGCCAAAAAGGGAACGCAGCCAAGTAAGAATCTTTTATATATATTTGTGATTTATTTGAAGTAAATATGAAATTAATTTATGAACCACACTGGTGTCCAAAATAATCTTTACATACATAAAAATAATATTTCATGAAATACCCAACCAATCTGATTTATTTTTTAGGAAAATGAATAAAAGGTAAACCTAATTATAATTATCCAATCCAATTTGATCATACTGTTTCTCATATACAAATAATGGTGATATTATTTGTAAGGGTGGTATGGTGATATTATATCTAAGTAGTAATGGTGATATTATATCTAAAAGTGGCACAAACGCTGTGCACTAAGTATGTTTCCCCACGAACTTCCACAATTCTGAGTTTGATTTCGGTGTTTATTGACTCAAAACAGTTTTTTATGTCTCCAAAGTATCATTTGGCAAGCTGTCAGCCATTTAGCGGCTGGATAGACATTTATGGAAGTGGAAAGATGCCTGAATGTTTCATGATAGACGTCTCTGCCTTCTGGAAACAATTTCAAAACTCTGGAGCTGTTGCTAGGAGGCCTGAACAAGATCGAAAATGAATAACTACTGCTTCTCAAGATTGATATCTGTGCGCAACTGCCTATTGCAACAAGAAGCTCTCTGCTAATCAGCTGAGTTCAGAACCTACAGCTACCACCAGGGTTGTTTGATTTAAATCGGCTTGATTTAAATCATGATTTAAGTCACTTGATTTTTTTATAAAAATCATTGATTAAAATCATTTTTTATTTTTTTCATTTCTTGAAGGGTTTTTTTTTTTTTTGTATTTTTATGCTAAAATAATCTGGAACAGAATAAATGTTTAAAATAATAAAATTCCACATTAAGACATCTTTAGAGTATATAAAAAAAACTGAAATCCTTTCCTTAACTCTCGGTCAGTAAAGATAACACTATTCATTGCTTGGAATATAAAATCAAGTAACAATGACAACTGACCAGTGTTGCCAACCTATTTTCTAATTTTATAGCTAAATATCACTCAAAATATATATCTAGAATTATCTAGATTTTTTTTCTGTCAGTTATCTAAAACCATAGCTAGACAATATTTAACATTTTAATTGTTCTTGTGGTGATTTATTGGGATCAGTGGTTGCAATACAGTTTTTACATGCATATTTCAAGCTACAAAAATTTAAAATACCTTTTGAAATGTTATTTATATGTGCTGTAATAATTTTTACCATAGAAATAAGAAAATTTGGTTCCTTCCTTTTTTTGTGATTTTTGCTGGCACATTCCAATATAGCAAACAATGTTGGGAATAGGATTGACCGGCCCTTAAGTAGTTTAACAAATTGGGCTCCCCCATCAATCCCTACCCTCACCTATTTTTTAAGGACTTAAAAAATCACTCTGAGGTCTCTTAGGATCATAGGGCTCCTGGGCATTATCCCCTTTGTCCCTCCCTCTCTTCAATTCAATAGTCCCCAACCTATACAGTGCAAAAACTAAGGCTTTTTGGTACTTTTTGCTCTTGATCACAGTAGAAAAAAAAAACTTTGAGAAATTTGTAGCTCCACCTCTGATAAGAATATAAAACACTTTATTTCCACATTAACGAATCATAATCCTCATCTGTAAAATTTGAAGTGCCTGACTGAGAAACGAAAAAGCTTCATTTGCTGTACATTTTCGATATGTAACCATAGCTTCTATGTCCTTCAAAATTGGGGGGGGGGGGGTTATAATCATAACATTTCCCATATGCATTTCCCATAACATTTCCCATATCTTAATAGTCCTAATTTAAATGTTAAAATGGCAATTAGTAGCTTTATTTTCATTGTATACCGGAGCTTTGTTTTTACATAATTCATGCTAGTAAAAACTGTTATGCTCCTTCTGAGACAATTACCAACACCATCTCAATTTTACACAAAAAATATCTGATTTTGGTGAAATTTCATAAAATTATCTAGATTTTTTGGCATTATCTAGATGCCCATTTTCATTAGATAGATTACGTCAAAATTATCTAGATTTGTAGTCATGATGTAGATGCCCATTTTCATTAGCTGGATGAAGTCAAAATTATGTGGATAATGTGTTAAATGGTAAGTTTTTATTATATAAATGAAAAAGGTATTAAATATTAATACTTAAGAACATAATCTTTCTCTAAAATCTTGACTTTTTAATACGCTTGTCATAATCCCTTCCCTTTTTTTCAAGTCCTTCATAATATCAAACCTAATAGATTTTGAGATATCATAGCTCTTTATTAATGTAAATTCAAATAAAGAACTTAAAACCGCATAATAGTTCTATATAATTAATATAGCCTAGATTTATAAATTAAATAAAATAACCCAATTAGAAAAAACCATATTTATTTAAAGTCTTTGGTTTTTTTTTAACTCCTGCATGTATTTTTTAATCTTATATTAATATATATTCAATTAATTTTTTTTTAATTATACAGTACATTAATATAGTCTAACCTACCTTCTGGTCTGAAAAATATAAAAAATTGATTTTGAAAAAGGCTAATATAAATAAAAAGAATCCGATTTAAATAAAAAAAATCAGATTTTTTTTTATTTTTTTTATAAAAAAATCATAATTTTTATCCACCCTGGCTACCACTGAAACTTTATCGCAACAAACTGTATATAAAAGGCTTAATGAGAAAAGCTTTTATGCCAAACAGCCAATGGTATGTGTTGCACAGACCTACCTCATGACATAAGAGGGTCCATCTGAATGGGTGCAGAGAACATCGGACCTGGAGTCAACAACAGTGGGCCTGTGTTCTCTTCAATGATGAGTCAGGGTGCAATTTAACCTTTGATTTTAAATGTATTTACATCTGTAGAGAACCAGGAACTCAAAATCTTACCACCAACATTAGATAATATGACTGTTACGGTGGTTCATGTCTGATGGTATAAGGATGAATGGACTCCCCTGCACATGTTTGACAGAGTATTTTTGTTTGGCCAGATATATTGAGATAAAGTCTTAGAACCCTATTTAATTCATTTTAGAAGTGCATATAGGTCTGACTTTCTTTTTATGGATGGTAACGTGTGGAAAACTCAGACCACTCGACTCGCCCTAAGGCACAAGCAGCAATTTGAGTGGCCAGGAACAGGATGGTAATGTGTGCCCACATTGAGCAAACATGGCTAATGAATTTCTTGAAAGCCGAGGCTTTGAGCAAATAAACTGGACAGCCAAATCTCATTTGAATTCAATTGAGGACTTATAGGATGTCCTTGGAAGAGCTGTTGCACAGCTAGAGGTTGCAGTGCCTCGAAGACCACATTGCTGGAGGAGTATAATTTACTGTCCCAAGTTCTAATTAACCAACTTATGGAGAGCATTAAATTGCATTGTGATATGTGTATAATAAATTAAGGGAGATCACATTCCCTATTAATGTAAAAAGTCTGCATTTTTCCCAAGTTATTCCATTTTCTTTTAATCTCCTTGTCGCACATTATTTCTTAATTAGTTTTGCATCATATTAACTCATATTCACTATGTATCACCTCAAAAATGTATCACCTCAGTTATATTTAACAGTTGAGAAATTGGTGTTTTTGTGCATGTATTAATAATTTTGGAAACCAGTATATTATTCAAATACATCATTTTTAATGAAGTATCTATATATGTAAAGAGTTTCTTTTCAACTGCAATAGAATGCTGAATTTTTACAAAACTTTTCCTATGAATAGCGTTTTAATTCTCTATTTAATAAATCTTATTTGAATCTAAAGTCTTGTGAAATGTGACCATTTTTTCTATACCAAAATATTGGACAAGTACCTCTTGAGGTTCATTAAGTTAAAGCGACAAATAATTTATTTAATTGTTATTGAACAAAATCCTGGGTCACATATCAGTACTTTACGTTGGATGTTAACTAGATTTTATGGTGTATTTTAAATTATAAATTTATAATTTTATTGACAAAATGTTAAATGTGACTTTTCTTGAATTCAGCCATGTACATCAACTACAATTACCCCTCACTTGTTGCTATTGGACTGGGATTGGTTTAACTCAAGTAAAGCTCTTCGACTGTATAAACTTTAATTATCGCATTAATATAAATTAATTATCACATTAATATAATTATTTGGTATAGTTTCTTAAAATTTATCTTATTGATCAATAAAGTTTCTAGTATTGTTATTAGGGGGTAAGATTTTCTGATTTGCAGAGTTTATTTATATGCACAAGAATGCATTTCATTGAAACACTTTTCCTGTGGATTGTTTCGATTAAATATATCGTAGATGAGATTGCTTTTTAAAAATTGGGTAAAATATCCCGAAGTCGATTACTACATAAATGTTAGTAGTGACAATATCTTAGTGATTGCATTTTTATCTATTATATCTTATGGTCTATCAATATTTTTTTTCTGAATATTTAAGGAAAACAAGTAGCTTGAATAAACTTCTATTCAGATCATTAATATTGTCAAAGACTATAAAACAGCATGGAATTGTTGTCAGTGTTCAATAATGCAACTTTATGGAGGGTTTTTTATTTCTTGTTTTCTCTCGTATATAGGAGAAATCTTGTGATAGCTATTGTTTAGGAAAACAATGTACAGTTATAAAGCTGTTTAGGAAATAGCACTAATAGTTATATAAGGAAAGTAAAATATAAAATTTTCCTAAATTTTTACAAAAATTATTCTTTTCCTACCTAATATTTTTAGAAAATGTGCTATGATCCCTGTACACGCTGTTTTTTATGTACATGCATTACATATTCTTATTGAGGAGTAATCAAACCATGTGAATCCACCACAATCCCATAATCTAATGTTTGATCTTGTCACAATATTTTCATTATACATCAGTAAATATCAGGAGCCAGATGTTAATTCTACAAAAAGGAAATATTTTAACTCTACAAATACTGGATCTGGAAACATTCAAAATAAAAATAATCTGGTCAAATTCTAAAAGATCACTTAAAGTGTGCAATTGCATAAAGAATAGACGAAATACAAAGTTTTCGAATTCCATATACATATGTAAAAAAGCACAAACTTTTAAATGATAAAGCAATCAAAGGAACTACCCCCAAGCAGTCTTTAAGTCAACAATTTCATAAAGTTAAAAATCTGATGTGGGCAGCACATGACTTTCCCTGCAGACTTATATCCACGTTCTCTTTATTTTATTAAATTTAATTCACTTTTAATTCAATTTTTGTTCTCATTTGGTAACTGGACTTATTTTCAAAGGTGACATAGAGAAAATACGAAAAAACTGAAATATCTCAAGAATAGCTAGTCCTAGTGTAATGGGGTTGGTCTTATTCTTTTCTTCGTTACAAATTACGTATTAAACAAACATTTAATGGATATATTTGAGCATACATAGTTTTTTATTTTAGATTTTGGCGATTTTTGTGGGCCATTTTGTAAAAAAAGGCAGGTTATTTTTTTCCGAATCGTATCAAAATCTAATCAGCACCAGGGTGACCCACAAGTGACTTATCTACAGAATTTTGTGAAATTCGGTCCATTAGTTTTTTAGTTAGAGTGGATATAAGCTTTTGCAGGTCATTTTGCAGAAAAAAGCGAATTCTTTTATCCCGAATCGTACCCAAAACTAATCAGCACCAGATTTACCCACAAGTGACTTACCTACCAAATTTTATGAAATTCGGTCCATTAGTTTTTTAGTTAGAGTGGATACAAAATCTGCACAAACAGACACACACACACAGACGTCACACTAAAAATAGCTTTTTGTATTCTAGAGGTCTCGAAACATGTAGATCCATCGAAAATTCGAGTTATGATTTTCAGCATGATTCCAATACTTTCCCTATACATTACCATGTATTGCAGGGAAAGTAAAAATGAGAAAGTAAACAGCTTTCAATGCTTCTTAATATAATATTTCGTGTACAGCTAACAATAGACACTAGAAATATAAATATAAAGTACTCCGGTACAAACCTACATATTACGTGGGCAGGTCATGGATAATGATAGACATCACAATTAATTAGATCAAAATTATACAATTGACTTCTAATATAAGTAAGTACATGGCCACTATTCCGAATACAAAATTTAATTGCTTTGGAATGTTTCTTCAAATAACTTTCATTTCTAATTTCCTAATCAAGAATCATAACAGATAAAGAGTATATCATAAAAATTCTAACTCCTGTAATTATCAGAATCGCATGATTTTTGTGCAGGTGACCTGTAGCAAGAAAAGATATCTACATATTCAATTTAAAGTAAAATAGCTGTAAAATTAGAAAAGTTAAGAATTTTGTGTTTTACGTGTCAGACAAATTACCAGCTGGGATGTAATCACAGCAGCAGAAGAGAAAAGTCTGACTGCTAGAAAATTTAGTCCTCATTGTAAATTTAAATTAGAAAAAATCTGATGTGGGCAGCTCATAGCTTTTCCTATATAATGCAATTAATTTACTTCTTTCACATTGAAAAAATAATGTATAATATCCATGGCACAATGTTCTTAACATTAAATTGTACATTTGGCACTTTCTATATAACATGTAAAAGTATTTGAAAATACCTAATTAACTTATATTTTTCACAACTCTAAATTGACATTTATCAATATTATTGTGATAGCACCCACAATAAGCAATATAATCTAAATATTAAAATATTTTAATAATTTATTCACCAGTTTGGTGTCATTTTTGTTAATTTAGTGTCATTTTTGCAATTTCGGCTATATTTTCATCCTTTTGAGTGCAAGTTTGTGATATTTCACTAAATTAATTGTCAAATTCATAACCAAGCATTACACTTTTCTTATATTCAAATAACTATTGGCCAATTGTTGGTTTTAAAAATACAAAAACTAATATACAAGTATTCTTTCATAGCCATAAGAATTATGTTAAATTTGTCACAATATTGCATGGAAAGTCAACATATTTCATGATAGTTAGTACTTTTTTAATTTTATGTAATATTTTTGATAAATTTATTTAAAAAAGGTGCAGTACATATCTTAAAATCGTTTTGTGCAAGCCATCTAAAATTTGGGTCATTTATTTTCTAATGAAAATTTACATAAGAAATGATAATTTGTATTAATCATTATTAAATGTTTTGATTATTGAATCATTTTTTTTTTTTTTTTTTTTTTTTCAAAATTTCATTCGAAAATTTGAAGGTCTTATGAACATTTAATTGCCTTTAAAAGCAATAGGATTCAAGTATTCACTGATTGTAGTATTTGTACCAAATTTCATTCAAAACGCTCCATTCATTCGTGAGATATCACTTCCACAGACTCACGGACACACACAGGCATCATCTTAAAAATATTCAATTCAAGTTCAGGGATACTCGAATTTCCGTTAAAAACTTTAATTTGAATTTTCAGCCCTGTCACAATATTTTCCCTAAATGTTGTATTAGGTATATAGGGAAAGTAACAAGGCTCTGTTTAGATTGGAGCCTCTCTTTGAAGCGAATTCTGAAAAATGCAGGTTAATTGCACATAATTAACAAACTATTATTATTTTTAGTTTCACTTCAACAACTTAAATCCCCAGATATGCAACTCCCACTTAATACAAATAACATTTTTCGACAGCAAAATTTTTCATTATAAAACTTTGGACAACCTAAGGTTAAAATTTATCTTTTGGGGTGGTGTTGTGAAAAAAGAAAAATCCATTTTGTTCCCTTTAATTTTAACTTTGATAACTGTCATTCCAGAATTCGAATTTCTCATTTGAAACCAACTTCTATTTTCTACACCCAGAATTCATATCGTATATCCCCCCCCCCCCCCCCCAACACACACACACAAATGGTCAACGACTAAGAAATCTGTTCAGCTTTATTTAAATTCATTTTGAAACTGTTTCTCTAAAAAAGTTACTCTTAATATTATTGTTTTAAACTAGTTAGTAAATAATAGCTATAAAATAATTTGAAAGAAAATATACGGAAAATGCTTTCCTTTCTTTACAAAAATATAAGTATAACTGCAAGTACTATGAGTAGAAATCTGTCTTAAGAATAGTTGAACCAAAACAAGAACAAACACTTTTCTTACATTCATTGCTGATCTTTAGCTGTAATGAGTACAGGTATGTATATAATTTATGTATATTAAAAATGTTTTTTACTGTATTTGAATTTTACAATTTGTTATTAATAAAATATTCACTAAACTCTAAAATTTAAGTTTAGAAAAAATTTAACACCCTATATGGCTAATAATGTAATGATAGTTGAATAATTAGTAACAATCATCTGAAGAATAATTAGTAACAATCATCTGAAACTAAGTGATCAAACAGGAGCTGCTCTGTGTTTTCAATATGTATTATCTATGTACCAAATGCAGTCTTATACTGCAAAATTTTTGTTGACTGAATAGTAGATAATTGTGTCATTCCCTATACAATATAACTTTCTTGGTAAGAAGACAAGGCTTGTAGTGGTTCATTTCTAAATATTGCCTCTTAAGTAAAAGAATTCTCCCGTCGAGCAATTGATATAACTGTTTTATATAAGATATAACCAGAACTAAACATTAAGCATCAAAATAAATTTTAAAAAAGCATCAAGTTCAATATTCCTGGAAAATGATAACATAAATTAAAACTTCTTTATAACTCGACCACATTAAAAAACAATCTGCTTATTATTGCTACATATTAACATTAGTATGCGAAATTTCGTACAAATTACTTGATACTTTCAAGAGATATCGTGCCCCCTATTGGAAAAGTAAACATTCTAATATCTCGGAGAATGGCTTGTGATAACAACAAACAATTAGTTCTTATTGTTTTTTCCATTTTAAATAAAATAAAATGTGTACTTCTAATATACTGCCCTAACGATCTTGGGGAATGAGTTATGGTAGCTCCTAAACAATGGTATCCATATATTTCTGCTTAAAAAATATTTACTAGGAGTTAATACTAGGAGAACAAACATTTAATTTTTATTATTTTTTATTTCAAATTTAAATAAATAAAACCTGTAAAATCTCTGTAACAGTGCATGCTAGCATCTTATAAATAATGTAATTTTATTTTAAATAAAGAAAATACTCATAATATGACTGTTTACCTTTTTTTACAAAACTTCATTTTTATTTATTTATCTTTTAAGAGATCCTATGTCTAATCTGTACCCTTAAAAATTATTAAGCCTCTTTTATAGAGCCCACAGACTTAATTGTAAAAATAGTTAATTCATATTCAGAGATGCTCATATATAAATTCATCTAAATCCTAAACTGGGATGGATTTAATGTCCTCATAACGAAATCTAAAATATAATTTAAATAAACTAATATGATTCCTCCCAAAAAGAATTATGTATGTCATTGTTTCTCCAAAGAAAGAAATGTTATTAATCCTGGAATGTAGTTCTTAAGTTATGTCGGAGCCTCACAAACCGGATATCATTCTGGTTTGCTTTTTAATAGAGGAGAGTCTTGAACCGCTTTTAACTACTCTCAGCTACTCCCGTTTATCATCTACAAGTATCAGAAGCAATAAACACGTTATCAATTTTCAACATTCAAGATTGAATTGGATATGTATTTAATATTCTTAAATACACTTACAAGCATGGAAGATATTGTGTCCTCGAAATGTCAACTAATCGTCAGTTTTACTATTGTTGAAAGTTGAAATAATGATACGGGATCAAGCAAAATCACCATTTACCTAATGTACTACCAAACCACCCGACCTTTGTTTGCCACACTTACCGATTTTCGAAGTGTACCAATCCAAATTTTAAATGCGATAAACATATTCCTAGTAAAAGATTTGTCAGTTTTCATCATTGAAGATTGAACTGGATCACTATGAAGTGCATTCTGTGATCCTACATCCATGAAAATATGACTCCTGTGGTGTCCTCGAAATATTATGTAGTGTGCACTCTAATGATGAAGATCTAGATGATTTCAATGAAAAATGTTTGGTCACCTGCAGTGATTTTTTTTTAAACCTAATTCTTTCTTATCTGGTGACTAAGGCAAAAACGATCATTCAATTCCAATAAAACCATATTGTTGCAATGATGTGCCTGAATCACCATTTCCGTTTTATATAGAGAAACTAGGGGCTCCGTGCATTGTTCGCTACGTTCACAGACCCCCTTTTCGATAAAATATAAAAGCTATGCCATACATTCTATTCACACCATATTAGTGTAAGATGCAAATTAAAATTGAATTGAATCTATAAAACATGCTGCTTAGTCTTGCATTCATATGCAAATGGATCTGTCTTTTCCTGGAAATATCCCGTAATGTATACTGTAATAATTAAGATGCCTGATTTTAACAATACAATATGTTTGCAATTTTTTTCCTCATCAGGAAAGTTATGCATTCAACATTATTTGAATGATGCCGATTGAATCATTGTTGAAATAATTGCATCTAATCACATTTTAAATAATCCCTTTTACCCCATCGTGTCAAAAAAATGCGTAAAAATGCAACCCTCACTGGAAATATATTTACGTCAAAAGAATTTTTTGTTGTTAGTCCTTGACGGAGCAAGGATTTATATTTTGGGGGTACTGTAGCCTACATTTTTCATTTGCACTATAGATCACTTGTACACATTTAAAAAAATGACAGGGACTCTAATACGACTTTTGAGGTTACTTAACACCGCTCAGCTCTACCAGAAAGTTAAGTCAATAATCCTTAAATTGGGTGCGGTTACGCCTTTGCACCGTGCTCACTGTAGTGCTGAATAATTTTTAATTGCGTCATCAAAATTTTATATACGAGATCTACTTTTGAATTATCTATTTAAATTTATATACGCCACTACTGAATAGACTACTAACGAATTAAAGGGAAAGTATATTTTACGCTTCGCTGAAAATGTTTGCTCTCTTAGGCACGTGCGGTATTGAAATTGAAATCGTAGCGTATTCTTCGTAGATCGTATGCGATTCCATTATCCGTCACCCCCTCCCGCCTCGCATTATTGTTATTATCCTCTTCCCTTATACCGTTGTCATTTATGGTATTTTATTTGCAGAGTACGAGTGGAGCGACGCCGGAGCCCCGAAACTCGGCGGCAGATGGTAACTCCAAAGCCTCTAACGATAATCGAGGTGAAAATCACCCTTCCAAGTCTTCCATCGATACCCGTGCGCCACCTAGCGAAGAGGAGCCGAACTGTTCATCCGTCGAAAATGCAAATTTCAAAAACGAAAGTTCTCCAGAACGGCGAAAACGCAAGTCGGACGATCTAAGTGATTCTAGTCTTATCATAGATGAAGATCCCGAAAGGGATACAGAGAACGATGCGACAAATCCGGTTTTCGAGCCGCTGAAGCGGAACGAAATGACCCAAGGTCATGCCAGAAACGAATCACACTCTCCACCCCCTGCTAAGATGCCGAGGATGGCAACCAAAACCCCCAAGGCACAGCTAAACGAGCAAAAACAACAAAGCACAAAGACTGAAAATGCCCAAACTCCAAAGAAGCCTACTGCTAACAAAAGAGCTGGTTCTATCGGATCAAATAGTGTCGGGCGGCCAAAGAATAACACATCCGACAAGATACATCCGTCTCCTAAATCTGTTACAAATGGAACTGTGGGCAAGACACTATCAACAACAAAAAATAGCTCCGTTCTATCAACAACAAAAAATAGCTCCGTTCTATCAACAACAAAAAATAGCTCCGTTCTATCAACAACAAAAAATAGCTCGGTTCTATCAACAACAAAAAATAGCTCTGTGCCATCGATAAGTAAAACTTCAACGCACAAATCTAATGACGTAACACCGCCCGTATCGAAAAGTAATCTATCTTCCAAATCTTTACCAAACGGAACTGTGGCATCATCATCACCAATGAGCAAAACTAACCCGTCCCCGAAATCAAATCCAAACATAACCACTCCAGTTTCAAAACGAAGCGGGAGTACTGATGGCAGCTGCAACCATTCTGATCAGGAGAACAATGGAGCTGAAGTAGGGGGGAAAGCAGATGTCCCTCTGACACCCGGCCGTCAGGGACTCCTGCAACCACAAAACAACAACTTATTTGCAGCTGTGAAGCCTAATCCAGTCATAGACGAGGTTATGATTACTGACGTTACTTCAAACCTGGTGACTGTGACTGTCCTCGAATGTTGGACTAGCCACGGTTTCTTCCGGGACCGGGGAGACCGAGAACAACCGGTCAGTGAACCGAATAGGTAAAGTGACAGAATCAGCTGTTTGGGTGAAAAATCCCCAGTGGAGAGATTGGTGATGTATAAAATATTAATGATGTATTTTTTTTTCTGTTTCTTCCAAAGAATATCAGAGGTATTGAGGGAGGAACTATACAAAATTGTTTGGCATTTGTGACAGAGATAATTTTTATACTGAGTGTGTGAGAGAAGATATAGAGATCCGGGTTGTCCGATGTCGAAATATCATTTCATATTTTCTTGTAATATTTATGTATATTTTCATTAAATAAAAACAAAAATTTATATATGCCAAATCTCGTTTTGACAAACTTCAGATTATTGACCTTCCCTGAAGAAAAAATTTAGCGACGTTCTATGCTAAAAAAATAAGTTTAAATTCTCTCGAATAATTTTTTTTGCCGGGTTAAGTTTTTGTGCAATTGTTTTTCTTTGGAAAATTTTGCCATTTCCCACATTTCTTAATGTTTTGTTTTTATTTTTACATATTTTGTATAAGATTTTTGGTCCCCAATTTTCTTTGTTTTCTTTGTCTTTTCCCTGTGTTTACGGAAATTTTCGTACGTATGTTTTGTTCTGGTCCCAAACCATTTTTGCATTTAAAAAAATAAACATTCCGTATTATTTTAATTTTCCCCGTGTTTGATTTAAAAAAAAATAGTTTCTTCTTTAATGTTATTTTTCTTCTTCAAAACATTATATAAAAAATCTGGTTAGCTGTTTTGTGGCTTATTCCCGTTTTAAGGTTCGACATTTTAATAAAGAGTAATTAAAAGCTTTAATAATAAGATGGCGTTTTTTGTTACCACTATACAAAATTGTATACTTCACAAAACAGCTAATGATGACACTTGTCCACCCGGCAAAGATGTTTAAAAAAAAAGTCCAGTTTTTCCACCACAAGTACCGCCAATCACGTAGCTATAATTCAAAAGATGCATTACAAAACACTTTTATTATACTTACATTTGTGTGCCCCCCCCCCCCCCCCTCCATATGTTTTATTGTTTAAATATCTATAAAATTGGAGCCTACCATCTCCATACCTGGCACCTTGAAAAATCGTTGCCCCACTTAGGATTAAAGTGCTTTTAACTGAAGATTTCTGAAGTCTAATTATTATAAGAACTGTTTGTTGTTGGTTCAAAGCTGAAATCGCACATAATCGAAAAGAGAAGCTCACCCCACTAGAAAGTATACAGGAACATAACTGTATTGTGTTTTATTTTCTATTGTAAGTTCTTCATAATCCAGGAATATGAGTCACCCATACATTTATTTCTTCAAAATGAGTGCTATATTAAAATATCAATGTGATCAAAAGAATGAATTTTTTATCAAAATAATTGATTGTTAGAATCCATAATTAAAACTTTCAGTCTTCATTTATCCATAATCGTTTCTTCAACCAATATTTAGAACGGGATTTTATAGTTAACTATTTCATTTATGATAATGCATCAGGAGTTCATTTGAAGTTATATTTATTTTATTTTTTTAAATAGCATTCATTATATGGTATTTAAAGCTTTTCTATCGGGAATCCGGCAATGGTTCCTAATATGCAATGTAAATATATACATATATATATATATAAAATACTGATTAGCTTTATGTTAAATCTGAATTAATACTTGTTCATTATAGATACATATTCTGGAATATTTTGTTATCTGTCCTGAATAAAAAAAGGTATTGACTTGTACGCTGTATTTATTATTTTTGTGGGACTGCATTGGTGAATCAAAATGTTGAAAACATTTCCAAAATTTCCTAGCCTCAGAACTGAATACAGTCAACCCTCCTATAACGCGATAAATTCGTATCGTGTTATATGGGAAACACTTTATGAAACAGAACAATTCATACCGCGTTATATAGAAACCGCAATGCTGCATATTTTTGCATTTACAGAGGATTTCTCCGATAACTGAAAGTGAAAAATGGTGGTGTACGTGGATGAAAAAACATGGGAATTCTCCATTAATTTCAACCCTAAAAGTGCAGTAGAAAAATTCATGCTATAGGGAGAGTGCTTAAGCTAATTGAGTTGTATTATAGAGAAACAGCGTTTTATGGAAGGGCTGTCGCAATTTTTGTTCCGCATTATAAGAGGGTTGACTGTATATTTATTTTCTGAAAGCTTATTAAGGCAGTGATTTTGACTCTCGGGGGGGGGGGGGGGGAGGACAAAAATCGCAATATATTTGCATTTTGAGCTATCCCAAGGTAATCATAAGTAGAAAATTGTAAATTTTTAAGATTTATTTGTATTTTACCGCTATTGTAAAATCACATACCTTGAATAATGCGATTTTTATAGATTTAATGTCCACTGGAAAATACAGCCTTTCTTTTAAGTAGTAGAGTTGAGAGCTTTATACATAGAGAAATACTTTGCATACTTTAACCATTGTGCGAATGAAAACTGTTCATCTCCAAACATTGAGATTCTAATTATCTGCCTCTCATGACTTCAAAAAATAGTCTGAAGAGTAGTCTATAAATGACACTGTTAACTATCGTTTTGCTTAAAAAAAGATTCGGCTATTTTTTATTTATTTTATTATATATATATATATATATATATTTGTTAAAATTTATAACTTATTTCATTCTCGTCCGTATTTAAGAGTACATTTTTCGAAATTATCAAAGAAAATTAAAATTCTCAAATTATAACTAAATGGCGAAAATTCGCACCTCGGCAAAATCATTGCTCACTTAAGATTTAAAGTCCTTTTAGCTAAAGACTTCTGAAGTTAAATATATATATGTATAAAGAAATCCAGTATTTGAAATCTTTTAACTATAAATAAAGGTTTTAGTTTTATCATTGAGTATTGGCGGTAACATAAAATCTTTAATTAAAGAAAAGGGGTTAATTTACATTGTGTAACGCTACTGAGATAGGTTTTCTATACACCTGCAATAAGATATTTCACACAATACACCAGATTAACATAAGGCCTCAATTTTTCGAACATTTGTTTTCGGAAATCGAATGAAATGTTACGATAATATAATTATCAAACCTTTAACCAGAAATGAATGAACAATGTTTAAGAGTTATTACGAGCTGTTCTTTATAGATATTAAAAATGTTACTTTTTCACAAGGAGCACGATATCTTTCGAAAAATTCAGTGATTTCCATGCAACATAAAAGATTTTTACTCCCTCTGATCATCGCTATAATTTAATTTATTTCGTAGAATTTTGACAGTAATTTTTATCAACCATTTGCTCAAAGATATCTGTGTCTGCACGATATTTCAAACAAATGTGGATGAATTTGGTATGATTATTTCAACGAATAAACCTATTGATTTTCGGCAAAGGGAGTGTGGGAGGGGGGACTTAGGAAAGACCTCAAATTTTCGAATATTTATTCTCAAAATCGGAAAAAAGAATTTACTATACCATAAGTCTGTGAAATTCTTCAAAACGTTCTTTATAAATGTAGATGAATATCCACTCTTTAATGCAGGCATGAGATTCTTTCTCGAATTCCTGCTTTTGTATTTTTCATTATTTTATTTTTTTTCCTACAGGGTGTCTAAAGTCACTAAATTCCGGATAAAAATTATAAAATCGAGCCATCATATGTTCGAAATGTCACGAAACGGGAAACGAAAGTTACGAGTACTGATATAGAAGTTCTTCCGATCTTACATCTGGAAATTGTTTCCACACGATTGCTCGCAAGTGGCGATTCCTTCAGCGTCACGAGGGAGGTGACCAATGACTTTTGCAATCTATTTGCATCAACTAAAATTTTTATAATTATTTCATGTTATGTACAAAAAAACAAATTTTTATAATTATTTCATGTTATGTAATTTCATGTTATGTATGTTTTGAAAAAACTATTTTTCAAACATGCAATGAAGGGCTACTTTGCAACAATGTCGTGAAGAACGTCATTTATACGCGATCCTCGTATCTCTTTTTCCCTGGGAAAATATTTTCCACTTAGCAATCTGTTTGCATCGACTAAAATTTTTATAATTATTACGAGTTGTATACAAAAAAAGGTGTTTTTCAAACATGTTAATGAAGGGCTATTTTGCAGCAGCATAGCTGTGGAGAAGTATCAGATCAGTTGTATAGAAAACTTGAGGTTTATAATCTGTCTAGATCTTAGTAAATGTGGGAGAATTGCAGAAGATGAGATATTTTAATTTTGAATGTTTCCATTTAGGTAGATTTAATTTTTTTTATGCATTTTAAAGTGGATGCATGTTTAATTTCATTTTACAATTAAGAAGGTAAAGTAAATGGATGTTCTTCGCGCACTTTTTACATGAATTCAAAATTTTCTCTTTCCTATATTTCTGCAATCTCATGCCTGTTAATGGTGTCTATTCTCATGTGTCACTTCTGCGGGTATTCACATTTTGCATACCCACAATATTTCAAAGATGTGGCGAAACTTTGCACAGCATTAACTCGTCATGCTGTAGTTGGCGAAATACTATCGAAATATAATACATTTTTAATTTCAAAATTTTAATGTTCAAACCATGGAGTTAAGAGAGAAGGAAATAAAACTCCTATGGATGAAACACTTGAAAATACATTAATACTTTGAAAATTATATCTAAGTCTTGGTAGTGTTAGTAAAGAGCGCCTTGTTTTCATTTGCCAATAAAAGGATAACCAGTATTTTTTCATAGCTCCATATGAGGAGTTATTCTACGTTTTTGATAAGGTACTTTTAAGAAGCTATCTGCTAAATGCTTTTTTTTTTTTTTTCCTCCCCCCCTGACCAAATGGAGTCTTTATTCGACACATTTTATTGTGACTTTCCATTTGAAAAATATGATTTGATTTATAAATTCTCAAATTCCAAAGATCACTATTTTACAAGAGACACTTAGTAGTCTACAGGGTGTCCCAAAAAGATTGAAACACGCTTTAATTTTTACCTGTTGGAAATAAGTGGGCAATGTAAATTGCAAAAATGTTGAAAGTAAGGTAGGAAATAAGACTGTTAATGAAATAGTCCTCCTATTAATTTTCAAAACGTTACACTTTTTAAATTTTATACGACCCCCTTAGATAAATTTGGTCAATCAGAAAATTTTTATTTTTAATGCAACAAGATCATTAAAAAAAAAAAACGTGTATCTGTATCTTTAAAATTGAGCGAGTTATATTTAATTGAACATTGTGAATGGGGACCCTATATCAAATTAGAAATGCAAATTTGTGACATATCACAAAAAAGATAAAACTGGATGATAATACATAGGATACCCAACCGTGTAGTGAGTACCACTGTTTTATATGATCTCTTTCTGTGTAATGCTTTATTTAGATGTATTTGTGATAAAAAAAATTTGACACATATTAACATATTTTTGATCTAAACAATTTCCATCGTCCATTTGTTTATGATCCCTATTTTCACTGATGAAACAGCCTTTCACATGGTACGGAAAAATGGCATAAGTCAGATTTTTTCATTTATCATAATTCAGTTAATTTTAAAGATAGATTTTTTTTTTTTTTTTAAATCTTGTTACATTAAAAATAAAAACTTTCTGATTAACCAAATTTGTCTAAGGGGGTCGTATAAAATTTTAAAATGTGTAACGTTTTGAAAATGAATGGGAGGACTATTTTATTAACGTAGTCTTATTTCCTACCTTACTTTCAGCATTTTTGCAATTTACATTGCCCACTTATCTCCAGCAGGTAAAGAATTAAAGCGCGTTTCAATCTTTTTGGGACACCCTGTATATTGCGATTATTATACCACCATTTTTGATTTTGATATCGGAAGAACTCATAATCTCCAAAATTTTCGCCAAATTGAATTTTCTTTCTCAAAATGCGACAGTGGCAATCGGCAGCGCTATCGGTTGTGTAGGACATGATGCAGAAAAAATATATGGAGATAAAAATAAATTAAAAGGTAAAATAATTTTATATGTATGGGGATGTTCTTTATTGCTTCAGTTCTAATTTGTATTGCACTGTTAATGTATTTCTGAAAAATTGACAGTTTAAACTATCATTTTAGGGTCTTTCGCCATAGATGTAATGCAATGGCACTTATTTTATCCCATCGCGCTACCTGAATTATTAGCGATATTCAAACGATATTGACGTTTTCTCAATATGAAGTTTTAACTCCATCCCATATTAATCTCCATGGTTTACACTATCTTAAAATAGTTAAACACGGGACATTGTTTACAACTGGAGATCCGCAGTGATATATGAATAGACTTTATTAGATGCAACAGTAATGTATGTATTTCTCACTTGTTTCGCTTTTTGGCATGTCTGTTGTTGGCGACCACCCATCTCAAAAAAATTACTTTTTTCAGTGACCTGTAAGTAGTCATGTATAACAGGGTTCCTAGAAAAATCTCCTATAACTTTGTAAAAAAAAAGAGTCCATTAGGAGAGTTGTATAAAACCTGGAAACTTTGATGGGAAGAAACTAATTTACGCGTTTCTTAAAGGCTCTGATCCGACATATCACGCAGTTTAAACCTTAATGATGAATCGCAATTTAGATAAATGTATTAAATCTTTGTATTAGTTTCACTTATTTACAATTCCGACAGCGGGCGCGATAGCCCATTGGTTAGCGCGCTGGAGTTGCACTCGGTAGGCCCGGGTTCGATTCCGGCCACTGCCAAAACTGCCGCCGTGTTCATGCGGAGTACGATCACGTTAAACATGTGGGTCCGAAAGTCCTTCAAGGAGGTTGGTAGTAGGGGAAGGAGGGCACGGTCCCTGTGGATGCCTCCCCCCACTGGGTTCCGGTCTAAATTGGGTGGCACTTCCCGACCGTCCAAACAGTTACCTTATACCTTTCTGGTAGGTCGGACGGTCTGGGTTTCAACAACAACAATTCCGATAGCAAAAAATAATTTTTCGTTTTGGATCATACACATTCATTTTACAATGCAAGATGCAATGACTAAAAATTTCCACTTTTTGGAGACTAAAAAAAATCCCAGGTTTTTTTTTTTTTATTCCCTTCCTCCAAAACCAGCTCGGGTGTTTTCCGCCTTTGCAACTCTATCCATGAGCGTACACATTAGATCTAACGTTGGTAAAGTGATCATTCAGTAATTGCAGCGGAGAATTTATAATAACGAACTTGACAACAAAGCGAGAGACGAAAAAAGTTGTAGAACATTGTCTGATTAGTGGGAATCGACACCAGGAACGAACGAAACATGTATACGGAAGGTACAGTTAGCCTCACTTCATAGCATACACTTCATTGCATACACTACATCACTTCATTGCATGCACCCTATTGTAAGTTATTACGGATGTATTAATACTAGAGCGGATACAGAGATTAATATTATCAATACCTCTCTTGATTATACACTTTATAAAGATGAATCTGAAATAATTATAATAATTTGCATAATAACTAATAGTAAACACTTCTTTCTGTTACTTAATACATTCTTTCTATTTATTATGTATATACCTTTTGGACTACTCTGTGAAAAACCGGAGGCTGCCAAGTTTGGCGATTTATCGCCCATATCTTCCAACACTGAAATTGAAATTCACGAGATTGGTGTCTCTGTTTTTATGCAATTAGCCGGGAATTGCTATTCGATATAACGGATAGGTTTAACATTAACCTTAATGTAGTTCGTTTTTGTTCTTCGATATTTTGTGCATGTGATTTGAACTCTATCCATTTTATGAAACACCTTTTTCTTTTTTTTTCTCTTCGCTTGAAGTTTAAGTGTGAACGTCAGTAAATCTTCTGCCCTATCAGCGCTTTGTTAAGTTTCGCAGAACACCTTTTTCGCCGAAATTCTGTTCAAACAGTTGCGAAATATTTTCTAAAAGATAAAATGCAATGCTTAAATTATATTAAAACTAAATTCAATACTCAATAAAATATGGAATATATTTTTTTATTTTAATGCAAAATATTTCTGGTGCTGCCATCTGTTGTCGTAATTTAATTCATACCTACTATTTTTATTTTTTAATGAACATTTTTAAATATATATTCCTTCTAATACAGTATTAAATACAACAACAGATCATATACAATAATGCCATAATCACGGAAAGGTAATTTCTCATTCTATAAATTTGATAAGGGGATCTGAATGTACTTGACTGAGGACTGCAGCTTTGTCTTCAAGTCCAAGTTCAATTACCTTTCCGTCATTTTGGCATTATTATGTATGATCTGCTGTATTTAATAGCGTTTTAGAAGGAATAGTCATTTTAAAATGTTCATTAAAAAATAAAAATAGTCGGTATGAATTAAATTACGGCAACAGATGGCAGCACCAAAAATATTTTGGATTAAAATAAAAAATATATTCTATATTTTATTGAGTATTAAATGTAGTTTTAATGCAATCTAAGCATTGCATTTTATCTTTCAGAAAATATTTCGCAACTGTTTGAGCAGAATTTCGGTGAAAAAGATGTTCTGCGAAAGTTAACAAAGCGCGGATAGGACAGAAGATTTACTGATGACTATTTGAAAACTCGCATATGTCATATATGTCAGTTTTTTCTGAAATAGGGTAACTTACAAAGAGTCTATATCCACTCCAGGGCACGTCTCTAACCCCGTCCTTGAAATAAATGGGGTATGCAAATATCCGTTACCCTATTAAGTGGGGCCGACTGTAATTACCTGTCAAAAAGTATCATCAAAACTGCCCTCTAGCACTGTGACACTTGCAATGCTTATCAAAATACCCAGGCATATTTCTTCAGGTATTCAAGTGTGCATCTTCTATAGTAGAGAGCATTTTAAACAGGGTTCTACACTCAGTAACCTTAACCATTCGCCAATAACCATATTCTGTCATAAATGATTTTATGATAATTTTATTGTGGTTTCCTACTTGTTACACAATGATGTAAAATTTAATAGGCTGTTTTCGTCCCTAGTTTTATCCAAAATTTTTAAATTCTCCGCTAGGGGCGTTGCAACCTCTTTTATACGATCGGGCATGATCACTTTACTATAGACCTAACGTATATACTCATGGACCTTTCTGTAGGAACCCTGTATACAGGTAGGTTATTGTACAAAAACGGAAGCTATAGAAAAGAAGAGAGGTAAGTGGCAGGGAAAGAATATTTAGGATTTGGTTTTAATAAAAGGAAGATTTTCAGGAAAGAGGAGGTAAGACAAAGAACATTTGAATCTTTTTTTTCTTTTTAAATAAATTTTTGAGAAAGAAGATATAAAAAAAATAAATAAGACATTTAAAAATCAAGATATTTTTAGAAAATGGTGAAATAAGACAAAACAAGATGAGAAAAAAAAAAATAGATCAATCATGCATAAAGCAGTGATTATGAAACACTATCCAACTGAAATGCAATTTAATTAAGCTTCTCTAAAATACGATGCATTCAGCGGTGATATTTTTAAAATTATCACAGTACTAAAATAATTTATTTTACTAAAAAACTTAAAACCATGAAGGTAAAAGTACTTTCTAACTCCATGCTTAAAACTTCATCGAAAAAGGCAATGTTATTAAATCGTCTACTTCGCTTATGTAAAATCTATGAATATTTCATTCCTTTGACCTATATTCTAGACTCCAGAGCTAAATAATTTTATATTAAAAAAATTCACCAATTCTTATACAAGTCATCTTGTAGCTTGATTTATTTACATCCTGCATACTTTGAAATTAGGCTTCGTTATAGAAATAATCAAAGTTTAATGATCATTTAAACTAAAAAATATTATGATTGCGTTGGCGCAGAATATAGATGCTCAGAAAGTACGCAAAAATAAAGAGGTTTTAGGACGGATGCAACAGTAAATATAAATTTAAAAAAAAACTTGAAAAATCACGATTTTGTCACTGGGAAAAAAGATGGATGCCATATTTTATTTTTAAGTGGGTCACGTGATCTCCATATAATATGGGTGTAATTAATATTTTAATTTTTTATTTAAAAAACTACCGAATATATTTTGTCAAATTTTATATATTTTTTTATGGGATAATTTGAATATTTCCTAACATGTCCAAAACAATTTGTGAATTTTAACTTTGCTTAAAAAATGTTTGAAAAATACACAGACCGGCTGAACATACTAAAATTTCATTTTGATAAAGTCATTTTTACGGCAGTTATCGTGCGAACGGATAGACAGAATGAACAAAGTCATAAATACTTTTCAACTATGTTGTAAAGTGTTAGAAAGGAAATAATACGGAACATTTAAAACTTTTTCTTTTTAAGGGTGAGCCCTATCCGCGTAAATCTGCCCTATCCGCGCTTTGTTAACTTTCGCGGCACACATTTTTCACCGAAATTCTACTCCAACAGTTGCAAAATATTTTCTGAAAAATAAAATGCAATGTTTATATTATATTAAGACTAAATTTAATACCCAATAAAACATAGAATATAGTTTTTATTTTAATTCAAAATATATTTGGTGCTGCCATCTGTTGTCGTAATTTAATTCATACCGAATATTTTTATTTTTTAATGAACATTTTTAAATGTCTATTCCTTTTAATACGCTATTAAATACAACAACAGATCATATATAATAATGCCACAATCATGGAAAGGTAATTTTTGATTCTATAAATTTGATAAGGGGATCTGAATGTACATCACTGAGGACTGCTTTTGTCTTCAAGTTCCTTTGTCTTGAAGTTCAAGTTCAATTACGTTTCCGTGATTGTGGCATTATTATATATGATCTGTCGTTGTATTTAATAGCGTATTAGAAGGAATATATTTAAAAATGTTCATTAAAAAATAAAAATTGTCTGTATGAATTAAATTACGACAACAGATGGCAGCACCAAAAATATTTTAAATTAAAATAAAACATATATTTTATGTTTTATTGGGTATTAAATTTAGTTTTAATATAATCTAAGCATTGCATTTTATTTTTCAGAAAACATTTCGCAACTGTTTGAGCAGAATTTCGGCGAAAAATGTGTGCCGCGAAATTTAACAGAGCACGGATAGGGCAGAAAATTTACTGACACTCACCCTTAAGAAATTTCAGAAAAGGTGAAAGGAAGACATAGACCATTTAAAGAAATTTTCAGAGAAGGGGAGAAAAAGAAGGAATCAGACCATTTAAAACTTTTAAGAATTTTTCAGAAAAAAAAGAAGAAATAAAACATTTAATTTATTTATTTATTTTTAAAGAAATTTTCAGAAAAGAAAGGAAATTAAAAAGCGTGTTCATGGAAAAGTCTTTGTGAAATTGTATGCAGATTACAACATACGCTATTGAACTATTAAAAAAAAATGTTCTTTCCCATTCCTATGTACATATATTGTAATGAGGTAAAAAAATCTGACTCCGATTTTGACACGTTTTGAATATACTAATCAAACACCTTTTCAATGCCTGTCTGTTGGCACAAGAACTCTCGAATGAATTAATCAAATCCAATAACATTTGATAACAATTATTTCAGCTAGTAACCGTAAAAGGTCTATTGATTTTCAAAGATATTGCATCAGAGGTTGGCCCTCCATTTTTCAAACTTTTCTTTCGAAATCGGTAAAACACAGATTATAATTTTGTTGAATATATATGAAATGTTTGTTTAAAAGTGAATGATATCATTTATAGAACTATATACGACGTTCTCAAGATATATTTTTGATCTAAAACACACAAAATAAGTAAATAAATAAATATGATGATGGTGACTATTATCAAATGAGGGAATGTTTTTAGTCCGTCCGCCTTTTAATAAAACTCTTTACTTGCAATGACTTTCTTACAGTAGTTGTAAACTGTGCACCCGCCCGCTACGCGGGTTCATGCAGGGGCTCAAGCCGTTTGCTGTATGCATGATTTTTCCTACATATATAAAATTACGAAACAAGTCGACTTATTATTCCACATTTAAAGCATTTATTAAAATAAAACTTGCGTCTGTATTTATATGTTTATAATGTAGATAAAAAATCTGATGCGGGTAGCACAGGAGTTTTCCTACAGACTCGCACATTCATAATTCATTAAATTGGCCTGGATGCTTGATATCATATCCAGTCTACAGTTTTAATATCTCCTTTTTCATTCAGCATCAAAATGGATTTTTAAGCGTCGCCATCTTCAAATTAAAAAGAAAAAATCCCTTAAATATCTCGAAAACGGTTTGTCCTAGCGTAATGGAGTTGATCTTATTCATTTTGTCGTTCAAAACTTATGTATCAAACAAGCATTTAATGAATACTTTTAAGCATACTTAGCTTTCTATTTCAGACTTTGACTGTTTTGCGAGTGATTTCGCAAAAAAAAAAAAGGCAAGTTCTATTTTTTCGAAGCGTACCAGGACCCAGACCAAAACGTACCGAAATTTAAGCCACAACAGAGTAACCCACCTACTCAGTTTTAAGAAATTTCACCAAACAATTTTTTAACTTCCGTGAAAAACATCGCCAGTTCCTCAAAATTCCAAAAACCTTAATATCTCAGGAATAGTCAGTCTATCTAATAAGGTTGGTCTTGTTCGGTAGCTAGAATCACTAGAGGTAGCCTTTCCTTTCTTTAACCATCTAAAAAGCATGTCCAGTAGTATGTCCCCCTTCGGTTCTACAAATGAATGCCAGATTTGGCACTGTCGCGGTAGAACGGCGCATTATAGTAGTTCCAGAAAATTGTAAAAATGTGCCATTGTGGTAGTTTGTTCATTGTTATACACAACTTTCTTTTTTAAGAATCTTAATCTACGTATTTTTAAATCTCTAAAATATACAGGTTCAAAATGCGTGGATTAAGATTCTGCAACACTTTCTCTTACACATTTATTTTCAAATCTTGTTACGACTGTTTCAGCTTTCTTTTTCAAATTGTTATTGCAAATTATTTTTAATTAATATTTCAGTTTTTTTTTATCCTAAAACATAAATTATATCTATAGATAACATTTTGTTAATTTTGTTAACGTGATATAGGTAATATTTGAGCAAATCGTTACAGTAAACAGACGTCTATTAATTGCTAAATATTTTCTATTTTAAAAGTATATTACATCCCAGTTCCTGTGCAGTACATATATTAGTACTCATGCCATCCAAAGTCAAAGAAATGACATCAACCCCTTCCTCATGTACTAGTTGTTATGAAGTTATTTTAGTTTTACAATAATTCTATTTTTAAAAAATGTAAGAAGGCATAGTATACCACTAATACTGATCTATTTTATGTAATGAGAAGCAGTACTGTACCTTTAACTATAAAAAAATTTATAGGATTCCTTTCAGTTATTTTACATAATGTATCCGCACATTCATGACGATACATATATGCTCTCGTAAATTATCTTACCCACATTTTATAGGCAAATACATATTCATATTACACACTAACAGAGTCAAATACATATACGCACACACACAAGTACATATACTTATACGCACACACATAGACAAACACATATACATATAGGCACACACATAGACAAACACGTACATACGCGCACACACACAAACACACATACATATATGCGCATACACATACATATATACACAAACACACATACATATTATTTTATCCATAGTTCAAACAATCATTTTCCCGCTTAAACTCAACTGTCACACCATTGCTTACCAAAATAGATAATGCTACAAAAATTTAAAACTTCTAATATTTTGTGTTTTAATCTTGGAATTTATGCGAAACAAATGTCAACTTCTTCAATTATTTAATATAATGTACACACATATGAAATATACCTCTACGTACATTCGTTCATAAGTATCATACCTGTACGTACATTCGTTCATAAGTTATCTTACCCACACTTTACATGCAAATACATATACAAATACGCACTCACACAGACAAACTCATTTGCATATACGCATACACACAAAAACACATACACATATACGCACACACACAAGAACACATACATATAAGCACACACACACAAGAATTAATTGTGTTAATGAGGTCTTAAAACATACTTTTCCCGCCACTTATTTTTCTTTCTATTTTCGATTCAGACCAAATAAAAACATATTAAAATAACTTGATATGAGTTGTTTTATGACTGACGGCAATACGATATGCCTGAACTACGATTTGAAAACTGTAATTTGTTTCCATAGAGACGTCAAAATGCGAGGGAAGTCAGCGACGTACTGTATACCAACTTCTTTTATAATAAAAGTTATACAGTATGCCAAATGCAATGCAGTTATTAACTTAGGGTGCTTTTATTTATAAATTTTATATACAATTTGTTCGATATCAATCAGTTACATTTTCCAGTACATATGTTAAAGTACACATGTACATTTATTGTACTAGATTTTTTTTTTTTAATATATTGTATTGCCTAATTACAGGTGTATTATTTCAGACGGTTAACTATTGTCTAATGTTCTTTATAAGTATATCAGTGTTTATTACAAATGCGAAAAAATACTTAAGTATTGTTTTTTTATAAAAATGTTCTCATTATATTCAAAATTCCGTTATACCAAAAGTTTATTATAAGAAAAGCTCAACATGCTATTATCGTTCACATACACGTAATATTTATAGACAAATAAATCAGAACATAAGATAATTAAAATATATCTTCTTTTTCTATAAAATGAAGTAAAAGTATATTTTTAACCCTGCGGGATACCGAAATTAAAGAAAATTTAATTTCTGATATCCCGGTATGTAAAAAATACCCCGGATTGCAATCTTAAAGTTATAATCTTAGGAAGCACAAACTATTTCTTGCACGCATCCAAAGCGCGCGGTCTCGCAGTTTCGTTTTTCCAAAACCGCCAAATATCGCCAAAATGTAGTAAAACGCAGTTTAAGATGTTTCAATGAATATGTTTTTATCTTTACATTGATGGAATAATTTCTTCATAAAGCTCAGCAATATCGCCTATTTTTTTTATCCTCCAAAGCTTATGGGGAGCAGAAATAATTAAAAATATGTATTTTTTCTTTCAAGGACGCTTTGCCATTCACTTTCTCCCATTGAAATACAGGGAAAACAAAACGCTCTGGGCGGAAGAGTCCCTGAAGTCACATGACAATGGTTTTGGTCTTTCGTTAGGGTTGCCGAAGCTTTCTCTACTTGAGTACTCCTCGAAGACGACAACCCACATTCACCAAATTTGTAAAATTTCGTCGAATAGTTTTTGATCTTAAGTGGATAGATATACACATAAAACTCGAATTTCGATTTTTCACACGATTCCGGTACTTTCCCTATACATTACTATGTATTGAGAAAAAGTAATAAAATGCTAACTCGGGTAATTCTTATTCAATTCGCAATTTTTTTTACACAGATGCCTTGTATTAAACAAATATTTTTACATATCCAATTTAAAGTATTAGTATTTATTATTATAGTATTTGTTATAGTAGTAATAGTATTAGTTATTTAAAGTAGGCTAATATTTAAGTTTTTAGAAAATGATACACAAAATATTTTTGTATGGAAATAAATCGTTTTATTACTTTTCAATATATTCACCTTTAGCATCAATACATTTTTTTACTTCGAATAAACTAATTTTCAAAACAGTTATGCTATTCAGAAGTTGGTATGCAGAAACATGCAATTTATAAGTTTCAGTTGCTGCTTTTGGGCTGTTAAATCGTTAGATTTTCAATTTAATTTCCAAAAATCACCAAATGAAGTCATAAATATAATTTTTGTTTTCATAGAGTTAAATAGGGCATTTTGGTAGTGACTCATTTATAAGATCACATTAAGTTTCGTCGATGCGAGAATTTTTAAAATGAGTTACTTGTTCAACATGACAGTCGGACTATTAAATTATGGGTTCCGTTTAAATCTTGTTAGAAAGACAGGGCCGTAGCCAGGTAGGGAGCTAACCCCCCCCCCCCCCCCCCAAATATTACATTTTTTGTAGTGATGTGAAATTTCATATAAAATGTCATTCAAATTTTACGTAATTTTAAAACGTTTCTTTGAGATTTATTTTATAAATTACTTCATTTTAAAGATTTAGCTGAATTGGTAATTGTACTAATGATCAATTTATTTACATATTTAATTTATATGTATTTAAAAATTATGACAATAATATTTAAGATACTTTTTTATTATTGTGGGGTTGGTTCACTGTTATACACTATAGAATCAAAATCAGCTGATTAGTAGGTACGAGTTAATATTAAGCATTTACATGTATTAACTTTCAGAATGTTTCTACAGATTATTATTAACAGCTTTATTGCTAGTTAATGCTTGCATTAAAATCAATTGTAATTATTATATATTAATATTGATGTATAGTAGCTATATGGATATTAATAACCAGCTCTTAGCTTGCAAATATAAATCTGCAGTTATTTGTTAATAATTTATATGAATTGAAATATATAATAGTAACTATTACGGTTTATAAATGCTAATGATTAATAGTCTTTTCGGTGAGCCCCTCCTTTAAGACTGTTGAGCCCCCCCCCCCCCCCCCATCCCTGAATTTCGTCTTTGGCTACGGCCCTATGGAAATAGCGTTCTTAGATCTTTACGATTGTGTTAAGATAATATTTTCAAACGTTAAGGAACCGATTTGTGTGATCCCTCAAAATTATTCTTCAACAATTAATAACCCAAAAATGTATTCATATTTTTAAAAGGTCACCTCGAGATATCTCAAAGCCTGACTTGATCTATCACTGTACCGAATTCCGTAGCTGAGGGTCACTTAGATTGTCTACTACGCCGCGCACAAACATTAATTTTTATTATTATAAAAAGCTTATAATTAGAAATGTGTTGATAGCATTGCCCATTCTCAAGGTATTAGATATTTTAGTTCCTCACATGGAGTGCAATATATCTGGAAATAATTACGCGATCTCCATTATGTAAGCGTATTTTAATCAGTAGCAGCAATACATCTTTTAATTTTTAGCGAGATCTAGTCACAAAAAAACTAAATTTTACAATTGTTTTCCTCCTCAACATCGAAATTTAATAGTTTGTAGGCTCGAAAATACAATTTTGTGTTCTTCAAACCTTGTATTGGACACATTCGATTTTTTAATTTTATGACGTTGATAAATTCAAATGTTTAAAATTTACTTAATTTCGAATAATCGATTTTTCGGATACACTGCGTTCGAATATTGGGCACTGTTCTGTACTGGAAGAAAATGGGAATTCTGGGTCTTTATTTATTTATTTATTTTTTTTTTTTTTTTAAGAATATTATGAAGTATTCACAGGGGCTGTTGTAGAAAAAGCATTCGAGAAATCCTGTTGGAGGCTTAGAATGTCAAAGGTAGATGTGTAGGCGGCTGATGGGTTTGATTTTGAAGAGTGAAATGCTAATCTGCAGTGAAATTACTCTCTGATATCGAAATCCGGCAGTGTCTAAATCAAAATATCTGATGTTATTCAGAATTTTTACTTTCCTTATATACATAATGTATAAGGAAAGTATTGTGACGGGGTCGAGAATTCGAATTCTAGTTTTCGACGGGAGATCACGTTTTAAGCATCCCTGATCACGAATCGAACATTTTTGAGGTGATGTCTGTGTGTGTGCGTGCGTGCGTGCGTGTGTGTGTGTGTGTCAGTGAGTCTGTGGAGACGATAACTGACGAACGAATGGACCGATTCGAACGAAATTTGGTACAAAAATCACAATTCGTAAACACTGGAAGCCTATTGTTTTTATACGCAATCGAATGTTCAGAACACCCATAAATTTTCGAATGAAATTTTGAAAAAATCATCAAAAAATCAAAACCTTTAATAAAGTTACGCAAATAGACATTTTTTATGTAATAAACGATTGACATAAATTTTAGAATGCTAACATGAACCGTTCTCGAGATATTGCACATTTTTCAAAAAAATTATCAAAAAGTTATATAAAATAAAAAAAATATATTTCCTATTGAGAAACATGTTCACTTTTCATATGTAATACCATGCGATAAATTGGGTAACATCATTCTCGTGGATCTAGCTCGTTCCATTCATGAAAAAAAATACTTTGAGTAATACTTTTGTATTTGAACGCCAATAGTCATTTATATGCTGTAAGAATAACTTATTTCTTCGTCTATAACGCTTGGCGAGATTTTGGCGACGAATTTGGTGGAATGTCGCCAATTTGGCGAGTTTTTTAAATGTTGCTAAATTAACGAAAAACTCGCCAAATGGATAAAAATGACGCTAAATAAATGACGACTCATTGATGATGACGACATGGAGAATGACGACTCATTGACGAAAATTCAATGTCTTGGAAAGAATATAAATAACTACTATAATTTTTTTTTTTTTTTTTACTATAAGAGTAGTAAATTCACTGCATTATATAAGGAAAGTCATGTGCTACCCACATCAGATTTTTCTTATTTGCGAAATGAACTGCAAAACTGTCAAAATCTGAAATAAAAGACTAAGTATACTTAAACGTACTCATTAAATGCATGTTTTATTTGTAATTTTTAGCAAAACGAAACGAATAAGAACAACCCCATTACTTTAGAACGAACCGTTTTCGAGGTATTTAAGTTTTGGGAATTTTGAGATGACGTTTAAAATGCGTTAAAATGCCTAATGAAGAAGAAATATTAAAACTGCAAACTGGATATAATATTATCCGTGTCAATTAAACTGAATTTAATGGATTATAAGTTTGAGTCTGTGTGGAAAATCATTTGCTGTCCACATTAGATTTTATTTACATACAGGTGTTTGACTAAATTAGACATTCATAAGGAAACCTACTATCAAGACAAATTTAAAAATAAAACAAAAATGCAAATTTCATTTTAAAAGAATTTGTGTTTCTTCAGTCAAAATTTTTCTGAAAATTGGGGACATTTCTGGAAAGTATAATCCTCAAATCAAGTATATGAATATCTAAAAATCGTTACTTTTCCAAAACTAAGCATATAAGGGGGAAATTTTTACAAGGAAATATACATGAAAATAGAAATGCAAGTTTCATTCTCATAAAATTTTCGTTTCTTCAATAACAAATTTTCTTGATATTAATTAGGAATGATTCTGGAAAGTTTAATCTCCATGTCCGGTAGAGCCTAAAACCTGTAATATGTTTCGCGTAATCCCATAATACAAAATTTTACTCTTGTGTAAACTTCTACAAAAATCACTACTACGGTGGTTCCAGATCGATAGAACTGAAATGGTTTCGCTTGAATAACATTTTGTAAAATAAAACTCCAGTAAAGTTCAATATGTTTATTCCATATTTTCAGACTCGTTTGTTTCATTTACAGACTTTCGAGGCGCTACAAATTACTCGCTAACTGTTTATAGCTAGCTAGCTATAAACAGTTATAGCTAAACAGTCGTTTATAGCTAACTTTTAGTCTTTCATCTGGATATCGTTTATTATGTGTTAATATTTTTCGAACAAATTATCGATTGAACCTCAGTTATCGCAAAATAACTGAAAATGTGCGTCATATAAAGCAGCGACCATAGACAATAGACAACAAAATATCAAATTATTTTAACTTGTTTGGTGGTATATGAATTAAAATTTTACAATATATCTGACTAGATTTTACATCCACCTTAATCTGTAAACTTGCCTGGCAGGACATAAATACGTACTTGAATACGTATATTTCCATCTATTCTGTTCAAACCTCACAAATCATTAAACATTTTTAGAATTCCCAAGTTCATTTCTTCCTGATTTTTTCTAAACATAATAAAATATCTCATGCTTGTGCACTCATAATTCTTCAAGGAGTAAGTAAACAGGTTGAGCGGTAACAATCGTGACATTTTAAATATTACATCCTCCCCACCCATTGAAAAATCCATACTAAAATATCAAAATTATAACCATTATACTTCGAAAACTATGAGTTACACTTGTGGGGCTTTAAAAGAGCTACAAGTTTCTGCTTATTGTTCATACCTAGCACTTTTAGTTTTTAACATAAGCATTACAAACCTGAAAAACGGAACGTTTTCAATCTTCTTCATCTTCAAGACAATTTCTCGAAAACTAAGAGCTTTTTTTTTTCTTCTTAATTAAATATAGATTTAGAAACTAAATTTCCTAACTCATATTTTATAAAAAAAATACATATATATCAAAATAATAAAAAAACAATCTGATGTGGGCAACACATGACTTTCCTTATATAATGTAATGAATTTACTACTTTTACAGTAAAAAAATAGGTTTTTCTTATAGTAGATACTAATATTCTTTCCAAGATATTGAATTTTCGACAATTAGTCGTCATTTTCATTGATTTAGCGTCATTTTTATCCATTTGGCGATATTTTCGTTAATTTGGCAACATTTCAAAAAGTTGCCAAGTTGGCGACATTCCGACAAATTCGTCGCCAAAATCTCGCCAAGCGTTATGCGCTAAGAAATAAGTTATTCTTACAGCAGATAAATGACTATTGGCGTTCAAATACAAAAGTATTACTCAAAGTATCTTTTTTCGTGAATGGAACGAGCTAGATCCACGAGAATGATGTCCCCAATTTAGCGCATGGTATTACATATGAAAGGTGAACATGTTTCTCAAGAGGAAATATTTTTTGTTTTTATTTTATATGACTTTTTGATAATTTTTTTGAAAAATGTACAATATCTCGAGAACGGTTCATGTTAGCATTCTAAAATTTATGTCAATCGTTTTTTAATGAAAAATTACATAAGAAATATCTATTTGCCTAACTTTATTAGTGGTTTTGATTTTTTGACGATTTTTTCAAAATTTCACTCGAAAATTTAGGGGGGTTCTGAACATTCGATTGCGTATAAAAACAATAGGCTTCCAGTGTTTACGGATTGTGATTTTTGTACCAAATTTGGTTTGAATCGGTCCATTCGTTCGTCAGTTATCGTCTCCACAGACTCACTGACACACACACACAAACATCACTTCAAAAATGTTTGATTCGTGATCAGGGATGCTTGAAACCTGCTCTCCCGTCGAAAACTCGAATTCGAATTTTCGACCCCGTCACAATACTTTCCTTATACATTATGTATATAAGGAAAGTAAAAAAAATCAAAGTTTTTTTTTTTTTTTTTCAAAAAGTTCTGTTTCTGTTGACTGAATGTTTCATTCAAGTCATGGTTTTTCAAAAATTCAAGTCATGGTTTTTTTCAAAAAGTTTTTTTGAAAATTTTTTTGTGCGGTTTTCAATTTTTGAACACAAATTTTCCACAAAATTGAATTCCACAAAAATTCAATTACAAAAAAATATTTTCATAATATTTTCAAACAAATTTCAAAATATAATATTTAAAAATTAAATTTTCAAACATATAAATTTCAATTTTGACTTCAATTTTGAAATTTTTCAAATTTATAAAATCAAACAAATTTTCAAAATTTTTATATTTATTAAAGAAAATAAAAAAAATTCAATTACAAAAAAATGAATACAAAAAAAATATTGAATTTAAATTTGTGGTGTTTCAAATTTTTGAAAATTTGAAAAACAGAATTTTGAAGATATATAATGAAACAAAAGTGAAAAAAATGCTATTTATATCACTTGCTATTTATATCCTCATTTTAGAATTTTGAAGATATTTCGAGTGCAATTAAGAAAAATGAAGAAAAAAAAAATAAGCACTCTCCCGAACAAATACTTTTTTGAAGTTTTTTCGAAAACAAAAATGTTCAAAACGTTAAAATATGGAAATTATTTTTATAAATACACAATCTTACCCTGTTTCCAGCAAAACAATAGAAATTATTTATATATATATATATATTTTCTATTATGTTTGAAGGTATGCAAAGTATTTACATTTTTCTTATCATCCTATTTCCGCCACAGATACCCCAAACATTAAAAATCTGATGTAAGCAGCACTTACTTTTCCTATAGACTCAAATTTATTTACTGTTTCTTTCGTAATATAGCAATATTCCTCACTGCTATTGCAATTTAAGAACTTTTTGAAATCGCCACCGGACTGGTCTCGAAAGGCGGTTGGTAAAACATTTATAAAGGTTTTAAAAGGTCAAGTGCCAACGCGGTAGCTGAGCGGTCAAGGCAATCGCTCGCTCGGCTTCCGGGTTGTGGATTCGAGTCCCACCTGCGGATATGGATGTCGTGTTCTCGGCCGCAGTGTGTTCTGCCCCCTCTGGTGCGTCTGGGCAACGTCGTGTGACTGCTAAATAGTTCACGAGCCTGGCCGATGTATAGGTGAATGAGGATGTATCAAGTGCCTGGCCATTGTTATAAAAATATTAAGTCACAGGAGCCCTAACACTTTCCTTCAGAGCTGCTTTCTGTGTCCAACCACGTGCGCCTTGGCATGTGTCACACGTGTTTGTGATGCCATGAAGCGTTGACGCTTTCCTTTCGCCACCTCACTATCCTCCTTATTTGGCCACCTTATAGCGCCACGACATCTACCAGAGCGTTCTATCCTCCAATTCAGAATGCATTCGATTCAGTATTGGGCCCCCGGTTCCTTCCTCCAGCGCAATATATCCCCAATAGTCTGGATTCATGTTAATCAGAGATACTATCTGAAATTGCTCATAATCTTTTCAGTCACCGACGGCGATTGATTACAAATTGACAACATCAAATCAATTTATTTCTACTGAACCAACTTCCAGCCCAAACGATTACAATTAACTTTATTAAAATCATTCAACTAATTTCCACCGGTCAATCCCTTCTTAAGTTGACTGCAACTTTAGCGATTCCAATTGACTTATTGCTTCCAATAAAATTGATTGCCACCGATCAATCACACAAGTTGCTTCCAACTTAAGTGACTCCAATTAACTTATTGCTTCCAATATAATCAATTGTCACTCGAATGTTCTTTAGCCGAATCGGTCGAAATTAATATATACAAATGAACTCAATCTAAATCAACCGACATGGGAATCCAAATGACCAAAACTATTCAGTGATTACTTCTGATCTACTTAAATCTAACAATCGTAGATATATGCACGATTCAGGAACTCAACATACAATAACTCTGCAAATTCTTTATAAAATTGTTATTGTGTTTTTAAAAAAAAAAACTGGTAATTATTTAATATTTTTAATTTGAGTGTATTAAATTTTATATATTACTAAACATTTTGATTACAATCACACCCGAACTCGCAGCAAATTCTTCTAAACCAAATATCACTTTAATAATGCTCCCGCTTATAATAACAAAAAAACAAAAGAGAAAAAAAAATGTTACAGTGCCTATAGAATAATATGTATTCTAGGCAATGTAGCCTAGTCGCGTCTTATTTAAAACAAAGTCAATGAAAAAGAATTTGAGCATTTTATTACACATTTATAATCCATTACTGTCTTATTTATTAATAATTTTAAATCTTTTAAATAAAATTTCAAATTTAAGCGATTTTTCATTAAAATCGCAATTTTTACCGCTTTTAAATACCTTTGCGAATTTTATCAGTTTTAAATGATTTGCAAATGTTATGACTTTTAAATATCATATAAATATCATACTGCTTTTAAATACATATATTTAATTATCATATAAATTAATAATTATCTTTACTTAATCTATTTGGATATTTTTTAAATCTGAGGTAACTAAACAAATCAAATCATCAATATATCTATAAATTTGGCAATTAGAAGATGCAAAAGAATGTTTGTAATGTTAAAGATACAAATTAGCCAATATACTACTACTACAACCACCTTGTGGGACTCCAGACACGTGTGAGTATAAATCATGTCCTTGAAATAGATAATTATTAAATAATACAAAAGTGGAGAAGTTTAGGAATTTTTTTATTATAATATGGCCAGCATTACCAACAGCATTGTATAGTGCTAAAAGATCTAGAATATTAATATTATTAAAGATATTTTTAAAATCAAAAGTCTATGAACCATAAATATTACCAATTATATCCAATTTATTAATTAATTCTTTGCTGTTATCTAGAATAAAATAATGTAAGCTATCATTTTGTTCTTTTAAACAATTAAGTGATACATAATTTACTAGTAGTAGAATATGCATTATGGCCACTGGTAACAGTTTTAAATTTTATAGAGTTTTTATGAAATTTATAATTAAAACAATATATGGAAACTTTAAACATTTAGAGTTTACATTTAAATCACTATATATATATATATATATATATATATATATATATATATATATATATACTATATACAGGTTGTCCCCAAGAGATTGAAACGTGCTTTAATTCTTTACCTATTGGAGATAAATGTGCAATGTAAATTGAAAAAATGTTGAAAGTAAAGTAGGAAATAAGACTACGTTAATGAAATAGTCTTCCCATTCATTTTCAAAAAGTTACACTCTTTAAATTTTTATTCGACCCTCTTAGACAAATTTGGTCAATCAGAATTTTTTTATTTTTAATGCAACAAGATCATTATAAAAAAAACCGCATATCTGTATCTTTAAAATTGAGCGAGTTATATTTAATTGAAAATTGAGCATTGTGAATGGGGACCCTATATCGAATTAGAAATTTAAATTTGAGACATAGCACAAAAAAGATAAAACAGGATGATAATACATTGAAGACAATTTTGCGAATTCCTTGTAGGCAAGATCTTTACATAATCTATTAAATATTAATGCACTTTCCTCTGTATCGATTCCTTATTATTTGATTTTCTATAACTATTCAGCGAGAGAGCTGAAAATAATTAACTCCATTTCGAATTGGAATGCTCATCTTGAAATTGAAGACTGGCCAAAAGTACTCCGCGCCCCAAAATTAAGACGATTGTATGCACGATCAATAATGTCGTTACGTGTTGGCACGGTATCTAGGTGAGAATGCTGAGCTGTGCGTTTTTTTTCCTTCCCCACGCATAGTGTTTACGCTTATGCGGAAGTGGAAGTTTTTTGCTCATGACCTTGGCAAAGAACTTCACGTTATTTTTAGCCATTTTTTTTCTTATCGTAGTGGCCTTTGTGAATGGGAATGATATGCGCCAACACTCTAAAATGCAACGAATGTTGGACACATGCAACTAAATATTTTATTGACTGATTTGCAAACAAGATAAGTTTAAACAATGGATCACATTAGTTATCAATATATGACTACTGGGACTAATCAATAATGATTAGCCTCAAATTTATTCCTTCACAAAATCAATCATAAGAAATTAATCACGATCAGTGATAAACTGCTCAATTTTTAATAACCACACTATTCATACCATTCACTCCCAGCTTAAAGGGACGGTGGACATTGAAATTCCTTTTACTTTTATTGACTTAGAAACATGAAAATTTGTATAAATATTTCTCTTAACATTATAAAATACCATTAATTTTTTTTTAATTTTGTTATAATTTTGTATTTTCATTTTTAAATTTAATTTTTTTTTAACGAGAATTTGAAAATGCTCCTTGCGTGCCATTTGTTCACATTTTTGATTCATTTTACATTATGATCACTCAAAAATACATTATAAACAAATTTGGGTATTCATTTTTAAAATATTTTTCTGCATTGAAACTTAATTTTCATCATTTAATTAGGTCCTTATTCACTTTTAATTACCTTAATAAAGTCCAATTATAAAATGCATACCCAGTTTTATTAAAAGGTATGAAAGGTGTCTTCTTGCCGAATTTCATGCATCTCAGACAAAAATTAAGACGCATGGAGCATTTTAAAAATGTAAAACCTTTGAAAATTCCGTTTCGTAAAAAATGCATTCAACCTCTTGCTTACGAGTGGGACAGCTTCCATCCTAAACGAAGAACCTCCCAAAAAGACAGGTATTTGATATACTACTCTATCCCAAACAGTTCGATTCCCCTTTGCAGGCATTGGCGTCCATGGAAATCGCCGACAGAAACATTGCACCTGCTGCAGCAGGTGCAATGTTTAAAATGACACTGAATTGGCTAATTGGCACTTTTACTTCAGTTTTCGTTCTCAGTTGGTAACTGGATTTTTTTTCAACGGTGGCGTAGCGAAAATGCGAAAAACTAAAATATCTCGAGAACGGTATAATGGGGTTGGTCTTATTTTTTTCCTTGTCAAAAATTGCATATAAAACAAGCATTTAATTGATATATTTGAGCATACATAGTTTTTTATTTCAGATTTTGACAATTTTTGCGGGCCATTTCGCAAAAAAGGGCAGGTTATTTTTTTTCCGAATCGTACCAATATTTAATCAGCACCCGGGTGACCCACCCACAAGTGACTTATCTATCAAATTTTGTATAATTCGATCAATTAGTTTTTCAGCTAAAATGGATGCAAGCAATTTTTGCCGGCCATTTTGCAAAAAAAAAAAAACCGGGTTATTTTATCTCGAATCGTACCAAAAACTAATCAGCACCAGGGTCACCCACAAGTGACTTGTCTACCAAATATTATGAAATTCGGCCGATTAGTTTTTGAGTTAGAGTGGATACATACATTGCATAGACCGGCACACACACAGACGTTACGCTAAAAATAGTATTTTCGTGTTCTAGAGGTCTCAAAACGTGTAGATCCGTCGAAAACTCGAGTTGCGATTTTCGACATGATTCCAATACTTTCCCTATACATTGCCATGTATTGCAGGAAAAGTAATTATGCTATCGGAATAAGTTTGCTCAGCGATAAGATTCCGCTTGGGGATATATAAGACCGTACTAATTAAATATCTGGAGCAGTGCTTTTCAACCTTTGTGAGGCTACGGCCCGGTGAATTATTTTCTTTATAAGACAAGGGCCCAGTCCCAATAAATTGACTCGTAAATACCTTTTTATTTTTATTTTTAGTTCATCCATTAAAGTATTAATAATAAATCATGGCATAATCATAAAGCGTTCAAAAATAAAGACCGTGCAATTGCATAATTTTGTGGTAACGCCTTCTATCTGAGATATAAGCGCACAAAAGACCAACATTTGAGAGGCTATTTCTCCAGATTCAGGGTATAGTTTGAAAAACGGATTTCAGGTTTGGATTCAGCCTGATCGAATGAGTGGCATATATACATGAATTTTTTCAACCCTCGGGGTCGCAATCGGTACTCTGACATACTGACACTGCGCTTTTAGACAGGCAATTGTACATACCCAGACTTTCTTCTGTGATGCAGTATCTGTTATCCTGTGATAGGTTTATAAATTTAGAAAAGGATCTTTCATCATCAACACCGTAGATACGAGTATTACCAGGCAACGGAGAGCGACTTTATGTAGCTAGGAAAAATATCCCCCCCCCCTCCCGTATTTCAGAAATCTATCAAATCTTTGCTAACATAAATTATTTTACGCTCGCTTTATATAGGGCGCGGTAACCCAGTGGTTAGCACGCGGGAATTGCACTCAGTAGGCCCGGGTTCGATTCCCTCCGCTGCCAAAACTGCCACCGTGTTCACGCGGAGTACGATCACGTTAAACATGTGGATCCGTACGTCCTTCCGAGAGGTTAGTGGTAGGGGAAGGAGGGTACGGTCTCTGTGGATGCCTCCCCCACTGGGTTCCAGTTTAAATTGGGTGGCTCTTCCCGGCCGTCCAAACAGATACCTTGCACCGTTCTGGTAGGTCGGACGGTCTGGGTCTCAACAACAACACTCGCTTTATATGAACAAAAAAGCTTATCGTCCTCTAAAAGGTTCAAGGATTTAATATATTTAATTTTCGCGAAATTTCTAAAAATATCCAAAAAAAAAATGGGGGGGGGGGGGGGGGGGGAATCATGAAAATTTACGCCGCTAAATAAAAATCACAATTATAATAGACCTTAGGCAATAATAGGGTAAAAAATCTAAAATTTGCGAATATATTTGATATTCCCGGAATTTTATTAACCTCTTTAAAATTCGCGTAAACAAAAACCGCGGAATTCGCACGCGAAATAATTACTGCCCCAGTTAAAACCCACGTTCGCTTTAGCCCTTTTTCCAGTGTATTACGTTCTAAACATTTTATTGAAATACATTATGTTTTATTTCCAGGTGCCTAGCAGCTCCACTATCTCCGTGAAGCTTCCCAAAGTGGAACGCAAAAAAAAGCCGGAGGATGAACGGGCAGATAAAACATTCGGCATACCTCAGGCATCCGCTGCAGTTAAAGAGGAGGACGAAAACGACATCTTCGGGCGCCTCGTTGCGAAGAAATTGAAGAAATATTCGCCAATGTCCCAAATTGCTGTCCAGGAGGAGATGATGAACATTTTGTTCAAAGCTGATAAAGGCTTCTTTGACCCACAGCCTCCTTCGTTGCCCACTCAGCAGTAATCAAATTCAAATCTTCATCCTCATAGTCACTAAACCCGACGATGGGATACGTTCCCAAAGATAGGAACCGCTCTCCCATGAAGCGATCAGCATCTGTAAACCTATGTGCAGATTTACATTCCTGGGGGCCCATAAGCGCGGCTTTTCTTTAGGGCCCTTAAGGGTGAGCGTCAGTAAATTTTCTGCCCTATACGCGCTTTGTTAACTTTCGCGGCACACATATTTCGCCGAAATTCTGCTCAAACAGTTGCGAAATATTTTCTGAAAGATAAAATGCAATGCTTAGATTATATTAAAACTAAATTTAATGCCCCCAAAAACATAGAATATATTTTTTATTTTAATCCAAAATATTTTTGGTGCTGCCATCTGTTGTCGTAATTTAATTCATACCGATTATTTTTATTCTTTAATGAACATTTTTAAATATCTATTCCTTCTAATACGGTGTTAAATACAACAACAGATCATATATAATAATGCCACAATCACGGAAAGGTAATTTATCATTCTATAAATTTGATAAGGGGTCTGAATGTACATCACTGAGGACTGCAGTTTTGTCTTCAAGTTCATTTGTCTTCAAGTCCAAGTTCAATTACGTTTCCGTGATTATGGCATTATATATGATCTGTTGTTGTATTTAATAGCGTATTAGAAGGGATAGACATTTAAAAATGTTCATTAAAAAATAAAAATAGTCGATATGAATTAAATTACGACAACAGATGGCAGCACCAAAAACATTTTATATTAAAATAAAACATATATTCTATGTTTTATTGGGTATTAAATTTAGTTTTAATATAATCTAAGCATAGCATTTTATCTATAAGAAAATATTTCACAACTGTTTGAGCAGAATTTCGGCGAAATATGTGTGCCGCGAAAGTTAACAAAGCGCGGATAGGGCAGAAGATTTACTGACGTTCACCCTTAAAAGACGTCACATTTAGTATCGTCATGATATACAGGGTTCACAGAAAAGTCCTTAAACACCCCAACAAATTTGTTAGGAAAGCTACAAAAGTATACACGTTTAGATCTGTCTAGAGCAGTGGTTCTTAACCGTTTTAGTGATCGGCAACCCCTTGAATCTAAAAAGTTCTCGCACCAACCTTGAAAAATGTGTTTCTATTTCTTTATTTAGGAAGCAATTATCTATTGCAAGATAATTTATTTATTGAAAAATAAACAGATGCATATACATACAAAACAATATCTGAATTTTTAATGGCTACGTTGTTGTTGTTTATTCATAACTAGCAGCGATTACCCGGCGTTGCTCGGGATTTACCAAACAAAACTATGATAAAAATTGCACCGGAACATATAGGGTCGATTGTGATATATTACCGCTGAATGTATCGCATTTTAAAGATGTTTAAATAAAATTAAAGTTGGAAAATGTTTCATAATCAATGCTTTATGCATGATTGATCTTTCTTGTGATTTCTTAATACATTTCGTTGTTGAGTAAGCCTGTGAGAAATAAACCATTATGATAGTTTCCATTTAAATTCATCTCTCAAACCTGCTATTTTCAAAATTGTCTAATACATTGAATAAATTCCTACAAAACTCAGTATTGAGTAAGCCTGTGAGAAATAAACCATGGTGAAAGTTTCCATTTAAATTCATCTCTCAAACCTGCGATTTTAAAAGTGTCTAATACGTTCAATAAACTCCCACAAAACTCAGAGATTTAATTGACTTTCACGTTTTAAACCAACAATGTCCAACCTTTTTCGTTGTGAATTATGGAGTTAGAGAGTAGAACTCCTAGGAAAAAGTGTCGTTTTTCACTAATATCTCGAGAACCACTGGTCGTAGAAACTCGAAACATGGCCTGTGTGTTTTGTGGGGTAATTTCAAGACTACCAAGATAAATTTCATGAAATTCGGTTCAGCCGTTCTCCAGTTATGGTGGAACATACATACACACTTTTCTTCTTTATATATATAGATAATACTTTACTCTAGAGTAAAGTGATTATACCCGATTGCAATTTCGGCGTTTTGGTGCAGAATAAGCTGAACCCCAAAATTAAAAAAAAAATCACCTCAAGGTTCAAATTATGCATTCAAATTTTACTTGTTTTTAAATTTTTAAGAAAATTTACTCGAGACCACCACGTCACGGAACCGTATTTAAAAAAAAAAAAAACGCTGCCTTTGGTCCATCGGCGCTCTGTGGGAGAGTGATTCCCATTTACCTTCGCAATTTTTTTTTTCTTTATCAGTATCATCTATACTATATCTTGCAGCACAACTCTGTTTACCAGCTATTCCTTGAAACCACGTAGGGTTGGTTCCACTCCAAGCTCATCTTCATCGGAAAAAATTAATTTTAAAGAATTTCTCTGAAGCTGTTGTAAATAAATCTATATAAACATTTTTAAAATAGTTATTGGTTTTTTAATATATAAATAAACATTTAAAAAAGTAGTTATTTGTTTTTTTTTTATTCAGAAATTGAAAATCTCATGTGGGAAGTACATGACTTTCTGTAGTAACCGTACATCGCTCGCAGAACATCTGTGCTGTAAACATATGTTATATTTTTAACGATAGGACTAAAAAGAAATTATGTGGGCAGCACATGATTTTCCTTGTATAATGCAATGAATTTACTACTTTTACAGCAAAAAAAAAATAGGTTATTCCATACCTGCCAACTTTTACAAATTTTTCGTAATTTTTACGAAAATTCTCTTGTTTTACGATTTTACGCGCGTAATCCATTTCTTTACGATTTTTAATATTTTTTCCTAATTACGCCTAAAAATCGCGATCGCCAGATTTATATTTTTGCGCCAAAATGTCGCCAAGCATTTGGGTTGCTTGTCACACGAAAACGCGGACGTTCTCGTGTGACAAGCTGTATTTATTCTGGTACTTCCAGCACGCAGCGTCCAAAAAACGGACGGCAGTCAAAGCTCGTCTTTCTAACCCGGAAGTGGAGGCATAAAATCCTCCACAGAAAAGGAATAAAAAATAAGTTGTAAATTTTTATCTCCGTAATCACTGTGATGTATGTCATCATATATGTCATTAATACATATGTTGTCATTGGAGTCAAAGGGGAAACGGTGAAAAAACTACGCGCAGCATTTGAAACTCTTTGTTTTATTTTTTACCCCTTTCATAACAGTATATTATTTTTATGAGATGCCAACTTTTACGGATTTTTCGTAGTTTGTACGGATTTTTACTTCATCTTACTGTTTTACGGACATTACTCCCAAAACTACGGAAAATCCCATGAAATCCATGCAACCCACCATTCAATTCATATTCTCTGCTTTGTTGAGAGTCCAAAATTATCAGTTTGCATCCATTTTTTTAACACTTTACAACAAAGTTGAAAAGTGTTTATGACTTTGTTCATTCATTCTGTCTGTCTGTCTGTCTGTCCGTTAGCACGATAACTGCCGTAAAAATGACTTAATCAAAATGAAATTTTAGTATGTTGTTCAGACGGTCTATAGGACCTATGGGAATATAAATGAATAATATCACCCAATTAGTTTTGGATTGAACCCGGGTTGAAAAAATGGAATACATTGAGCCCTATGGGACCTAATTTTTCAAGCATTTTTTAAGCGGATTTAAAATTCACAAATTACTTCGAAAATTTTAGGCGATATTCAAATTGTTCCATAAAATATATAAAAAAAAATTCAGCGAAATATATTCAGTTGTTTTTTAAATAAAAATTAAAATAATAATAACACCTCTTATATGAAGCGATCACGTGTCCATGATATGAAACGATCACATGACCCACTTCAAAATGATATATGGCATCCATCTTGTGTCAAAATCGTGATTTTTAAAGTTCTTTTTAATTCATATTGGGTGTTGTATCCGTCCTAAAACTACTTTATTTATGCCTAAATTCTGTGCATCTACATACTGAAACAACGCAATGACAATATATTTCAGTTTAAATGCTCTTCCAAATTTCATTATTTCTACTATTAAGCCTATTTTTCACCTATGTAAAATGTAAACAGCAAAATATGTAGAATGAGTTGTATTAGAATCGCTGTAATTCTTTAACACAAAATCATTTAGTCCATGGAGTCTGCTTAGCTGATATGAATAAAATATTCATTGATTTTAGAAAGAGAAAGACGATATTTTTCGATGAAGTTTTACGCATTGAGTTAGTTTACTTACTTGTAGCTCCATGGTCTTAATTTTTAAATAAAATAAATTATTATAGTATTGTGATGAATGACATGAATGGGGGAATTATTTATGAATGAAATGTTGCTTTTATAGAGAGAGCCAGGCGTGTTATTTTTTTATGACGTCATTTGAATGAATTTCATTTGTTTTCGATGATGTTTTCAAATATAATAAATTATCGTAGTATTATGATAATTCTAAAATTATTACCGAGGAATGTATCACATTTTAGAGATGTTTAAACCAGGCAATTTATACTTTAATGCCGTCATTTGAATGAAGTTAATTTTTTTCGATGAAGGTTTAAGGTGTCAAATATAATAAATTAATGTAGTATTGTGATAAGTTTTAAAATATTACCGAGGAATGTATTGCATTTTAGACATGTTTAAATAAAATTGCATTGAAGTTGGAAAGTGTTTCATAATCAATGCTTTAAGCATGATTGATCTTTCTTGTTAACACTTTACAACAAAGTTGAAAAGTGTTTATGACTTTGTTCAGTCTGTCTGTCTGTCCGTTAGCACGATAACTGCCGTAAAAATGACTTTAACAAAATGAAATTTTAGTATGTTGTTCAGACGGTCTGTAGGACCTATGGGAATATAAATAAATAATATCACCCAATTAGTTTTTTATTGAACCCGGGTTGAAAAATGAAGTACATTGAACCCTATGGGACCTAATTTTTCAAACATTTTTTAAGTAAATTTAAAATTCACGAATTGCTTCGAAATTTTTAGGAAATATTCACATTATCCCATAGAATATATAAAAAAAATTCAGTAAAATATGTTAAGTAGTTTTTTAATTAAAAATTATTTAATATAGGGAAAAAAAAACAAATTCAATTAAATTCTGACTTTGGGATATCTTCCAGAAAGAAAAAAGAGATATATTATATAATAAATATCTTTCAATTTGTTTAAACGTTTTGCATATGGGAGAGGCTTCAAATTTTAAAATAAATTTGGTAGATAACAAGTTTTCTTTTTTTTTTTAATTTTATATAACTCTTCATGATATACTTATTGGATGCCATTTTTAATGCACTTTCCTACGCCCTAGAGAGTTAAAATTTGGTACACAGCTTAAATTTGTTGAACATTTTATTCGACAAAAATTTGATGGATCTTTAAATATAGATCATACATTTTTTTCGAAATGGCCTGAAAATAATCCCCGTTCACTTCTATAAATCATTGTTGTAATATTGTTAAAAATTCTAATGTGGACAGCACATGTCTTTCCCTGCAGACTCATATTCGTTCTCTTTATTTATTCAATAATAATTTGAGTTTATCTGCACAAAATAACAACCATAAGTATTTTAAATGACATTGAATTTACACGTTAAACTTAAATTTGGTTCTCATTTGATAGCTGGACTTATTGTCAAAGGTGGCGTAGCGAAAACGCGAAAAAACTAGAATATCTCAAGAACGGCTAGTCCTAGAGTAATGGGGTTACTCTTATTCTTTTTGTTGTCAAAAATCACGTATAAAATAGGAATTTAATTGATATAATTAAGCACACGTAGTCTTTTATTTTTATATATAACGATTTTTGCGGGCCATTTCGCAAAAATAGCCCCGTTCCTTTTTCCCGAATCGTACTAGAATAACCTACAAATGATTTATATAAAAAATTTTGTTAAATTTGGTATATAAATCACTTGTTGGTTATTGAAATATTATACACCAAATTTTGTTAAATTTGTTCCATTAGTTTTTAGCTAGAGTGAATAAAGGCAATTTCTGCGGCCATTTCGCAAAGAAGGCAGATTCTTTTATTACGAATCGTACTATAATCTAATGAACATCAGGATTTCCTACAAAAAACATACCTACCAAATTGTATGAAATTCGGTCCATTAGTTTTTCAATTAGAGTGGATGTAATATCCACACAGACACACGTAGTACTGTGATAATGTAAAAGATATCACCACTGAATGTATCACATTTTAGAAATTTTTAAATGAAATTACATTTCAGTTGGAAAGTGTTTCATAATCAATGCTTATGCATGATTGATCTTTCTTGTTTCTTCTAATGATTTCATATCAGAACAATAGACCTAATGACCTAATTTATTTTTATAGTACGAGTAAAAATAAAGAAATACTTTACTAAACAAATATTATTTAGCTTAAATTAGAAGATTGTGCAATTCAGTCTTTCTTTTCGGGCTTTGCTGAGAGTACATAATTGCCTTTTTCCATCCATCTCCATCCCCTTATTATTGCACATTAACTTTACTAAACTAGCTTATTTTCATATTTTGGTTCATTATAAAGGTTACTTTTTTAATTATTATCATATAAATAGTACGATCGTGACTTCCCCCCCCCCCCCCCCTGGCCGTTGCCGAGATTACGCAATTATCCTTTTCCATCGATCTCCTCCCTATTGTTGCACATTAACTTGACCAAACTAGCTTATTTTTATATTTTGGTTGATTATAAAAGTTAATTTTTTAATTATTTTCATATAAATAGTACGATCATGAAATTCAATTTTTTTTTCGGCCGTTGCCGAAACTACGCAATTATCCTTTTCCATCCATCTCTATCTCCCTATTGTTGCACATTAACTTGACTAGACTAGCTTATTTTTTAAATATTTTGGTTAATTATAAAGGTTAATTTCTTAATTATTTTCACATAAATAGTGCCATTCAGTTTTAATTAACTCAGTTAATTTATCAAAACTGCATTTTGAATTTATTCCAAGCTTTTAAAATATATATTTTCAATATAGTTAAAATTTTACTGATGGTCGATGCGGTTTTACTGAGTACTACTGAAAACTTCTGATTTTTTACTGATGACCCCTTTCAGAGGTTGGCATCTCTTCCAGTGAAAGTATATTTTAATATTATTTGAAGTAAACTCATTAAAATATCTAAAGCCTTTTCTGCCATATTTTTATGAAAAGATATTTTTGAACAAAATAAACATTTTCTTTAAAATATACATCAGATACTGCCACCAAATTTTATTTATGTGTAGACACTAGACAATATACATTTTAACAATGCATAATAATTTTATAAATGTGTTTAAAAATATACTGCACTTTAAGAACAATAAAACTGTGTCTTCCCAATTGTAAAAAAATTGTTTTTTGTGAAATTAAGTTCGTAAATCCTGACTATTTATATGATTTAATTTCAACAAAACTGACAAAATAAAAGCATGAGTTATTATAGATCACACATAGTTTAGAATTAATATAAAGGAATGCTTTAAAATTAAATTGGCCCATATATTTAAACAGCCCTGTTCTTAAACGCAATTGCCAAATTTGCATTTTCTAAATATAATAGAATTATATCATTTTTCATCATTACATAAAGAATTATATCATCATTACATAACGTAACTTTCTGTCAAAATATTTTGAGAGATGAAGGATACAGTGTAAATAATGTACAAATGTATTAAATGAACATGCATGCAACTGTTTCCAAAGAGATCTCAAAACAGCTGTGTGTTTCACACATTTGTGCATTATTTACATTCTGTCCTTTGAAAATCAGATTTATGTCGATTTGTTCTGTAAAACTCATTTTACGCGTTATTCTGATTTTTTTCAAAAATCTTCTGATTTTTACTCCAAATAAGTTGGCAGGTATGGTTATTCTTATAGTACATACTAATATTCTTTCCAAGATATTGAATTTGCGTCAATTAGTCATATTTTCATTGATTTAGCGTCATTTTTAACTATTTGGCGAGATTTTCTTTAATTTTTCAACATTAAAAAAAATCGCCAAGTTGGCGACATTCCGCTAAATTCGTCGCCAAAATCTCGCGAAGCGTTATGGACGGAGAAATAAATTATTCTTATAGCAGATAAATGACTATTGACGTTCAAATACAAAGGTATTACTCAATACTCAAAGTATCTTTCCTCATGAACGAGCTATATCCATGAGAATGATGTCACCCAATTTATCGCATGATATTACATATGAAAAGTGAACATGTTTCTCAACAGTTAATATATTTTTTTTAATTTATGGGATTTTTTGATAAATTTATTTGAAAATGTGCAATATCTCGTAAACGGTTCATGCTAGCGTTCGAAAGTTTATGTCAATCGTTTATTACATAAAAAATGTCTATTTGCGTAACTTTATTAAAGGTTTTGATTTTTTCAAAATTTCACTCGAAAATTTAGGAGGTTTCTGAACATTCGATTGCGTTTAAAATCAATAGGCTTCCAGTATTCACGGATTGTGATTTTTGTACGAAATTTCATTCGAATCGCTCCATTCGTTCGTGAGATATCGTCTCCACAAACTCACTGACACACATGTGCTCTCCCGTCGAAAACTCGAATTCCAATTTTCGACCCCGTCACAATACTTTCCTTATACATTATGTATGTAAGGAAACTAATATCAATTTAATTGACTCTAAGTTTTGCATTTCTTCCTTTGCTGTAACTACATACTTTCTTCTTCCTGTCGAAGACTATCCACTTCATTTTTCAATTCTTTTCTTTCAATAGTTTCATCAACAGTTGATATACTGGACTATTTTTACTTTCTCATGCGTAGTAATGAGAAAGTACTGTTTTCACGAAAATTTTTGATTTCGAGATTTTGATGCCAATATATCAAGACCTCCCGAACACGTTTTGACTATTTTTAGAGTGATGTCCGTTCTAATGTCTGTGGTCGATTTCTTGTGTACACAATAGCAACCACAAACATTGCTGGATTTTCACAAAACTTTATATTCGGTTTTGTTATCAAAAAATTTAGAACCAGAAAGATTTTTTTTTTTTTAATTCGAGCGAAAACTTTGAATTTCATTCAAAATTATATATATTACTTTCCTTATATACACAATGTATAAGGAAAGTATTGTGACGGGGTCGGAAATTCGAATTCGAGTTTTCAACAGGAGAGCACGTTTCAAGCATCCCTGATCACGAATCGAACATTTCTGAAGTGATGTATGTATATGTGTGTGTGTGTGTCAGTGAGTCTGTGGAGACGATAACTAACGAACGAATGGACCGATTCGAACGAAATTTGGTACAAAAATCACAATCCGTAAACACTGGAAGCCTGTTGTTTTTATACGCAATCGAATGTTCAGAACCCCCCTAAATTTTCGAGTGAAATTTTTAAAGAATCGTCAAAAAATTAAAACCGCTAATAAAGTTACGCAAATGGGCATTTCTTATGTAATTTTTCATTAGAAAATGATTGACATAAATTTCAGAACGCTAACATGAACCATTCTCGAGATATTAGCTATACGAGCCATACACCAGTTATGTTATTCCACGTACTGATCCAGACGAAACTTGGGTACTCTTGGGTTGTTGTTGTTGAGACCCAGACCGTCCGACCTACCAGAAAGGTGTAAGGTAACTGTATGGACGGCCGGGAAGTGCCACCCAATTTAGACCGGAACCCAGTGGGAGAGGCATCCACAGGGACCGTACCCTCCTTCCCTTACCACCAACCTCTCGGAAGGACTTACGGACCCACATGTTTAACGTGATCGTACTCCGCATGAACACGGCGGCATTTGTGGTAGCGTGCAAATCTAGCGCGCAAACCACGGGGATACCGCATCCGAGATGGCCAACAGCACGCGGTGTTCCGAGGTGGTCACCCACAAAGTACTAACCGCGCCCGATGCTGCTTGACTTCGGTGATCTAACGAGAACCGGTGTTTTCAGCACGGTACGGCCGTTGGCCCGGGTACTCTTGGGTGTCGATCCAGCTCACTTAGTTTCTATGGCACTACTACCACTGTTATTAATCATATTGCCTCATTTTACATGTGATGTTTTTTCTCATGTCATTAATTTAAACGTTGAAAGTGGCTCATTTCCTGGCCAACTGAAATTTACTTTTATCGTTCCTTTTTAAATGAAAGGTGACAGAAATAATCCAGATTACAGCCCTATTTCCCTTTTGTTCTGTTTTTACCAAAATTATTGAACAAAATAATTAAGAAAATATGAATCAAGTCTTTGAATTTTATAGATGATTTCAGTTCTTGCCAATATGTGTTTCGCAAAAATAAAAGTACCGAAGGTGCTTTAATGAAATTTCTTAGTGAAACCAGTGAGGGTTTAAATGCTGACCATAGAGTTACTGGTGTGTTTTTGGACGTCAAAATAAAGCCTTGTTGTTTCTTATAACCTCCTGTTTCCGTCGAGCCGCATACAGGACCAGTGACGCCGGAAGAAAGACAAAGAATGACACAAGACGAGATCACAAAACTTATTAACACAAACAAGTATCACTGACGAGGGTCAGGGGGGGTGTGCAGCTTCTTATTTTAGCGAGGACTCAGAAGGCGGAAGACTGACTTCATCCTCATGAAAACAACCGTGCCTTACGCGGGATTCGAACCCAAGCCCACTAGACAGCAGCCGGAAACGCTATCCAGTTCACCTCCTGGGCGGCAAATAAAGCCTTTGATGGTGTTGATTATAATATCTTGCTGTATAAGTTGCAGAGGACTGGCATTCGGGGCATTGCGTTGGAATGGTTCAGATATATTAACTCAATTGGCATGAGCAATCTGTTAAAATTGATTCATGCTACAAATAAAAGAAAGTTACAAAAAATCAAACGACTGCTTGTATGATAAAAGCTTGCAAACTTCCTTGAATAAAGCAGGCATATGTCAGTAAAATTACGACAAATGTTTCGTGTAAGATAAAAGCTTACAAATATTCCTTTAATGAAGCGGATATATATCAGTAAGGTGACCTTATTGGCATATGTCTGTTTTATTCAAGGAAGCTTTGCAAACCATTGAAAGAAAGTTAGTTAAACAAGGTGTCTTCCAGGGTCCCGTCCTGGATCCGGTCTTGTTTCTTGTCTTTTTTAACGACCTATATTTGTTTCATTTTAATGGAATTTTGACTGCTTTTGCTGATGATATTAATTTATCATGGGGCTACAAATTCTGATGTTCTGAGAAATATAAAAGACGGCCTGCCTATTATTAGTCAATGATTTTGTGTTAATAATTTTACTCTTAATGTCAAAATATCCAGACTTATTTGTTTTGCTTTGTCTAAAAAATATTTAGCTTTGTTTTAAAATATCACACTTGTTATCCTGGTAATACCTACAATTGTGAAGTTGTTGAGCATGTGAATAGTAGTTATAAATACCTTTGTATTACCATCTATAATTTACTATCTTGGAAGCCTCATATTACTGCTCTCAATAAACAATACAGTTAAATATCAGGAATTTTTTTTTTCTTTTTGCATCAGTTTTGTCCTCCTGAAGTGCTTCCTTCGATTTCTTTTACGTATCACTCCTTCGGTTCTTTTTTTTTTTACTCCTTAATTCACTCTCAGATTCAGTATGGAATAATCTGTTTTAGTGGCACGTATCTAAATACCCACAGGCCTGTTACTTTGCTTCAAAAATTATTCATTAGAATCGTCTTATGCAAACCTCGTCAAGCGCCTTCTCTTCCCCTTTTCTTCATTTCTATGCTTCTGCCCTTTAGGCATCTTTTTATGTTTGCAAAGCTCTTATAATATGTTACTTTTCTTATATACATAATGTATAAGGAAAGTATTGTGACGGGGTCGAAAATTCGAATTCGAGTTTTCGACGGGAGAGCACGTTTCAAACATCCCTGATCACGATTCAAACATTTTTGAAGTGATGTCTGTGTGTGTGTGGAGACGATAACTGACGAACGAATTGACCGATTCGAACCAAATTTGGTACAAAAATCACAATCCGTAAACACTGGAAGCCTATTGTTTTTATATGCAATCGAATGTTCAGAACCCCCAAAAATTTTCGAGTGAAATTTTGAAAAAAACGTCAAAAAATCAAAACCGCTAATAAAGTTACGCAAATAGACATTTCTTATTAGAAAACGATTGACATAAATTTTAGAACGCTAACATGAACTGTTCTCGAGATATTGCACATTTTTAAAAAAAATTATCAAAAAGTAATATAAAATAAAAAATATATATTTCCTATTGAGAAACATGTTCACTTTTCATATGTAATACCATGCGATAAATTGGGTGACATTATTCTCGTGGATCTAGCTCGTTCCATTCATGAAAAAAGATACTTTGAGTAATACTTTTGTATTTGAACGCCAATAGTCATTTATCTGCTGTAAGAATAACTTATTTCTCCGTCCGTAACGCTTGGCGAGATTTTGGCGACGAAGTTGGTGGAATGTCGCCAACTTGGCGACATTTTTAATTGTTGCCAAATTAATAAAAATATCGCCAAATTGATAAAAATGACGCTAAATCAATGAAAATGACGACTAATTGAAGAAAATTCAATATCTTGGAAAGAATATGAGTATTTACTATAAGAATAACATTTTTTTTAACTGTAAAAGTAGTAAATCCATTGCATTATATAAGGAAAGTCATGTGTTGCCCACATCAGATTTTTTATATTAGAAATAAGAATGTGGGTGGTAGCCAATTTAACTTCTGATTGAGGCGGGGTATTACTAGATCTCCTCTAGCCAATTCTATTAGGTTTCAGAAATTTTATCTCTTTTTAGCTCCGAGATTTTACAGTTTTCTATCTCAATCTTTGGAAAACATTTCTACTCTTCGTTCTTTTCCCAGGGTTATTGAAGACTGGTCATTCACTTATAATTCAATTGAAGTTGGATTTTTTTTTTCATATTGATAGCTAATTATTTACCTGCTTTAATTGTCACTATTACCTTTTTTCTATTGTCCATGCTTATCTTTTCAAATGTTACTTTGTAATGATTAGTTGAAATCGTTTCATCTGCAATTGTATTTATGTCCCTCGACGCTACTGTAATTACTATTGTGTTACTCCTGTCGTTCTATAAGATTAATCATTAGGAGGAGGTAGGGGGTTCTGTAATTTCCTATGGTTTATTACTCCCCGTCTTAGGGCTATCTGGAAATCAATTAGAAACTCTTAGTTTGGCTATTATATAAATAAATAAAAAAAAGTTATATTAAAATGTTTGTTTAACTCGTTGCCATTCATCACGTCTAATGACACACTGACACACAATAATATCGTATCAAAAGCGTTCGATTCGAGTTCAAGAATGTTTGAAACGTGCTCTTGTGTCAAAAATTTGAATTTGACTTTTCGACCCTGTCACAATACTTACCCTGTATTATCCTATACATTGTTACAAATACATAAAATATTTTTACGCCATATTCATTCCCTACAAGAAGAAAGAACTTTTACAGGCAGCGAGTCCTATTACGTAGAAAGTGGGGTCACCCGACCTTGACGATTTTTGAGGTATTGATACCAGATTTGGCGAAATAACGCCAGCTTATAGACTTTTGGCGAGTTTCTGAATCCACTAGAACTGTCTCGAAATTTCTACTCGTTTCGGAGATACGAGCCCTTTCTAGAAATTCCTATGGAGAGTATATAAGGGAGTCATCTCTCAGTTGGAGAGAGTTTGATACGAATGAAAATAAATTGTGAAAACAGAATCAGCTGGGTTTTTTTTAATTAGTTAAGCATTTAATTGCTGTTTTATTGTACCTGACAGTTGTATTTTCGTCTTCTTCGATCCAGACTGTCCGACCTACCCGAAGGTGTAACTTACCTGTTTGGATGGTCGGGGCAGGTCCACCCAATTTAGACCGTAACCCAGTGTGGACGGCATCCACAGAGACCCTACCTTCCTTATCCTATCACCAATCTCTCGTAAGGACTTACGGACCCACATATTTAACGTGCCCATACTCTGCGCGAACACGGGGACAGTTTGGGCAGAGCCGGGAATCGAACTTGGATTATTCGAGTGCAATATCCGCGCGCTAATCACTGTACTGTTCCATCCATTTCTTCATCTTGTAAAATAACTATAATGTTATTAGATATAAATCGGGCTAAAGCATAATATACCTAAAAATTTAATTCAAATTGAAAAACAACCCCGAGGTGTACCAAATTTGATGGTCGTACGACGCTTAGATTCCCTTCTACAGTCCTCCACACACACACACACACACATACTTTTTCTTTTATTATATATAACCTGATACCTATGCTAGTTGGTAAAGTAATACGAACACCAAAACTTTAAATAGTAGAAAGTTTGTTGAGAAAGCCAGGGGAACTGGTCTGAGCATTCATCTAAAATCTGTTCCAAAATTCTCTATTCAAATTCTTTTTTCTGTTTGCCATGATGGATGATTCGAATGTTTCCAAAGTATTGTTTCCTTTAACTATTCTACCTCTGCCTTAATTGCGTTCTTACTAATAAGGACATTCACTCCACATTTAGTATTTATATTTTTGTGTCTGCTGCTCAGCGAAGCGTCGCTTAGAAACTTTTCACGGACGCCGCCATTCTTGTTCCGTGAAATTGAAACTTCTCACATTTTGTTTCACTAACACTGCGTTTTCCGAATTGTTTCGCTGGGTAAAGAATAAAATTGCAATCTTGGACAGTATTTTTTTTTTAATTTTATTATTATTATTACTATTATTATTATTTATATTATTTATTCAATCCCGGGATTTCAGGATGATGAGTATTTTAATCCAGGAATTGGGGGAGAGGGGGTCACTTTGCTTCATTTTTAGGGAATCAGCACGTTATACTCTTTTAATTTAATTATCTATTAACTAGTAAATTCATAATCGGTAATAGCTTATCTAGCCCTTTCTTTTTTTACACACACACACACACATATATATATATTGTGCTTATACCTAAATTTCATAAAAATCCTATTAAATTTAGAACTGTTACTAGTGGTCATAATTCATACTCTACTACTGCTAGTAAATTATTACTAAATTATTTAAATGTACTAAATAGCAATTTACGAGATTCTGGTGATAGCTACATTATTCTAAATAACAGTAAGGAATTAAAAAATAAATTAAAAACGCTTGGTAAAATAATAGGATTTCTAACTTTTGATTTTAAAGATCTATTTAATAATATTAAGATCACTGATCTATATGATGTCATTTTAGCTTTATATAATGCTTATATTACTAATCATTCTAATCTTACTAAATTTACCAATTTTCCTAAGCTTCTCCATTTTGTTCTTTTCAATAATTATATCTTTCAAGGTAATAAATTATACTTACAAGTCTCAGGTGTTCCACAAGGTGGCTGTAGTAGCAGTATGTTAGCTAATTTATACCTATATCAATATGAAAAATTCTTTACTTCAACTGATTATAAAATTTATAGATATGTAGATGATCTGATTTGTCTTGTATTTACTGATAACTATGTCATAGATATAGATTTCTATCCGGATAATTTGGAATTAATACCTAATGAAACTTCTATTAGTAATAATATTTATTATTTGGATTTAAATCTAATTATAGAACCTGCTCATGGGATAGTTACTAAATTATATGATAAAAAAGATTTTTTTAAATTTAACATTAATAAATTATTACCTTTTAATTCCTGCAACTCGATTCAATTGTTTAGAAATATTATACTTAATCAACTTTTTAGAATTTATAGATTATCAGATAAAAAATTTCATGCTTTGCACATTAATAACCTCAAAATTACCAGTAAAATGTATCAATATCCTGCATATTTAGTAAATAGTATAGTTAATAAGTTTCGATTAGTCTAAAATTCTCATATTCTCCCCTTATTATCTTATTTTAGCCGTACTTCTTCATTCTCTTGAAATTATATTTTCATCTTTTTATCTTGAAGCTTTAACTGTTGAATAACTCATTTTATTTCATTTTATTGCTTTTGCGCAGTACAGTTTTTATTACTCTCTTTGGCAACAGCAAATCACATCTTTTCATTTTGGCATATGGCAACATTGGTCCAGTCATATTTTGCTCGTCATGGTTGCGCTGAAGAGGTGTGTTTTGAGGTATTTATGTTTCCTTTATTGTTCCAATCTATATGCTTGTCGTCCATATAACACAAGTTTATAGATAAAATCTATCTTGTGTTTCAGAAACAAGCATTTTTGTGTTCATTTCGAAGGGATATATGGACCCGAAGAGAATTTTTTCGAAATGAACTTATCGTAAGCCTAAATCTCCTACATGTGCAAGCTTTTTTGCTTGATTTTTTTGTTTTTTTATTTGCATTCCTCATTTTTGAAATTTGTTGATTGTCTTTGTCTTTATGACTTGCATTATGCTTTATTATTTCCTCTTTATGTCTTAATTTCTTTTATTTCTTTGTATTTTGTAGAAAATTTTGGAATAGTGTATTATGAGTTACTACATACATTCTAACTTTGGATTTAATAATTTATATTTATATATATATATATATATATATATATATAGGAAAAAAAGGTTTGAAGATCCAATGGAAGAAAAGTGAGAATCTGTAACACGAAAATTCAATATCTAACAGGCTTACGAAATAAAAGTATAAATCCAAATCCTCAAGCAAATGGAAAAAAATAAAAAACAAATAAATAAAATAAAAATCGAATCAACAAGTCAATGAAAAGTATCAAAATACAATGGTATGGAATCGAAAAAAGAAGAACAAACGATATCAAGCACAAACACTATACACGTGGACAAGGCTCTAAGCCTAAATCATGAATTGTTCACTTCCACAAAAATCGTATATATATATATATATATATATATATATGATTCATGCCGCATGGTAATACAATCTTCTTAATGTATCCTTTTTTCATTTTTTCATTTTTTGATGCCTGTAGTCTGAGTTTAAGCATTTATAGTAATGTACTATTGCTTAATCTGAAACAGGCATTTGTTTGGGTTAATTAGAATTGAATACTCAGACCTGAAGAGGAATTTTATTCTGATTAATCATCGAATTTGGGAAGGTTCTGTTCTTTTCTCTTATCGGCATTATGGCCGTGAATTTGCTTCTATGGTGATGTTAATATTACTTGAATTGTATTTTTATTTTATTTTTTTTTATTTTTACATAATTCTTATTATTACATTTCAAATATATATATATATATATATATATATATATATATATTCTTCTCTATGTTTTAATCTTTTATCTTGAGCTAATTATTATTGCCTTTTCTCATTTTTGCCGTGTTTTATTTTTATTTATATTTATATTTATATACTTTTACTTGTGAATTTTGTATCCTAATATTCTTCTCATCCCCCTTTACCATTGTAGTGATATGTTACCTTCTATCTTTATCCTTAGTCTTGGTCTATAGTTACTCATTTGTAACAGATATGCTAGTGATGGGATTTTTTGTACATACAGTAGTTTATGCGTCATTTTCGATTAAAATATTTCAATTTATATATATATATATATATATATATATATATATATATATATATATATATATATATATATATATATATATATATATATATATATATATATATGATAGCTACGTATAAAGATGTAAAAAATAAAAATTCATCAATCAAAGGGAGAATAAAATGCATATATCCAGTCATCAAGCTATATATAGTCAACAAATATATATATATATATATATATATATATATACGGCTTTTACGACCGACTGGAATTGGAGCGTGACGAAAACTGGAAACACTTTGACGCTTATATCTCCGATCATAATAGATAAGTATATAAACAAATTTTTACTTGTGTTGTCGGAAATAGCATACCATTTATGAATATATAAAATTGGTTCGAATATCGAATATTTTGTTTCCCAAAAAAAAATATACATTTTTTGTTTTCACTCTGCTTACTTTCACTCGAAATATCTTGTAAGTACATAGTGAGCAGCAAAAATGTTCAGTACGAAACCGAATTTCTAGAGCAATTTTTTTCTCTCTCTCTTATAGTTCCTACTCAAAACTCTTAGAGTTTGAGATTCGTTTTGTCAAGTTGAAGAAGATTGAAAATCCTCCGTTTTTAAACTCTGTAATGTTTATATACCGACCACTGAAAATGCTATAGCTATGAATTGTGAGTGATTTGTTGTCCATTGCAAGAACAGATAATTATATTTCGGATGGGGTTGATTCTTCGTTTGCAAGATAGAGTGGTCATATCGATATTTAAAATTTTTAAACTATTTTAGGAAAGGGGTTCTAATTTTGAGATTTTGTTATTTTATTTTTATTTATTTATTTATATTCTCTTAAACGTGGTTCTAATTTCGATATGTTAATATTTTGAACTGCTTTGAAAAGGTCCAAAGAGAAAGAAACCTCCCGCAAAGACTGTTGTCAGGATGGCCATATGTGTAGGAAATTGGTGAAGACATTTTTATTTTTATTATAACAATTCTTCGACCCAGACCACCCGACCTACCCAAAGGTATAAGGCATCTATTCGGATGGCCGGGAAGTGTCATCTAATTTCGACCGGAACCCAGTGGGGACGGCATCCATAGGGACAGTACTCTTCTTCCCCTACCACCAACCTCTCGGAAGGACTCACGGACCCACGTATTTAACGTATCCGTACTCCGCATGAACACGGGGACAGTTTATTATGACAATTGACCTAAAACATGCACGTGCTCTCATATTAATCGCATTCATTGGAATTCTGTTTTACAAGACTTTATTCATTCAAAAAAATTTGGGCTCCATATCGAACTGGAACCACCACTGATTTTTATTTTCTTAGAGAAATATGTAGATGGGTTACATGACCGTTATGTGAGCGGTTGTCCTCTAACCCCCTCCGCCTCCCCCCCCACCACCACACACACACACACACATATTCTATGCAGCTCACAAGCAATCATTTTAGCCAAAATAAATACGTGTAGAGAACAGACTTTCTCCAAGTGCCCCCCCCCCCCCCTCCCCCAATAAAAAAATAGAAAAATTAATGAAAAAAATATATAAAAATTGGAGTGCTTGCATACGGTAATAAACTATAGGTAGTTTATAATTTTTACTTTCCTTATATACATAATGTATAAGGAAAGTATTGTGATGGGGTCGAAAATTCGAATTCGAGTTTTCTCGATTCGAGTCGCATTCATTTCTTTGTAGTAAGTTTCATTCATGAAGTACCGATTAGTGTTTTTAGTCTAATTTCGTTAGTATAGATTACATTCCTGTTGTAGTGTTGCAATATCCTTTTCCATCCGTGTTTAGTTTCAAATTATGTGCATTAAAAAATTCACAACATTCATTTCTTTGCAGTATGTTTCATTATTAATTAATATTTTTGTGAAATATTTATTATTTTTCAAAGTGCGGTTTCGCGTGTATATATTAAATTATCGTAAAATGTTTAAACAACCTTTCCCATCCATCTTATTTTTGATAAAATATCAAATTAGTTAAACAGCACTTTCACATCTTTGTAGTTTATACATAATAATGAAGGATTATTTTCTTTAAAATATGCTCAAAATGAATGATTTCCCCGTTATTTTCTTGGCAATAGAGTCTTAAAAACTCTAAATTACAATGTGAGAACTGAACATCTTTTGTCTTAAGGAGCCCACCCTCCACTCTAACACTTTTCTCTATTTATGTCACTGATTTTTTTTTTATACACTGTGTAAAAACATTTTCCGTATGCAACAGGCATTTTCAATATTATAGGGAGTTATCACTTTTTGAAAAAATCATGCTGACTTGTAGAGAGCCGTAAAAAAGCTCACCGCGCTATCTCTTGGATTTTTATTCCCTTATATTGGCAGGTATGCAGCTAAAATGTAATATTAAGAATAATTTCAAAATTTTATGGGAAAATCCGCATCTCTGTCTACAGGTATCATGTGTAGCAGCCCATATCCACCCTTGCGCATTTCAAAGAACTCTTTGTTAGGCACTTATAACGCAGACGACAGTTTTCTGTTTGAGGATCAGCCCTCTATTTGTTTCGTCGCAGAACAGTATGTTTTATTCATTATTGCGCCATTTTTTTTCTTAAGGGAGAAGCTGTTCATTCGAAACGTGGGATAATAAGGTTTTTAAAGTAGTCTTCAATAAAATAGTATTGCTAAAGAAAGCATCTTAAACTCTTTGATACCTCAGAGTCGATGAACTTTAAGATGTTGTTTCTCGCATAGAATTGTATAGGGTAAGCAAGTGACTTGCGCACAATCAATAATTTATTTATTTATTCAATTTACGTGGCAACTACAGATGACATACAGTTACAGTAACCACACAAACATAAAAAAAACAGCATAAAATACAAGAATATTAAATAGTATACATGTCAAGGGCATTAAAACAGCCTTTTTACTTTCCTTATACGCATAATGTATAAGGAATGTATTGTGACGGGGTCAAAAATTCAAATTCGAGTTTTCGACGGGAGAGCACGTTTCAAGCATCTCTGATCACGAATCGAACATTTTTGAGGTGATGTCTGTATGTGTGTGTGTGTCAGTGAGTCTGTGAAGACGATATCTCACGAACGAATGGAGCGATTCGAATGAAATTCGGTATAAAAATCACAATCCATGAATACTGGAAGCCTATTGTTTTAAAACACAATCGAATGTTCAGAACCCCCTAAATTTTTGAGTGAAATTTTGAAAAAATCATCAAAAAATCAAAACCTTTAAAGTTACGCAAATAGACATTTCTTATGTAATTTTTCCTTAGAAAACGATTGACATAAACTTTAGAACGCTAGCATGAACCGTTCTCGTGATATTGCACATTTTTTCAAATAAATTTAACAATAAATCCCATAAAAAAAAATATTAACTGTTGAGAAACATGTTCACTTTTCATATGTAATATCATGCGATAAATTTGGTGACATTCTCGTGGATCTAACTCTTTCCATTCACGAGAAAAGATACTTTGAGTAATACTTTTGTATTTGAGCGCCAATAGTCATTTATCTGTTGTAAGAATAACTTACTTCTCCGTCCATAACGCTTGGCGTGATTTTGGCGACAAATTTAGCAGAATGTCGTCAACTTGGCGACATTTTTAAATGTTGCCAAATTAACGAAAATCTCGCCAAATGGATAAAAATGACGATAAATCAATGAAAACGACGACTCATTGAAGAAAATTCAATATCTTGGAAAGAATATAAGTAGTATCTACTATAAGAATAACATTTTTTTAACCGTAAAAGTAGAAAATTCATTGCATTTTATAAGGAAAGTCATGTACTGCCTACATCAGATTTTTTTAAATGGGGAGAGTGTCAAATTAAAAATATCAATATCTGCACAATAAGTATTATGCAGATCAACAAATTTATAGATAGAAAAGCTCTTAATTTATAATTGTGTTTAACAGTTGTAGTGTGAAACAATGTTTGTTTTTTCTAGTATTATTAACAGGTATATGGAATTCCAGGCAAAAAAGTAAAAGACCATTTTCTTCTTTTTCAAGATACATTAAATTAAATAATAATTAACTTTTTCATAACGTAAAATGCAGCGTAAATGAGCATAAGTATGTTTCGAAAATCATTTGGATATCAAAGAAATTTTCTTCGATCGTTAATCTTCAATCGCTAATCATTGTTGGATGTCTAGTCCCCGATTTGCTTTTTCTTCTGCCTCCATTATTCAAAAGTGATCTTCGGTTTTTGATTTGGATTTCTTTGAATCTTTTCATACCAGCAAAAATTCCAATAGGCTGGTTAATGATTTGTTTATGACTCCATATTTCTCCGAGGTTTGGCATGACCACTTATAATTATTTTATTTCTTTGAGTTTATATTCTCTGCATTTTATTTTTATTGTTTGTTTCTTTTATTCATATTTCCTTAGAGGTTATATTTTTTTCTATTTTTCTCGTTTTATGGTGATAATGTACCGGAATCTGTCATTTTGCCTTTTTCACTTTGTCCGATATAACTGTGCGCATATTTGAAATCTATGTCTAAACTTCTTGCACTGAAGAAGAAAAATCCAAAAGATTTCTGAAACGTACGTCTACTCATTTATCTTTATTTGAGCTGTGTTTTACGTTGTGAACCAGTTCATTATTGTACTTAGTGCCCAGAAATAAGTGTCAACATAAACACGTGATTGTATTTCAAAATTTATTTGTAGTTTTATTAGAGAAACATTACACTTTCAAAATAAATTAAGAGCATGTATTTTTATATTTAATTCCAATGTCTATTCTATCTCCTTTGACTTTAACCGCGAACAATAATCTTCTCGGAAAAGCCTCTGCGGTAGTACACACTATATGTGATTCAGAATTTCGTTCCATATTTTCAATAGCAATTTCCTGAATTTTTCTGCTGACATGGATTTAGACGTGCCAATTTTCTCTCCATATAGCCTCAGAGGGGTGAACCTCCATTATAGAGTGGATGCAAAACACCTGGTTAAAAGTGGCAGACTGGAAATTATATAACCAAATAAAACACAGTTATGTATTCAGAATACAAGAATAAAATATTTGAAATTAGAATATAGTAATACGCTGGATAAAATGAAGTGCTACATTTAATCCTGGTCAGCACCGGGTAATTTAATTTTTGTTGTATATAAATTAATAGTTAAAAAATGTATATATATAAATTCATAAAAACTATAAAAAAATAAAAAAGAATAAGAATTATAAAACAATTTTAGGACGGCCGCAGGTCAAACAAAATAGTGCTACAGGTCACACAAATGGCACAAGTTTATTCTAAACTCAACCCTTCGAAAGCAGCGAGAAAATAAAGATACAATCACTAAAAAGTCGCTGACAGATTTATTGCTCATTGTGATACAACAGGTTGGAACAAATAATGGTCTCTCCCGGTCAATGGGTTCTAGTTGTAGGGTCAAAGCCTCTTAGTTCAAGAACTGTTCCACTCAACTCTTCTTTTTGTTTTTCATATGAGCCCTCTCTATTGTGAAGACCAAAGAGAATAAAAATTGTAATGAATATATGTAAACATTTAATAAGTAATAGACTTTTTTTAATTTAATTTAATTTTATTTTTTCTTTTGCATGAAATCACATCACATTACTCTGCAAAGTCCACTTTGACAATAAGAGCTTGCAATTCCGCCCCATACAAAAATCACAATCCGTAAACACTGGAAGCCTATTGTTTTTATATGCAATCGAATGTTCAGAACCCACCTAAATTTTCAAGTGAAATTTTGAAAAATAGTCAAAAAATCAGAACTTCTAATAAAGTTACGCAAATAGGAATTTCTTATGTAATTTTTCATTAAAAAACGATTGACATAAATTTTAGAATGCTAACATGAACCGTTCCCGAGATATTGCACATTTTTCAAAAAAAATTATCAAAAAGTCATATAAAATAAAACTAAAATATTTCCTATTAAGAAACATGTTCACTTTTCATATGTAATACTATGCAATAAATTTGGTAACATCATTCTCGTGGATCTAGCTCGTTCCATTCATGAAAAAAGATACTTTGAGTAATACTTTTATATTTGAATGCCAATAGTCATTTATCTGCTGTACGAATAACTTATTTCTCCGTCCATAACGCTTGGCGATAATTTGTCGGAATGCCGCCAACTTGGCGACATTTTTAATTGTTGCCAAATTAACGAAAATCTCGCCAAATGGATAAAAATGACGCTAAATCAATGAAAATGACGACTAATTAAAGGAAATTCATTATCTTGGAAAGAATATAAGTATCTACTATAAGAATAATATTTTTTTAACTGTAAAAGTAGTAAATTCATTGCATTATATAAGGAAAGTCATGCTTTGGCCACATCAGATTTTTTAGATTCTGCAATCGCGTGTGTCATAATGTTATTTGCTTGTAATTATAGAATTTCACACTGTTCTTTTAATAAAGTGGTTTAAATTATCACATTTAGAATAAATGACGACATTTGAAATAGTGTGCATTTGGTTATTTTAGAAAATCAAACGAGCAATTTTTTTTTTATTGCAGTGAAATAAAATTTTTGTGCCAGTAGTAAACCACTAAAATCGTCCCTATTAAAATGTAAATTAACAAAAAATACTTATTTTGATGGCAACCTTGTTGTTTACATAATTTCATTATAAATCGGTACAATTGTATTTGGCCTATAAAATAAATATTCAACGTGTTGTCATGGATTATTTATTTACTAAAAGAATTTATATTTTATAATTATGAAGTTTACATATGTTACAGTTAGTGTGAAATTCTTTAATAAACTTCTAATTTACACATATATAGATATTTATAAAAGATATATATCTCTTATTACTTTCCTTATATACATAATGTATAAGGAAAGTATTGTGACGGGGTCAAAAATTCGAATTCGAGTTTTCGACGGGAGAGCACGTTTCAAGCATCCCTGATCATGAATCAAACATTTTTGAGGTGATGTCTGTGTGTGTTTGTCAGTGAAAACGATATCTCACGAACGAATTAAGCGATCCGAATGAAATTTGGTACAAAAATCACAATCCGTGAATACTGGAAGCCTATTGTTTTAAAACACAATCGAATGGTCAGAACCCCCCCTAAATTTTCGACTGAAATTTTGAAAAAATCAAAACCTTTAAAGTTACGCAAATAGACATATCTTATATAATTTTCCCTTAGAAAATGATTGACATAAACTTTAGAACGCTAGCATGAACCGTTCTCGAGATATTGCATATTTTTCAAATAAATTTATCAAAAAATCCAATAAATTAAAAAAATATTAACTGTTGTGAAGCATGTTCACTTTTCATATGTAATATCATGCGATAAATTGGTGACATCATTCTCGTGGATCTAGCTCGTTCATTCATGAAAAAAGATACTTTGAGTAATACTTTTGTATTCGTACGTCAGTAGTCATTTATCTGCTATAAGAATAACTTATTTCTCCGTCCATAACGCTTGACGAGATTTTGGCGACGAATTTGGCGGAATGTCGTAAACTTGGCAACTTTTTTAAATGTCGCCAAATTAACGAAAATCTCACCAAATGGATAAAAATGACGCTAAATCATTGAAAATGACGACTCATTGTCGAAAATTCAATATCTTGGAAAGAATATGAGTATCTACTATAAGAATATCCTATTTTTTTTACTTTCCTTATATACATAATGTATAAGGAAAGTATTGTGACTGGCTCGAAAATTCGAATTCGAGTTTTCGACGGGAGAGCACGTTTCAAGCATCCCTGATCACGAATCAAACATTTTTGGAGTGGTGTGTGTATGTGTGTCAGTGAGTCTGTGGAGACGATAACTGACGAACGAATGGACCGATTCGAGCGAAATTTAGTACAAAAATCACAATCTATAAACACTGGAAGCCTATTGTTTTTATACGCAATCGAATGTTCAGAACCCCCCTAAATTTTCGAATGAAATTTTGAAAAAATCGTCAAAAAATCAAAGCCGCTCATAAAGTTACGCAAATAGACATTTCTTATGTAATTTTTCATTAGAAAACGATTGGCATAAATTTTAGAACGCTAACATGAACCGTTCTCGAGATATTGCACATTTTTCAAAAAAATTATAAAAAAGTCATTTAAAATAAAAAAAAATATATTTCCCATTTAGAAACATGTTCGCTTTTCATATGTAATACCATGCGATAAATTGGGTGGCATCATTCTCGTGGATCTAGCTCGTTCCATTCATGAAAAAAGATACTTTGTGACGTGTAATACTTTTGTATTTGGACGCCAATAGTCATTTATCTTCTGTAAGAATAACTTATTTCTTCGTTCATAACGCTTGGTGAGATTTTGGCGATGAATTTGACGGAATGTCGCCAACTTGGCGACATTTTTAATTGTTGTCAAATTAACAAAAATCTCGCCAAATGGATAAAAATGACGCTAAATCAATGAAAATGACGTCTGATTGAAAAAAATTCAATATCATGGAAAGAATATAAGTATCTATTATAAGAATAACTTTTTTTTTGTTGTAAATATAGTAAATTCATTGCATTATATAAGGAAAGTCATGTGTTGCCCACATGAGATATTTTTTACTGTAACAGTAGTAAATTCATTGCATTATATAAGGAAAGTCATGTGCTGCTCACATCAGATTATTTACATATGTAGATAAGAAATATATGAAGGTTAAATACACACAGTTGAGCATTTAGATTTCCTCATAATTACTATAATTTTTTATTGTATATCTCAACTTGTAATACAATGTAGGAATAAGTAAGTATAATTTATAAAAAATGACCAATAAATTAATTTTAACTAATAAGGCTTGTTATTGAGTCAAAACTTTAAATTTTTAGAAATTATAAATTTTGACTTTCTATCTTGTTAAATTCATAATAACTAGTGACATTGCAAATATGTTTCTTAAAAACTGCTGTCATGTAGTATAATCTTGAAAAAATAATTCAATATTTATGCATGTGCTTTACACTTGTCATTCAGATTCAATCTTGAAGACTACTGTCTTTTATGCATTATAAATGTTACTGTTATCCGTATAAACCCACAAATTTAAAACTTAGATATGATAACTTAAAATAGGTATTTCTCATGAAATAAACTTCTGCAATAACTGGTTTAGCATATGGAAGAAATTAGCATATAAGCCATATCCATCCTTGTATATGGAAGTTCCTAGCAATGCAAATGCGAAATGAATGTTTACTTAATCATACTTGAATCAGATTTTTGATAAGTTTTGGCATGGAATGGGTAATGCAGATAGCTATGTTATGGAAAGGATCATAGAAAAGTGATAGAATCCCAACATGTAAAGGAGTTTGTGATGGACAGTTATATTTTGCTTACTTCTTGTAAATCTGTGGAGCCAGTTCAATGATATTTATAGTAAGACTGTGAGGATTTTAGAAAATTTATTTTCACTCATTTGTACCCACATTCAAAGCCTACACCACAAAATTAAAATTTAGTGCTTTAACAACTTTGTATCATAATGTGTGTGTAGAATCTGCAACAAAATATCACTGATATTTAATTAATATAGTAAAACTTCGATTTGTTGGCGTCAAAGCACAAGATTTGTAAAATGTCTCTTTTCTAAGGAATAATGCTACATGTGCATTGTTAATAGAAGTTGCAATAATGCATTTGTTAAATCCACTCATTTAACCATATTTAATGTATTTTGAATTATGACTTTCAATTTCAAATAATGTGGTGCAATTTTAAGAACAATCATTTTAAAATTAGTGTGATTCGATATTTTAATGTAAATTTTCTCGAAACTGAATTAAACAGAACGATTTAAAAATTTAGGCATTTTGAATATTTGATTTCAATCAAAATACATAGCTTTATTATTGAATGATTCTAATAATTGTACACCTAATTTTTTGATGTGAATAGCATCCATGCTTGGGGATCTATATATCTGTGGCAGAAATTGGAGCGCTACAAAAAATGTAAACATTTCGGGTGCTAATATCTCTGAACCTAATATATAAAGATGTAAATAATTTCTCTTATTTTTTTTTTAAAAATAAGAAAAATTATTTACATCTTGTTCAGATTATGAATATATATAAATAATTTGAATGTCTTGAAATTTTTTTTTCGAAATAACTTAAAATGTATGTCCAAAAATTTTCTGTTTTTCAAGATTGTAATGCTTGCATATTATAAACTAAAAGTGCTAGCAATGGGCAGCAGAGCATCGGCATGAGTGTAAATAAACAGCCTGCGTAGTAGAAAGTGCAAAAAAGTAAGGATATTATTTTTATTATAGCGGATAATGGTAAACTGATAATGATGAACTAAAGCTAGGCCCAATTAAACATCGAAATTTATCTGAAAATAAGTTATTTAGAATACTTAAGAAACGACATATGTTTAAAAATTTCATTTACTAAAATGCACTTTAAGTGATTTTAAGTGAATGTACAATACTACTCAATTTCACTTAGTCACTAGCTAGCATTCTGAAGATGTATAATATTTACTAGTAAATTCTGCAGTGTATATGCAAGTGAGAAGTGAAAAGTACATAACAAAAACTCTTTCTTAAAACTCTATATATTTTATTGAAAGTGAATAATTTATTTTCCGGTAAATTAAAAATATCCATAGAAAAAGATAAATTTAGATATATTGTAATTAGGGGGTTAAACGAATATCAATTTCTAAAATAGCCATTTGTAATACGGGAAATAATAGAAATTTCCATATTACTGTTACATATTAGGTCACGTGCCCATAATCAAGAATTTATATCTTTTTGAAATCCCTACAAGTGTATGTAATTAAATTTTGGATTAAGCTCATAGTTTTCAAAGTATATTGGTTATAATTTTAATATTCTAGTATTTTAACCTAAGTTATCCAATGGGTGGGAAAGGTGTAATATATATTTAAAATGTCACGATTGTTGCAGCTCAATCTATTTACTTACTCCTTGGTGAAAGATTGGTGCACAAGTACGAGATATTTTATTTGGTTTAAAAAAATTAATGCAAAAGAAGTTGGGGATTCTATAGATGTTTAATGATTGGTGAGTTTAGACCACAATAGATGGAAATATACGTATTCAAGTACATATTTATGTGCTGCCAGGCAAGTTTATAGATTAATCTGAATGTAAAATCTAATCAGATATATTGCATAAGTTTAATTTATATACCGCCAAACAAGTTAGTAAAATAATTTGGTATTTTAATGTGAAGTCCATGGTCGAAGTATCCAGATGAAACCTAAAAGTGCTAACTAGCTATAAATTGTTAACGAGTAACTTGTAGCAGTTTGAAAGTCTGTAAATGAAACAAATGAGTCTGAAAAATTCGAATAAACTTATTCAACTTTGCAGTTTTATTTTACAAAATGCTATTCACGCAAAACCATTTCGACTATATTAGACTGGAGTCATTGCAGATTATTTTTATTTTTTTATTATTTGCTTAATATGTTTTCAAAATATGTTCATTGACTTTTATAGTATACATACTACCTCAAGCACATTCAATTTCAGTTCGAGAATGCTTAAAGCATGTCAATCTGTCGAAAACCCTGAATAGAATTTTCGACTATATAATAATACTTTTATTTTAAGGTATATAAGGGAAAAAAAATTGCCAAACATATAAAAAAATATAATAAATTTAATTTTAAATTATATCGATAACTACATACTCTGTACACTCAATGCGCGGCAGTAGAATCATCAGAAAAATATTTTAGTGGGGTACCAGATATTGTGTTCCATTGCTTTACTGTATACATTGAAGCGACTTCTGCCAAGTGATAGGACAAAAACTACTGAACTTAAAATTTTATCAACAATCAACAGAATTAAAATATTAAAATTTTATCAACAATCAACAAAACTAAAATATTAACATTTTATCAACAATCAACAAAACTAAAATATTAAAATTTTATCAACAATCAACAGAACTAAAATATTAAAATTTTATCAACAATCAACAGAACTAAAATAGTATCTAGTACCTTTGATGGTTATAAGTAAATATTTTAACACTTCTACAAAAAACAAAATTATCACTTTAAGGATTTTCATGCTCGCGTGCCATGTCACTGATGAGCAGTAATGATCGTGAAACAATGGTCCATGGATAGATAGTAAAGGGTGAGTAACCAGTTGAGTATTTTCTTGCCTATCCGCTTCAATTGCAGATAACAGAATCCATGGACTAGTTTTGCAATTATTATGCACTTGTCAGCATGGAATATTTATAATGGTATCTGTAATAGGGCCAAGAAAACATGTGAAGTGTTACACCCCAAACCTCTACAGGGACCGACAATTTCAATCCTACAAGCAGCCTGCTTTAAATGTCTTAAAGATTGAGCTCAAGTTGCAACGATCAAGTTCATACTCATAAAGTTGCCTATAAAGGGCATTCCCAAAGTAATAATCATGCTCCCATTGCAGATACCAGCATCCATGGATCTGTTTTGTGTATATTATACACACATCAGCATGGAATAGTCGATAACTGCAATGTAAACAAAAACTATGTACAATTAATTTACAAGCCTCTATGGAAACCATCAAATTCAGTTTTACCTTCCAGCTGGTTTCAAATTTTTTAAAGATTGAGTTTAGGCTGTAACCAGTGGCACAGCTATGGAAGGGGTTTTAGGGTTGAAACTCCTTCTGAATGAAAAAAAAAATCAGTATTTAAATTATTAGAAATAAACTAACAGTGTACAGATATTTGAGACTCCAGGTTAAGTGACCTGTTCAGTTGATCATTAGAAAAGTTGCATATGACTGTTCAGTTGATCATTAGAAAAGTTGCATATGACTGTTCAGTTGATCATTAGAAAAGTTGCATATGACTGTTCAGTTGATCATTAGAAAAGTTGCATATGACTGTTCAGTTGATCATTAGAAAAGTTGCATATGACTGTTCAGTTGATCATTAGAAAAGTTGCATATGAAGTTGGACAACTTATCGCTAAATGGAAGCATTTTTTCCTCAAGATTTTCAGGTTTTTTTTGTTTTTGTTTTTTTGCAAATAAATATTAATTATTTTAATAAAAAACAATTTAAAAGTTAGCAATAAAATAGATAAATAAAGTTCAAAAGTTAAAAGTGCTGTTCAAAAGTTAAAAGTGCTGTTCAAAAGTAAAGTTCAAAAGTTAAAAGTGCTGTTCAAAAGTAAAGTTCAAAAGTTAAAAGTGCTGTTCAAAAGTAAAGTTCAAAAGTTAAAAGTGCTGTTCAAAAGTAAAGTTCAAAAGTTAAAAGTGCTGTTCAAAAGTAAAGTTCAAAAGTTAAAAGTGCTGTTCAAAAGTAAAGTTCAAAAGTTAAAAGTGCTGTTCAAAAGTAAAGTTCAAAAGTTAAAAGTGCTGTTCAAAAGTAAAGTTCAAAAGTTAAAAGTGCTGTTCAAAAGTAAAGTTCAAAAGTTAAAAGTGCTGTTCAAAAGTAAAGTTCAAAAGTTAAAAGTGCTGTTCAAAAGTAAAGTTCAAAAGTTAAAAGTGCTGTTCAAAAGTAAAGTTCAAAAGTTAAAAGTGCTGTTCAAAAGTAAAGTTCAAAAGTTAAAAGTGCTGTTCAAAAGTAAAGTTCAAAAGTTAAAAGTGCTGTTCAAAAGTAAAGTTCAAAAGTTAAAAGTGCTGTTCAAAAGTAAAGTTCAAAAGTTAAAAGTGCTGTTCAAAAGTAAAGTTCAAAAGTTAAAAGTGCTGTTCAAAAGTAAAGTTCAAAAGTTAAAAGTGCTGTTCAAAAGTAAAGTTCAAAAGTTAAAAGTGCTGTTCAAAAGTAAAGTTCAAAAGTTAAAAGTGCTGTTCAAAAGTAAAGTTCAAAAGTTAAAAGTGCTGTTCAAAAGTAAAGTTCAAAAGTTAAAAGTGCTGTTCAAAAGTAAAGTTCAAAAGTTAAAAGTGCTGTTCAAAAGTAAAGTTCAAAAGTTAAAAGTGCTGTTCAAAAGTAAAGTTCAAAAGTTAAAAGTGCTGTTCAAAAGTAAAGTTCAAAAGTTAAAAGTGCTGTTCAAAAGTAAAGTTCAAAAGTTAAAAGTGCTGTTCAAAAGTAAAGTTCAAAAGTTAAAAGTGCTGTTCAAAAGTAAAGTTCAAAAGTTAAAAGTGCTGTTCAAAAGTAAAGTTCAAAAGTTAAAAGTGCTGTTCAAAAGTAAAGTTCAAAAGTTAAAAGTGCTGTTCAAAAGTAAAGTTCAAAAGTTAAAAGTGCGTAACCAAAAAGACTGAAATAGTTATAGTCTTCTACAAATACAGTGCTTTTATCAGAAAGCAACAATCCTTGAGAGAGCGAATTAACTGAGAAAATTAAAATTTTTAATAAATATTTAAAACTTCAATTTTTAATTTTAAAAGTAATTATTTTAAATTTAATGTACAATTTAAATATCATAAATTTTACAGAAAAACATTGTATTTCTAATGGATAGAACCTTTGAAAAATACCCCCCCCCCCCTCCCACCACCACCACCAACTTCCAGGAAATTTTTTGTAACTGCAACAGCCAAGTTCATACTCACAGAACTTGCTTATAGGAGGCATTCTTATTGTAGATAATAACATTTATGAATTTGTTTTATGTTTATTGTTACAGCCAGGATTTTTATAACCAAAAATTACTATTAAATGCCTTATAAAAATGCATTTATAACCCAAAAAGTAAAAGAAAATGCTCTATGTAACAAAAATATGAGCTAGAAAAATTCACATTTATTTTTTTTTATGTCATAGCAAAACTAATTAAGAAAAAGAGATACGTGAAACAAAACGAAAGGAATCTAAAAAATATATTTTTATTTGTTAACTACTGCTCTAACGGCTATTAACGGATATTCTGCATTGTACTAACCAATGAATCAACAAAAAATAAACAAGAAATACAGTTTTATTTTGTTACAGTTCTGTGTCTTTAAGAAAATTCATCCAAAAATGCTCTATTGAAACAAAATATGTAAAATAAAGACAAAAAGAAAGGTCTTAAAATTTTCAAAAAACCTAAAAAAAATGCCATGGGTAAAAATTACAAAAAAAAAAAAAAAAAATACCTTAATAGAGGTACTAAAATCAGCTTTGTTTTTTATGAAATATATTTGCATACACTTGAACAATGTTTCGGTATTACCAAAATCATAAAATATAACCCCTACGTATTTTACACTTATCAACAAAGAATAGTTGATATCTATAGTGAAAGAAAGAAAAATTACTATGTGCTACAATTTTGCAAACCTCTACAGAAACTGTCAAATTCAGTTTTACTACACAGATGGTTTTAAACTTCATAAAGATAGAGCTTAGGCTGCAATGACCAAGTTCATATCCATAGAATCAGCTATATTGGTTATTCCAGGCTGATGAGTGCATGCACAAGTATGAAACTGGTTATCTGCAATGAAAACAGGACAGCGGAGGCCCCATCTTAGAAGGCCCTCCTTAGAAGCAAAAAATGTAAAAACTCGTACTGAAAATATTAATGTGTCTGTATCTTATACTAGAAAAAGTGATCTGTAAAGATATGTTTCATATAAAGATATTAAACAAAAAATATTTATTATTGAAGAAATTAACTTAATCTGTACAAGACCACTTAATATTCTTTTTAACTATTGTAGAATATAAAGTGTAATATTTTAGTACTGAAATTTTTGGACTAAAACAATGTTTTTAACACTAGATCTACGGAAACGGCCATTTTGACCGCACAACTACTACTTTGAGAAACAATTCCTCCAAAACGGCTAATCCCCAACCCATTGAAATTTTATGGCTTTTCTTATTTTCTTAAAGTTATTGCAAGCACAGAAGAAATTATTCTAGATTTTATAATAAGAGAACAAACAAATCAACGATCTTCCTAGAACGACGGCAAATATATCCGTCGTTCTAGTGTTAAAATCTCCAATTCTATATTTTATGTGTAATCTCTGTATCGTTATAACCCATTTAAAAGGTGTGTGTGAGGATAGTTTTAAATTCCACCCTATGTCAATTTTTATATATAAACATTTATTCTCATTAAGTAAGAGTTTTCAGGTGAACTCATCTTAAACGATAATCCTGGTTGCACCACTGGAAGGATCCTAATTTTGAGAAAGTCCTCTATCCTCTATTAGTGGATTCAGTGAGTATGAACTTGACCATTGCAGCCTCAGCAAGCTGCATGGTGCTGAAGACCCAGACCGTCCGACTCGTCCTGAGGACTTAGAGTAACTAGTTGGACGGCCGGAAGCTGCATGGTGCGACTAAATTTATCGGCCCCATTAGAGGTTTGCAAAAGTGTAGCACACAGCACGTGTTCTTGCTGTCAGGGCAGTTATAAACTATTCTATCCAGGCAAGTGTATAAGTATGAAGATGGCCAATGGGTGTTATTTGAAATAGAAGCGCAATTCTAAAATAAGGGGCTTCTGCGAGTATGTGATTTTTTTTTAATACCCAGCATACCCGAAGATTTAGAGCAATAGAAAGTACTGTAATTACTTTAAGTATATGTTACTTACACTTCCATGAAAGAAAATTCTAACTTTTTTGCGTCCTGTTTGTACAAACAAGCTAATTTGACTGGGACCTAAATTTTGAACAGAATTCCAGACCACTGCAAATCCTCTAGTACACAGAATAATGTTCCATGAAAAATATAATGCATAAGTACTCTTTGTTGTCAACACTTATAAAAATGATTAAAGTTAAAATTAACACATGAATATTTAAAGAATTGAGTTCCACTGCTAGTTACTTTCCTTATAAAATTTGAATTCGGTCGAAAATTCGAATTCGAGTTTTCGACGGGAGAGCACGTTTCAAGCATTCCCGATCACGAATCAAACATTTTTGAAGTGATGTCTGTACGTGTGTGTGTGTCAGTGGGTCTGTGGAGACGATAACTGACGAACGAATGGACCGATTCGAACGAAATTTGGTACAAAAATCACAATCCGTAAATACCGGAAGCCCATTGTTTTTAAACGAAATCGAATGTTCAGAACCTCCCTAAATTTTCGAGTGAAATTTTGAAAAAATCGTCAAAAAATCAAAACCGCTAATAAAGTTACAAAAATAGACATTTCTTATGTAATTTTTCATTAGAAAACGATTGACATAAATTTTTGAACGCCAACATGAACCGTTCTCGAGATATTGCACATTTTTCATTCAAATTATCAAAAAGTCATATAAAATAAAAAAAAAATTTATTTCCTATTGAGAAATATGTTCACTTTTCATATGTAATATCATGCGATAAATTGGGTGACATCATTCTCGTGGATTTAGCTCGTTCCGTTCATGAAAAAAGATTCTTTGTGTAATACATTTGTATTTGAAAGCCAATAGTCATTTATCTGCTATAAGAATAACTTATTTCTCCGTCTATAACGTTTGGCTATATTTGGCGACGAATTTGGTGGAATGTCGCCAACTTGGCGACTTTTTTAAGTGTTGCTAAATTAACGTAAAACTCGCCAAATGGATAAAAATGACGATTCATTAATGATGACGATATGGAAAATGACGACTCATTGACGAAAATTCAATATCTTGGAAAGAATATAAATAATTACTATAAAAATAATCTATTTTGTTTTTACTGTAAAAGTAGTCAATTCATTGCATTATATAAGGAAAGTCATGTGCTGCCCACATCAAATTTTTTATGATTAATATTAAATTTAATTGCACTGTCTATTAATTTAAAGCAACATATTGTTTGTTAGTCAGCTTTTAGCTTACAAATAACTGCTGTTAACTATTAGTTAATTTATATAGATCCAAATACAAATATATAATTATTAGTTTATATATACAGTGATATTAATAAGTAAATATTAGTCTCACAATATATAATTCCAAAGCACAATTGTAGCGTAACGTGACAAAAATTCCTTATAGTATTATATACCGATTTTATATTATTTAATTTAAAGAAATTACAATGTGTTAAGTTAAAACACTATGCATGCAAGTTTGCAGCACACAAAATGCTTGAATCCTGTCTAACCAGTGTCATATTTTGAATTATTTGAAAGGCATTTAGAAGGCATATGAGTCGAAGATGTACAATATCATCTTACAATAGATTTGCTTGAAATTTTTCAGTTTGGGCGGAACTAAACGCCCTCTAGACACTGTACATGATAAGATACGTTTAAAGTATACACCATTAAAGATAAAATACATTTTGCAAAATATTATCCACGTAGCTTTGATATGCAACTACTTTGACATACAGCTAAGAGGTTATAATATCCGATATACCAGCAATTTGAGCAGAAGTTCAGTATAATAAGCGATTCTCACCAATAAACTTTATAAATACTAAAATAATAAAAACAAAAGCACAAAACTGTTTTTATTTTAAAAAAGAAAAAACGTTTTTATTACTTAAAACCGTGTTCAATACTGTACTGTGTTCAATAAATATATCTGTGCGAATGTAACGCAAAGAACACAGTAAAATGTGAAAACAAACCAGTTTGTTTTTGTTTTCGTGGTGGCAAGAGTTATCGTACTTTCCTTGTCAGTAAGGTTACCTGTGTTTTCATCCGATTCACAGTGTGAATTTCGCCAAATCGCCAAGCTTGTCACTCCAAACCACATTATGGAAATACGCAACCGCGAATTCAAATTTTCAACCCTGTCAAAATACTTTTGCATGTACATTATATTATGTATATAAGTAATCAGGAAATAGTATGCTAAGAATAACTAAAAGCACATGCAATCAAACATAATAAAATAATGCATGCAACTGTTTCAAGGATTTGCATAAGCTCATTTTATTCTTCTGACTTAGCACTGGATGAAATGGCGTACAGCTGTTTTCATGGAATATTTCATTAATTTGTACATAATTATATCGTCGTGTGTATTTCCTTACAGTTACTCTCACTATTTGATGAAACGTTAGAAAATTGGTCAATTCGCAATAACAAAGAAAACTTTTAAAATCTTTACCTGATAAATGTGACATTTAGGAACCAATAAAACAAAAAGTGATGATATAGGTATTAGTATGGATTGAGTACACGATGTGAAAAATTAATGTGAGTAATACACTTACTATATTTTTTATTAAATACATAAATATGTCAATACTTACACTGTAAAGGGAAATCAAAAGACATATTTATCGATTTAGTTCAGCATAAATATATTAACAAATAATTTATCCCAGTTCTGCTTTACACACTGCAGAACATTATCAGCGAAAAAATCATAAAACATATTTTGGATGCGTATTTAAAAACCATTTGCTAACCCCTCATCTTACAATAACTTCCTTTAGCATCTTTAGAAAACACACCTCCTTATACCAGACCTTAAAATTTGCTTCTGAATTGAGATTGAGAGTCATCATTAGCTAATGATTCCTTTATTTCGGGATGTGGGCATATTTCATGTGAAGCAAAACTGTAACTAAATATTTCTCGATCTTAAAAATGATCTTCATTTTTCAAGTGTTAAATATTGTGTTAAATAAACTGATAATTTTCCTGCATTAATGAAAATTTATTATATATTCATTCACTCTTCATATACAAGCTTTAAACTGAGAGATTTTTTTAGATCATATTTATATATCTTCTTTTAAATATGAGTAATTCGTCTTCAGGTAAACATTCCCCTAATATGGAGGTAAGTAGCTCGCAATTACCGTATATAGTCAAATCGTAACAGAATAATGGTCCATAACAAGATCTTAAAAAAGATCTTCTCTCTTCAAGAGAAACATGTTGCCAGATACGTTTAAAAATTTCTCTATGTTGAATATCACGAGCTGCATTCTTTAGCATAGTATATAATAGAGTGTCTCCTGTAAAGGAGTTTTTAACAATGTGATAATTATTATCAAATACATAGCGCTTAAAATGATCTGGAGTTTCTTTCAATATATCTACTATTAAATATCCATAATCATAATCCAAGTAATCGTTCCTTTCAGCATAAGACATTTTATTCGAATAGCGATGTGCTAGGTATGATAAGAGAATACTGTATTGTAATTCAGGCAAAATAGCCCATAACTCATTAATGATTGGGAGCAAAAGATCCAAATAAGGCCATCGTAAGAAGCATATAAGTACACTATATTCGGTGTCTTGAAAGGAAGTTTGGAAAAATAAAATCCTTTGTTCCTTAGACATACGCGTTAACAGAAAACATAAAATATCACTGGATGACTTTTTAGACCTGATATACCGTATTGATTTCTCTGCTGTAGTTATAAGGACTTCCTGTCTTGTGCTTTCATTCAATTTCCCCCAGCTTTGAAGCACAGTTGGCAATGATCCTTCACTTACTCCCAGTTTAAATAAATGACGCCAAAAGGTAGCCTCATATGGACTCCGAAACATTTTCTTTAATTCCCCAGATAAGTGTAGAAACCACAGATAAACAACTTTATTTTCGTCAACTCGAAAAAAATCTTTATTGTCTTCATGGGAAATTTGATCCCATAAGGAAAGAATAAAAGATTCCAGGCAATGGAAACATGCCATTCTGAATCGTTGGACAAGTGGGATTCCTTCGTATTGGACCAAACGTTTTGCAATCTTCTCTTCGTCCAATCTCATTTCCACTACTACCCAATCAGAGCGGATCAATAAACGCTTTGCGGAAAGGGAGGAGAGTTCAAACCTGCGTTGTTGCATGCTCCAAGCGTTCAGTTGCAGATCTATTGCTCGCATACGAACAGCCAATAATTTCTTAAATGCAGAAGGAAGTGGGAGTTTATGGCACACGTAAGTCAATATTTCTTCAATTGACATATCCCACTTAATCCGAGAATCATATCTTTCACTTAGTAGTTCTCTCTGAAATACATCTTTCTTTAGCTCATCATTTGGATATAACTGAATGGCTAAACTCGTAATGGTCTGCTCTTTTAGTGAGGGCGGAACCTTTATGTAACCCTCTATCAATTTTTCAGAGATATTCAGCTTACTTACACTCATTTTTAGTTCATCTATCTTTTAGAAGTTTGAAATATAGATGCTTGACTATTTCATAAAATTGAAAATCTTTCCTGGGTTTTCACGACCTGTAAAAGAAGTCAGTGAAAATTAGTTAATGCCGCAATACTAAAGAGCTTTAACATTTGTACAATATCGAAATATGTATATCGGGTTTTATTTTTGCAGTACACCAGATAAGGTACACCAAACCCAACCACTATTTGGAATGTAGCAATATTTTATTCATTTTACTCTAATATTGGCAGAAATAAATTAGTATATTTCCGTATAATTTTTTGAGAGAATTACAGTTTACCTTCATCGAGAATTCTGACAAACAGAATATGTGCAGTATCAACATAGTAATAAGTACCAACATAAGAAATCCAAGTACTCAAAAAAACACTTTTGTTCTTTCACAACTTACCAAGCAGATATAAAGATGCTTTTATAAAGAATATTTAATAACATTCCCTCAGTTAACGCATAAATGACGTGTTTAGCAATTCAAGCAAATGCAAATATAACAATGGTACCTTTTTTGAGCGATGAAAATAAACAAATGCATCTTTTAATTATATGTGCTTTTTAAATCCATATTACAAATTTTAATAATTTTTTATTTCATACAATGTTTATTAGTGTTTTCTTATAAGTGCATGAATAAAATATCTGATGTGGGCAGCACAGGATATGGGCAGCACTTTCCCTATATAATGCAATGCCAATTTACTTCTATTACATTGAATGAATCATGGCAAGACACAATCACTGTACAATGTTCTTAATGTGGAGTTGTACATTTGGCGGTTTTTCGAGATGAAAATATGTAAAATTATTTTAAAGCACCCAATTAACTTATATTCCGAGCAAGTCTAAATTCGCAATTTTCCTTATTTATAGCATCCACAATAAGCAATATAGTCTACTGTTGTGACAAATCACAACACTGATTTATTCTTTATTCTAAATTTAATACTTTTTATAATCATTAAATACTTTTATTTGAACTTAAATTGTCATCTTTAATTATTCTAAATTATTTATTAAAATACTTCAATAATGTTAAATTCATTAATTGTAACGTTATTTTATGCTAACTTGAGTATGCTGAATAATCTGTCAGGCCCTCACTCTAGAACTCCATGTTCTAAGCGCAGAGTTAGTATTTACGCAGTGGAAACGGTGTGACCAGCGCTCTGCCACATCTTGGCGGCATAATTCTTTTATGCTTTTTCTCTATGTACATTCAGAGGACGTTACTTTTGCAAGAACCCAAGGTTAGATTTCTTTTATGCCATAGCTGCCAACCCAGAGAATAAAAAATTAGGAACACTGTACGCGAGAAAAATGACACGCAATAGTTGCACACAAAATATATATACATGGGTATCTCCAACATGGAGTACTTGCTTCCCCCCCCCCCCCCATTGAATTGCATGTCAGTATTTCTTAGCCAATGTATTATGTATTGACAGTGATTTTGCAACCCCCCCCCCCCCCGGAAGGAAAGATGGTGAAACCCGTATATATATATACTATATAATTAATCTTAATAAAAAAAAAATAAGACCTCATGAGATAAGAATTTTGAAACATAAATGAAATGCATAATATTTTACACCCATAAAATTATAACTATATTTGTTCTCCTTAAATACATCAATATTCAACTAAAAGTAAAATTAAACTATTTTCATATTTGAAAAAAAAATGTCATTACACAATTTAAATACACTATTACAAAGTAAGTAAAACAAAGACAAATTAAGAATCTTTTTGGTTTATTGATACATAGGTAGCAGATTTGGCTTTTTTCAAGAAAGTGGCACCATGTTTGTTCATACCAAGCACCATTTATCTGATTATTTGGCAATTAAAGTAGACTGTAAAGTCAAAATACTCATGGAACTTTTAAAATCAGTTTTGTTTCTTTTTACAAGACTAAAAATTCGTTCATATGCAGCATTACTATGGGGGAGTGTTAGTATCCCCAACATGATACTACTCAATTTACCATACAAAAGTTTCTACACAGGATCTTTTTGCTTTCCTAACTTAGCCCACTGAACATCTGGTCTTCAGCAATTATTTCTTCTGGCAGAGCTGCCATTTGAGAATGCAAAAACTCAGTCTCTACACTATCAATTATATCAAACGTTGATTCTGTTGAGTCTTTTTGCAGTATAGAGGGAAATCTGTCTATAAAATTTTTTATCGAGGAAATTTAACTTTTTTTCTCTGAGACACATCTGCGACTTCAGCATGATGTAAAACATCAGAGTTGATTGGAAAGTTTCTGATAATATAATTACATGTCATACAATAGTAGTTTTTGACGTACTCAAAAAACTGCTTTGTTTCATTCGAGTTTAACTTTTTCAGGCACTCTAACGTCTCTGATCCCACAAATATGTCTGCATTATCCTTATGATTTGTTGAATCACTATAAGAGATATCGAAGACACATGTCGAAGCTCTCACGACTTCAAGCTTTATGAATCTGACTAATATATCTGTAAAAAAACTTGAATTTGGGACTTTAGCTTATGGACTCTGGGGGTCTGTGATTGCAGACTCACATTAAATTTTTCGAAAACACTAATTACATTTTTCAGAAAAAATGCAAGGGCAGGGTACAGATTTTTCAAAATAGAAAAATTTGTATTATGCAAATATAATTAAAAAATTAACCTTAATAATTAGCCATAATATGAAAATAACTAGTTTAGTCGATCTAATATGCAACATTTAAATGATGGAGATGGATGGAAAAAGCTACTAACGTACTCTCGGCAATTCACGCGATGTAACTGAATTGCGCAATCGCATTGTTTATGCGAAAATAATTAAGAAATTAACAGTAATAATTAATCAGAATATGAAAATACGCTAGTTTAGTCGATCTAATATGCAACATTTAAATGATGGAGATGGATGGGAAAAGATGCTAATGTACTCTCGGCATTTCATGCGATGTAACTGAATTGCGCAATCGCACTGTTTATGCGAAAATAATTAAGAAATTAACAATAATAATTAATCAGAATATGAAAATAAGATAATTTAGTCGATCTAATATGCAACATTTAAATGATGGAGATGGATGGGAAAAGATACTAACGTAATCTCGACATTTCACGCGATGTAACTGAATTGCGCAATCGCACTGTTTATGCGAAAATAATTAAGAAATTAACCATAATAATTAATCAGAATATGAAAATAAGCTAGTTTGGTCAATCAAAAATGCAATATGTAGAAGATTGAGATGGATGGAAAAAGATATTATTGCACTCTCGGCGATTCATGAGAACAAACTGAATTGCGCAATCGCAGTGTTTATGCGAAATTAATGAACAAAATAACATTTTAGCGATTTATGCTGAATTAGACAACTTTTGAAGAAGTATATTTATTACTTTCATAAAATAAGCGATCGAGATCTTAATTTACATTACACGCGGCCGTAAATCTACGTTAATTTGATTGGCATTATACTGCATTTTATTATGGAGTTGCTACGATCCCGGGAATGGTAGAAATCAGTGCTAAAAAGGTGGAAAATCGGCGTTTCCGAGGAATTATACCATGTCTGGTTAATTGATAAATTTCAAACAAAAAAATCCGGAGAATTTCGTTAGTAATTCGGAGGCCGGAGAAGTAATGAAACATCCGGAGTTTCCGGGCCAAATCCAGAGAGTTTTTCACGTCTAATCTGTAAGCTTATGAGCGTACTTTTGATCAAATAGAGAAAAATTTCCCACTTAAAAATCCCTTTTATGGGGAAATTTTTTGGGATATTATCCCTGTCGTGGGACAGTATTGGAATTTTCCTGTCGCCACTTCACTTCTAGAAAGTATTACCCCCCCCCCCCCTCTCTCTCTCTTTGGAAACGGTTGACATTCCTTGGCTATGAGTAAGAGACCAGCTGCAGTGGTGAGAAAATGGCAAAGGACGCTATCTTATTCCATAATATGTGGCGTGGCTCCGCTGAAATCTTACAATTACACATTGGCCGTTAATCGTACTTCTGCACGCCACTTGCTCGATTACCGAGCATATCTCCAGGTTCTGATTAATTAGAAAATGCATCACGAGAACACACAATAAATACTAATTAAAAGTTAATAAAGCTTTTATTTTAAAATACTTATATTCAAAACTTGTTACTTAAAATTTAAAAAAACCACAAAATGTCATCTTAATTACATAGAACATATTTACATTCGCTAAGTAGGTATTGGATAATGATCGATCTGATCATTTCCCCCTCTCTAGTTAAATTAAATATCATAATAGCCCTCAAGTTAGGCAGTTAACTTCCTTATTAAATAATATATATTCTCTGATACTCAGTCTGCAGTGGGAGAGAACAAACGGACTTACCCCATTTAGGCACTGGCAGGACGGCATCGAGGTGGCACTCATCCGTCGATTTTTGCATGCAGAACCTAACTCTGACAATTACCAACTGAGTTCTCTCTCAACTCTTCTTCTCTTCGTCGGGATCTCGGACGGCCCCCTGGCCGGGCTCCATAACTGACGCTTGGCCGCTATAGGTTCGAAAACCCATAAATTCAGTGACGCGGCCGGGCTCCATCGAATCACTGGACTTGGCCCCTTCCCAAGGGTTGGCTAAAAATTGGGGGGCTCTAGCCCTCTTGCAGGTGTCCATTTTATTTAAAAATAAGATAGCGTCCTTTGCCATTTTCTCACCACTGCAGCTGGTCTCTTACTCATAGCCAAGGAATGTCAACCGTTTCCAAAGAGAGAGAGAGGGGGGGGGGGGGGGGTAATACTTTCTAGAAGTGAAGTGGCGACAGGAAAATTCCAATACTGTCCCACGACAATCCCTAAACGTAGGGATTTTTTCAAAAAATCGTTAAAATCGGGAGATGCGTCTTCAAAAGCGGGAAATCGGGATAAACACTCAAAAATCGGGAATCTCCCGCCAAATTCAATAGAGTTGGTACATATGTAACTTTTATGGTTGCAGAGGGGGAAAAATGGGGTAAAACAGGAATATTTTCAAAAATTCGGATTTTGTGGGAAAAATTCGGATTTTCGGAACAGACGTAAAAATTCGGAACGAATCCGGAAAATTCGGAACGGTTGGCAGCTATGTTTATGCGCTCCCAGCCTCTTGGCTGGAAGTGAGTTAATTGTTTTATTAAAAGAAAATGAAAGGTGAAACGATTCAGATAAAGTTTGAGGGTAATGTAAAATTAGTAAAAGAACCTGACTACGAATATTTTAATGATTGATATCATGCAATCTGTGATTTTCAAGTGAAGTGGTAGAAAAATTGTTCAAGAAGTGATCTCTATCATTAAAATTAGTTAAAATTGAAGATTCAAATTTAAGTGCATTTTCTAGAAAAGAAAATCATTCTTGTTTTGAGCAGTGTAATTTACGTAATTTAGAAATAGATATTCTACACTTATTCAACTACATATTAATGAGAATATTGAAAGTCCATTGATTGTGCTCGTGAAGAGCTTTTGCAATAATCTATATATATACTAATTGCCAAGTGTCCGTCTATCTGTCTGTCCATCACGCTTTTTTTAGGCACATCCCGAATAGATAGACTTGCAATTTAGTACGCAGCTCGGTCGTTCGATAAAACCTCCTGGAAAAATCGAAATTTTCGAAAACGTTCTCTAGAGGGGGGTGCCCCACACCAAAACGTTCGAAAAGTAAAATGATGGGAAAGCATGCTTTGCGATAAGATAGAGACTTCAAATGTGGTGTATAAGTAAATCGTTCAAAAGGAAGAAAGTATGCAATTTCAGATTTCTAATATTTTCTACTTAAGGGTGTGCTGCACACCAAAACGTTCGAAAAGTGAAATGATAGGAAAGCATACTTTGCGATAAGATAGAGACTTCAAATAAAGACTTCGGTGTATGGGTAAATCGTTTGAAAGGAAGAAAGTGTGCAATTTTGGATTTCCAATATTTTCTACTTAAAGGGGTGCCGCACACTAAAATATTCGATTTTCGGAACAAATGAGAAAAGGATCCTTTAAAATTTGATAGAGGCTTGAAATTTGTTATATGGGCTAATCATTTGACGGAAACACTCGAGACGAATATAGTTTTCAAAAAATGTTCATTTAAAAGGGTGCTCCAAAGTAAAACGTTCGAAAAGTGAATTGATAAAAAACCATGCTTCGAAATGAGATAGAGATATCAAATTTGGTGTAAGAGTAGATAGTTTGAAAGGAAGAAAGTGTACAATTTCAGTTTACCAATATTTTTTACTTTAGGGGGGTGCCGCACACCAAAATGTTCGATTTTCGGAATAAAGGAGAAACGCCCCTTTTAAAACGTGATAGAGGCTTGATATTTGGTATATGGGAGAATCATGTAAAAGAAATCACAAAAAAAAAGAGTTTTTCAAAAATGCATAGTTAAGGGGGTGGGTACTCCACATTGGTGGGTACTCCACTCCGCTGGAGTTGCACTCGGTAGGCCCGGGTTCGATTCCAGCCACTGCCAAAACTGCCGCCGTGTTCACGCGGAGTACGATCACGTTAAACATGTGGGTCCGAAAGTCCTTCCGAGAGGTTGGTGGTAGGGGAAGGAGGGTACGGTCCCTGTGGATGCCTCCCCCACTGGGTTCCGGTCTAAATTGGGTGGCACTTCCCGACCGTCCAAACTGTTACCTTACACCTTTCTGGTGGGTCGGACGGTCTGGGTTTCAACAACAACATAAAAGCATTCGAAAGATGAAATGCTAGAAAAGCGTGCTTCGCTATGAGCTAGAGACTTCAAATTTGGTGTACGGGTAAAAAGTTGGAATGGAAGAAAGTGTGCAATAATATCATAAATTAATCGTATATAAACATAAAATATAATAACAGATATTACAACTATAAAAATAATTTCAGTTTTCCAACATTTGCTATTGTAGGGGGGTGCCGCTCACTAAAATGTTCGATTTGTCGAACAAATGAAAAATGCCCCTTTTGCAATGTGATAGAGGCTTGAAATTTAGTATATGGGCTAACCATTCGACAAAAAAACCAAAGATTAATACAGTTTGACAAAAATGTTCATTAACGGGGTGCTACACAGAAAAACGTTCGAAATGTGAAGTGATAGAAAAAATATGTTTCTCGATAGGATAGACTTCAAATTTGGTCTACGGGTAGATAGTTTGAAAGGAAGAAAGTGTGAAATTTTAGATTTCCAGTATTTGCTACTTTAAGGGGTGCCGCACACTAATATGTTTGATTTTCCGAATAAATGACGCATGCTTCCTTTTAAATGTGATAGAGGCATGATATTGGGTACTGTCCTACCGCCACGAGAAAGTCCCCAGACAGCAGACGTTATGGTGGCGGTCGCTATGGAAACAGGTTATTCCACTGCATTTTAGGTGTGACGGAAAGCGCTTTTTTGGATTTGGCGCAGATAAAACCGACGAAAGTCGCATTTCGCTTTGTACTAGGGTCAATGCTAGACGCTCGCATTTTGTGATTTTTAAAGCTGTGAAGTAACTTGTATTGTGTTGCACACTTTGTGGATTTTGTCTAGTTGAAAAATGACTACATTTAAAAGTGGAAAGACTTTGCATTCGCAAGCATGTGCAATAGTCCACAATGTTACGGCATTTTTTGAAGAGGAAGAACCGCAAATTCTCTAAAAATGCCAATTTCAAATGCAATGAAGAGAACTGCGGAAGCGACAGAGGTTTCAGCGTAATTAGTTAAAAAGATAAAACGTGAGGGGGAAATCGCTTAATGACACTGAGATGAGTATTTTATCTATTTGAACAATTTACAATTATTGCTTAAGAAGCTATTTTAAAAGTAACACAAAATGAATGGAAAAAACACTGTGAACACATTGAAAAAATAGAGAATATTTATTGAAAGAAAGATGGACTGATAGAAGATATTGTGAAGAAATTAGTGATAAATCTGTCGGATAGCGATTCAGACTCTTCTTCATGTAAAAACATTTCAAGTGATTCGGACATAGTAGATAATAGTTATTCCAATGAATGTGAATGAATATTTTATAATTGATTGAAAAATATGAAAAGAATGAATATTTTAAAGTCATAATTTTGCTTATTTATCATTTATTTTTTCCTTTTTGCTGGCTAATAATTGTGTAACTTGCTGATTGAAAACTGTAATAATTTTCATTTAATTTGAAATTTAGTTTTAAACAAAATGATATAAATTCTAGTTTTAAAGTGTAAGCTTTTCTCTCCCAAAATCGCCCGAACCTAAAAGAAAATATCTAAAACTACTTTGTTCTAATAGATTGACGGCTTTCCGTAACCGCTGTCGCCTATAATAACAAATTATTTCCTGACTTTAAATGACGAGAAATTTTTAAGTTAATTTATAATTTAATGTCATTTAATACGAAAATTTTATTTAACTGTCGGATAAAAAACATCTACTATTTTCTTTTAGTACATCATGATAAACGAAACGGATTCTTCGCTTAACGAAGTGCGCTTGATTTGCCAAATGTTGCAGTCGATTTTAAACCTTTCTCCCTCCTTTCTTCGACTCGTCTACTTGCGGCAACCCTGTTCAGGGACTTTCTCGTGGCGGTAGGACAGTATATGGGCCAATCATCTGATAAAAAAACCCAAGACAAACAGAATTTTTCAAAAATGTTCATTTATGGGTGTGCTTCACAGAAAAAAGTTTCAAATGAGAAATAATAAAATTGGGGTACTTCGGGATGAGATAGAATTTAATGTGGTGAACGGGTAGATAATTCGAAAGGAAGAAATGCGCAAAATTAGTTTCCCAATATTTTCTTCTTTAGGGGGTATGCACACCAAATCTTTCTACTGCACACCAAAATATACGATTTATCGAATAAATATGAAACGCGAATTATTAAAAAATTTACATTATTCAGGGGTTGTTTATTGCGAAACCGTTGATTTTCAACGGGTATTCGGCTAGTATTATGTAATTGCTTTACATCTTAGCATTGCTATAAAGAAAACAAGTCCTAATTTTGAATATGAATATTTTTACTAAAGTGTAGATGCATATGCATTAATGAGAATATTTATATGTCATTGTATTATACTTATTGACTCATAATATGAATATTAAAGAACTCAAATAGAGAAGATTCATTTTTTTGGAGTCTTTATTTTTTTCAAAAATAAACATTGTCTTCATATTAAAATCCATATCTGAGAAAAATATTTTATGTTTGTCGAACAATCCTTGATTATAAAGGCATCTAACTTCATAATTTATTTCTATTATTGTGAAAGTGATTTACAGGTACAAGATACAGGTATGTTTTTAAAATCGTAAACCTTAACATTTATAAAAAAATTGTATATTTTGTGCTAAGGCGCTCATATGCAAAATGTTTAATAATTAATAATAATATAATATAATTAATAATTAATAAAATTAATAATATAATTAATCTTAATTCATAACGCTTTGTATATTTATATTTCAAAATTTGTTTCCCCACTATACGATCCAAATTCACAAATTATTTCACATTTTAATTTTATTCCTTTTTAATTGCATATGGGTGGCCTATCAAATCAGGTGTTGGGTACCGACGCTTAATTAGATTACATTTTAATTACTTAATTTTCCCTTAAGTGTTTCTATTACAACATCTGGATATTTAATTTTCATTAATCTTAAGCTAAATGTCCCGAAGTTGGCGATATTTTGCAAAATTAATTGCCAAGCGTTACATACAAATGAAGAGAAGAAATTGTCTTATATGTGAACGATTATTGGAAAATTGCTCGACTTCAAAATACTCGTGAAAATGGAATGAATTAGAATTAATTAGATTTATTCGAAAACTTGGGGTTCTTCCAAATATTCGATTGTGTTAAAAATTAACAGAAATCCAGTATATAATCATTGTAATATTTGTATCAAATTTCATTTAAACCGCTCCATTGGTGTGTAAGATATCGCATCCACAGTTACACACCCATATACACATTTCCCGGCCACACAACTTGTTACCATAAACCCCTGGGTTGGTCGTGTGGTCTGGGCCTTCAACACCCATATACACACAAACACAGCCACCACCTCAAAAACTGTTGATTCGAGTTCAGGGATACTTAAAACGTGAACTCGAACTCGAAATTTCGACCCCTTCACAATACTTTCCATATACATTATACTATGTATATAAGTAAAGTAATAATAACATAGGAAATAAAAACGAAAAACCTGTAAAGGCTTAGATCATTCAGCTATAAAGACTGTCATAGTTTCAAATGGTACCACTTTATAAAAGATCTCGAATTAACTTTCGATTATACGTGAGTTTCCCCACCTGAATTTCTTGTAATAAATTTTTAAAGGGAAAGAGTTTTGTTTTATCACACTTTTAAATATAGAGATACGAAGTTAAGGAAAATGAATTATTAATCTGTAAAAGTATGAATTATTTTATTTGTTTAGCACTTTCCCATAAAATTGATCCTTGTTTGTAATAAATTTTAGTATTAATATGGGTGATAAAGAATGAATTTATTTCAAAATAATTATTAAAAATTAAAATTTACATAACAGCTCTACATGTCCATGATGTCATTTTTCCTGCCGTGTATGCCATTTCTAAATATGACAGCGAAGATAAAAAAATATTCGAAAAATTTTTAAAGGTGATCGATGGGTACTTATTAATCGATTTGCTTAGTTAAAGAAATTTTGAAAAGAAGTAAAGAACTTAAACTTGATTCATAATAAGTAATAAAAAAGATCTACACTAACAATTAGCTATTGCTATGGTGTATGGGCAAGTCCGCGAAACGATACAAACCAATAAGCAGGCTCGTTCTATTGGAGATATCGGCTTTGCTGTGATTGCCACGCTGACCCCCCCCCCCCCCCTTGCCCGTTAACCACGAGCCAATGTGTATAGATCCTGGTCTAAGACCTGAGTGTTGTGTGTGGGGAAGGTGAGGAGGGTGAAGTGTAGCCAAATTTTGTTGACACACTCATTCGAAAATTAAAGAAAAATTAACTAGCATACTAAAATCCACTTTTAGTAACCCTTTTTTATTAACTTTTACAAGAAAATTTTTAAAAATTTGGTATTCTGAGTCCAAATGATTACAGTGATAGTGTGTTACCATAGGCGCCGAGTTTTCAAAATTTCAGGAGGGGGGGGGGGGGGGGGGCACAATCCGCTAAAATTATATAAAAGATTCACAAAGTCGATAAAGATATAACAACAAGGCCGCCTTGAAGAAAGAAAGCATATGTCAGTTAGGTAACTACAAATGGTTCGCGGTCATTTTAAGCCCCTACTTCAGGCCAAAAGAACAGTATACGTCCTTAACAACACCCAAGAACGAACTGCCCAACGAACTGCAGTAGTAGTTGTTAAAAGCGCATACTGTTATTTTGGCCTGAAAGAGAGATATTATAATGCCATCGAAGCAACTGTAGTTACTTAACTAATATATATATGCTTTCCTCAAGGAAGTTTTGTAAGTTATTGTCTTACAAACAGCAGTTTTGGAGTGAGATAACCGAGTGGTTAAGACACGGGGATTGTACTCGGAGGACCCGAGTTCGATTTCCGGCTTTGCCTTAACTGTCCCCGTGTCCGAGCACGTTAAATTTGTGGGTTTGAAAGTCCTTCCGAGCAGTTGGTAGCAAAGGAAGGCCGGTCGATCCCTGTGGATGTCGCTCCCACTGGGTTCCAGTCTGAATTAGATGACATTGTCCCGGAGGTCTAAACAGATATCTTACAGTTTCGGGTATGTCGGACGATCTGGGTCGAAAGAAAAATAGCAGCAGCTTTATTTATTGTACAATAAATATTTTTAATCTTTTTAGGCCTATTTATATTTGTAAGCTAAGAGTTGATTAGGAAAATCCATATAGTTAGTATGCATCAATATTATAATATATAATAATTACAATAGATTTTAATATAAGCATTAACTAGTAGCGAAGCTGTTAATTAATCAAAAAAAAAATCTGAAAGTTAATACACGTTAACGCTTAATATCAACTCTTAACTGCCTATCAGTTGATTTTGACACAATAAATTAAAACAATGAACCCAGCAATAATACTAAGTATCCAAATACTATTGTCTTAATATTTAAATATTTTTAAATTAAATATGTAAATAAATTGATCATCACTATAACCACACATTCAGCTAAATTAAAAAATCTTTAAAACAAAGCAATTTATAAAAAAAAAATCTCATAAATATTTTTATGCAAAATTTGGATGACATGTTTGTGACAATTCTTATCACAACTAAAGCTTTAATATTTCTATCAGGGGGTAGGCTGAGTACTGAGTATACCTCTTTGGGGGGGGGGGACTTCCTCCCTCTGGCCCTTGCCTGACTACGGTGCTGTGCCAAACGTCCGGTGCTCACCAGGAATAAAGCTACCCGCGGGGTTTGCAGCTTCAAACGGAATGGATACCACCTGTAAAGACAGCACGCCACTGGTATATAGAATCGAAGAGTAATTACAGATAAAATCTCTTTAGACTAATAGTAAAAGTTAAAATAAGTCATCGCTACTTCGTGGTAATCATTTATAGTTATTACTGGAAGGAAACAGCTATTTTTTTGGAAATGCCAATAACATGACTGTAAATATTCCATTTCTCTTTGAATTAGGTGGTCAGTCGAAAAAGGTCTGGTAACCAGGTGTTTTTGTCAATAGCGTAAATATGTTTCCTGGGAGTAAAGATGAGCTTGGTTTGTATGCGAGAGAGTTTAGGGAGCTATAGTACGGAAGATGTGAACAAGAATGAACTGAAATGTGGCATTTACGTTGATAGGATTTTCTTTCAATTATTTTTATGTTTAAAAAATTTCATGGCGAAGCCCCCTCTGGAAAAGTTCAGCAGGGGCTCGGGTCCTTTGCCCCCCCCCCCCCCGTAGTCGGCGCCTTTGTGTGTTACACTTCACTTATGACGTCACGAACAAAAGAATTGTATTGTGGCTATTTTTCACAATGATTGAAACTATTAAGTCTCGTGAATATTGAGCCATAAATAAATCCTTTCATGCAGGATTGTGTCAAGTTTTGTGCTATGTGTTTGTTCCATGTTAAAATATACAAAATTTCGAATTTTTCGCATTAAAAAAAATTTCTATCTAGTTTCGGATAACAAAACAGGATATAAAAATGCATTTAAGTAATATTTGTGGCCGCTATCACGTACACAAAAAATCGACCTCAGACATACAGACGAATATCACTCCAAATAGTCAATCTTCCCAATATCCTAACTATGTATCGTAGAGAAATTAAAAGTGTGATTGGTCTTTGTAGATTTTGAGACAGCTAAAAGTGTGTGTGTGTGGGGGGGGGGGGTCCAAAAAATCCATAGCATAGCTTACCTAATACTGCCAAGCTAATTAATGCAAACCATAACAGTGTTACTACGCAAAAGTAAACCATAATGTTGTATAAAAAATAAATAGTATAAATAACATAAATAAATAAATAATAAAAAGTAATAATAAAAAATAATAATAATAAAATAAATAATAAATAACAAAATAAATAATATAAAAAATGGTATAATAAACTTAATGCTGCAGCTGCCATAATTTTTTTTTTGTAGCCTCTAAAAATTAAAAATTAATAGAGGGGAATGGATAAGAAATTTATTTCACATGCACCTGATCAAGCCAAAGTGGGGCCCAGGGCCCCCATATCTTCAAATACATGCAAAACATCAAATAAATTTGCGGGCCCAGGCCCATTTGCACATACAGAAAACTTCCAAATTTTTAATTTAAAGTAGTGCATGCATAATATTTAAAACTATAACATATTTTATAATTTAAAATAACAACCAATATTATCAGTTTTAAATTGATTAAAATATTATTTGCGCTTCAATTTTTTATCATATACCAAACTTAGGGACCTTTAAAATCTGGGGGCCCAAGGCGCCCTTGAAGGCCCTTGCGTTAATCGCTGCTTGAACAACAAAAATATTGCCCATGAGAACATCGTAGATACACGTGTCATTCTTCGTAGTTGCTTGCTTCTTGAATTAAGTTCCCGAAGAATAACTATCTCGCAAACAATAATTGGCTTTACAGTAAATGCATTTGTGTATTCGGAATATTTTAGTGCTAAGGATGGCAGAATTTTTCGTTTCCCACGTGATTCCTTTGTGAGGACTGGAATTTATAAGGTCACCCTTATTTTCTTTCGTTTAAGGGTGAGCGTCAGTAAATCTTATGGCCTATCCGCGCTTTGTTAACTTTCGCGGCACACATTTTTCGCCGAAATTCTGCTCAAACAGTTGCGAAATATTTTCTAATAGATAAAATGCTATGCTTAGATTATATTGAAACTAAATTTCTTACCCAATAAAACATAGAATATATTTTTTATTTTAATTCAAAATATTTTTAGTGCTGCCATCTGCTGTCGTAATTTAATTCATACCCGACTATTTTTATTTTTTAATGAACATTTTTAAATGTCTATTCCTTCTAACACAGTATTAAATACAACAACAGATCATATATAATAATGCCACAATTACGGAAACGTAATTGAATTTGGACTTGAAGACAAAGGAACTAAAGACAAAACTGCAGTCCTCAGTGATGTACATTCAGATCCTCTTATCAAATTTATAGAGTGAGATATTGCCTTTCCGTGATTGTGGCATTAGTATATATGATCTGTTGTTGTATTTAATACTGTATTAGAAGGAATAGATATTTTAAAATGTTCATTAAAAAATAAAACTAATCGGTATGAATTAAATTGCGACAACAGATGGCAGCTCCAAAAATATTTTGGATTAAAATAAAAAATATATTCTATGTTTTATTGGGTATTACATTTAGTTTTAATATAATCTAAGCATTGCATTTTATCTTTCAGAAAATATTTCGCAGCTGTTTGAGCAAAATATCGGCGAAAATTGTGTGCCGCGAAAGTTAACAAAGCGCGGATAGGGCAGCGGCAGAAGATTTACTGACGCTCACCCTTAAAATTAAATAGAATGCCAGCATATCCAACAACACATTTAAAAGAAAAACTTACCCGAGAGAAGTTAAAATATAATATAAATCCAAGATGCTAATTTGAAAAGACAGGGAAAACTTTTCTTGAGAGACCGCGTGGTTCCACAACGAACAGGAAAGTGCTTGCACTAAATTCTTCTAGACGCTCGCAGTCACAGTCACCGCAGCAGTAATGCCTGAGTGGGAGAGCCTGAGAACGAGTTCACTTATCAGAGGGGGAATTTCGCCAGTCACCGAAAAGCAATGCGGCATGCCGATATGCGATCGACACCGACCGACCTCTGTAGAGGTCAGTGACGATGGAACTTTGAAATTTAATAGTCACCATTGATGAAGTGCCGGTAAAGAAAAAAAAATCCCTTCAGAAGTGCATAGAAATTTGAATAACTGATTAACTAAATCGAAATTTATAAAAAGGGCTCCGTCCTGCGAAAATTCAACTATGTTGGTACATGCAAACAAAATTTCGAAGTTTTGCTATTGCTAGTCTGTCCAGGACGAAAACTCGCAACTCAAATACTCTTCCTTTGAATTTGATATTAAATATTTCCTAAACTAATTTTTAAATCGGAAAACGGTTTATATCAGTGGGTTCCGATAATATTTCTCTACAAATGTATCAAATTTAATATTTCTATATGCTGTAGATTTTGCTGTACATGACAGAGAAACTTGAGAAAAGTGAAATTTGTCAAACTGCGACAGCAGCTATATTTTTAACGACAGTACTGTGACGGGGTCGAAAATTCGAATTCGAGTTTTCGACGAGAGGGCACGTTTCAAACATCCCTGAACACAAATCAAACGTTTTGAGGTGATGTATGTGTGTGATTGTGTGTCAGTGATTCTGTGGAGACGATATCTCACGAGAGAAGGGAGCAATTCGAACGAAATTTGGTACAAATCTTACAATCTATGAATAGTAGAAGCCGGCTGTTTTTAAACGCAATCGAGTGTTCAGAACCCCACTAAATTTTCGAGTGAAATTTTTGTAAAATCATCAAAAAATCAAAATATTTAATAAAGTTACGTAAATAGTCGTTTCTTATTGAATTTTTCAGTAGAAAACGAGTGACATAAACTTTAGAACGATAGCATGAACTGTTCTCGAGATATTGCACATTTTTCAAATAAATTTATCAAAAAATTCCATAAATTAAAAAAAATATTAACTGTTGAGAAACATGTTCCCTTTTCATATGTTATATCATGCGATAAATTTGGTGACACCATTTTCGTGGATCTAGCTCGTTCTGTTCATGAGAAAAGATACTTTGAGTAATACTTTTTTATTTGAACGCCAATAGTCATTTATCTGCTATAGAATAATTTATTTCTCCTTCCATAACGCTTGGCAAGATTTTGGCGACGAATTTGGCGGAATGTCGCAAACTTGGTGGCTTTTTAAATGTTGCCATATAAACGATAATCTCGCCAAATGAATGAAAATGACGCTAAATCAATGACTCATTGACGGAAATTCAATATCTTGGAAAGAATATAAGTATCTACCATATAACCTATTTTATTTACAGTAAAAGTAGTAAATTCATTGCAAAGAAAAGTCATGTGCTGCCCTTATCAGATTTTTTATTATTTAAATTGAAAAAATAATATTTAAAATTAACAAACACATTTGATTTAATTGCGTTGCTGAGCAACATGATATAAGATATAATCTTTCTCATAAAATGCTGATAATTAAATAACCATTTTGATATCTTAATACTTTTCATTGTTGAGTAAGAGCCTGTCAAAAATAAACCATGGTAATAGAGTTTTCATTTAAATTCATGTTTCAAGCATTCATGTTTTCAAAAGAGACTAATTAGCGCAATCAACTCTCACCGAACTCAGATATAGAGTTTTAATCCACTTTCATGTTTTAAACCAGCGATTTCCAACCTTTCTCGTTTGAAGGAACCAAGGCGTTAGAGAGTAGAACTCCTATGAAAAGTTTCGTTGTCCATTAATATCTTAAGAACCCCTGGTCTTAGAAACTCGAAACATGGACTAAATTTTAAGCGGAACTATTTCAAGGCTATCCACAACATGTTATCGTTCAAACGTTCTTTCAAACGTTCTCTCGTGATGGTGAGACAAACACACAGAGACAGACAGATTTTCAATTTTATTTATATAGATTTTTGGACTGTAAAAGCAGTACTGTATTATATAAGGAAAGACGTGTTGCTCACATCAGATTTTTTTTTTTAATTTAAGTTACAAACTTATATTTCGATCTGTATAATATATATGCTTGAGGTGTCTGCAGCGGAAATCAAAGCGTTGCAAAAAAATACAAATACTTTGGACCTTATAGACAAAAATGTAAATAGTTTTTCTTGTTTTGTGGGATATAGAGTCCAGATTATGAATATATAAAAATTATTTAAATAGTTTAATATTTGACCATTTTTCGAGAATACGTTTTTTTAACACTTTACAACAATGTTGAAAAGTGTTTATGACTTTGTTCATTCTGTCTGTCTGTCCGTTAGCACGATAACTGCCGTAAAAATGACTTTATCAAAATGAAATTTTAGTATGTTGTTCAGACGGTTTGTGGGACCTATGGGAATATAAATGAATAATGTCACCCAATTAGTTATAGATTAAACCCGGGTTGAAAAAATGAAATACATTGAACCCTATGGGACCTAATTTTTCAAACATTTTTTAAGCAGATTTAAAATTCACAAATTACTTCGAAAATTTTAGGAAATATTCAAATTATCCCTTAAAATATATAAAAAAAATTTCAGCAAAATATATTCAGTAGTTTCTTAAACAAGAAAGATCAATCATGCTTAAAGCATTGATTATGAAACACTTTGCAACTTCAATGCAATTTTATTTAAACATCTCTAAAATGCGATACATTCCTCCGTAATATATTAAAACTTATCACAATACTACATTAATTTATTATATTTGAAAACTTAAACCTTCATCGAAAACAATGAACTTCATTCAAATAACGGCATTGAAATATAAATTGCCTGGTTTAAACATCTCTAAAATGCAATACATTCCTCGGTAATATTTTTAAAATTATCCTAATACTCCGATAATTTATTATATTTGAAAACTTCATCGAAAACAACTGAAATTCCTTCAAATGACGTCATAGAAAAAACAAGAAAGATCAATCATGCTTAAAGCATTAATTATGAAACACTTTCCAACTTCAATGCAATTTTATTTAAACAAGTTTAAAATGCAATACATTCCTCGGTAATATTTTAAAACTTATCATAATACTACATTAATTTATTATATTTGAAAACTTAAACCTTCATCGAAAAAAATGAACTTCATTCAAATGACGGCATTGAAATATAAATTGCCTGGTTTAAACATCTCTAAAATGCGATACATTCCTCGGTAATACTTTTAAAACTATCATAATACTACGATAATTTATTATATTTGAAAACTTCTTCGAAAACAACTGAAATTCATTCAAATGACGTCATAGAAAAAATAACACGCCTGGATCTCTCTATAAAAACAGCATTTCATTCATAACATTTTCCCATTCATTTCATTCATCACAATACTATAATAGTTTATTTTATTTAAAAATTAAGACCATGGAGCTACAAGTAATTAAACTCAATGCGTAACACTTCATCGAAAAAAATCGTCCTTCGCTTTATAAAATCAATGAATATTTCATTCATATCAGCTACGCAGACTCCATGAACTAAATGATTTTGTGTTAAAGAAATACAGCAATTCTAATACAACTCATTCTACATATTTTGCTGTTTACATTTTACATAAGTGAAAAATAGGCTTCGTTGTAGAAGTAATCAAATTTGGATGATCATTTAAACTCAAATATATTGTAATTGCGTTGTTTCAGTATGTAGGTGCACAGAATTTAAGCAAAAATAAAGCGGTTTTAGGACGGATACAACACTCAATATGAATTAAAGAGAACTTTAAAAATCACGATTTTGAGACAAGATGGATGCCATATATCATTTTGAAGTGGGCCACGTGATTTTTTCATATCATGGTCACGTGATCGCTTCATATAAGAGGTGTAAGTATTATTTTAATTTTTATTTAAAAAACTTCTTTGAATATTACCTAAAATTTTCGAAGCAATTTGTGAATTTTAAATCCGCTTAAAAAATATTTGAAAAATTAGGTCCCATAGGATTCAATGTATTTCATTTTTTCAACCCGGGATCAATCCGAAACTAATTGGGTGATATTATTCATTTATATTCCCATAGGTCCTACAGACCGTCTAAATAACATACTAAAATTTCATTTTGATTAAGTCATTTTTACGGCAGTAATCGTGCTAACGGACAGACAGACAGAATGAACAAAGTCCTAAACACTTTTCAACTTTGTTGTAAAGTGTTAATAAAAATTAAAATATTAATTACACTTTTTATATGAAGCGACCACGTGACCACTATATGAAAAGATCACGTGACCCACTTCAAAATAAAATATGGCATCCATCTTGTGTCAAAATCGTGATTTTTAAAGTTCTTTCTAATTCATATTTAGTGTTGTATCCGTCCTAAAACCGCTTTATTTTTGCTTAAATTCTGTGCATCTACATACTGAAACAGCGCAATTACAATATATTTGAGTTTAAAGGATCATCCAACTTTGATTATTTCTACAACGAAACCTATTTTTCCCTTATGGAAAATGTAAATACCGAAAGATGTTGAATGAGTTGTACAAGAATTGCTATTTCTTTAACGCAAAATTATTTAGTTCATGGAGTCTGCAATATAGCTGATATGAATGAAATATTAAGTGATTTTACAGAGGGAAGAACGATTTTTTTCGATGAAGTTTTAAGCATAGAGTTTAATTACTGGTATGTCCATTGTCTTATGTTTTTAAATAAAATAAATTATTATAGTATTGTGATGAATGAAATGAATGGAAAAATGTTTATCAATGAAGTGCTGCTTTTATAGAGAGAGCCTGTCTTGTTATATTTCGATGACGTCATTTGAATAAATTTCATTTGTTTTCCATGAGAGTTTCAAATATAATAAATTATTGTATTATTATGACAATTTTAAAAATATTATCGAGGAATGTATCGCATTTTAGAGATTCTTAAACCAGGCAATTTATATTTCAATGCCGTCATTTGAATGAAGTTCTTTTTTTTCTATCAAGTTTTAAGTTTTTGAAATATAATAAATGAATGTAGTATTGTGATAATTTTAAAAATATTACCGAGGAATGCATTGCATTTTAGAGATGTTTAAATAAAATTACATTGAAGTTGGAAAGTTTTTCATAACCAATGCTTTATGCATGATTGATCTTTCTTGTTTATCATTATTCTTAATATCGCAGATCTTTGAAACTAAAGATAGATATAAATATTGGCCAGCAAAATATGCATTGCGAAATTTAGTTTATATATATATATATATATATATATATATATATATATATATGAAATATGCTTTTTATTTTCTTAAATATTAATGATTCTCTATTTAATGCTTCTTTTAATTTTCTAGGCATCTTTTAAGTTAGGGTTATTTAAGACCTATATATATATATATATATATATATATATTGGTTTATCAAAATCAAAATTCTGAAATTATATACACAATTAAAAATTAATTGTAAACTTTACAAATTCCATCTGTTATTTTGGTCCCTAAATTCCATAAATCACCTCTTAGTTTTAGAACCGTCACTTGTGAACATAATACCTTCACCACTACTGCTAGTAAGTACTTCTTAAAATGTTTAACAAGAATTTATGATTCTCATAGATTTAAGGCTTCGGAGTATTTCATTTTGAACAATAGTTTTGATTTAGTTAATCACCCTAACAAGTTTCCTCATTCTTTGTTTCCACACCTTTGATTATAAAAACCTATTTAATCATATAGATATTAAAGATTTATATAAAGTTATTATCTCTCTTTATAATGATTATCTCCCCTCCAATCATGTTCTGTTAAAATTTAATAACTTTCTTATACTACTACACTTTATGTTATACAACAATTATATAATCCAAGGTGACAACATTTATTTACAAACATCTGGTGTACCTCAAGGGGACTGCAGTAGCAGTATTCTGGCTAACTTATATCTTTATTATTATGAACGACATTTTTTCACTAATTCTTATATTATATATCGATATGACTTAATTTGTATTGTCATAGATGATTCCTATTCAATTAATATTGATTTTTGCCTCTCTAAACTAAAATTCATCCCTAAGGAGCCAAGTGTTAATCAAAATGTAAATTATTTAATTTTAGATTTAGATGCACTCCATAATCATGTTATTACCAGTCTATATGATTAAAACGATTCCTATAACTTCACCATCAAGCTGCTGTCATATCTTCTATTCAATTGTATAGAAATATCATTTTAAACCAGCTTTCTCGAATACACAGACTCTTAGATTCTCAATATCATTATCTCCACATCAATACTCTTAAACGCATTTGTCAAAATTACCACTCTCTGGGATTTTTTGTTAATAATATTATTACTAATTTCAAATACACCACGTAGTAATTTTAGAATTGCATTATTTATCCTTGTTTGGATAACTCATTTTTATGAATTTCTCCCATTCTTTTCACCTGACTTTCCACTTGCCATTAGACCTATACTGATTCCTGTCTTTGAAAGTTTGTTAAAACTTTTCCGTTGCCATTTTATCCACCGATCATTCCTGTGTTTCCTTACGCATTGATGTTGTGTACTGTAGCTGTACGTTCTGTGGCAACATTCCTAGACGTGGTATCTGCACATGTAAGTTTCGATTTCCGTCTTTTATTTCTTATGGATTTTAATATTTTCCTTCCGGTAGACAGTTCCAATGGGGTTTATAGTTTAAAACTATCGCCATTGTCAGAAGCTGGTTTTTTATTTTTTGCGATTGGCAACATTGGTCTCTTTATTGAAGGCTCCAATGGAACAAACATATGCAGTGTTTTTCCAGGTATTCTTGTTTCCTATAATTTTTCAATCTTTATGCATGTCGTCCAAGTTAACAGTGTTTATAGATATAAGCTATCACTGATATCAGAAACATGCATGTTGCGTTCATTTTGATGAAATACTTAGACTGGACGAAGAGTTTTATCGAAATGAACAATCCATTTGTTTAGGCCTAGGGCTTGTCCACGAAAGCTTTAATGCTTGGATTTTATTTGATTTTCTTTTATCGATTTCTTTCCATTGATGTTTGTTTTTTGTCTTCAGTTTGATGACTAGAGGTTTGCCTTTTATATTCCACATGGTTGATGATTCACTGATTGGTACTTTTTATTAGTTAGGCATTTTTTTTAATGTTGGGGTTTTTTGAGTTGCAACTTCTCTCTATTCTATCATTGGATTTTCAAACTATTTTTATTATATATATATATATATATATATATATATATATATATATATATATATAAACCTTTATCTATACTATTACGAAATTCAACACGTCTTCAACAATCATATCATATACTGATTTATTGATGATCTAATTATTATGCACAAGTGTTAAACTTTCAATGTTATCCTGCTACTCTGCAACTAATTGAAAATGTTTATTCATCACACTGGATCAGCCATCTTGACGTTAGTTTAAAAATTCAAAATGAAGATAAATTAAGAATTAAAATATATGGCAAAACTGCATGATATAATTTCAAAGTCAACAAACATTATTCATCCAATCTTTCAAAATCAGTGTTTAAAAATATTATTAATAATCAGTTCTTAAGAATATAACAGTTAAGTACACCATGTTATTACAAAAACAATATTATCAACTTAATAAGCACTACCATCCGAAAAAATCTGATGTGGGCAACACATAACTTTCCTTATACGTATAATGCAATGAATTTACTACTTTAACCTCAAAAACAATAGGTTATTCTTATAGTAGATATATTCTTTCCAAGATATTGAATTTTCGTCAGTCGTAATTTTCATTGATTTAGCCTCATTTTTATCCATTTGGCGAGTTTTTCGTTAATTCAGCAACATTTAAGTCGCCAAGTTGGCGACATTTCACCAAATTCGTCGCCAAAATCTCACTAAGCATTATGGATGGAGAAATAAGTTATTCTTACAGCAGATAAATGACTATTGCAGTTCAAATACAAAAGTATTACTTGAAGTATCTTTTTTCATGAATGGAACGAGTTAAATCCACGAGAATGATGTCACCAAATTTATCACATAATATTACATATGAGAAGTGAACATGTTTCTCAATAGGTAATAATTTTTTCTTATTTTATACGATTTTTTGATAATTTTTTTAAAAAATGCGCAATTTCTCGAGAACGGTTCATGCTAGCGTTCTAAAATTTGTGTCAATCGTTTTCTAATGAAAAATTACATAAGAAATGTCTATTTGCGTAACTTCATTTAAGGTTTTGATTTTTAATGATTTTTTCAAAATTTCACTCGAAAATTTAGGGGGGGGGGGGGGGTTCTGAACATTCGATTGCGTATAAAAACAATAGGCTTCCAGTATTCACGGATTGTGATTTTTGTACCAAATTTCGTTCGAATCGGTCCATTCATTAGTCAGTTATCGTCTCCACAGACTCACTGACACACACACATACTTTCACACACACACACATACACCACCTTAAAAATGTTTGATTCGTGATCAGGAATGCTTGAAACGTGCTCTCCCGTCGAAAACTCGAAATTGAATTTTCGACCCCGTCACAATATTTTCCTTATACATTATGTATATAAGGAAAGTAATAAATACCCGTCAAACCTTATTTTTTTCCTTTATTAAAACACATTTTAAATTTAAATTCTACCCCATGCAACAATTAGAGCAATTTATTGACAGGTCAGTGTCAACCACTATTGCATAATCAATATCTTAATCTTTTTTTTCATCAAAGTGACCACTTAAATTCCATAATAATTACTAGTATAAATTGAAAAACAAAAATCTTTATAAATTCAAAAATCAAAATGTTATCAATTATTTGATTATTAATAATATATAATAAACATATTTACTATTCTCCATGTTTCATTTCAGCCAGTTACACACTTTGACTATAACCTTAACTGTAAACATTTTTGAGTTGGCTCATTGCTAAGCAAGTATCACATTTTCCACACAAAAATCTCCAGTGCAAGTGATAACTCTTTTTATGTTATTTTAGTCTCATTCATTTTCACAATTTATTCTTTACATTGAATCTTACTTTTATTACTTTCCTTTTATACATAATGTATAAGGAAAGTATTGTGACGGGGTCGAAAATTCGAATTCGAATTTTCGACGGGAGAGCAATTTTCAAGCATGCCTGATCACGAATCAAACATTTTTGAAGTGATGTCTGTGTGTGTGAAAGTATGTGTGTGTGTGTGTCAGTGAGTCTGTGGAGACGATAACTGACGAACGAATGGATCGATTCGAATGAAATTTGGTCCAAAAATCACAATCCGTAAACACTGGAAGCCTATTGTTTTCATACGCAATCGAATGTTCAGAACCCTCCTAAATTTTCGAGTGAAATTTTGAAAAAATCGTTAAAAATCAAAACCGCTAATAAAGTTACGCAAATAGACATTTCTTATGTAATTTTTCATTAGAAAACGATTGACATAAATTTTAGAACGCTAACATGAACCGTTCTCGAGATATTACACATTTTTCAAAAAAAAAATATCAAAAAGTCATATAAAATAAAATAAAAAGATTTCCTATTGAAAAACATGTTCACTTTTCATATGTAATAAATTCCATGCGATAAATTGGGTAACATCATTCTCGTGGATCTAACACGTTCCATTCACGAGAAACGATACTTTGAGTAATACTTTTGTATTTGAACGCAAATAATCATTTATCCGCTGTAAGAATAACTTATTTCTTCGTCCATAACACTTGGCGAGATTTTGCCGACAAATTTAGCGGAATGTCGCCAACTTGGCGACCTTTTAAATGTTGTCAAATTAACGAAAATCTCGCCAAATGGATAAAAATGACACTAAATCAATGAAAATGACGACTAATTGAAGAAAATTCAATATCTTGAAAGGAATATAAGTATCTACTATAAGAATAACATTTTTTTTAACTCTAAAAGTAGTAAATTCATTGCATTATATAAGGAAAATCATGTGCTGCCCACATCAGATTTTTACTTTCCCTGCAATACATGGTAATGTATAGGGAAAGTATTGGAATCATGCCGAAAATCGCAACTCGAGTTTTCGACGGATCTACACGTTTCAAGACCTCTAGAATACGAAAACACCATTTTTAGCGTGACGTCTGTGTGTGTGTCTGTCTGTCTGTGCAGATTTTGTATCCACTCTAACTAAAAAACTAATGGACCGAATTTCACAAAATTTTGTAGGTAAGTCACTTGTGGGCGGGGCTGGTGCTGATTAGTTTTGGGTACGATTCGGAATAAAAGAACCCGCCTTTTTTTGCGAAATGGCCCGCAAAAGCTTGTATCCACTCTAGCTGAAAAACTAATGGACCGAATTTCACAAAATTCGGTAGATGAGTCACGTATAGGTCACCCTGGTGCTGATTAGATTTTGGTACGATTCAGAAAAAAATAACCTGCCTTTTTTTGTAGAATGGCCCGCAAAAATTGCCAAAATCTAAACTAAAAAGCTACGTATGCTCAAATATATCCATTAAATCCTTGTTTAATGCGTAATTTTTAACGAAGAAAAGAATAAGACCAACCCCATTACACTAGGACTAGCCATTCTGGAGATATATTAGTTTTTTTTGTATTTTTCCATCCCACCTTTGAAAATAAGTCCAGTTATCAAATGAGAACGAAAATTGAATTAAAAGTGAATTACATTTAATTGAAATAAATAGAACGTGGATATAAGTTTGCAGGGAAAGTCATGTGCTGCCCACATCAGATTTTTATTATTATTACATGGCATCGAGCTGGTTTATTTATTTGATTTGATTTTTATTACATCTGATCCATTTTCTACATTCTTATATATCGGGCCATGTGCATAATTTCTGTAATAAAATATACAATTATGCACACAAAAACGTAGAAAATTAATATTAACGGACCAGGAATGGTCCTCAATAACGTACATGGTTTCGTAAATACTTTTCAATTTTTTCAAATACATTTCTTTTTAATGACATCAATAGCGGGAGTCAGGAAAGGCCTAGCTCCATGTGTAGTTTTTTCAATTTGCTTATTATCATCATTTACACTATTCATGCATATACACCATATATGTTAATGCAGGAAACAAAGGGGTTGGTACTTTAAGTACCTGTATTAAATATATAATTTTAATATTTTAAATTATCCTTTAATCATAGGATGTAATTACAGGCTAATTTTACCATATGTCACAAATATAATCAATTTTTCTATTGCTTACCTTATATATGGAACAGGGAAAGAGGGGTATATAATACCTATTTAGTTTTATTTATAATTATTTTTTTCTCCAGCTTATCGTTGAGTATATTGTAATTTCACATATGCACTTCAGAACTTTTCCATTAACTAACTAATTAAATAATGTAATGTCTAAATTTTGGAATGGAATAAATTCACGTATTTGCTTATTAAACATAATTGCAATAAAACAGGGTAACTGAAATTTATGTGAAAAAGAAGATGCAATTTATTCTTTAATTTGGAACCAAATTTTCCCCAGATATATTGTATAAATTTAATTTATATACCACCAAACAAGTTAGTAAAATAATGTGATATTTTGAGGTGAAGTCCATGGTCGGAGTATCTAGATGAATTCGAGATAAAAACTGAAAGTGCTAGCTACATATAAACAGTTAGCTAGTAATTTATAGCGTTTTGAAAGCATGTAAACGAAACAATCGAGTATGAAAAAATCAAATAAACTTATTAAACTTTACTGGAGTTTTATTTTACTAGTAGGAATTCACACAAAACCACTTCGGCTCCATCGGATTTTAACCACCACCAATTTCTTTTAGATAACCTTTGATACTGTAATACAAAATCGCTAGTAATATTTTATGTATTTGTCACTTGTTTATTAAATATTAATAATATATCAGGAAACATATTCGTCTGTATTTCACATTTTAAGCCTTTATTTGGGAATATTATAAAAGATTGAATTTCTATTTAAACATTTACCAAAACCTTTCTAAAATTACATTATTTATTAATCTACCAAAAAAAGAAAAAAAATCTAAAGGGATAAAAAAAAAAAAAAACAAGACATAATGTTTTACTATTATGCAAATTATTCATAAAGAAAATAATTTTCTAAAATGATTAAAGGGTTTTTGGTATTAAAATTAAAGCAAATAGTTTAATCTAGATGATGGGCGTTTTTCTTTCGTTTCTTGGTGACTGCCAGTACATTAAACCATAAGCGTAGAGGTAGAGACGTACTCGCATGTCTCAATAAAACTTGTCTAGCATTAATTCTCAAAGCAATGACAGAAATCCGCATGAGCTTCAGGTGTGGTGGGCTGGATTCTAAATTTATAATAGATAATTTGTACACATTCTTACCAGGTTTTTACTTTCCATTTTTTTACCTGCAATACATGGTAATGTATAGGGAAAGTATTGGAATCATGCCGAAAATCGCAACTCGAGTTTTCGACGGATCTACACGTTTCAAGACCTCTAGAATACGAAAAAACCATTTTTAGCGTGACGTCTGTGTGTGTGTCTGTCTGTACAGATTTTGTATCCACTGTAACTAAAAAACTAATAGACCGAATTTCACAAAATTTGGTAGGTAAGTCACTTGTGGGCGAGTCTGGTGCTGATTAGTTTTGGGTACGATTCGGGATAAAAAAAACCTGCCTATTTTTGCGTAATGGCCCGCAAAAGCTTGTATCCACTCTAACTAAAAAACTAATGGACCGATTTTTACAAAATTCGGTAAATGAGTCATTTGTGGGTCACTCTGGTGCTGATTAGATTTTGGTACGATTCAGAAAAAAATAACCTGCATTTTTTTTTTTTTTGCAAAATGGCCCGCAAAAATTGTCCAAATCTAAACTAAAGAACTACGTATGCTCAAATATATCATTAAATGCTTGTTTAATACGTAATTTTTAGCGAAGAAAATAATAAGACCAACCCCATTACATTAGGACCAGCCGTTCTCGAGATATTTTAGTTTTTCGTATTTTCTCTACGCCACCTGTGAAAATAAGTCCGGTTACCGAATGAGAAAGAAAATTGAATTAAAAGTGAAATAAATTTAATTGAAATAAAGAGAACGTGGATATAAGTCTGCAGGGAAAGTCATGTGCTGCCCACATCAGATTTTTATTCTTCGAGCCAGAAATTTATGCTTTTCCCACGTCAGAACAATACACCGATTTGGACAGCTCAATAGAGTTTATGCAGAATTGTTCCAACTTTTTTGATCAGAGAACCCTTTCGAAATAAATTTGATGGAGAAACCCCAAATTGAAATATTTCTATTGTGTTCCAAATTGCGGATTCAAATTGTACGCGTTTCTGTTAATATTTGCGAGAAATTATCCTATCACTGAATCTCTAGGGTTCGATGAAATACACTTCGAAGAACATTGATCTATACACCTTCATCCTTCTTAATCCTGAGCGTCTGAGTCGCCACAAAGTCTGCAGAAGAGATTCTGATAGTTGACGAATACAACCACATAATCCTTCACTGATCATCTAATGGACCATATAATCCTTCACGTCCGGTGATCAATAATTAGCCAATTTGTAAATGGTCTAGCAGTTGGCTGAACGAAACTGTCACCTATCTTCTTGGCTATATATAATACCCATTCCTAGAGCCCCTATAGATAATAGCCTTACCCATTTCAGGGTTTAATAAATATTGTCCCTGATGTGTATGGTCTGGTTATTTGAAATAGATAATCAGGATGAAGGATTGGGAATTTGTAATTCAATTGAAATTTTCTCAATTTATTTTTCATGATTTTGCTGAGTCTGTAAACATATTAAAAAAAACTATATGAGTTTTGCCTTTTTGGCACCCCCTTCTCCATTGGCGCTCTAAGAGAGATGTCCCCCCCCCCCCCATCATTACGCCACTGTGCTTGGATTTCTTTTACAAGTGGCTTCAGATTTGGTGCGTTGGCGCTAGACGAGCTCATTTTAGCAATTTCAGAAAATTGTAAATATGTGCCAATGTGGCAGTGTATGAATTGGTATATATAAATTTTTGATGTATAATACATCTTTGTCCGCAGCTGGTCCGGGGGCCATGTCGACTGATCAGGTGTGATCATGTTATGTGGTTAGATCAGGACAAAAGAGTGAAATTTTGAAAGATTGTAGTTCGGCGGAGGATGGCTGTGGTAGCAATTGAGGAAAACTAGGATTGGCCAGTTTCCCAGACACCTAAGGGCATAAGGGGAATTCCAAAAAAAAAAAAAATTCCCAATCTCAAAATCATTTTTGACCTTTGGGGAAAACTTTTCCCTATGATGTTAAATTACGGATGAATAATGGAATATCTCATTACAGAATATTTTGATAATTAAAATTTTACGTTATCCATATATAACGTAGCATGAATAGAAAATTGTACCTTTAAAATAGCCGGAGTTTCCACTACATGCATATCCCTTAGTGCTTAAGGGTGAGCGTCAGTAAATTTTCTGCCCTATCCGCGCTTTGTTAACTTTCGCGGCATACATATTTCGCCGAAATTCTGCTCAAACAGTTGCGAACTATTTTCTGAAAGATAAAATGCAATGCTGATTATATTAAAACTAAATTTAATGCCCCCAAAAACATAGAATATATTTTTTATTTTAATCCAAAATATTTTTGGTGCTGCCATCTGTTGTCGTAATTTAACTCATACCGAATATTTTTATTTTTTAATGAACATTTTTAAATACCTATTCCTTCTAACACAGTGTTAAATACAACAACAGATCATATATAATAATGCCACAATCATGAAAAGGTAATTTATCATTCTATAAATTTGATAAGGGATCTGAATGTACATCACTGAGGACTGCAGTTTTGTCTTAAAGTTCCTTTGTCTTCAAGTCCAAGTTCAATTACGTTTCCGTGATTATGGCATTATATATGATCTATTGTTGTATTTAATAGCGTATTAGAAGGAATAGACATTTAAAAATGTTCATTAAAAAATAAAAATAGTCGGTATGAATTAAATTACGACAACAGATGGCAACACCAAAAATATTTTAAATTAAAATAAAACATATATTCTATGTTTTATTGGGTATTAAATTTAGTTTTAATATAATCTAAGCATAGCATTTTATCTATAAGAAAATATTTCGCAAGTATTTGAGCAGAATTTCGGCGAAATATGTGTGCCGCGAAAGTTAACAAAGCGCGGATAGGGCAAAAAATTTACTGACGCTCACCCTTAAAGTTTTATCTTTGTCAGTTTCAGAATGCAAAATATCTTGAGTGTGAGTCTCCACTCATCTTTCTCATGTATTTACATTCCATATTTTTATCGAATCTATATCACACAGATGATTGAGGCTGACTCACTGGCTAAGGACTGGATTACATGGCTGAAACTGAAGCTAAAAATTCGAAATTTGCTCAAACATCAGTTTCGACTTATGAGCAACGAGAAAAACATAATTTTTTTAAATTTTATTCGAAAAATGTATAAATCGTGGTTATTTTTTGTTCCAATATTCTTTATAATATGACTCAAGAATGGCTAGACACACACCATTCGTTTTTATACCATCATGCATAGAGAAAAATATTTCAAATTTTCTTAATTGTATCTCTATTACTACACAATCAACCGTTCAAAAGATTCTTTAATTTGCAGTTACAGCTGACAATGTATTATTATATTTTACAATGGTGTTTTATTATGGCTTTTGATTCCAGTGTGGTAACTGCAGTGACCGAGTTACGTTTCAAATACGAAATTTGTTTGATGGCTGTTCATGAGATTAAACAATTAAAAAATAATAATATAATTTTAACTTAAAATATCTGAAAACGTTGAAAACCGTCAATATACATTGATCGAAAATAAAATATTGCTTTGCATATCCAAATTATCATATTGAATAACAAAATGTGCTCTAGTTTTATGCTTAAATTTAAAACGGTATTTGATATTCCGACTATTAATTAGCGCGTAGGTGTCCCATTCAGTGTGCGCTTGCTTAATTAATATGAAGATCAATATCAGAATGAAGGAAAAAAGCACGAAAATGTTTTGCATCTTTCGGTCTTAATTTTTACATTTTTCTCAATTCGCTCAAGATGGTTCTCTATTTTTTCTAGCAATAATTTATTTGGGCGATAGCAGCATCTCTGGTTGTCAAGTTAAATTTCCAATCCCTAAATGTTAATAGGGATTTTCGAAATAAAGATGCATGTCGAAAATGCATGTTTGGACGGGGAAAATATGTATTAGCATCTTACGCAGCGGCATATTTAATAGAGAAGGCTAAAATCTATACACATGTGTACGCTTTCAAGCAGCATTCCCACAAAAAATGTGTAGGGAGAGGGAATTATACATTTTTTCAACAAGCAAAACCGAAGTGAAGATATAGGTGTACTATGCGGCTGAAAAAGCGGTTCTCCGTAAAAAATATTTAATTAAATTTTTAATAATTATTAATATCTTTAATTATTGCAAATTATAACAAATAATTAAGCATTGTTTCCATCAATGCCATGCAGAAATTTTAATTATATCTTGTAAAAAATGTTCTTTCCCTGGTTTAATCTG